>OY735266.1:6249112-6910797 GCA_963457715.1 Argyresthia albistria | reverse complement strand
CGCGGGTCCACTATACTTCAGGTGTTCGGCTGATAACCCATCCAGACCCGGTGATTTCCCTCTGGTTA
The DNA here is from genome assembly GCA_963457715.1 of Argyresthia albistria. Classification (NCBI taxonomy): domain Eukaryota; kingdom Metazoa; phylum Arthropoda; class Insecta; order Lepidoptera; family Argyresthiidae; genus Argyresthia; species Argyresthia albistria. The sequence goes on along the minus strand of OY735266.1, from coordinate 6,910,729 downwards.
AGTTTTTAATACGGTAAATAATCGAAAATAGTATCTCAGTAGTACATTGGTTAAATATCAGTTTCTTTTTCTATTTCTAGTTAATTTTAAAGTTTAATATACATCTCACACACATTTGAACACAAACAAAGAAGGGAAAGATACCTATGCTGATAATTGGTCTACCCATAGTTCAGGGCAGTCTGCCCAGTTGACTTATTTTATTTAAAAACACACTTCTATTACACATTCTAGGTAAGCAACCGCACAGGTACAACACCACCCGTAGTAATGTACTTTCGTTTATCTACTGGCAATGAAAAGAAACAGCAGCAAGATGTTTATCGATCGTATAAGATCGTTATATTCAGTTGATCTGCTAACAAGGAACTACCTACCCACAGCCACGCACCAACCACGCCGCGCCACAAGCATCGCACGCGCGCGCACAGGGTTAGCGCCGAGCTGATAGTGCACAGTCGTCAGAACCCCAGCAGCTCAACCAATGCAGGATGCAGGCCGCAATGATAGAATGCTACCACCGCGGTCTCACTGTGAGTGTGAGTACTTAGGTTACTCTCATACTCAGTGAGTATTGAGAGCAACCCAAGCACAACAGAAGGACAACCCTCTTCGTGAATACAGGCCACCCTGCAGAGGCCGACCCCCCACCGCCAGCACCCCGACAGTATTGCGTTTTTGTAGTTTTTGTAATACCATATGTATGTTGCAGTTAGACGGCCAAATCAGACACCCAAACAACACCCCAGACCGCCAATCAAAGACCGACACTTAACCAAGTCGCTAAAGTTCCGTCAGACAAGTGAGTGAACGAAACGTTTAACGGGTTGTCTAAACGTTCGTAGGCAACAAGACGCATTTCAACTTTGGTGATAAGCAACCAAATCTGAAAGTAATCAGCTGTTGTCGTGACGCCATCTTGTTTTAACCAACACGCTGGCTTTTGGTAAGACAGATTGTTAAACGTTTACGACTACGCTTTATTTAAATCAAAATGGTTAAATGTCGTCCCCCAACCAAACGGTTCAGGGCGCTAGCTAAGTGTCCGATTGAACCAACCAACTGCGACATATAGATAATCTTGGTATTAAATGATATAGGTAGGTGTCGGAAAATATGCTGATGTAAATAATTTTGTACAATGTACTGACTGCAAAAAATATATATGAACAAATGAGCGAGTTATAATAATGAATTAAATAACAGCAAAAAACTCGCACACATTAAACTAATGTAATATCCTAGTAGAATCTTTACAGTAAGTCATCCTTACATCAACTGCAGTCAAAAGTATAGGACGCCATTTTTGAAGTAAAACTTCTTAGGGCACGGGGGTAAAATTTATTTAACCTCTCAACTGTGGGTTATTCATATATTTGCTTTTCAATTGCTACTAGCCGGGTGCTATCACGAGTGGCTAAGAAATGTAACGGAAATTGGAATCGGTGACGTCAGGGTCGGCTGAAGACTTTTAAAACCGCAACTATTTTCAATACGGTTTTTAACTAATCAGATAAGATAATAATTAGAGATGGGCCGACTGTGACTTTGGCCGACTGGCCGACAGGCCGACCAGTCGGCTACAAATTAGCCGACATGTCGGCCGACTTGTCGGCCGGGCCGACATTGTTTTCGGGGGAGTTCGGGTGACCTCGGCAACGCTCGTGATCACGTCGCGACATGATTTTTTGTTGATGTTGTTATTGCTTACGCACGGACCGGCTGAACTGCGTGTTTTTAAAAGATAAATAATAAATATAAAGTAAAATAGTTCAAAGTAGTGTTAAATAATAAACAAAAGACAGTTACACAGGTGTATAGTGTAATTTTATCATCATGTCAAGAAGAACATCGCGTATATGGATTTTTTTCGAGGACTGTGAAGATTCCAGTAAAGTTAAGTCCAACCAGTGCTCAGTGATCATTTCAAGAAACGGAAAAGGTAAATCAGCAAACACAACCAGCATGTTAAGCCATATAAAATACAAACACCCTAACCTAATGTCGCAATTGAGTACCGTCATCAAAAGCAGTTCATCAGCTGATACGCCGTCCATACAATCGGATCCAATTCAACCAACTTCTTCGCCTATTCCGTCAAAAAGTGGAATATCTTTATGGTACAAACTAATAAACGATTACATAACAGTTAGAATAAATAGGTATTTCAGTTACCCTAATCCGTCGGCAGTTTTGGCCGACTGTTCGCCGACCAGTCGCCGACTGCAAATATGGCCGACTAGTCGGCTTAACCGACTGGTCGGCGAACAGTCGGTGCATCCCTAATAATAATACATTCGTACAATAAAGAATGTTAATTAGTGAGAGAAAAACCTGATGAAACGTTAACAAATAAAAATTATTTTAAGCATTCTTCCACGAGTTCTTGATTTCCGGTATAGCCAAGATGGCGCCGCCGCCGCCGCCGCCGCTGGCTGGGACAAACAAAACCAACTAGCATGACTCAAACTACTTCGTTCAACCTCTTTGTTGGAACCGGAACTTATGTTTGACAGCTGTGCGATGCGATCCATACAGTTTGTAAGAAAAGAGTTTCATCAATGTCACACGGGTCGATATGGATTTCTAAAACAAGCAAAGCAATGCATACATTTGAGCGAGATGGCTTAAAGACGTGACGTCAGATGGTATATAATCTGAGCGAGATGCAAATAGTAGTGACACTATTGAATGAGTTAAGTATATCACCACGAGCGCGACAAATTGTAGATAAGGAATGGTGGGAAATAAATGACATGACAATAAAGTAAGTACAAGTATAAAATAATTTCAAATAATCGGACGTCTGAAACTTAAAAGTAACTTGAAGCAGAGATTGGATCTCAAAATTGGAAATTTAAATCTCTTTTAGTATAGGTAGGTATAGGTGTATAGTATAGGTACCACTTAATGATCTAGCTACAGAAGTTTTACTTCTAACACGTGTACGGTGCTACACGCGTATCTTTTTTATTTTATTTATTTTTTCATAGTTCGAAAATTCAACCTCCTAAACAATAAGAAAAAATTTGCCCGAATCGCCCTTTTGTAAAACAAAATATATCGTGTTTAAATCTGCCTCTCTTATACTAGATTAGCTGGATCTATACCACAGAAGAGATAATAGTACTACGTACAGAACGGCCACTCCCTTCCCCGCGCGGATTCAGATACCGCACCTCACCCCGGAGCCGGGGAGCCTCTTCGGGAGACACTTTGTATAGAAGCTGAACGCACATATTCACAAACGAACGAGTTTACGCACACATTTGCACGTGTACAAATGTCATTAGGCTATGTAGTAGTAACAGGTGATTATTTTACGAGCGTTCTATGGAGTGTCCGAGGTGCGTCTATAGGGTCACGAATGAGGAAGTTCTGAGACGAGCAGGCAAATCCCGAGAATTCATGGGAAGAAAATGTGCTCCGATCAACATGTCGGAGCCATATCGCAGAATTTGCCATATCATATGGCGGTTTTTAATGAAAACATGTATTTTTAAAAGCATTTTTATTCAGCACTACGTGATGTTTTTTGTGTTATACATGTCAAACTAACACGAAGACTAATCGGGGCCTTCGCTGCGCTCACCCCCCTTTAGTCTTCACCTAAGCTAACGCAGTGTTTGCCTTAATTTAATTAATAGATTGCATCGTTTCAGGATAGGTACTTCACGATTGGGTATTTCATGATATGGCCAATTCTACGATGTGGCGCCTTCGATCATATATCGAAGTGTGGCGCCGACAGATATTTTATCAACTGCAACAAGCACGCCACAATTCAACAACAAGATATATACTTAAGTTTATATGTAGTTATGTTTTTTTAAATATTATGTATGGTTTTTAAAGTATGTATGTACTGATTAGTAAGTAGTCTATTAATTTAATATTTATCGTTGTGCACATTATGTAGGTCTAAATTTTGTTAATTAATCCTGTCCATCCTAGGTTTGCTGGAAGAGATATCTTATTTGAGATAAGCTCGACTTTTTACATTTTTTTTCCATTTTAAATGTCTGTATTCTGTTTTTGTGCAATAAAGTATAAAGTAAAGTAAGTAAAGTAAGCATAAGACATCCTTGGACATCGTTGCTCTGAATAGACCTAAGTACTCTATAGCCCTCGTTGAAAACTAGCCCCGCTTTGACCGAGAGGGGATATTCAGAGCTGACTGCCAGTAAAATATATTATGTTAAGATATATTATATGAGTAATATGTATTCATGTAGGTACTTAGATATTTATTATATTCAGTAGTCTAGTAATATAATTTATTTATATTTTATATTTTACTTTAGCACATAGGCCTACCCCTTTTGAGTTTTAAAATGTATCCTGTCCATCCTGGGTTTGCTGGAAGAAATCTCTTTTTAGAGATAAGCTTGCCTTTGTTCATGCCTTTTCTGTATTGTTTGTGTTTTTTTTCTGATATGTGCAATAAATATATACGAATACACGAAATAGTTCAGTTCAAAATTTTTATTGACCATAAAATCATACATATTACTTAATCGACGTCAATATAATATTAATATTTTTGTATACTACCGCCCGTTTCGGAAGTTGTGGGCTTAGGGATGAATAATAGTTGTTTTTAAATGAGTTGCAGTAGAGGGCTATTTTGACACTTTGCAAATCTAAGGAAAAATCATCAAGCCCCCATATCATATGGGTTATAGAATAGAATAGAACAGAATAGAATATCCATTTATTGGTTACCCTTCCGGACCCTACCTATTTGCTGAACGTTTTTGTGTTTATAACAATGACTTTCTAAAGAAATACCATGACATACAGTGCATTTCCAATCACGTCCTATATCCGTACAACTGAAAAGAATCAAAATACCTTGAAAAAGCTATAAGAATACAAGGAAGAGCACGCGATTGTCGGCACTGCCAAAAGCCTAAAAGAAACTGAATGAAAATTACGTAGCGTGGTTTTGCGGCTAGAGTTCTACGCGATGCCTCTTTATGTTGTGTTTGTTGTGTTTATGGTACCTTGGGTACTCCATAAATCAACTTGCAAATCAGAAAACCCACTTGTTTATCCTACCAGCAGCCTCCGATTTTCAGTTTCAGTACTTCAGTCAGTGAAGGCTGTATCGCCGACATAGACGCACGCCTATCTGAGCGGGGAAACTAGGAAACTCGGGAAAAGCAGCGAGATTTTTTGCCGCCAAGATTTTCGAGTCGAAGTGTATGAAATTGAACATTCATGAATATTCAAATGAATGAATACGAAATATAAACAAGGAAGGATTTTTGAAATCGTTTAAAGTGATTATTACTAGAAGAAAAAATGTCAGGTGAGCTAAAAAAATTCTTCTACAATACGTGTTTGCTTAAAAGTAAAAACCTTCAATTCATAAGGGATAGATAGAAAACGAGTCAACTTTGACATTTCATAGATATTCTGTGTGCAACTGTGTGCAACGGTAACGTTCACCCGAGACCTTCCTGTTCCTGCGAGTGCATGAACATATATTATGTCCATGACTTTGACAGTGAGTACCAAGACGTCAATTAAAGTCTATTGCAAGGAAATGAAAACTGAATTTCCTCTAATTTTAATGTCAAATATTTTTCTTTTTCGGAAGGATCTGCCTGACACGCTATATCCGGCTTATAACTTGTTTATATATCTACATACAGCCTGGGAGGCTAACTGAATGAACACGAAGGGCCTTACCACAAAAAAATAAACTCCCGTTCAACACCCTGTTTAAAAACAAAAGTGTATAGAGGATTTGATGTTTGTTTTGAGGTTAAACTACGTTTAATATTTTTTGTGGTAGCATAGTATAAATCAGATGAAGACGTTATGTATAGAATCTAGATATCCTACTCTATAGAGCTCTCTGTATAGAGCGCATGAATTAGCTTTTGACAGCTTAAAATCCATACATTTTTGACAAGATTTTTGACATCAAATAAAAAAATATTGCTGAAATGTACGCTATATGAAACGGAAGATCTCTTGACTGAAGGCGAATCATTATGAACAACTTTCCCCAAGAAACATATTTTATTTTTAGATTTTGTGCCGGATCGACATTGTTTGGCATATATTCACGCATCGTTTAGATTGGACATGTCGATCTGCACAGATAAGGTATTTTTATATAATCACGTAGTTTTGTAGTAAGTAGTATATAAGCTAGTATTACTTCTAATAAAATCAGTTTAGTATCCTCTGAGCACATCTCAAGCCTTTTACTCTACTCCCGAGGGAGTCGATCATCATATAATTGCCCCTGGGAAAGTGGTGACCCCGACGTGATGATGTCGATGTTACACAGCGTCACAATACAAGCAGAAGTCGTACGACGCCCTCCGCGTCCAATATAACAATGGTTTCAGGATGTTGCTGGGGCTGCCGCGCTTTTGCAGTGCATCGGGGATGTTTGCCGAGGAACGTACTACAGACTTCTACGGCATACAGAGAGCAAGGACAGCATCCCTGATGTACCGTGTGCGCGGCAGCGCCAACTCCATCTTGTCCATCATTGCAAATAGCTGTCCGATCTGGTGTCACTGGGAAAATATTCACATGTCTTCAAATAGAAAAGAAAGAGCCCGGGGTGCACCGGGATCGGATACTCTGCCTTATCCATCTATACTTCCATTGTTTTCCTTCCTGTTCTGTTTTGTATTGTAAATTTGAGTACCTCTATGAATACTTGTTATTTGACATAAAAATATTTGAATTGAATAATATATAGATACGAGTAGGTCTCGCGGCGGGCGGACATTTTGGAAACGAAAGTGTACTTCTCTCAAATAGGGCTCGTCTAGAACTAACTAATAAAATGGTGGTTACTACTAGGTGGGCCATGTCAATCGACTCTTTGATGATGCTAGAGCTTCCTCTGGAATTCTAGGAAATCAGAATATTGTGTCAGCTCTACTCTGTGCTAGCTAAGACAAGGACTTCACTGTTTTGGATTCTAGATAACAAACAATAACCCTTTCATCGACACATCTTATTTATCTATTGTTCTCCATTGTGCGTTTGTTCGACCGGTGTGCTTCTGAGAGAGAACGAGTATAAACAGGTAATTCCAGTTACGAATCATATCCATTAGAAATTATGATTGGGGTTCAAGGACTAAGTATAAAGATAAAGTCGCAAATGAAAAAAATTTTTCGTCCCCCAGTACATTCCCCGATCAACTGATTTCAAGTTACTATGGGAGACCCAATTTATTTTTCTTTTGCGACTAAGTATTATATTCCTCGGGGAAAGTTCTTCATAGTGATGGGTCATTCCCCAAAATATGGTCGGCTAATTTAATGTCACCGTGTTTAAAGGAATGAACAGAGTGTAGTGACAACTCATTAGATACCTACTTCGCTGTACTGTGTACAGTCAAACACATAATCATTTCAGTATTGTCGTCTCTTGAGATACTCGTATGTATGTATCTAATGATCATACTGATATAAACGTATGCTTCGTGTGTTTACGACTGTACCTAATTAGCGGTCGGTAAATAAATGGTTAGAGTTTGTTAGCGAAACACATTTAAACTAATATATGTCGATACTGTAGAGGACGATCGCATGATTTCCTTGATATTAGCTGTTCACGATCACTTGCTCGTGTGTTTGTTTATGATAAGTTATACAATACATATCATAGCCAATCCTATAGCATAGCGTTATCCTTCATTTCGTCATACCTAGCAATGAAAAACAGACTGAGTGGCCACAATTATTGTGGCTCTGCCACTTTGTATTGGAAAAGGCGTGACGCTATGTTAAGTTACACAATAGAGCAAATATTTTGGATCCTTCTTGGTACGGAACGCCTCTTGCGCAACTCCGACTACCACTTGGCCAGTTGATCCAAACGTTATTTCTTCATTCAAAACAATGGAGATTGATTTTAACGTTTCAGGAAAAGTCGGAAAATATTATTTCAGTGGGCTTATGGATAAAAATTTGACGTATAAACGAAATTAAAACAGGATTCTGTTTTCAGGTTTATGTATTAACAGATGAATGATGCCTCTCCAGCCAGGGTTTTAATCCTGTCCGGTCAATCCGGCATACCAGAGGACACACATTTTTGAAAGGAGGGGGAGAGACCTGCTCGTTAGGATGGAAAGGAGGGTGTTTTCAATCGACTGACTGTGCAGCCGCCAATATATAGGAAAATTGGAATGGGGAGGAAATGGGATTGGAGAGCAGCAGATATTCTCTTCGTGTTCTTGGTGTTCTCCAGGATCAAGTGTCGTTGCGTGCTGTGCTGCTGTCGAGTGCTGTTCAGTTTGATATCCGATGAGCTATCAGATTCGCTCGCGGCCTTCCTGAATTCGTCCCAGGTTATATGTGCTGATTCTCAGTCATGTTTGAGAGAGTCTATGGATCGTCCGACTTTCTTCTTTATTGCTTATTATTATTTTAATACGCCTTAAAGTGAGTGTTATTGTGCCTGCTTGAAAGATTGCGTTGTTGTCTCCATAGAACTCCGAGTCTTTCCAATATCTGGTAGGACTTTCCCTTATTAGGATCTTATTTTTTTTAATGAATTTACGTTCCTTTATGTAAGTATGTCGTCGTTATCTCCGAGAGGCTCTATGAGTCCTTCCAATAGGTAGCTGCATAAAATCTTCGATTTTCTTTCGTCTAATGAAGTTTTCATAAGAGTGTTTCAAATCAATAGGTCGATGTTCTATGGTAAGATTCTTTACACAACCCCTCCGTCCGAACATGTAGGCAGCGTTTCGGCCTTGAGTTGGGATAACCGTGGCGTCGTCGTCGGCGACTACCTACTATCTACTATTTTGTTCTTTGTTTTCTAACTAACACCACGCGATATATGCACAAAATAGTCAGAACTAGCTCCTTAGGCTCCGTTTTGATTCAAGACATCACCGGGTCCGGGTTCTCTACGCCTTTCCGAAACTTTACAGTATACTAATCAGTCACACTCACACACATATACACTAACACTAACACGAATCGGTATTGCACAAAATCATGAAACTGCAATCTAAAACTTAATATGTACCTTACATTGTATGCAATACTATTCACTTGACAATCACACTTAACACACATAACTTTATGGCTTAGGTTGACTTAAAATAATATACTTACATTAAACTTCGATGTAGGAAGGGATCTCATTAACACGCTGGGTAGCGTAAGGACGATCCAGTCCTTGGAACAATATTGACATTAAAATTATAAAAAAAAAATGACATTAAAATTATTTTGACAGTGGGTACCAAGACGTCAATGAATGTCTAATTTTTGACGTTGGTACCCACTGTCAAACTAATTTTAATGTATTTTTTTTTTTTTTACAAAAAAAATAAAAAAAATGGCTGCAGCCAGCCGGTTAACTGTTTTGTATCAAACCGTATTCAGGTATCATATGTATTTTATTCTTAGAAAATTAAGACAGTGTTTCGTTGCTTAGGAGAACATTATTTCCTGTCTACACTTCCTTTCAACCATGCCTCTTGCTTATGTACATTGTACATAAGTGGTACATAAGCAAGAACTTTGCACATAATTACATCACTGTTTCGTTTTGTTCAATGAAAACAAAAAAAACCCGCAAAAAGAACATTTAGTCTGGGTTTTTCCGGAAATTACTTTATTTTGAAATAACTCCGCTCCGCGGCATACTTTCGTCTCCACTGCACACGCATACCGGTACTGACATTCTTCCTCCGTAAAGTGTAAAATTCTGAAAACTTTCCTTTTAAAGGCAGTTAGAAAAGGTACTTGATATAGGCATAAGTGGAATTAACTTCGAGAATTAAAGTAAAAGTTGGCTTTGAGCGACAAAACTTCCATGCCCTACTTAGTTCAGCCCTAGCGATACCTCACGATTTAACACAGATTTAGAACAGCTTTTATTAGTTCAAATATTTATTTACCAGTTCGTAAAGTAAGTACTTACGCTTGGTAGCTACTCACGGAGCTTGAACTAGCTTCAGTACTACTATGAGCGAACCGTCAATAATTGATGCTTTTGACTATTGAGTGGTCCTCTATTGCCATCTGAACCGCCACTAATTAATGGAATGGCCACCCAGGTTTCAGTACTATGTGATTGTATCAAGCCATACAAATGGAACTGTCAAACATAATTACACTGTGAAATTGCACTGTGCAAGGTGTTGATTGATGGCATTTTGATTGCGCGCTATACGTTTAAGCTCTATTACGGAAAATTCCCCGACTCTTGTCATTTGATTTGGTGTGGCTTTATAAATAAATAAATAAATAAATAACTTGTCGACAGGAAAAGAGTCACTTTGTGTTGTTTATTTCTTGTCATGCCTGCCATTGATTTGTAGGTTAGGAACTAGTCGGTACAGACTCTATCCAGTCTCTGTAATTGACAGACATTACCTTGAGTACTGTAGATACATCAGCTATATAGATTACTGAAGACTACTGTGGGAGAAGAAAATGTTAGTATGATTTGTGTGCGTAAGCAAATGTAGTCTTACACGTTTAAGTCAAGAATTTTTTTTTGCTTGCCAACACGGATGGTCTTAGTTCAGCAGTAGTAATGCAGAACCAAGTCAGATATAAATAGTTCAGGTCCCATCTAGCGGAGCAGATCAGCCCCCCAATTCTACAAACGCTTATGGCATGACGGTTGGTTTTAAATTTTATATAAAAATCGTAAAGCGGTTAACAGAATACATCTACATACCAAGTTTCAACTGTGTAGTCCTAATAGTTTTGGAATAAAGTTACTGTGACATACGGACGGACAGACAGACAGACAGACTTGACGAAACTATAAGGGTTCCTTGTTTCTCTAACGGAACCCTAAAGAGTGTCTTAAAAATTCCATAAATTTTTCATTTTTCAAATTTTCCAACATTGTTACCAACCATACAAATGCTATCTAACAAAAAGTTGCGACATTTTTTGAAGTAAAACTTCTTGGGGCACGGGGGTAAAATTTATTTAACCTCTCAACTGTGGGTTATTCATATATTTGCTTTTCAATTACTACTAGCCGGGTGCTATCACGAGTGGCTAAGAAATGTAACGGAAATTGGAATCGGTGACGTCAGGGTCGGCTGAAGACTTTTAAAACCGCAACTATTTTCAATACGGTTTTTAACTAATCAGATAAGATAATAATACATTCGTACAATAAAGAATGTTAATTAGTGAGAGAAAAACCTGATGAAACGTTAACAAATAAAAATTATTTTAAGCATTCTTCCACGAGTTCTTGATTTCCGGTAAAGGCCAAAACCAGTGACGTGACCAAAAACTACTTCGTTCAACCTCTTTGTTGGAACCGGAACTTATGTTTGACAGTTGTGCGATGCGATCCATACAGTTTGTAAGAAAAGAGTTTCATCAATGTCACACGGGTCGATATGGATTTCTAAAATGATGAACGAATCGTTTTGTGGCCGGTAACTATGAAATAGGTACCTAAAACGCGCTGCGTAGTCGCGCAACAGGCAGCTAGTAATCGCATAAAGTCACTTAGAATCATCCAAATGTGATATTTAGTTTTCAAGCAAATTCCGATGTGATGGATGGCTGCATTAAGACTTCTTGAAAACAATAAGTAGGTGCCTAGAACTGTTCTAAAGCCACTTTTTATTATATAGTGCAGTTCAAGTCACAAATTAGCAGTTTAGCTACTAAGTACGTGTTATACCTACCTATTTAATGTTTATCTGTAGTAAACGGCCAAAGCGAGGTCTACAGCTTACAGAGCCATAAGTTTAATGGCTTATTGTTTCGCTTATTTGTTTGTATGTAATTTTTGTAATACATATTTTAAAGTTGAATTGTTGTTATAACTGTTGAAATTATACGATTTTGATTTTAATAAGCTTTTGTAATTTTAAAGTTAATGCTTCATGCCAGTCAATAATGTTGAAGTAAAATATCAAAATCGAGGTATGTCGTATGGCGGACTAAGGAAATGTCAAGAATAAAATTAAATAAGAGTTACGTCATCGCTTCGCGATGAAGTAACCCTAAAAAATCCTAGCAAAGTAGGTATGTATAGGTTAGCGGGGGTAGCATAAGGCACGCCAGTCACCCCAGCCACGCATTTTGTCACAATTTAATGTCATATCATAATGAATGCGCGCTATTTTATGGAGAAACATCATTGAGACGCGAAAGGAGTTGGCAATTTGGCAAAATGACTGCCCCAGACATGTACAAAGACTTCTCAACAGCCAATTAATAGCATTTAAATATTCTCTCATAAATTACTGCGTCTTTAGTTAGTTTGTAGAACTTGAAGGAAATGATTAAATAATTAAGAGTTGTCACTTCATACTCTATGATTCCGCCATTGATTAGTGACTTTTGCCATCGTTAAAAATAACATGCAACATAATTGCCAACTAGCAAAACTGTTGAAAACAGGAGGTTTCCAGAGGAGTGGCTAGATGGCGTTATGTTGCATGTTATTGCAAAATGGTGCTTATTTCTAGCGACGGCAAAGGTCACGGATCATATTGGAATCACGGAGTATTGAGTAACAACTCTTATTTACCTATATTTAATTATTTTTTTCTTCAAGTTCTACAAACTAAATACAGACGCAGTAAATTAAATTTATGAATGAATATTTAAATGCTATTGGCTGTTGAGAAGTCTTTGTACATGTCTGGGGCAGTCGTCCATATATTGATTTAGCCATCTTCTTTGTCATTTATCTGCGCGACTGAGGTGAGTGGCAAGCCTTATGGTAGCCCCGCAGGTACACATTAACTTGGAATAGTTGAAAATACGTACTCGATCAATTAAATAAAGGGACTGGGCACAGAGACAAGCAAAGCAATGCATACATTTGAGCGAGACGGTTTTAAGACGTGACGTCGTCAGATGGTATATAATCTGAGCGAGATGCAAAGTGACACTATTGAATGAGTTAAGTATATCACCACGAGCGCGACAAATTGTAGATAAGGAATGGTGGGAAATAAATGACATGACGTATTAAAAGTAAGTACAAGTATAAAATAATTTCAAATAATCGGACGTCTGAAACATAAAAGTAACTTGAAGCAGAGATTGGATCTCAAAATTGGAAATTTAAATCTCTTTTAGTATAGGTAGGTATAGGTGTATAGTATAGGTACCACTTAATGATCTAGCTACAGAAGTTTTACTTCTAACACGTGTACGGTGCTACACGCGATTTTTTTTTTTATCCTATTAGGGTGAAAAAAGCTCGTGATTTTGAATGGAAATGATCTAAAATTAATAAAATTATCGTCCGTAAACCGACTTTATAGACAACTATTTTTTTTTTGTGATAAGCTTTTTTTTTAAATTTTGTTCTATGGGTGAAGTAACATGTAAATAGATTATTTAATCACAAATTTGTGGTGCTAGTAAGTATTTCGGCCGCTGTACTGTAAATTATGCTTCGGTTAGTTTGTTTCACATGATTCTTATATAGGTAAGTATAAGTTCAAAATCAGAAGGCGATGTAGGAAACAGCTGAAACCATTCATATTCATAATTGTAATATGTATAAGGATCAGTAATTTAAAAGGAAATCTAATAATTGTAACGAACCTTACTTTCGTAATCAATCATACGCAATAATTTTATAACAATTTCAATAGGTACTCAGTTCCGCGTACGACCGACACTGTAATATGATTTGGCAACCCACTTAAGATTAGGCCTCTCATAATGGTCACAGAAAAAAGGAAGGTTTTCGGAATGCCTCGACTTCGATCATAAATTTCACACAATTCTTGACACTTTTGTTCAATAAATTAGGAGAGTACGGAATGGTATCGTGTTTCATCGGCATTAATAGCCTACACTTGGAGATTTTTTATAAGGTTCAACTTTTGTCCTAGTAAAGTACACGACCCAACATGGAGCGATTTGGGTATTTTTTCTCACATTGTCTTTCGTAGAAAGGACAATGAGTAATAGTGCCTTTTTTTTCGCGCGGCCATCAACCAAACCTTGTTTTTCTAGTGCAGAATAGTGCAACGAATAAAAATTTGTATGCCATATGGAGCGATTTGGGTATTTTTGAAGTAAAACTTCTTGGGGCACGGGGGTAAAATTTATTTAACCTCTCAACTGTGGGTTATTCATATATTTGCTTTTCAATTGCTACTAGCCGGGTGCTATCACGAGTGGCTAAGAAATGTAACGGAAATTGGAATCGGTGACGTCAGGGTCGGCTGAAGACTTTTAAAACCGCAACTATTTTCAATACGGTTTTTAACTAATCAGATAAGATAATAATACATTCGTACAATAAAGAATGTTAATTAGTGAGAGAAAAACCTGATGAAACTTTAACAAATAAAAATTATTTTAAGCATTCTTCCACGAGTTCTTGATTTCCGGTATGGCCAAGATGGCGCCGCCGCCGCCGCCTGACATGACTCAAACTACTTCGTTCAACCTCTTTGTTGGAACCGGAACTTATGTTTGACAGCTGTGCGATGCGATCCATACAGTTTGTAAGAAAAGAGTTTCATCAATGTCACACGGGTCGATATGGATTTCTAAAACAAGCAAAGCAATGCATACATTTGAGCGAGACGGATTAAAGACGTGACGTCAGATGGTATATAATCTGAGCGAGATGCAAATAGTAGTGACACTATTGAATGAGTTAAGTATATCACCACGAGCGCGACAAATTGTAGATTAGGAATGGTGGGAAATAAATGACATGACGTATTAAAAGTAAGTACAAGTATAAAATAATTTCAAATAATCGGACGTCTGAAACTTAAAAGTAACTTGAAGCAGAGATTGGATCTCAAAATTGGAAATTTAAATCTCTTTTAGTATAGGTAGGTATAGGTGTATAGTATAGGTACCACTTAATGATCTAGCTACAGAAGTTTTACTTCTAACACGTGTACGGTGCTACACGCGTATATTTTTTTCTCACGTTGTCTCGTTCATAGAAAGGACAATGAGTAATAGTGGTGCCTTTTTTTTCGCGCGACCATCAACCAAACCTTTTGTTTTTCTAGTGTAGAATGTAGAATAGTGCAACGAATAAAAATTAGTATGCCATATATACCACAATAAAAGTTACACTATGATATGTATACCTCTATACTCAGTCCGGAGTAGTCCGCACTGAGCTAGAGGAGCTGATAGTTTTTATCTTGTATTAGGTTTTTGGGATATATTGGTATCTTAGGGGCAAGTTAAGCGTGCTGTTTGTTACGTGAAATGAGTAGACTGATTTTAAAAGAAATAACTTTATTTTATTTTATTTTATTTTATTTACGTAGTTTTACAGAATTTCTACAGAGCTTCGGCTTGAACAAGATTTGGTAAAAGAATGAGCACGCTACTATAATAGGTCTTAACTTAAATATGGTATTTTTTTGAATAACATCAAGTAATGAGACTGATACCCGTTTCCACTAACCATAGGACACGCCTAAATCAGATGCCTAAAAATTTAGGAGTTGCCTAGAGCAAGAACACGTTTCACTAACCCTTAAGTCACGACTAACGACGTTAGGCTGACCTAAAGTTACGACACCGATTTGGGAGGGCGTAGTGCTTAGGTGCCCCTAAACTGACATATGTGACAGTCTCATGTGTTAGAGAGAGACATGTGATAGATTGACGAACAAAACCATGGACAACTGTCAAAAAACTAGGCTACTCTTAGGATAGGACAAATCAATTGGTGAAACGGAACTTTATTCTAAGCATTGCCTTAAATTAGGAGTTACTTAGTAAGGCGTTTCCTTGTTCGAAGTTAGTGAAAACGGGCGTGAGATCGGTAAATAAGGAAGAAAGTTATTTAACAATAACAAGGTCATTAGTTAAGTTTATGTCTAAAGGTCAGCTAAATACCTACTTGGGGGACTAAATATAGGATACAGGAAGAATAATAGCAGATAACAATAGCAGATAATGATGTACAGAGTATGCAAGAAATATATAGAATAGAGTAAGTAACATAGGTACAGAGTATAGACGGTACAGTAGTAATAATTATAATCATAGCGTAATCATGGCTCAGCTTGGCTCGGTGGTCCGGATCGATCGTTAAGGTTAAGCAACACCATGTGTGGTCGATTTATGGATGGGTAAAACGACTAGTGGTATTACTTATAGATGGCTGTTTCTGTACGTCGGAGGTCACACAGCAGGGACCGACGATTTAACATGACCTCCGAAGCACAGAAGCGTCGTTTAGAGGTATACATTTCATATTTACTTTTTTTCGTTGCACTATTCTACACTAGAAAAACAAGGCTTGGTTAATGGCCGCACGAAAAAAAAAGACAATTTTCTCCGTACAAGATTACTCATTAAAGAAGGAAAGAAAGAAAGAAACAATTTGTACAATAAAAATAAACTTAACTTTCGAAACAGATGTCGAGACTACTAAAATATATAGCAGGAATAATGGAACAGTGTAAAATTACATCAATTTTATAATTATTTTACAATCCTTATCCTTCTACAAGATGCGTAATATTTAATGCAATCAGACCGATTAATTCGATGTAGATTCACACACATAAAATTTAATTTAGATGTAGAGGGCCCATCGCCGCAGTGTAACACCAATGTCCTCCTTGTTTCAGCATTACAGCTCTGCTTCGCCATAATAGCATCTCTTATCGAGATCGCCCCTGGGCTGCATAAGCACCCCGAAGTGGACCCAAGCCGGCCCTGTACTCTCATGCAGTTTGTGGAGACCGCACGGTGCAATCAGACGGGGTATTCCCTGGTCTGTGTGAGCGGGATAACACAGGAGTGGATTAAGGGGCCGCAGTAAGTGATTTTGATTATGATGTGTGTGACATATTTTGCGACATCATGATGATGATTGATTGATCATCACGTAAAATACTGATATGAGGGATGAGGGCGCTGTGGGTATGGGTCAGGGATTGGTATCTAGATGAAATGTTGACATAAGAAAAAAATATAATAAGATTTTGACCAATCCAGAAATAAGAGATCTGAAATGTGCTGTTCAGTATTATTGAAAAGCGAGTCGTTGTTATACATCGTTATTTGTTATACTTATCATCGAGTTAGTAAGCGTAGTATGACTTACTTTTTCGATATGACAAATAAATGTTCGTGATAATTCGTCTAGTTTCAATTTCATCACCTCGCTGACCAGCCAAACGGCGGGGTCACCCGCGCACGCGCTGCTGTCATACATAGCCGTCGTGTACGACACTATACTGTGTTTCTAGGGCAGGCGAAAAAACGTACAATGACCTAAAGTATTATGTTAGCGTCGAAAGAAAACGATACGTATCGCCCTCTATGCACTTCTGTATCGTTTCCGCGTTGTGCTGCGTTTCGTGGTACGGGGTGGGGTGAGCGATAACAGTCAGAGATAATAAACATGTTTCGACTAGTTAGAATGACGACGCCCGGTGCCTGCCGGTGTGAGGAGAACACTTGAGAACAGACGGAGCTTCGTCGTCAGGCATTCCGCCCGCTTGTGTGTGTTTTGATATTGTTCGGTTATTTGTTAATGTTTTAGTTTAGTTAGTATCAGTTTTCCGCTGTTAAGTTTTCTAGTGCGAGCTTTTAGTTGCTCAGGTCCAAAACCATGTATATATGTAATTAAACATCTTTCAGATATCAGCAAACAATTTTATTATAAATAACATACATAAATATAATAAATAATTTTTTTAATTATAATTTTATTTATTCCCTACATTCATACGACTGATAATTGAACCTCACCAAAAATGGTTGGTGATCAGATCACTGTGGTAGGCACAAAAGTCAATGTCCGTGTTTTCGCCTGCCCTAGGAACACAGTATAGCCGCCCCCACCAGAACCAACTATACGAGCCCTTCCGTGAGCCCTTTTCGATTCATTGACGCACGCAACGCAACTTAAGTTGATTCCTCCGAGAACGCAACGTACTTATACAGGATGCTTGGAGTATGGAGCGACAATTTTTTTGTGGAGTAGAGGGCATCACTTTGAACAACTTTCACTATGATCAGATCAATTCTCTTTTTTTTGACATCTCAATACATTTTGGGCCGAGCGGTTATCAGATGATTTGTATAGAGAAGTGAAAAATAAAGTTGCTCTGATCAAATCGGTTTGATAGTGAAAGTTGTTCAGAATGATGTCCCTATCTCCCAAAATGTTTTGTCGCTCCATACTCCAAACACCCCGGTATAAAATGCTTTTCCTACACAGACTAGTCCTTTTAAAAAATCCGCTGTTTACGGCCTATGCAACACAGCTTAAACCCTATCAGTAGGTATATAGCCAAATATAGCATTTTATTATCATCAATGATCTTGGGTACTTGATTAATGTTATACAGATTATAACCCCCATCACTGGGAATAATCCCTAGACTAGCACTACAACCATACCAATCAATTTCTTTATCACCACAACATCCATAAACTACAGCATCAGAAACGAAAGCGTTTTTCTCTCTTACCGAGTCTTTTTTATCTCTAACCTATTAGTTACTTTGCATTACAACTACATAGATAGGTAATAGGCATATTTCATCTCATCACGCCTGGAACATACCCAATAGCGCTTGGTAAATCACTACAAAAACCAAGTGAATATAGCTAGTTCATCTTGGACAGTTCAACGAACCAACAAGCATCTAGCATCCTAAATAAAGCACAAACTACATTTTTGCGACAAAAATATTCCAGAATTACTTAATTGCATATCTCCATGTTCTAAGAAATATCTCCGACAGTCTGCAAGGAACCCTAACACGTGCACGTCATAAAAGGACCATCTCACCATCTTCCAGAAAACAGACAATTAATGCTCTTTGATGAACAATAACAAAAAAATCACGGAGACCCTTTGTCTTGTCCTAAACAGACTTCGTCCTTATTGTGCGATATGTGTGGACTTAACAGCCAGAATACAGATGTTGTAGGCTCATTTTCGTATATTTAGACGACATTCGCAACGTGAGCAGAGAGGATTGAGTAGGTCTCGAAGTCGTTTTTTTTTAAGTTTTTAACTTTGTGAATTATGTGTAGTATTGTGAACTCAAAACACAGATTTTGTAGGCTCATGTTCGTGTTCATAGATGACATTCGCATCGCGTGCGGACAGGTTTAAGTGATAGGTCATGAAGTCGTTTTTTTTTTTAAGTTTTTAAATTGGTGAATTATTCTTCATCGTTTGCTCAGACACAAGTATTATTGCTACTTTTTGACACGACACCTCAGGAAGTAGCTCAAGATGGAGCTAGATTCTTAAAGATGGAGTCTGTAGCACTACTTCAAACAGGCTTTGCGCAACGTGCCTCACGTAACGGGAGATAGCTCGGACTTCAAATCAGCAGATCTTCGGTGCAAAGACTTCACAGACGATGCCAAGAGACTAGACCATTTGATCGCCGTCCAGGTTCGGGCAGAGCTAGGGCTACATCAGCAGAAGATAATCGTCAAATCCAACTTACTCTTCTTCCAAATTGCCACCTTAGCGCAGTTCAAGTCCAACGAAGCCTGCGTGACGAACGCCAAGTGGTCATAAGTTCAGATGCGGTCAGAAGGAGACTTCCTGAATGGGTCCTGACTCCAAAGAGAGCTGTCCGTAACGTGAGGCACGTTGCGCAAAGCCTGCTTGAAGTAGTGCTACAGACTCCATCTTTAAGATCATTCATCCAGCTCCATCTTGAGCTGCTTCCTGTGGTTTTGTGTCCATTATTGATCAATAATACCGTGTCTGAGCAAAAGATAAAGAAATAGTAAGAAGTACCCGACCTCCCCATTGTAGAAAAAACGAATGCTAATCACGAACGCTAGCAAAAAGCAGAGCAAATCATTAGTACTGTGTTTGATCCTTGATAACAATGTGAGTTGCCGGCACTTTAGAATCAATATATAGTCATTTTAATTAGCATGAAATGCACTTTCTGTGGGTATAAATTTGGTAGTTGTAAGTTTTATAGTTTTTGAGAAAATCGAACTAGAGTTCCAAGATAGCGGGTGGCCCGGTTTATTTGCTGTTCAGTGTATATTGGCTACAGGCTGAATAGTCGGTCGATTGAAATCACTCTCCCTCCATCCTTACAAGCAAGGTCTCTCCCCCCCTAACAATACCTGTGCCCTCTGGTATGCCAGCCGAAAGACCGGATCATGATTAGAACCCTGGCTGGAGAAGCACCGTTCATGCTTTGAGATACCGCAATATTCGAGTGATTTCTTAGTTATTTGCACCTAAGTACATTTTAATCTGCAGTCTATTGAATATCGTGTATTTGTCTATTCGAGATTCGAGACACATCGTCCTTTGAACAAAAACGGGTAACGATTTACAATATCCGCAGAATTGTATCTGTGTTATGTGCGTTTCCTGTATTCAGTCTACCGTTCTATGTCGAGAGGGTTAACAATAAACATCCTGTACTGCCTTTTGTTTTATACAGAATGTAACCGTTTAGTCCGAAGGTATTATAGACGTACTGAACAACTTGAATTACAAACTATTTTTTTAAGGGGTTTTTAGTAGGTAGACTAGAAATTTCAATAATATAACGTATAATAGTATGTCACGAACTCGGCTTGACACACTGTTGTGTTTCTTGATCAGCCGGCCAGGCTCTCTACCCAAAGCGTATAAAAATTAATAGTTTAAAAAACAAAAAAATAGTTTAAAAAACGAAAAGCAGAAAATAATATTAAGGAACTGGAGATCTCTGCTTCTCGTTAAAGTCTAACAGAAAGCTATATTTATATTTTTTATAAATTCTATGTACAAACTGTAAAAGCGTAGGGCACTTCTTCATAAATACTTTTTGCACAAAATAATAAATTTTACAATGGAAAGTGGATAACACATGACAAAGGCGAGCTTATCTCTATTAAGAGATTTCTTCCAGCAAACCTAGGATGGACAGCAAATAATTGAACAACAGGTAGACCCAAGTGCACAACATTAAATAAGTTAAAACAATAAACTACTTAACAATACGTCCATAAATACCAGACTTATAGATACAAATATGTTAAACAAATATACCTAAATAAAAGTACTTAAATTTATTATGGTATAGAAAGATAGTGTTCTTTCAACCGACTTTTAAATATGTTGAGTGACGGACTGTCTCTAATAGCGTTGGGGAGTTTCGGAACCCATGTTCGTAGGCGGCAGTGTTGTGTTGCGGAGTTATAAGTAGCGACCGAGTGTGCGATCTCCATGGCCTATCCGAGGACAGAAATTTGAATCGATCACGTAAGAAACCAGGGTAGCGACGATTAAATAAAATGTTGAAGAGGCAAATGAGGATGTGGGAATCCCGGCGAAGGCGAATCGGGATCCATTTTATCAAGATCTACATTTAACAGTTCTACAGCTGAGGTCAAATCATGAAGAGAGAAATGGCGATAAACCTGGAGATCGTCGGCATAAAGATGATAAGACGAGGAGAGACCATCCGAGATGGAATTAATGAAGATAGAGAAAAGAAGGGGAGAGAGTATACCACCTTGGGGAACTCCCGCAAAAAGGTCACACCACTCCGTTGAAGTCTCCTCCGACTCAAACCAGCTAGCAGAGTCAACGGACACGTTCAGGGACTTCAGTATCACAACGAATATGTCAAAATCGACGCAGTTAAAGGCGCTGCTAAAGTCCAAAAGTGCTATCACAGAGAGCTGTTACCCATCCATTGCATGCTGGATGTCATCGGTGACTTTGAGTAAGGCCGTTACGGTACTGTGACCCGGCCTAAATCCGGACTGAGAGCTGAGCAAGGACTATGGATTCAAGGACTTTGGAGAGGAATGGCAGGATGGAAATTGGACGAAAGTCTTTAAAAGAGGAGGGATTAGATGTTTTTGGTAAAGGGATAACTAAAGCTTTTTTCCACACATTAGGGAAGGAGAAACTGGGGAGAGAGTGGTTTATAATATGTGTGATAGCAGGAAGAAGCTCGTCAAGTACAGTAGTGATTATTTTGGAACTCATGTTATCATATCCTACAGCTTTAGAAGAAATAGCGAGAACAGCCTTTTTAACGGCATCGATTCCGACAAGTCTGAAGTCAAAAGGAGTTGAGGCAGGAGCTGACCTTGTGCGCAAGTTATAAAGCGTGGCGTTCTTTACGAAAGGATTTTAATTGTCCATTACTTACAAAGCGTTTTTTTTAGTTATTTCCCAAATAATAATTTATTTTCAGTTAGTTCCCAAAAAAAGAAAAAAATTACGTGGTGATTTTTGTTGTTTATGGTTACCATTTCAGTGAATTTATCTCCGAGTATGTGGCCATATTCTGTTAGGGAAAACGAATGGAGATATCTTATCTAAATGGAGCTACATGTTTTATACTAGAATACCGCTGTTCTGCTTTGGAATATATCGATATGCTATCGCGATGCCTTTTCAATTAGAGAATTAAGCCCCAGAAGCAGTGTATGTTCCTGTATAAAAGTAACGTTATTTTCACTACATTCTAGAGAGGAGATAACGCATCTCACTTTACTGGAATGGCCCGGAGCCTGCCTCAATTTTGGCAGAATAGAGGAACACTTCCCTGAGCTACGTCACTTGGAGATCATCAATAGCACACTACTCATGAGCTTCAAAGGACATTTTGGTCCTTCGTGCAAGATTGAGGTAAGTCAAATAAAAAAAAACGAAATCGAAGAAAATTACAGTAATAATCGCTAATACGACAAAGAGAAAGTTGAGGAAAGAATGTTCCAATACTGTAGGTATACACTTAAATAATATTGTTTTTATAAGTTCCGCTATCTCAAGGACTCCGTATAAAATTTTGCCATGTGAGTTAGAGACTGTCTGTACTAGAAAGAATTTCGCATGAGCGATTATACGTATTACATAGCTGCGGCGATGGGGCAACCCCCTGTCACGCATAATGGAGTATTGAATCACTTGTTGAAAGTGGGCATAAATATAAATGAGTTGAGTTTTAAAATGTATCCTGTCCATCCTGGGTTTGCTGGAAGAAATCTCTTTTTAGAGATAAGCTTGCCTTTGTTCATGCCTTTTCTGTATTGTTTGTGTTTTTTTCTGATATGTGCAATAAATATACGAAAAAAAATTCAGAGAATCTGCAAAAAACACGTAGGTATACCTATTCAATTCGAGGTTGCACATGTTTTAAAGCTGGTAACAGTACCTAAATGATGATGTTTGTATAAAAATAGCTGAGCAGGCGCGTGTTGAAGTTGACGCAATCTTACTTGAATAAGGGTGTAGGTTGAAGGCCTTCGATGGAGTCATTAATGGGCACGTTTATGTAAATTCTTAAATGTCGGCAATTTCCAACCTGACAATAAAATCCAGCCTTATTAGTCATATTGCCATTTTTACGCCATTATTGTGCTAATTACGCTAATTTTTGTGACGACGACGAACGACGATGCTCTAAGCCAGCTTCACTATTAGGGCAATTACACCATACATGGCTTTACGATGGGGATATTACGCCATCCGTACGACTCGGTTTGCGTCACCGGTTCCCGAAAGGAACATTAGTTGTGATAACTTGTTAAACTCATCAATCAGCATTGACCGCTCTTTCTTAAACTGAAGGTAAACAATTAATACGTATGGCCCGACGTATGACGTCATTAAGGCTGGCATGACGGGACCAACAGCCGGCACTGCGCTGACAGAAGAGGCTGAGGTGTCCGAGTTGTTCCACCCTGGCACCGCAGCGGCAGCGATGTGGCTCACTGACGCCGAGTCGCAGGCAGACGGCGAGTGTCACGTTCGTCGCTCGATCGAGCAAGGTGCCGATGTGCCTCGACGGAATGGGGTGCAGCCAGTGTCCTGATTCTTTCTGCCTGGTCGCGAGGAGGCGAGCGCGCTCTGCTGGGCTATTGGCCGAGTCAACCAGGTCGTCCCGCGTTTTAGTGCAGAGCGGCTCGTCCTTTGGGAGTTATAATTTAGCGCATAATTTTGCTTCGGACAGGCTTGCGACCAGGCATTTCTAGCCTCGGTCAGACAATTGACCTCTACATTACCAAGTGATGGATTTAAGATTTTACCGTAGAGGTCACGCGTGCTGTGAGGCCAAGAAACCGGGAGCGCCACATCTGAGATTTTACGGATCCCCAGACCACCTTGTCTGATGGGAAGGGTGGCTTGGGTCCAGCTTCGGTCGGTAAAATGACAGTTAAGAATTTTGATTAACGTATCTTTTGTTAAATCGTCTAACAGGTTGAGAAGGACAGAGTATTTCCGAAGAGGAGAACATCGAAGAAAGTACGTTTTGGGTACAAAAGGCAGAAGCGAATAATGCTGATAGCCATGTGGGGATTTAGGTTAATTAACAAATAAAAACATATATTTCTAATAAATCCTAATAATTAATGTAGCCCATTAATATCTCCATTGAGGGCCACGGATCTTTATCTGGATAAGAGTAAGATACTGGAATGTATGACTGTAACATACAGAGATAGGGTAGTTTAATGTCGTCATAAATATGATTCAGAATACACGAATTTTCCAAGTTCAATTTGACTTCCCAATAAACATGAGGCCAATCGGCCAAATACGAATCTGAGTCTTGTCTTGAGGGAGCCGGACTAAAGTTTATACTCGTGCGCGACTTTTCTTGCAGAATGTCTGCTTATTGATACTGAACGGGAAAAATATATACTTAGAATATTTATTTTTAGCTTTTGTTCTTAACATATCCGGCTATACTCTTCCCCAATCCGATCTCGCCCGAATTTTGGATACCTATCAGTCGCAAGTACAGTAGCCCAATCACGAACAAAGATTTGAAAGAAAACTATCGAAAAGAAAAATGTCAGTGATTTTTATTCTGTATGACCACTGATACTATAATATTATACTAAAACAGATAGACCACCTATAACAAAATATAACACCGGCGTAAATTGAGATGCTACGGAAGCTTCTTTAGTTCGAGGCCATTATCGCTTGGTGCAGCACCTTCGAAAAATTGCAAATACCACGAGATGGCGCTAAGATATATAGGATTTATTCCAAGATCCAAGCACCACCTAGAAGAATGGTAACTGAAACCATGGCGTTAAAAGTACAAATCTTACTCCTCACGCCATATCTTTTGTTAAGAAAGGTTACTAATTCTAATTTGTATGGGATGAGCACCCTGTGGTATGACTAATAAAATATAATTTACTGCGTTCTCGAAAACGTTTTACGATCTCGAAAACGTTCGTGACTGATGTGCCGTTGCGCGGCAATATTGCCATTTGTGGGAATATAATGTATGGGGCAATATTTCCGGCAATGGCACATCAGAGTCGCTAAACACAGTACCAACCGTGTCGGTAAGCAACCGATATAACGAACCGGGCGATGATATTCGAGTTGGGATGAGTATGGACTAAGCCGACGGCGAATATCCGTCTGGTGTCCGAGTTCAATAGCTCTGAGTACAATCGAAATGGCCTTTATTATCCGCTCTTGAAGGACCCTCTTGTCATAAACAGTCAAAAGAATTTGGTAGAGAGAAGAAGGTCGCTTAGATTTACCTATTGTCACCATGAAAATGGATTTGTACCCTGTAGGTTACAGGTATAACGCTCTTTCAGTAAATCCACGTTTTAGATTAGTTTACATTGGTTAGGGAATGAAATTTAAATCGAGGAATTAATGTTGCCTTTTGATTTTTGAGAAAAAAATATAAGGTATTTTGAGAATATATCACATTATTGAGAGGAGGGGATTTTATCTCAACTTACCTGTATCGAGTCTTGCGGCTTCTCGCATACGGAGTGGCAGAGGCACATTAGTGCCCACTTTCAGCCAGTTGGAAGCAAGTGTGGAACTCACTAGGCCAAGGAGCTCATGAGTTGTCTCAGTTGTTAATCTATATCATAAACTATAAATATGTTCAATTGTTTAATTTTACCCAAACCCGTCGCCTTTTCAGCGTGAACGAGTACACGCCCAGTCGCTTGTGGACAAAAGAGTCCTTTGACTTTGACAGTGGGTACCAAGACGTCAATTAATGTCTATTGCAAGGGGATGAGTACTGTACTGTCCTGGAGCATGATTCTCGCGCATTCGATATACGATATCTACACTTATATCGAGTGAATTCGTATGGGAATCTGTCAATATTGGTCTCGATATTCGTTAATCGAAGGCGCGAGAATCGACCCGTAGATCCTGATTTGTTTTACATCTGCGACCATTTTTGAAAACTCTGTACAGTACTTGATTTCCCCAAATTTAATGTCATTTTTTTTTCCTTTGCGGCCAGGAGAATGACAGTCTCTCATACACAAACTTTCACATTGATAATATTAGTGGGGTTCCGCAGAGGCTCTCCCTCCAAGGGATGCCGTCGCTCTGGGAGTTGCCAGGCGACGTGGTGGCTCAGATGCCTCATCTCCTGGAGCTGGACCTTCGGAAGAACATGCTGCGTCACATGCGGGCAAAGATGCTGACCAAACCACCGCGGCTGCAGAGGGTGTACCTTCGAGGTAAACTACAAGTAATTCAACTACTACAATATTACTACTAATACTACTATATTTACCCGACTACATCATCATCACATCCTGTCACCCCTCAGCAGGGCCTAAGTACAGATTTCCATTGTGTTGTTGATTTTGGGGCGACTTTTCTTCCTTTTCCCCTTAGGCACAATTTGAGGGCTATTATTTGCGACAGGTGTCTTGATTGAGGGCTATTATTTTCGACCTGACTACGGTTAATACAAAAGGGGGTTATGATGTTAACCGGGAGAACTACCTACTTGAGATGTTGTTAGGGCTTGATTTTTTTGTTTATGTTCACTAGAACCTTAAAACTTTGCCGTGGGGTGGGCGGGACAGATAGTCCCCGACACCCTGATCGTGGACAGACAGACAGTCCGACGGACAGCGGAGGCAGTAATATAGTTCTGTGTGGCGCCATTCGCATAAGAAACCCCAACAAACGAAAATTAAATGAATGGTTATATTTTTCTTTCATCGAAGTCTATTTATACACTCTTGATATTAAAATAATGTCTTTCATCTCTTTATATAAACGAGTAAGTCTTGCCTGACTGATCAAAAAAGCGGCGAATCAGCTGCAGCTAGAAAGATTCTATTGATGGGAATATATTTGGATTTTTATAAATTCGGACCCTAAGGGACCAAAAATTGACCAGTTTGTATGGAGAGTCACGGGGGAGTCATTTGATTATATGCGCTATCACTAGGAACACGAGAAATCGAGGGAACTCTTCAAATATTATAGGCAGACCTATAGTGATTTTTGTGTTTTTAGTAATAAATCGAGCATTTACTCACGGTAAGCATAATATTGTGATGCGGAACTGCTGATGAAGACCACATATGGCCACCAGAACTGCTCAATACTAGGTACAAATACAATGCGTGGCTGACGGGCAGGCAACGCATAGCCTAAACCGGTGGACCTAAAGCCATGAAACTTTGTACAGAGGTTCCTTAGTAGCGTGGGGTAGCACTGAGATGGGATTTTACAAAATTAATTCCCCAAGAGGGGGGGGGGAGATAAGGGGTTACAGTTTGTATTAAACTCAATCTAATCAAATACGGTTTGTGGAAGTCGGTTTTTTCTAAAGTTTACTTTTTGTTTCAATTATATCTGAGCCTTTTTATAACCGACTTCACAAAAGGAGGTTTACAATTCGTCGGGTTTTTTTTAATGTACCTATGTATCCCGATTGCGCCTAGACGGATGGACTGATTTGGAAAATGTTTTTTTTTGTTTGAAAGGGTTTACCTTCCAATTGGACCATTAAACAGCAAAAAAGCAGCTCAAAAATTTCTGATAGTTGATTTGGTTATTAATCCGATACTCTGCCATCTGCACTGAGTCAGCGTTCAGCGTTGTATATTCTGGTGGTATTATGGTGGTGTAATACTAAATTTCAATTATCTACGGTACCTTCCCTTATTCTCGAAGACGGATCGATTCGATGTAACAAGTTTTTATATCAAAGTTCAGAGTCAACCTAAACCTTGACACTACCTTTTATGTTCTCTAACGGCCGATCCCAATAACCCATCTCTATCCGTGATCTGCAGATTACGCGTTACATTTGACAGTTGCGCTATGGGATTTATGTCAAAATTGACACTAGCAATCTCAAATCTGCAGATTATGGATAGAAGATAGGTTATTGGGATTGGCCATAAGTGTGTAATGTGCCATCAACTTAGCTGTTCAGTTGATAGCGGTCGCTAGTGTCCGATAAGGTCATAGTAGTCTTCATAATAGCGGACATAGTATAGAATGTAGTCGCTTTGATGGCGGATGACAAGTCCGTAGTACCAATTTTTCCCACTTGAACAGCTAAGTTGGTGGCTCTGTACACTTGCAAATTAATCGCAACCGTAAAAATGCGACCAAAAAGTGTAACTACGCATGCGTAGCTGCGGGCTTATGCTAGTTACCTATATTTAATGTATTTCACGCTTTCACAATGTATGTGCCAGTACGTTTAATTTGTTGTTTCCTTGGGAAGGTATTATGATCGTTGACGTGTCAGAAGCGGTTCCTTACCGCCTCGTTGGCTGTAGTAATTGGGTCCTCCCTATTCCTACTTCAAAAGAAGCCACCAAAACACGTACTACGATGGTCCACAGAGCGTAGTAATATTTCAACGACCAAGATTTTCCTTCAATTTGTCGTAGTTATACGTAAATAATAGCGGCATGATATCGCCAATTAGCGATTTGTATTTAACGAACTTTGCTTCATTAAAAAGTTCCTGTTGTGATAGGACAAAGTAGAATTTCATTGAAAATTCTGTGAAATCATAACTGAATTAGCCATCCATGAAGTGTTTCTTCTACATTTAACTCAGATATACTTAGTACTCAGACTCAGAAGATATCGTTTGTTGCTTGTACTCGTAATCGCTACCCAGGTCACGCGCAGGATCGTGATGGATGAGTATTTCCTGCTGACCTTAGCAATACCCTTTATTATCGCACTATTATGTGTTTATTTAGTTTGTGCTACTCACATCTTGACCTCCAAAATTATAGTGATATCTACAGTGTTCCTGAAAGGTGCTCGCTCGTACCGTACGTAGCTTAGCGTAGTTTAGTTACGAACATACGACTACGCGAGTAAGCGTAACTGCGGTAGGTACGGACTGCATCGCAGTAATTAGCTGCACTACTAACTCCATGCTCTTGTCTGCAGTTGCGGTCGGCTACTAACTAGCACCTAAAATGCCTGGACCAATTCATAATGAACGC
The DNA here is from genome assembly GCA_963457715.1 of Argyresthia albistria. Taxonomy (NCBI): domain Eukaryota; kingdom Metazoa; phylum Arthropoda; class Insecta; order Lepidoptera; family Argyresthiidae; genus Argyresthia; species Argyresthia albistria. The sequence continues at coordinate 6,881,546 of OY735266.1, read as the reverse complement.
CGGCCGCTGAAGTGGAATATCCATAGAGCGAGCGTCGAAATTATACGATTTAAGGGGCACAGATATTGCCCTCAACTCACTCTAGGCACCAACAGCACTCTGGGATTCACTGTGACACTGCGATCCACCGTTGGTCTGGGTGGATCGCAGTGCCCTTTGACACTCTTTTAGGATCCACCGCACATAGGTTGATTTAATCGATCTACGCGGCCAATATTATTTTATTAACTAATTATATCCTAAACCAGATAATAAATGAAAATCAATATTATTTTTAACGATTATTTTTATTAAATTAAAGAAACTATAAAATAAACTACATAATCTCTTAAAGATTAAAATCCGGAAAGACGCGGAAGTATAACAAAATAACGAATGATTACCGAAATTGACTAGAATAATCGATAAAAAAACACTATTTCTTTTAAATCCATAAAACACACTATGTGATTAGTTTAGATAGTCAAAAAAATATAGTAGATGTTGCTCCTTACCTGGATTGTTAGAATCCATAACTTTCACTTCACAAAAGTTACTTAGAGAATAAATATTGACTTTAAAAAAGGACAAAATTTCAAGTCTTCGTAAGCGAGACAGTTAAGTTCCGACTGTCCGTGCGCGTACGCGGTGAAAGGAATGGAGGGGAGGGGTGGTGACTTATGTTCCCTGGTTTGTCCTTGAGCTATTGGAATGATTCATCTTGGTTAAACCACTATTTGGGAGATTTCAATTTTGGCCGCGTAATTAGTTCTAAATCAACGTAAGTGCACCGTTGGATTAAACAGCATTTAGAAAGTTTAGGGAGATCCTCTCTTTGAATGTGTTGTACTTAAAGTGCTCGCAAGATAAGTCTGCACTTAGGTTTTTGCATTCTAGTGATTTTATATAGTTAAATGAGAATATTTTTATTGAAATAAACGCGGAAACGGATTCTGTAGGTTTTTAGTCAGTGATCGAACATATCGCACTACCTACCTTACGTTCAGGACTGAGCGGTCCCGTACGTAGGTAGGCGCGAAGCACGCTGCTGGCGCGAAAGATATTTTGGGTGTTCGCTAGCGCAAATGGTCGTTTACGCGAAAGGTCGCTTGCGCGAAAGTACTTATTTGCGAAGAATATTTATGCGAATACGCTGATGCAACAAAATTGGTTATTATGGATGTACTTGGACCCCACCACCCTGCACCTGTTAGTTACTAAAGGAGTAAACGTTCTTCGCGACTACGTACTGTGACCTTTCGCGTAAACGACCATTCGCGCTAGCGAGCACTCTAAATAAATATTTTTCGCGCCAGCTTGCTTCGCGCAAGCGTGCTTCGCGCCTATACGTACGGGACCCCTGATGAGGAATGCGACTTGCCATTGCGCGCAGTCCAGCTTACCTTGTGCGCACTCTACTGCTATCCAACGATCTTTTGGCTTGCGGTGACAGGGTAGAATTAACGCTTTTTTACAGATTCGTTTTCGACAGATAAGGCTGCGTAGAAGTGGCGCCACCTGTAAACGGCACTCACACGCCAAACGATCGTTGGACGACTGTAATATATAATAAGAAAAAATAATAGATGGCGTCAGTCATCATCATGCTATCGCAATTGCTATCGCTTTCTTTACTCACACACGCACACGGCCGTTCTGGGTTGCAAATTGCAAAACAAGTAATCAGCCTGGATTTCGTATATATTTATTGCACATATCAGAAAAAAAAAACACAAACAATACAGAAAAGGCATGAACAAAGGCAAGCTTATCTCTAAAAAGAGATTTCTTCCAGCAAACCCAGGATGGACAAGATACATTTTAAATCTCAAAACGGGATTTGCTCTCCGCTGTAGCTCTTTCGCTTGACTGACGCGCTCGAATTATCGTTATACATTTTGTTAGGTACTATAGTACGGTTTTCTACTTGTAGAGAGTTAAATCCACGTTAAATCGTATTTTTTTTATCGATTTAACACTATTTAGATGGATCGACAGAAAAATTAGAAAATATGCTTTTTTTGTTGACCCTATCGTATCAGCTGTCACTGCAAGTACAAGACGCCACATAAGATTTTTTAATTATTATTCAATGAATCGCATAAAACATGAGTATTTTCTTCACAGACAATAAGTGGGACTGCAGCGACGGAGGACTGGACTGGTTGGCGATGGACAACGGAACTGTGAAGAGGTTGATTCAAGACTACTACGAGCTGATGTGCCACCAGCAGCTGTATCGGGGGAAGCCCCTGTATAAAGTCATGGACATAATACGAGTGAGTGCCTTTTTAGAAAATGGTTCTACGGTTTCATATTAATGTGTTCATTAGGGGTTATCTTGAATCAGACATATCGTATTAGGCAATGCTTGTAATTCTAGATGTAGGTTATCTGTGGTATAGGTACATACAGTGAGAGTTGCGTGGCTACCAAAAACAGTGATCGGTCTTTTCTGAAGCTGACTAGTGAAACTTTCAAGATTTTATATGCGAAAGGTGAGCTGGTGTATCCCGGCATTCTCTACCATGACCAGTATAGTATTATATTATGACTAGTATAGTATTATAATATCTGTGACCATGACTAGGTAATATACAGTGCGACAAAAAGAGTAAAAAATAAATAATGGCAACATAAATGACATATTAAAGCACTATTGCGTTTTGATTGACAAAACAAATATGGCATTATAGAAAACACGCATTAGTCTGTAAATGTTGCCATCATTTAATTTTTACTCTTTTATGTCGCACTGTACTAGGTATTGTGTAGAATGACTGGATTTCATACTTTGCTGTTAATTTATTCCAACAGAAGAAGAAGCTAACAATGAAAATTATGTAGGGCGGTTAGTTAGTGCCGGTACCCAACACAGCAGATCCAAAGATAATATAAATCATCATCATCACACCGGCAGCTTGTTCCCCCCCACTGCTGGGTATAAGCCTCCTCCTTTTTGGGTGTAGGATTGGAATTACTATTCCTACACCCACAGTTCTACTTATAATTTGACTAGTTTTAAATGGCCCACGCTGTCTACCCCCGCGGTTGTAATTAAGGTTTCATAAGGTAAATATTTGTACAGATTGTAACATGGCTACTCTAACAATAAAGATAATTCACTATGTATGAAAAAGAGATACCTACTCGCTCTACTTCAATGCAAACTTGCTCTATTTTAAGAAATGTCATAACTTAAACATCTACGAATAATATACTCCGTTACCTTTCTGTACCGACAGAAACACCAACACACTGTTATTCGTATCTAGTTTCATTCCATAGTTAAAAGTTTTAAGGGGATAGATAGCAACTAAAACTAGCCGGTGAACCGAGGGGAATACTAATTTGTAGGCGCAGTCGAACCGAACGGACCATTGTGTTTATGTATGCATAGAGTTTAGTATTTTTTGATAGGTTTTTGAGCTTAACCTGATCAGACGAGACAACACACAGGCGATGAATACTAATAATATGTACTACTACTAGTACTATGTACTACTTGTATCTCTATTCGTCTAGGAACCAACATGATTATTTAGGTAATCATAAAGGAATTTATTATGTGATCAATCATACCTTGAGGCTGCCCGATTCTGTAGCGCATTAACAATGTTTGCGGAGGCCCACGTAGCTTCCATGCCATACTGCGCTACAGAATGGCCTCCAAGATGGCCAGGCTGAGGGGGAGCTCCAGCAGCCTCCTGAAGGGGGCAGACTGCATGGACGGTCATATCCTGGCTCACTGGGTGATCGATGACAAATGTAAGTGTCTCATCGGCCAGGGGGCCGGGGTGTGGCTGATCCGTGCTGTCATGCGTACAGCGTAATGTCTGTATTCTTGTTCTTCTTATGCTATATTTGTAATAGTAACTGTAACTATGGGCTCTCAAGCCTGAAATAAACGTATTTTATGCATTCATTCATTCATTATTTGCTGGAATAGAAATACAATTTGTACCCGGTCTTTCAAGAGACGGATAACTTGTCAGATAACTTTATTTGACACTTCATGTACGTTTGAAATGTCAAATGCCATAGATAAATCGACATATAAATCGCTTTCTGAGGATGAAAAGAACGGCACTTAAAGGTTTTTTTTTTAATTCGAGGGAGTTTAACGTGTTATTAGTTTTATGATTAATTGTCTCGGCTGATAGAGTTTAATGTGATGGTATGTGTAGTAATAGATCGTTGTGCCTTTGTCATTCCATATGGAAGAGTCGTGATACTTATAGTATTCAAATCAAAATAATAAGACACTTCCCTGACATCTGGAGCTATACTATGAACATCACATACAACCAGTTGGGTTGTCGATATCGATGTTTTGTGTCAAAAAATAAACCGCTTCTAGCATCATACAATTTGTAAGAATTGTTTTAAGAAATTATTTCCAGGGCTTCTTAGATCAAACGGACTTGAGTATAGAATTTCATTTCGATTAGAAAATATTGCTAAACAACTTTCTTTTACTTTTCTTCGAGAGTATTAAGTATCACAAAGGGACCAATTTATTATTATGGGTCAAAAGGCACGAGCGTACGTGTAATCAAAGCTCGTGTGTTAGAAATATAGGAAAGCCTTGATAAAAAAATTGTGTTGTTATCGAGAATCCCGTAGAGCGGAAGTATTCTTCTACTGTGACTGTCGTCCGTACCTAGTTTGTTTAGTTTTGCTGGGTACACGGGGGCTTAGACATTTGGGACATAATTGTTCCTCTATCTCACCTCGTATAAGGGGAAATGGTTACGTTTTGCGCTATGTTATGTTTAACGATATTAAAATTAAGGTAATTCTACTTATGGGGTATTAACCAAATATAGTGTAAATATAATCCGTTAGGTCCAGGTCCAGGGTTCCGTTTACCCCACCGTGTGGCTCCATCAGCAGGTGATGATAATGAGAACTTCTCTAAAAGATATTAATAGGACTTGTCACGCACGACGAATCGAATGAGCCCAAGCCCTAAACGTAGGCTGAAAGATTGAATATCTGTGCCTAAATCTTGCGAGTAAAACAAAGTGCGGGAGTTTTTATACCTTACTATTTTTTTATATAACAATCGTAACAAAATATTCCTTGTATAATGTAAATTGCGTACCTCATTATTTACCCAATTTTAATGTAATGTTGAGAGGCCTTAATTGGCCTATGTCCAATCATACTTTTTAAGCTATTGTATATTGTTGTATCGTGCTGTGGACTCAAATTCCAAATTTCAAATTCCATTTCCCAAATAAACAAACAAATAAATAAACAAACAAATAATATTATACCATTGTCGATAACTATGGCATTAGGAAAAGAGCTGTCGATTCATGTTGTCATTCACTCTGTTAATTCGTCCTGATAGGTTCTGATTCGGAATGGCACGCAATAATAGGAATAGGAGGGTTACCTACCACAAGCTTTTTGGACATTCAGCTTAGGTAGAAGCTGATACGCAAAATTATGACTGTCATAAAACAAGACTTGGTACAAGCAGTCTAATTACACCCATTTTCACTAACCATAGGACACGCTAAATCAGATGTCTGAATATTTAGGAGTTGCTTAGAGCAAAAACACGTTTTACCCTTAAGTCACGACTAACGACGTTAGGCATCACCTAAAGTTACGGCACCGATTTGGGAGGACGTAGTGCTTAGGTGCCCCTAAACTGACACATGTGACAGTCGCATGTGATAGAGAGAGACATGTCAGACATGTGATTGATTGTCGAACAAAACCATGGACAACTGTCAAAAAACTAGGCTACTCTTAGGATAGGACCAACCTATAAAAATCGATTGGTGAAACGGAACTTTATGCTAAGCATTACCCTAAATTAGGAGTTACTTAGTAAGGCGTTTCCTTGTTCGTCGTTAGTGAAAACGGGCAATAAACATAAATATTTACATACAGGCACATACATTGCTTCTGGCCCCACTTTATTAGTCCCTGTGTCGTGGGAACCAAAAACAGCGACATCAGAAACATGTAAACATAGGAACAACCTATTAACCCTTACCATACATGCCATACATTTGTTGCATCGCGATTTTGAACCTCATGCCATGGTAGTAAAATTCCGGAACGTCATCGGGTCTTTAATTAAAAAACGATTGGTGAAATGGAACTTTATGCTAAGCATTGCCTTAAATTAGGAGTTACTTAGTAAGGCGTTTCCTTGTTCGTCGTTTGTGAAAACGAGCTGAGGTAGGTTCTAAAGCTCATTAAGGACTATGGGATTGTTGGCATGGTGAAGTAGATACTTTGATAGACTTGAAATATAATCTGAATCGGCACAGGACGCTTCTGACTGTGTAGTAACCCCTCTTTTTGTCTCCCCAGACCATCCGGCAGACATGCCCGAAGGAGTGCGCGTGCCAAATGACCCACGTGGTCTCGAACATAGCGGGCGCGATCATCCCTCTCATCACCGTGGACTGCGCTGGGCGGCGGCTGGGCGGGCCGCCCAACTCGCTGCCGCCCAACACGACCACGCTGCGGCTTGAGGACAACCAGGTGCAATTTTTATAACTTCAACAAATAGTTCATCCAAATAGGTCCAGATTCGTGCGCCTTGATCATCAACCTTGTTAGACCCTCGTCAGTGTGAAAGGCCGATGAAATTGTTATAAATTACCCACTGATGAAAGTTTAATTTGCTATTGTTAGTTTGGCCCGCGTGTGTCCTTACGCGAGCAAACCATCATTGCGAACGTCTTTCCGGAATTTAAAGTATAATGTATCAACCCGTCATCATTATGAATCGGATCAATGTACCTACAGAGGGACGAATTATTATTGTGATTTACGATTTTGGGACCGGGTTTTTAGGAAAGGTACCTATTAGGCTAATATAGTTCTCCAGAATATGGTCAGCTAAATAAATGCCACCCTGTAAACATTTGAAAACATGCTTACTGAACATAGTATGCAATGTAATGTAATATGATAATAACCTCCCGTTGCTTCCGTTGTATAGCATCGTGCACGTTATTTGATTCTTCATTGAGCAAGCTTATAAAACCATGCAAACGTGTAACAAGAAATACTCATTACTCATGGGTATTTGTGCACTTGCGCTGACACTTGATAATAAGAATTCTGCTTCTAATGGGAATATTCTTATCATGTAACTCCCAAACCAGTTAAGTTCTGCTGAATTGGTAATTAACACACATACGTGGTTATGTTAATTAACTACAAGTAGATACTTACCTGAATTATGTCATTGTGTGTACCAATAAATAAATTATGGTATCTTATTATCTGTGTCGACGTCGTCACATTGGATACCTACTTGGCTCGACAAAAACCGTCACAGTTATGAATAGGCGAAACCAGAGACTGTATATCCAATTGACTGCTCCTGCGGGGGAATGCGGCTCGCCAAACGTTTGTTGTATTCAACAAATGTTCGCATACGCAACCTATGTACGATGACGGGCCGCCAGACAGTTTCGCAGCGGCTGACCAATCACAGCTCTCTTACCTCGTCCCCCGCCGCCCGTAAATTGGTGAGTTGTGTTTCAAAGGAAAATATATCTATGCGCTCTCCCTTGGGTAAGTGCTCCCTGAGCGAAACAGATATTTCAGAAATATTATAAGCCACAATGGGAAGAGATTGGAGACCTAATCAGATGAGCGAATATCGTCACTGAGTGACTGTGGGTGGGTGCGACGAGATGGACACGGGCGTTGTAAGGGCAGGCAAGGCGGAGATGGAGCGACGTCCTAGACAAGTGCATTGGATTGTAGTTGCCTGGTAGGGTGGCCATTGCATAGTACCTAGCAGATCTTACAACGGGACGAGATAAAGTTAATATAATAAATAACAGAAAGATTCCCACGGGATTACAAAAAAAAACTTCAGTAATTCCAAATTAGTCATTAGATGTCGTTGGCGATAGAGGCTTTCATAGTTGCCAGTTCAAAAAATATTTACAGCTAGACTCGACTGGGACTCGGTAGCTCGAGTACTTATTGTTTTATACTCGGGTCAGGATGAAGAAGTTTTGAAAAAATATGCGGGACAGCAAGAAACTACTTTTGTAGCGTATTTTCAACTTTGATGTTATTTTCTCTTAACGCTAGCTGTTAGTAGCTCTCCTTTTGTCTTTCTCAAAGGTCTGTGAAAGTAAAGACATTCATTCATAGCGAGATAAAACTAACTACCTACCTAGATAGACTAGGCAGTCTAGGCACCTCTGAACCTGTGTGTGCCTGAATAATAATTGTAATAGCATTATCGTACCGTTACTAAGTGTCACTTGTACCAAAAATGCCAATTGTGATTAGATAAGATAAGATAAGATAAGATTATTTATTGATAATTATACATTACATTACATTAGCGCGTTAATCACAATTAAGTTTGACGTATTTCATACACTTTGACAGCTGCTAAATAGAAATAAGACGCTTATCATGATAAGTGTTTTGGTGCAAGTGACACCATTTGCACCAAAAACGTCCTAATTCTATTTAGCAACTGTCAAAATGTATGAAATATGTCAAACTTAATTGCGGTTAGCGCGCTAATCACAATTCGTGTTTTTGGTGCGAATGAACCTAAGAATATGATTCTAAGAATTGACCTGCTTATCAAAATAAGGCTTTGTAATGTAAGAACTAACTACACGTGTAATGTAATATGAGTTTGTTTAGCAGAAGAATGCAGTCATCATAATACTGTTACTGTACAAAGTAAATTTTAAAGTTTAATATTACAGATGACCATACACTTTGCCTTATAGACATTACTTAGCCGCGCATTAATTCTTTGATTCATTTTGTACACGATTTTGTAGAGCTACTTAAAGTACCTATACGTACGTAGCAGTTACGTAAAATGTTACTTGAAAGCAATAGATAGAAAAGTTTTCTCCAAGCTGAAAAGGACATTCATGAGTAATTGGTTACACAAGTTATATTGTCATCCTGTCCATAACTCTGAGCGTTTAAGGGAATTTGTCGTGGGCAAGAATTTTCAGAGAAATCTTGGTAGTAATGAATAGGCCAAGATATTGGAGCTGTGAAGAATTCGTAGTATTTGCTCGCAATAATGGATCATTCCCATTTAATTATAATTTGGCGGTAAAGCGAGAACTATTTCGATATCAACATCTACATGAAGCACGCAGAAGCAGCTGCTGCTAAAAGCCTCATTCAAGCGATAATTTCATACCCATATTCAATAGCGTATGAAAGGAGACGGGGTTGAATAGAGGGTACGAGGAGCTGGAGGTACTTACGAGTAGAAGGAGAAAAACAGCTGTAGATGACCGACGTGCTGAAAATACCTGAAAAATAAGAAATATCATTAATATATCAAACACTTAAATACTAATAATATAGAATAGATTTAGACTTACCTTTTTTACCTAAAACTGAAATAGTTGGATTTTTTATTAAATAACGAGGTGCGTATGTGTGCTACACAACACACACTATTGAAACTCACGCGGCCAGCCATGCTAGCTTGGCCCGCCAGTCGTCCGGCGTATCGCACCAACGCATAACCTAATATTTTGCAAATATTTTGAAAACGGTCGCATACGTACCTCACTTGCTTCTAACTGTTGTTTTCTTATACACCCCACACCGAACTGCCGCCTGTAGTCTACAACAGCCTTTAGCAAAACACAAATCGCTCAGAATCATAAGTTGTTGGTTTCTTTACTAGTTTGTTTATCATGAAGTGTCAAAGTAAATTCGCTTTGGCCTGTTATTTGATAATTTATTAAGTAGGTAATTTTGCTCGATAGAAAATTCTCCCGAATCTCTATAAATTCACAATGTTTATTTTTTTGCACAGGATCTGAAATTGTATACTTGTTATTTATTGAATCGTTATAAAAATAGCAAAGTATGTCACTCAGTTAGGCTTGCTTAACTTGAATTTGGCCTTTTTAAAATTTGTATTTAATTTCGAAGATGAACTTTTTAGTTCCAATTTCAAAGTGTCCCCCCCTTAAGGAAGTATAGGTTACTGTCTTGGTTTATGCCAAATACCACCCAAATACACATGGTGGTCCAGATGGCAAAAAAATGCAATTTGATGTACAGGATAGTAATTTGGTACCCGAATTCTTAAGATTAAATGTAAATAACCGGCCAAGTGCGAGTCGGACTCGCGCACGAAAGGTTCCGTACTATTATTTATAAAAACGGCAAAAAAAATCATGTCTGTTGTCTGTTGTTGCCCCCTTTAATATTTATAATAATATGTTTTTTTTTGTATTTGTTGTTATAGCGGCAACAGAAAAACATCATCTAAAATTCAATTGTCTAGCTATCACGGTTCATGAGATACAACCTGGTGACAGACTGAAAGACAGATGACAGACAGACTTAGTAATAGGGTCCCGTTTGGCACCTTTTGAGTACGGAACACTCATAAATATATTCCCAAGCGAGGTAAAAAGCTGATCTTTTTTTAGGGTATCGATCCTTATAAGGAAAAAATCGGTCAAGTGCGGGTCGGAATCGCACACGAAGGGTACCGTACCATCGTACAACAAAACTTAAGCACTCAAACAATAAAACAAAAAGAAAAAGAAAATTAAAAAAGATTATGCCCTCACGGTGATTTGAACTCAAGACCTATGGATTCAGGGCCTACAACATACCGGCTGAGCTGCCACAACGATGTGGGTTGATGCGAAATATACCATCATATTGAAATGCGTGGGGGTATAAAAACAAGTCTCTTGTTCTTCTTCTCTTGGACCCCCTTTGATTTGTTCTATCTCTCTTATTTCAGTATTTTTTGTTGTTGCGGTAACAGATACACACATTGTGAATTTCAACTTTCTGGCTATTACGGTTCGTGCTCTAGGACCCGCTGACGGACGGCAGACGGACGGACGGACAGACGGACAGCGGAGCCTTAGTAATAGGGTCCCGTTTGGCACCCTTCGGGTACAGTACCCTAAAAAGGAATCCTCATAGGATCACTTCATTGTCCGTCTGTCTGTCCGTCTGTCCGTCGGTCCGTCCGTCTGTCAAGCAAGACCATGTTTTCAGGAACAGCTGAAATTAATATAAATTGCTCAGGTTTGTGGTCCCAAGTCAGAGTTGTGAAAAAATCTACCTTCTAGGTCAACGCAAACAAACGCTACGACCCCTTAAGCTGTAAAATAGTTGGATTTTCACATAGTAAATTGCAATGGACTCAAAACCTATAGGGGTTTTCTCCGTCTTATATGCAACATTATTTTCAGATCACCGCAATTAGGCCGATACTACAGAACCCGCAGTATAAGAGGCTTGCGGATCTCTATTTGGACAACAACAGCATACCAAGTGTTAAGGAGTTAGAGGGAGCTGAGTGGTTCTCTACATTCCGGGTTCTGAGTCTGCGCGGGAACTATCTGAAGCAGGTACAAAAAGGCGACGAAGTAGTTTAACTGGGTCCTTGAAAGTTTTTAATCATATAGATAAGTTAGATATAGGAACTTAATTTTTTGTATGATTTCCTAGAATAGGCCAGGAGGCTCAACTTCGATAGTCCAAAAATGTTGTTTTAGTTATTACTCGCAGAAGCACTAAATAGTGCTTGACTTTGACAGTGACTACCAAGACGTCAATTAATCTCTATTGCAAGGAGATGGGAACTTAATTTCCCCTAATTTTAATGTATTTTTTTTTCCTTTTCGGCCAGGAGAATGACAATCTCTCGACTGAAAGGGAAGAGAGTTCGGCCATATAGGAAATGGCTACAACGGTATCAGCCGTATAGTTATCCATAAATTTTAAAAACAACAATAGAATCACCACGGAGCAGGACGGACCGACCGCAATAAAGTCGGAACACTTTATGAAACGCATAACCCAGTCTAAAGAGCTTATTGCATTACGCTGTCGGCAGGGCACGATTTGTATAGACGTCTCACTCTGATGGAACGACTAGAAAGAGACAGTGAGTCAGACAGGGCCCTGCCGACAGCGTAGTCTAATAGGCCCATTCGGGATTTGAGAATTTAGTACATTACCACAGAAGAGATAATAGTACTCCGTAACATTACTGGCGCGGTCTGTAATTAATAATAAATAATACTTAAGTATTTGATGTTGTACACTTGGATCTACCTATTGTTGATTTATTTATCCTTTCCATCCTGGGTTTGCTGGAAGAAATCTCTCGATAGAGATAAGCTCGCCTTTGTACATGTCATTTCCATTTTTAATTGTCATAATGTATTGATTTGTGTGCAATAAAGTATAAAGTAAATAATGAATGACTGCGTTGCTGGCAACACTGTTGAACGAGGAAGTCTCGTCGGACAGAGGTCATGATGGAGTTCCGTAACATCGTACCAAAAAAGTACAAAAATCACTTTTCTTGTATGGGGACTTTGGGGACCCCATTATTATTTTTCAATATTTCGTGTAGTTCAGCATTTCTTGCTGTAGCGGCAACAAATATAAAATTTCAACTTTCTAGCTATTACGGTTCATGAAATAGAGCCCGCTGTCGGACAGACAGACAGACAGCGGAGGCGTAGCAATAGGGTCCGATTTGGCACCCTTCGGGTACGGAACCCAGAAAATTATACGACCTATACCAAGCGAATATGAGCTGTCTGCTAAGTTCGTTTGTTAGTTCCATCTAGGTAAATGGTTAGTTCTATCTGCTTTTGAAATGGGATTGTTTAGGTTTTCCCAACCTATTTTAGACATCCTTCAATTTTACTACCGCCCGCCTAGCCGCCTAGTGACGCGAGTCCCCGATACGACAGCCACGAACGCCGCAGCCGCAGCGCTGCGAGAAGCTAAGTAGAAGCGGTCACAAAGGAAGCTAACCGCGCGTCAGCCATTTTTTTAAATAAATTAGGGGAGCTTTTTTCATGTTTATTTCAGGAAATACTCGACAAATTGTAATAAATTTCTGGTATATGTAATTTGACTATATAATCTTGGGTTTTCATGTTGGAAAACGTGTTTGGATAAAAATTTCTCGATAGAAAATAAATCCAAAATCAACCCTTTTTTCCAATATTTTTTCCTATTATACCGCAGTAGTAGTAAATATGATCTTTCTTTTATGATGATATTGATGTTGGTGCCTCTCCAGCCAGGGTTTTAATCCTGTTCCGGTCTTACGGCCGGCATACCAGAGAACACAAATTTTTGATAGGTAGGAGGGGGAGAGACCTGGAGCCCTATTTTTGAAATCGCTCGTGTGATATAATCGCTCGTATGACTTGCGCAACGAGTGGTTCTGACCAATCGTTGCAGAGCGAATGAATATAACGAACGAAAATCATTCGTTATGATGGCTCGTTTTAAAATTATATCACACGAGCGATTTCAAAAATAGGGCTCCTGCTCGTTAGGATGGAAAGAGGGTGATTTCTTTCAATCGACCGACTGTACAGCCTTAAGCCAATATAGGAAAAGTGGAATGGGGAGGAAATGGGATTGGAGAGCAGCAGATATTCTCTTCGTGTTCTTGGTGTTCTCCAGGTTCAGGCGTCGTTGCTTGCGTTTGTTGAGTCCTGTTCAGTTTGATATCCGATGATCTATCAGTTTCATTTCTCATGTTTGAGAGAGTCTATGGATCGTCGGACTTTTTTTTTATTGCTTCATATTATTTAAATGCGCCGTAAAGTGAGTGTTATGGTGCCTGCTTGAAAGATTCGTCGTTGTCTCCGTAGTACTCCGAGTCTTTCCAATATATGTCTCTTAGATTTTATTCGGCAAATAGGTATCCTTTTGAAATGTGTCCATCCGATCCCCTTCTCGTTTTCGGTAGGTATCATAATTTCCATTTCCTATACGGCTAGGTTTCCTGGGAGCTGTCAGTTTCACTAAGTTTTCTTTTTTCATGACTTAGTTATAAAGTATGTCGTTATCTCTGTGCGGCTCAATGAGTCCTTCCAATAGCAGTTTAAAATCTTCGGTTTTCTTTTAACTAATGAAGTTTGCCTTCGTACTTTTTTCTTAACAATAATAAGAGTGTATTCAATCTCTGCCAGTCGCAACTTGCTATGGTAAGGTTCTTTACCTGACCCCTCCGTCCGAACATGTGGGCAGCAGCGTTTCGGCCTTGAGTTGGGAATTGGGGTGACCAATATGATCTTTCTTTTAATTGTAATATGTGGGGAATTGTTGTTACTAGCGATCTGAAATATGAAATGTAATTCCCTGAAAAAGCTTATTCTTTATGTTTTTCCGTTTTGACGCTTACGTTGATTCAGATTAGGTGCGAGCGCACAATTGCCATCCCACTTGTTCCTATTCCCGAGTGATATTTGCGTCTCACTTCCGCAATCTTCGTTGACCTTGGTTTGTAATTATTCATACCTCGCCTTCAGGTGGGGAACTACCCCTCTGGGAAAAAGAAAGGACGTATGAATGTGAATATTTATTTAAACGAGCTCCGTGGTCCGTGGAGATGCAGGTTTGAATCCCGTTGCTGACCAGCATCTGCATGTTCCAATGAGATAAGTCATTTATCGTTCTAACGGTGACGGAAAACATCGTGAGGAAACCTTCATTGCTCCATAGCTGCGGCGATGGCCCCCTGTCACGCAAAACGGAGTATGGAATCACTGGCTAAAAGTAGGCACGGTTGTGCCTCTGCCACCGCGAATGGGAAAAGGCGTGACGCTATGTTATGTCATTTTATGTTATTTTCAGATACCAGTGTACGCGTTCGAGAAAGCCTTCCAGACGAATATGAACATAATGCACGTATTCCTCGGACACAACCCGTGGCGATGCGACTGCCACTTCATACCTCGCTTCAAGGCGCTGCTGTTGAAGTACAAACGTGTCATTCGCGACCTACCTGACATTAGGTGCTCCAAGTCTGATGATAAAGAGACTTCACTTGTTCAGGTAATATTCACAATTAATTCAATTTACTTATTAATATGATCACAGTACAAGGCCCGTTATAATAAACCGCTCTCTCAGCTCAGCGCGTGAAGATTCCTGGGCCGTGGGTCGCATACAGAATCGCACGCCAATAGCTATAGCTATAACGAGGGCTAAATTCCGTTCTTAGGGTTCCGTACCCGAAGGGTGCCAAACGTCCGTCCGTCCGTCCGTCTGTCTGTCTGTCACCAGGCTGTATCTCATGAACCGTGGTAGCTAGACAGTTGAAATTTTCACAGATGAAGTATTTCTGTTGCCGCTATAACAACAAATACTAAAAAACAAAATAAATTCAATATTAAGGGGGGCTCCCATACAACTAACGTGTTTTTTTTTGCTCATTTTTGCTCGATATTGATAATGGTAGCAGGTAGACGCTTAAAATAGGTAAATAAATGAATTGTTCACAATATATTGAGTATATTATTTACTTAAAAAGTAAATAATTAAATCAAAATTAAATTAATATTTAGGGGGGGCTCCCATACAACATGTTTTTGGGGGGGGGGGGGGGGTTTATAGATAATGGTACGGAACCCTTCGTGCGCATCCAACTCGCACTTGGCCGGTTATTAATTGTAGCCAGCGCGGCGAGTCTCGGCACCGTCGACAAGCCAAAACCAGCTTTTTGCTCCTCGCTATAGTTATATCTATGCCATTCCTGTACGCGACTGCCAGCCCTGATTTCATTTGGCGAAACCATCATTGTGCCATAGCTGACACATCTCTGAGAGCGGAGAAAGGTATATTGTTTCAGTCCTAAGATCCCTTGATAATGTGATCATTCGAAATGTTAAGACAAGAGCAGTGTATATGACCCCTCCAGCAAATTGAATTGTGGGGGTGAAAAGGACCATATATATGTAGAAATACATGTATACATATACGTCACTCTTGGAGAGAATCTACAAGTATTCATAATTGGACAGTGGGTAAACATTTCATGGATTTGAGGGAAAGGTCCAGAATATCCCCTTAAAATATGCCTACGCACGCCTCTGTCTCTTGTATGATGAATTTATGAACTCTTACTCAAGAAAAGTAAAAAAAAACGGTAATAACGCTGAAAGTATTATGCATTTGTCCTTCGTGTTAGGCTGACATGTTAGATCAATAAAAACCAACACAAACCACTTTTTATAATTAAAAAAATGTAGGTACTTGGGTTGTTAGGTTTCACCGGTTCAATCGAGGATTATCCGCTCTTCTAAGTTTAGCTGTACAATTTAACCTAAACTTATTGAGCTCGAGTTTGTCTTCTCTACAGTACAACAAATATCTTTACTATATCTAAATATAGGAATTTATTGCTCTGATATTAGATCTAAATGTAAGTAGGTAGGTATTTATTTATTTATTAAATAAATACCTAGGTAGAACACAGATTTATTCGATGGTAGATACATTGACCTGTTTAACTTGGTGGACTAAGTTTTGGGTTATCTTCGAAGCCGTAATGAAGTATGTTTAATTAGAAGCCGTGTTATAAACTCGGAACACGTAAACTAAAGTAAGTAGGTACCTACAACTTGTAGTTGAGATTTAACTTGAATTAAAAATGTATGAATGTTGACTTTGTTAGCGTAGATGTGTTACGGGCAATTTGATAAGTCTGATCATTTTTCACAATGCCCGCGTCCATTGGGCAATGTGATTAACTGCATTATTAATCACTTTGCCCGGTCATTATAAATAATGACTACCCTATCTTGGGCAAAGTAATAAAAAAGATGCATTGTACTGTTTTCGTGTATTTAACCACAGAAGAAATAATAGTACTCCGTACAGAACGGCCACTCCCTTCCCCGCGCCGATTCAGATACCGCACCCCACCCCTGGCGTCAAAAGATTGGTTAAAGGATCAATAGACAGGGCTGAACGCCGGACGAGTGACGACGCGTATACTTTAATATCGCTGCATTTGCCGCGCCACCAGCCCTCCCTAGCAAAGTTTGCGCACACATTTGCACGTACAAACATCATTTGGTTATGTAGTAGTAATAGGTGATTATTTTACGAGCGTTCTATGGGGTGTCCGAGGTGTGATTTAACCCAAGCTACGCGCCTGCCCAGCACCCGCCCCGAGTCCACCTCGCGCACGCACACACAACGCTCGCACACTGTGCGGGCGCGGTGAAATCCATACAATATAATATGTATGAGACTTAGTAATGAACAATAAGACACAATTCGTATGCAAGCTCATAGCAAGGCGGTGAGAGCGCGGCTTCGTGGGCGCGAGGCGGAAGCGGCGTGGGCGCGGGTATACTGAATACGCCCTAAGGGATCGTTCAACAATTACGTGATAATTTTTGGCCGTTTTTTTAACCCCTCCCCCTTTATGTGATCACAGCGTAATATTTTTTGTTTTTAACCCCCCCCCTCGCCTTGATTACGTAATCTTCGTCCGTGCTTAAATTTTTTGCTGTTTATTAGCACTGACACGTATGTCATGCCACCTATAACAATACTGATGCTTGGAAAAGTCGATAAAATATGCCGAAAAAGTATAAAAATACTGAATCTGGTCACACTGTTCCACAGTTTGTCTATAGCAGGGGAAATCCCGTTTCATCTATCTAATATTAAGTGTTACCAGTAATAAACTTCAAAATTGGACGTAAATATTTAAATATAATTTATTTTCGGAAACGAAGCGCAGATGACGTAATCATGGATTCTCCCCCCCCTCAAATAATCCAATATGTATATACAAGCACCCCCCCCCCCCCCCGCCTTCCGGTGATCACGTAATTGTTGAATGATCCCTAACCTAACCTACATTTACCTACAAAAAGTGAAATTTAACCTAGTCACAATTTATCACTTGGACTGGGCTTTATTGATACTGCCCGGTGCAAGTGATATATTGAAGCTTGATTTTTCAAACGGACCCTGGGCGTCGGGCATATGAATACATACCGGTCGAAGTAATAAATTTAATCAAATTGACCAAGGCTCTTGGTCATTATTCATACTGCCCGGTTAATCAAATTGCCCGTGCCCGTGACAGATGTTAAGTAATTCTGAGAAAGTACTTCGCATGTTGGTTAGTATACTACTTCTAATGTGGGTGTACCGAGGGAATTATAGAAATGGATTTAGAATTCTCACCAGCCCTCGTGACCCTATCATTAAAAGTCCTTCTAAGAACATTTACTACTAAAATAGAACCACTTACCATTATCAAGAAACTAATGAAATGACACCAAGTGGCGGCGGCGGTCCAAAGGGAGCTTTCTTAGCTTTCACTTCTTACTCACAGTTTTTAATTAAAAGACATTTATTAGTATTGCCTAGACTGAAAATAAATACGAAGTAGAAGTACTATTAGTTATTCTGTGGTAGAAGTATACAAAAAAGCCAGAGGCAAAGAGCGAAAATTCTAAATCTCATTCGTCGTCATGGCAACTATAATGCGGCATTTAGTTATGGGTAGTATTTAAACGAGCATCAAAAAAAGTCTAACCTAACCTAACCAAAAAACTAACTGAGCGACTAAATTACTAACTGAGCGACAAGTCGGTGGGCGACTTGTCGCTCAGTCAGTAATTTATTCGCTCAGTTATTTTTTTAGTGGATCGTTTTATTATATTCCTTTAGTTATGTTATCACACAAAAACAAAAATTGGGAACACTCTGTTAGCTGAATGCATGGGAACACATAATAATAAATAACCGGCCAAGTGCGAGTCGGACTCGCGCACGAAGGGTCCGTACCATTATCTATAAAAAACCGCAAAAAATATCACGTTAGTTGTATGGGAGCCCCCCTTAATATTAAATTTATTTTGTTTTTTAGTATTTGTTGTTATAGCGGCAACAGAAATACATCATCTGTGAAAATTTCAACTGTCTAGCTACCACGGTTCATGAGATACAGCCTGGTGACAAACAGACAGACAGACGGACGGACGGACGGACGGACCGACGGACAGCGGAGCCTTAGTAATAGGGTCCCGTTTGGCACCCTTCGGGTACGGAACCCTAGAAAGCCATAACCATGACTAGTTCACCGTATTGCAGCAAGTTTAAAGTATAACAGCAAGAAATAACTTTAAATAGTAGATTGTTTACCAAGGAAGTCAAGAAATGAAGAAAATCCAGAGCGATTGAAGGATACGAGGGATTCATAAGTAGAATCCTGAGAGATTGAAGGATACGAGGGATTCATAAGTAGAATCCTGAGGTGGACTCGAGCCAAAAATAGTTTTTACTCCTGAGGTGGACACTCTACTTTTCATCACCCTCTATGAGAAAGGTAGAGTATTAAAGAATAAAATAACATACTTACATATTTAGAATTAGAAATCTGATTTGTACTCTACAGAGTTAAAGCATGTTTATTATTTGTTAAATCTTGAAACTAGGGCTCATACATAATGCATCTTCAGAAAGTCACTTTGCTCCTATTGAATTTTTCCACAGGATGAAATTTTCATATGTTTTTACATGTATGTATTCCTCGTGATTTAATTGGTAACAGGAGCTTGCTTATTTTCATCTGTGTTCGTTGAATGTTAAATGTTCTGGAGTAGACGCTAACTTTTACTCATATTTTTGCTTTTATGTCATTCAGACTTGGCCCCGTTTGTTTACTAATTTTCCAGAACTTTTAAATTATTTGGTCCGTGTTTCGATATCAATCTCTGTAAGTTTATGTCTCGTTTGGGAAAAAAACCTTTCAATTATTTGGTCCGTGTTTCGATATCAATCTCTGTAAGTTTATGTCTCGTTTGGGAAAAAAAACCTTTCAATTATTTGGTCCGTGTTTCGATATCAATCTCTGTAAGTTTATGTCTCGTTTGGGAAAAAAAACCTTTCAATTATTTGGTCCGTGTTTCGATATCAATCTCTGTAAGTTTATGTCTCGTTTGGAAAAAAAAACCTTTCAATTATTTGGTCCGTGTTTCGATATCAATCTCTGTAAGTTTATGGATGCTTACATGTTTGTGATGTCGCTGTTTCTGGTTCCCTCCCACGACACAGGTTATTCTAGTGTGGGGCCAGAATCAATGTATGTGCCTGTATGTAAATGTTTATGCTGTGTATGTCTCTGTTGTCACCAATCGGTGTCAATCGATTGGATTATCAAATCTGTGCCGAGTACGCATTTTAGTCAAACATTTTTTTTTTAATTGGCTGCGTTTCAAAATCGATCTTTCTTGTAATTAGGTCTGTCAGCTAGAATCAGCTAGAGTGAAACCTCAATCGATAAAAGTGAAACTGAGTACCTAGTGACAGCAATTTTTCCTTTGTAAGTACTAGCAACAAAATTAAAAAGTTACTTTTTGTGTATCAATGTTATTAATTTGAACTTGTTAAATTGTAACTTTATACATTTATTTTCTAACTAAGGAGTGAAATTGAAAGTCATTAAAACTCTCTTATTTGATCGGGTTGTTAGCGCGCTGAAAGCTCCATCACCTTCAAACAGGTTGCACAGGCGATGCGACGAGTCTTTTATTATTTTTGGCTCTCTCTGAAAAACGAATCGAAAATTGAAATTTAAAGTGGTTCTAAAAGCATACTACTTGTAGTATGTGATGAAATAACCACTGCCTTTGTAAAGAAGATGGATGAGTTTTCGAAAAACTGGGAAACCAATATTTAATTTAGATACTTACAACAACAACAAACCAACATGTTATTCTTTCGTGGGTCACTGCCTATATAAAAAAATGCATTACAATACAAACAACATGTAAGGTCGAACATTCATCAGGTTACTTAGGCGTCATTAAGGGGGCTGCGACCGCGTGAATTTCGCATACATGTGAGATGATTGTATGATTCTGTTGTCCTCAGATTATTTATTGTGTATATTTTGTGTAATTAATTTGTAATCGTATTATATACGCAATGGAATGCATTAATTTTAAATTATTGGTAATATTTATCAATGCTTATAGAATTTGTACAGCGCATTGGATTAGTCTGTAAGGTTGTACAATTTAATTTGAACAATAAATAAATAAAAAAAATGATTTTTGGACGCAGGTTTCTGTTCTGTATACCAGGGTTCCTCTTCAACCAATTTAAAAATATTTTTATATAATTTGAATAAGAACCTTGGTATACGACCAGGAACCTGCGTCGACAGTGTATAAATCCGATTAACATGCTTTGAACTAGTTCTCAAATTCAAATCATTTTTGTATTACGTTTGTTTGGGAAATTCACGCGGTCGCAGCCCCCATATGGTCAAACGTTCGTTTAGCAATCGTTCGATTGGGCAATGTACCCGACAAACACCCATTTGTGGACCTGTGGATGTGTTTTCTTCCTCCCATTCATTTGTAGGCTGACAGACTTTTACATTTAACAAAAAAAAAATATAACCAGAAGCAATGTTTATGTAAAAAAAATACAGGAAAAAAATATTAATCAAAAAATACCGAGGCGAATATTGCTGGAATAGTGGCTCCCTCTAGGCCTAATCTTTGTTTTGTTGTGGATTCACGTTATGCTTTTTACCATTAGTCGATATTTCGTTTAGGCAAATATCTAAGCAATGTTAAAAAGGGTCAAAAATGGGATCAGGATTATTTGTGTACTTACAATACAAGAAAAAGGTCCCGACCGAACTTTTCTCATAATGTTTCATAACCAGCTGATAAAAGAAAGGTTCCTTATAGGTAGTTTATTGTCATTTCGAGTAACCTGGTATGTTCATGTAGATGTACAAAGTTGCTCGCATATTAAACTGGAATTTTAAGTGTGGAGGTGTTTACAAACATAAACCACTTGAAAGCATTTCCATGAAATCTCACACGAATAGCACATTCTTTATTTTATAAAGTGTCACGTTTCTTTGAATGAATTGGCTTTGACGACCTGTCAGCATAAATACTTGCCGAGTTTTTTTACAATCATGTCCTGTGAAGTAATTTGTTGAGAGGGTGTTGAGTTTTACCATATTTTATCGTTTGACACATGCAAACATGCAAACTGTTTTTAGGGTTCCAATCCTTAAAAGGAATAAAAAACCGTTATAGGATCACTTCGTTGTACATCCGTCCGTCCGTTAGTCCGACTGTCAAGAGTTATCAAGCTGAAAAATATAAAGATCTGTGGTCTCTTAAAGCTAATAAAAAATAAAAAAATCTAGTCAGGTCAACGCAATCAAACGCTACGACCAAACATGCTGTAAAATTGTTAGATTTTCATAGTAATCGCAATGGACTCAAAACATAGGTTACTTTCCGTTGACCTAGAATCATGAGATTTGGCACAAAGCAAGGTAGTTTAGCATAAGTAAAGGGAAAAATGACTGTCTTTTTGCAAAAATATGTAATTTGGTTTATGGATATTATCATACTTTTGGCGGCGGCGGCCAGTTACAAATAATAATTCGAATACAAATAGTTACGTTACGAGGTTACGACAGGTAGGCAATAATAATAGCTATCGTAGCATCTTTAAGATATCATTCTATTTTCAGACTATAGTGAACTAAATCATTCTTTTACCCATCACTATTTTTTTTACCAAAAAGTTGCAACATCGGACCTGTCAGCGCCCTCACTTTGTTTATCAATTAGACATTAGCTAGGTGGCCCCTGAAAGGAAATAGAGTGTCCCCTAAAACCTATTGTTGGGATTGTTGGTGAAATCGGGCTTAATCATTCCTTTGCAGTGTGATCTAAATCTGTTTCAAAGGTTTACTTACCTTGATTAGAACGTTCCTAGACATATTGAAATAAACTTAGTGCCTGCTTAAGGTTCATTAAAAGTTAGAACAGAGCGCGAGCGGGAAACGACATAGTCGAAATTTATTTCAATAATAATAACTTATAATATCTATTCGAAAATACTTTAAAGAAAATCGTTCTCTGGGTCCGTCCGGAAAAAACGCCGAATAATGTGTTCGTTGAATCTTTAGCTTACTTTTGGTGGTTATTATCATAAAACAATCATATTCGTACTTTCCTTACTTGGTTTCGAGCCACATGCGCTTGCAGAAGACTCGTAGCCGTGGACAACTATACCATAAGTGCAAAAGGGTCCTATTGTTTCACATGGACATCACGTGTTGCTTGACGCCTATTATAATTTGTACCGTTACAATCTGAAACGATGCGCATCTATTCGAAATAATTAGGTAGTCCTCTGTTGAAAAGAATTACTCTACCAATTTTCAAAACTACACGAATTTTTTGGTCTGAATTCAAAGTGGGGTTAAACATTTTAGAATTCGGGTTTGGACTGCCGGATAGTCGAGATTATTTGCGTGCAGGCTGTTCAGCTATTTATCAGCATAGTTTACTTCTCCCTCTCTCTAAACAAAATGAGCCTTTGGTATGGGGCAGAGGCATACATAATGTGATGTGATTTAGGGTCCAAGTCGTTTTGCAAATATTTAGAAAATTGTGGTTTTTTTACCTACTGTTTGCCCGTCGACTGAACTTATTCCTATTGGAAACTGAGAAAATATCAGATCAGTTTAGTTTATCCAGGGTAGGGAACCCTGTCTTAATAATATACCTATCTGAAATTATTGCGGGATGATTACATCCTGTTATGGTATCCCACATTTTTTTTATGAGATTAACCCTGATTTGCACGGAACCATTTTGAAATTTAAAGTTGTCACGTGGGTAATTTATAACAATTACTATTCCATTGTTATTGGCCAAGTTGGCCATTTACACTGACGCGACGTACCGACGAGGGGTTAACTAATTTACGAGCGAGAATCTCATAGGATTGTCATTATATGCTTAAATTGCTTATATGCTTAATTTTTTTTTGTGAGTTGGTTTTTTTATAATTTTAGTTACATACCTACTATGTATGTATCTTCTTAGCGCATAAGTACTTTAGTTATGTTATTTTCATTTATAATTGTCATAATTGTGTGATTTGTGTGCGATAAAGTATATTGACTGATATATTGACTTTTTGTTATTGACAAGATATTTTAATCCCGGTAATTGTAAGCCCGCGCGCGCTGTGGGCACCAGCTACTATAAACCAGTCTATCTTCCGCAGATCAGCACAATGTCATTGGGCAGCGTGTGCGCAAGTGGCGGCGGCCATCTTCCCATTAGCACCATCAACATCGTCAACCTGACGCTAGCTGCCGCCTTGCTGCTGGTGGTCGGGAGGTTCATCTACGACTGGCACAGCTATACGACTACGGGAGAGCTGCCGTGGCTGTCCAAGATTCTGCCGTAGGCATAATCAATAATCTGTCCTGGGTTACGAAGATTCTGCCCTGGGTTACGAAGATTCTGGCCTCGATTAGGAAGATTCTGCCCTGGGTTAAAAAGATTCTGCCCTGGATTAGTAAGATTCTGCCCTGAATTAAGAATATTCTACCTCGGATTAAGAAGATTCTGCCCTGGATTAAGAAGATTCTGCCCTGGATTAAGAAGATTCTGCCCTGGATTAAGAAGATTCTGAGAATTTCTATCCACTTTACCTTTTATGAGGAAAAAGGGAGCTTAATAGCAACATGTACTAATAATAACTAAACTAAATAACTAAATATATTTAATTACAAGTTTATACATACGAAATACGAAACAGACTTTCTCCCCGACCTATTACAATAAAATTATAATGTGACGCATAATAACTGTTTCATAGTTGATTAGTACCTACATTTGTTGCTATTGAGTAAATTTTTATTAATGAAAATATTCAAAACAAAATACTGTTTTTATCTGGACTCCCGGGATAGATTTTATGGGCTTTGGATTTACAGATTAGTGATGATATGAGGAACAAAATGCACTATAGGCAGCACTCGGTCCAATTCTTGGCAATCTCCTTTAATTTAATTTTAATATCTAAATTGATATCACTAAGGATATTCTTAAAATTCAAAATTGTTTCGTGCAGTCAGAGTTAAATTCTGTAATTTTCTCGCTCTTGAGAGTGCACGCTTAGAGTGGTTTATTATTACAGGCCTAAGATACTTTCTATAAATATTTGCACAAATCTTCATTGTGATGAATGGCAGGTATTTGTACATATGTATTTATGAATTAGATACGAGATTAAACGCCTCTGTGATAGTACATTTATTATTAGAAATTAGATCAATGTGTTTAGTATTCTTTCACATACTTTTATCCCGGTATTTAACGATACCTTATATCCCTGCGACAAATATGTAGCAAATATGTACATTATTTAAATAATTCTGGGATAAGTGTGTCATGAGCTCCTTAGTTAATATAGCATATTGAATTTAGTTAAGATACAGCTGTTACCTCCTAAAATGTAAAATACAATAAAATATAACCTAACCCTTTGTAGGGCAGTTTTTTTTTTGGTGGATTTAAGCCGTAAGCGTATTGAATTCGTCCCTATTTGTTGACGAGTCCGATACGGTTAAGATGATTGTTATGTTTGACTATATTAACAACATACCCGTATTGATTTCGTCAACTCGAGGGGACGAAATCGTCATTACGCTTGCGGGAGCCAAGTAAATCATAAACGTACTGATTTCTAAAATATGCAATAAAAATTTTAATCCACCAAAAAAATTATATCTGCCCTATAAAAGATTAACAGTACAGTCTATTCGTGTTAAGAATGCAGTGAAATTTAAAGATAAATCTGTTAACACACACTCACAGGACAGGACACAACCTTCGCGTCCGAAAGTTTGCCTTTAACTGGTCACTGTGAACTTGGCTTGATAATTGGACACGATTTGATTGGTTACGGAGCGTAGCTAGGCTGCCGGGCAGTGATGACTTTACTGCATTCTTATCATGAATAGACTATAGGTAGGTTGGTAGGTAGGAAAGGTAGTTTCGAAAATATGGGAACTAAACTAAATAAATCTCTGTACAAAATATAGCTTTCAAATCTAGTGTGTTTCTTTTCATGATAATTGATATATTATACGCTTACAGGAGCAAAGTAAAGGACAAATTAGTAATAGTGGGACCTTTTTTCCACGCGACCATCAACCAAACCTTGTTTTTCTAGTGCAGAATAGCGTGCAACGAATAAAAATTAGTATAACATATCATAACAGTCCGGACTGAGACAGAGGAGCTCAAAGTTTGTAACTTTTATTAAGGCTTGCTCCCCCGCGTGTGCCTCATTATGACATGAAGTTGGAATGGGGTTGGGTGGAAGTGGGATATGTCCTGAGCTAAAGAGGCTCAAAGTTTGTAACTTTTATTAGATGTATTGGTAGGTATCCTAGGGCAAGTAAAGTGTGCAAACGTCTTATAATCATAGCGTTATCATAGCTCAGCTAGGCTCGGTGATCCGGATCGATCGTTGAGGTTAATCAACACCAAGTGTGGTCCATTTTTGGATGGGTCAAGTAGAACGTTTCTGTACTTCGGAGGTCACACAGCAGTGACCGACGATTTAATATGACCTCCGAAGCACAGAAGCGTCGTTTTACTTGACCCATATAAAAATCGCACTAGAAAAACAAGGTTTGGTTAACTGCCGCGCGAAAAAAAAGACCATTTTCTCCATACAAGATTAGATAGATAGATAGATAATCCATTTATTCACTGTAAGAATACACACAAATACAATAAAGATTATTACAAAACTTAAAAAAATATAGAAAGAAACACAGAAAGAAACTATACATGTACATATTCCACAGTGAATAGGCCCTGGCTCAGCATGTGTTGCAGATAACTGCAGATTACTCATTGGCATTTACATAAACGTACTGATTTCGTCTCGACATGGGGACGAATTGGGTACGGAAATGGAAATACGCAGCCCGATCACAACACCTTTTTCTCTCTATTTAATTAATGACTATAACCACAGGGTGCTCATCCCATACTAATTAGAATTAGTAATCCTTCGTAAAAAAGAGATGGCGTGAGAAGTAAGATTTGTACTTTAAAGGTCATGGTTTCAGTTAACATACTTCTAGGTGGCGCTAATCTTAGAAGAAATCCTATTAACTTAGTGCCATCTCGTGGTATTTGCAATTTTTCGATGGTGCTGCACCAAGCGATAATGGCCTCGAACTAAAGAAGCTTCCGTAGCATCTCAGTTTACGCCGGTGTCATATTTTGTTCTAGGTGGTCTATCTGTATTAGTATAATATTATAGTATCTGTGCTGTGCTATAACTCAGAGACTATCCAATTGACTGCGCCTGCGGGGGAATGCGGCTCGCCAAACATTAGTTGTATTCAACTTATTCAACCTATGCACGATGACGGGCCGCCAGACAGTTTCGCAGCGGCTGACCAATCACAGCTCTCTTACCTCGTCCCCCGCCGCCCGTAAATTGGTGAGTTGTGTTTCAAAGGAAAATGTATCTATGTGCTCTCCCACTGGATAAGTGCTCCCTGCTAAAACTTAATAAGGCTTGCGGTCAGCTTTTTAACTTTTCTGTTGTTTACCAAGTTCGCTGGCCACTCCCTACAATTAGGATATTTTAGGGATGTCATTCTATCCCTAACTATATCATAGTTACTATCCCTAAAATCAAATTTCTTAGAGGTATAATGAACTGATGACTGAATTCCGCACATCATCTTCATCCTCTTCTCATTATCTTTATAGCGACTACTAAAGATTTGTGTATTCATAGTTCACAAGACTTCTTTCAGAATTCCCAGAGATTTCTGCTAAGAATTTTACAAACTTTACCTAATTCAGGAAACTTCGTAGGTAGTTAGGTACCTACTCTATGTCGGACGTAGTACAAGTTTAATAGGTAGTTCTGGAAACTAGATCACTGCGAATTTGCAGGAAGTTTGCCTGCTGACTCTTCTTGCAGTCAAGGTTTGTTATTGCTTGGTTAAGTTTATAATAGAAACCTTATACAGTAATATTATGCCAGCTGTGCTAGGTTCCATGAATATGAGTTAGTGGGAGCCTTGTGGGAGCGTTTGTAAGGTTACCTCTTCGCACGCACATTGAGGGTGTTTTCTTTTGGAAATGAAAGAACAACGTTAGTATTTTACCAATCATAGTAGATTATGCATATATAATATATAAATTAACAATAACACGATACCTGGTAACTTTGACAATTGCTACCATTTGTATAAAATGTATATCTGCGGGTTGGGAGGCCGGTTACCGGGTTAAGAACACGAAATGTGCATTCTAAACTTAGCGAATTTACATACGTCCGCCGAATGGCGAGCGAGGCCGATCCTATATAACATAATTTAGATACCAGATTAATGCCAATTAGGTTGGTAGGTCTTTAGGAACATAGCTAGACCAAGATACACAATACACATCACGAAACATTACCCCCTAAAACTAGGTAAGAGGTATCTACTACATAATCGGACGTTCGTCAACGTTGTGCCTGTATGTGGACACTGCGTGCATGTATGAGTGTCCGGAGTCCGGACATCCACCGCCTATAGTCGATTCAATGCGGCACTACACTATTGGGAGTTGGATATGATACGGTACAAGGTGGTTTCATTATTATTTGCTGTGGCCAGTTGACGTCGTTGAACGTAGTGAGTAAAAATCGCATCGGTTTGATGACTTGATTGAACGTTGTGCCTATATCAGTGGTCTAGATTTGACGTTATAGAACGTAGATCCACCGAACGTGTTAAACTGAGGAGAGGCCTTATACTCAACAGTGGGTTTATTGACAGACAAAAGATGATATTTTCGTGTCATAAGACTCATCATAAGACAAGACAAAACTCTCTTCTGCTCTCCTATGTAGAGGTAACTACTTATTAGACGTATATTTAGGGGTGACTCTGAGCTGAGACGTGGTGGCATATAATGTACTCTGTGGTGGTGGCTAAGCACGATGCGAACGTTAACGTATTACCCTCACTAGTGCGACTGAAGTTTGCACTTGGCACTTTTATTTAATTCTTAGGTATAGTTTAGTAAATGTTTTTTATCCTGATAGAGTATGTTATACAGGATTCAACAGAAAGTTGCAGTCATATTTTAGGGGGTTGTTAGAGACGTCATAGTAACGTTAATTTTCACATCTATTACAAATCAGCTGACTGCCCGGACCAAAACGTATAGAGGAATGAAAAATAAAGTTGCTCTGATCAAATCGGTTTCATAGTGTTTTGTTTGTTTTCAAAAGTTCTTTATTTATCAATAAACAAGCTACATTGTAAATGCCTAGTGTAATTATTTAATCCTAGGTAGTACGTACTTAATTACACATTATGTTTTTTCAGGTATTTAGAAGGTTTCATAGTAAAAGTTGCTCAGAATGGTCTCCCTAACAACCCCCTAAATATGACTACACCCTTCTGTTACACGCGAATTATATCCTTAAAATTTTATCTTTTATCCTTTTCCATACATATTTGCAAAAAAAATACGAATTAAGTATGGGCGGCAAAATGCCCCCCACGCACGCAATCACTCGCGTTTCACGAGAAGGTGTGACTACTCTTGTGTTAAAAATACCAATACTGCCGACGGAAAATCCGAATGCAGTGGACACAAGCACCCTTCGGCATTTCGTAAATACCGACGCCTCGTACGGAGCGTACGCTCCGATTCCGACACAGTGGATGAGTGGACGCACAGCTAGAGTGCCAGATTAGACAATGGACAGACGGATCTAATCTCCAAGGATCTAGATCTGTAATGGCAACGTTGTTGTAGCGGATGGGAAAAATGGGAAAAGGATGGATGGAACAAGGAACGATGTTATAAATCACTAGTGACATCTATCATATTTTTTTGACTTTACGTTCTTATTTAGGCGGCTCTCATGGCTCTCCTTTCCTTGAACATAACTAACGCCATCTGTAAAAGGGTAGGAGAAACCTAATTAAAGCAAAGATGATATTAGTAGCCAAGGTGAGTTGGGTAAAAGTTCAAATAACTGCGCATAGATGGCGTTAAAACCTAAACCTGGATTTTCAAAGTATATGATGGTTTTGGAATTAGCGAAGCCCGAAATAAACGATGGTAACAAAAAATTCGGGCGTTTATCACATCTAGTTGGTAAATCTTAGTATTTACCAAGTTTATGGTGGTAAAAGCCCGAAATAAACGAAGATAACAGAACTTTTCGGACTTTTACCACAGATACGTAGTTGGTAAATCTTAGGATTTACCGTAGATCGAGATTTTACAGTAACATATATCTTATAGCGACCTACTGTAAAAATTTCAACTGTCTGACTATCACGATTTATGAGATACAGCCTGGTGACAGACGGACAGACAGACAGACAGACGGACGGACAGCAGAGCTTAATAATAGAGTCCCGTTTTACCATTTAGGTACGGAAACATTAAAAGAAATACAGATTAAATAAATGCCAAATCGAAACAGAATCTGTAGTAATCTGTGATAAATACCAATCTCAGATCAATAAAACTCTTTGTGATTAGTTGTACACTTTTTTGTTATATTATTTTTGCAAATTGTTTGCCAACATCCCAACTTGATTTGCTGGAAGAGATCTCTTACTAGAGCTAAGCTCGCCTTTATACACTATTTTTAGTATAACTGTTTTTTTAAATGTCTGTGTGCCATAAAGAAATTATGAATTATGTCTTTCTACAACAATATTCAATTTGGTTTACATGGATGACATCATACTTTGGTTTTTTATGTGGAAACCTAATTACACGTGTAATGCTCTCCAAGTGTGATCGGAATTCTTGGTGCGCGAGTCCTACTCGCACTTGACCTTTTTTAGATATTGGTACGGAACCCTTCGTGCGCGAGCCCGACTCGCACTTGGCCGGTTATTTTTCTAATCTATGGAGAAAGACGAATGTTAATAAAAAAACTAGGCCTGGCGCAAACGAAATTTAACTCAAATAATTGGTATAAAATAATCCCTAGGGACATGATCGAAATCGATGGCTAAGTGAGCGAAATTGCTATTCGAGTTTTTACAGGCGTATACTAATATTTATTTCATTAATATACTATTGCAGTTTAAAAGCGTAAAGTAGCCCTTCTATGAAGTGATTATTACTATCGCATGCTGTAAGAGCACTTTATACTAGCTGTTTGTTTATCTGTGCTTCATAGCGGGGACGGGGACCTACGGAGAGGCGGGGATGCTGATTAATTCGCAATTCATTAAGTTACACACTATGCCAGCTGTTTGCCTCACTGGGTCAGGCACAGCTGGAAATCGAACCTGGGCCTCTCGGTAGGTATGAAGATGCTACCCCTCAACGACGACGCGCCCATGCTTGTTATTCAAACATTTAAATATCGCAACAGTAGCTAATTATGGTAAAAGTATTGTTAGTTCTAGTTCTATCAAAATATTAGTATGACGCCTGTAAAACTCGAATAGCAATTTCGCGCACTTTTCCTTCGATTTCGATCATGTCTCCCATGGATTATTTTATTACTTAATAATTTATTTGAGTTAAGTTTCGTTTGTGCTGGGCCTGGGTTTTTTTTCATACATTCGTAGCATTGTCCTTTAGCTCCATTTGGCACTTGAGCTATGCAGGCGCCATCTATTGAATTTTTCTCAAACTCAACTAACAGCTGTCATGAAAATCTCTCATTATGGAGCCCCCAAGTTAATGTTCTCTGAGATTGTTCTGAGCCCCAACCTCAGATTAATAACTAACGCTCCTGAACAATAACTAAAACACTAAAACATACCCCAACCATAGATTAAAATGTATACATGGCCCCAACCCTCTATTGTTCTGAGCCCCAACCTTAGATCAATGAAACTCTTTTTTTCAGACACAATTTTAACCATAGATAATGAAAGGAGGATGCAAACTCTTTGATTTTAACGAAACTCATTGTCAGGAAAACAGGAAAACCTGGCCAACCAAATGTCACTTGTGTTATGATGATTGGATGATTGTTATTGATTTGGATTTTGGATGGGGAGACCAAAGAGTATATAATCTTACTGGGGAGACCTGGGGAGACACACAGCTTTATGTCATTATTCTATGGGGAGACGGGGTATAATTTTAATTTACATTCTTATTTCTTACACAAAGTACTATTAATATTATGGATATATATTCTTAACGATATGGCTTATTGATCTTGATTTTGTGCTTGTGATGTGTGTGCCCGTAATGTGTACACGATCGTTGGTGTGTAAATCATCAGAGAAGTTACAGCATCATAATCAAAACTCTTCATCATATCTCCACCTGACCATGGTTCAGATTTTGTAAAACCTTATGTTATTTCGCAAGGTTATATCCTCTGCAGGTAAGTTTGATGACTACACATGAGCATCTGCAGCGGAAAGTAACAAAGTCAATGATTAAAATGTCCAAAGGAAAATCAGCTTCGGAAGACAGGTCACTTTTTGTGTTGTACCAAAATAAATCACCACCACGAATTTTGCCTAAATCATCTCTAGAAATAAAAAGAGATTCCTGTGACCCTGTCAGAAACAATATGAGAGAGATACGCTACCAGCTAGACAACAGCGTCTCTCTGAGGGAGAAGATTGAATTGATGAAGCATGATATTAAAAGGTCAAACTATAAAGAGAGTTGCCATTTTGTCGATCTCTTGAAAGCTCTAAAAGAAACAACGGATAAAGAGAATATTGCTGCAATAAAGTTCAAAGACAATGTTGAAGCTATGAAGGTAGTTCATTCGGACTTCGAAAGGCTACAGAACAAATTTGCGAATGTTATAGAGAAGTTGGGTAATGTTTCAATCAAAGCAGAATCTACGCCGTCAATTTTGTGAAGAATCTGAGCAAATCTGGACAAGTACACGTTACTAATTTTAATTCAAAATTGTTTGCACAATTGACTTTTACATTATAACTTTATATCATTGATTGTATGTGAGGTATTATGTTTAGTAGAAATGGTAGGATACACAATGAGTCTAGGTTATGAATGAGCAAAAGAGACTAGAGTTTTCTAGTGCTGGCATGCCTCCCTAACAAAACCTTATTTATTAGAGTTTGGACAAACAACTCATCA
Organism: Argyresthia albistria; assembly: GCA_963457715.1. Lineage (NCBI taxonomy): Eukaryota > Metazoa > Arthropoda > Insecta > Lepidoptera > Argyresthiidae > Argyresthia > Argyresthia albistria. The sequence goes on along the minus strand of OY735266.1, from coordinate 6,848,820 downwards.
AACTCCACGAGACAAAAAACCTGCGATATCTTGCAATTCCTACCAGCTTCAGCAAATAAAATTTGAGTGGCGAGACGGTCTCTGCGGAAACGTCTAAGGAGTATCCGCTTCGGAGTACAAATAAGCTGAACTCGTTTCCGTCATTTGGGTCGAGTCATTTCCTACATCCGAGCTGCCGATGCGATTGGGGTCGAATTTATTGTGGACAGTCAAAGGACAGTCGAATCGGATTTCTGTTCCCACTTGGAAGTTTTATTCAACAAAAGATCAACCTTTCCTATGAATAGCGCAATGCGGGCGCTTTTTCTAATGGAGCAATTTTGTTCAGGCTTCTGAATTGTTTTGAATAGAGACCCGTAACTCTATGTGGAATACCAGAAATATTATAAGGCTGGAAATAGTGCCCATAGATCGTCGGTCGACCGAAGACCTCAACTGACTATGTCCGACAGCGCGACGTACGGTCGCCTGCGTCTAAAAGTATACAAGCAGTATAAGCAGAATTCACTCGTTAATATGAACGCCCGTATACTTTTAGACGCAGGCGAAGCTGTACGCACGTAACTATTCATCAGCGCTGCAGTACATGCGTTCTATGATTTGAAACATTTGTATCGATTTAGCTACGTCAAACCGACGTCAGCGCTAACGGTCGATCGAGCACTATTTCCAGCCTTAGGGTTAGCTCTTGACTGTACCTATAGGTACATATAGTAAGGTATAACTGTTAGTAAGCTAGAGCTCGTCTAAGCTGAAATGACGCGCCCCACTCCTTGGTTTTGTATTTACTTGCATTACAAAACCAAGGAGTGGGGCGCGTCATTTCAGCTTAGACGAGCTCTACTTTCCTAAATATACTAGTGTATTAAAATGAATCCCACAAAGAACCCATACAGGATCGTTCATAGATTCGAACTTCATCGGTTTATGGTCATGGGTTAGTACGTGGGATTGGGTGGAAGGGTGCAGTTCTATACTACATACCAAATACCTACTATACGCCATGTGTCGTAATGTCGTCATTTGGAAACAATCTGGGAAGGCAAATGAATATCTAGAAGCGGCGAAGTGGTAAAGGTTCTATAATTGTATTCTATACAAACGAGACTATCGGTTCGAATCCTATCCAGAGAGACTGATGTAATTCCTCGGGTATTGGATATTTGGATATTTAACGTCACTGTATCTGCTTCCCACAACATCGACAGGCGACCATATACTTAGGGTCAGAAGCAATGTATGTATACGCTTCTCTATAAATGCTTATCTAGGCCTCGGCGCCAAAGTCATTCCGTCAACACGCTCAAAACAACTGTTCCCTCCTGAATTCACTCGCAAGGTGGAATGACATGAAATATATTAGCCCAATTAAGTGAAGATGTACGAGTGGGCTAATAAATTGTGGTCTGGGAGTGATGAATCGTGGCGGGTGGCTGCCGGGCTGCCACTCGAGTCGGAGCTGACTCCGGGCTCGGCCACTCAACCAAATATGAGATCGATGCCGGCTTTCTGTGTATTTAGCACTGAGTGAACTCTGCCCTCTCTTTTTCGTATAGGGTGAGATGGGGTGAGAAAAAGAGAGGTGACAACTTCATCACAGCCAATGAAACATGATAAAAAAGGGGAATTTTCAACTGCACCTCAAAATAAAATTAGCCTAACGAAATATCTTCACTGATTAAAAACTGACCACACTATAACATTTGACTAATAGTACAGAGTAATTCTGTGTTTTCAGACAAACAAATTAGTATTGAAACTTATGTGGTATGATACACAGAACATTTCAGAAAACAATAATTAAAACTCAGCGGCCCTTTTAGAAGCACTTTGGTGCTTCAGTCCCAGTGTAGTCCGTTTTGAAGGACCCTAGGCTTTTATACAACGTTATTTGAGAAAAGCTCCGGAATCCAGCAACGAACGATTTTGTAGGTAAATTCAAATCTGAAATCGGTTTCATGGCTCGATCACCGTAACCGTAAGGCTGGATTCACACGGCATAGTCCTGCACGTTTTTTTGCAGTATACGTCTTAACGGATAAACAGTGGCCTTGGTTCACACGGCATTGTCCTGCGCGTTTTTTTCCAGTATACGTTGTGTGAGGCTGGATTCACACGGCATAGTCCTGCACGTTTTTTGCAGTATACGTCTTAACGGATAAACAGTGGCCTTGGTTCACACGGCATTGGCCTGCACGTTTTTTTGCAGTAAACGTCGTGTGAACCTAGGCCACTGTTTATCCGTTAAGAAGTATACTGCAAAATAAAAAAATACGCGTGTAGCACCGTACACGTGTTAGAAGTAAAACTTCTGTAGCTAGATCATTAAGTGTTACCTATAGATACTATACACCTATACCTACCTATACTAAAAGAGATTTAAATTTCCAATTTTGAGATCCAATCTCTGCTTCAAGTTACTTTTATGTTTCAGACGTCCGATTATTTGAAATTATTTTATACTTGTACTTACTTTTAATACGTCATGTCATTTATTTCCCACCATTCCTTATCTACAATTTGTCGCGCTCGTGGTGATATACTTAACTCATTCAATAGTGTCACTACTATTTGCATCTCGCTCAGATTATATACCATCTGACGTCACGTCTTTAAGCCGTCTCGCTCAAATGTATGCATTGCTTTGCTTGTCTCTGTGCACAGTCCCTTTATTTAATTGATCGAGTACGTATTTTCAACTATTCCAAGTTAATGTGTACCTGCGGGGCTACCATAAGGCTTGCCACTCACCTCAGTCGCGCAGATAAATGACAAAGAAGATGGCTAAATCAATATATGGACGACTGCCCCAGACATGTACAAAGACTTCTCAACAGCCAATAGCATTTAAATATTCATTCATAAATTTAATTTACTGCGTCTGTATTTAGTTTGTAGAACTTGAAGAAAAAATAATTAAATATAGGTAAATAAGAGTTGTTACTCAATACTCCGTGATTCCAATATGATTCCGTGACCTTTGACGTCGCTAGAAATAAGCACCATTTTGCAATAACATGCAACATAACGCCATCTAGCCACTCCTCTGGAAACCTCCTGTTTTCAACAGTTTTGCTAGTTGGCAATTGGCAATTATGTTGCATGTTATTTTTAACGATGGCAAAAGTCACTAATCAATGGCGGAATCATAGAGTATGAAGTGACAACTCTTAATTATTTAATCATTTCCTTCAAGTTCTACAAACTAACTAAAGACGCAGTAATTTATGAGAGAATATTTAAATGCTATTAATTGGCTGTTGAGAAGTCTTTGTACATGTCTGGGGCAGTCATTTTGCCAAATTGCCAACTCCTTTCGCGTCTCAATGATGTTTCTCCATAAAATAGCGCGCATTCATTATGATATGACATTAAATTGTGACAAAATGCGTGGCTGGGGTGACTGGCGTGCCTTATGCTACCCCCGCTAACCTATACATACCTACTTTGCTAGGATTTTTTAGGGTTACTTCATCGCGAAGCGATGACGTAACTCTTATTTAATTTTATTCTTGACATTTCCTTAGTCCGCCATACGACATACCTCGATTTTGATATTTTACTTCAACATTATTGACTGGCATGAAGCATTAACTTTAAAATTACAAAAGCTTATTAAAATCAAAATCGTATAATTTCAACAGTTATAACAACAATTCAACTTTAAAATATGTATTACAAAAATTACATAAAAAAAAATAAGCGAAACAATAAGCCATTAAACTTATGGCTCTGTAAGCTGTAGACCTCGCTTTGGCCGTTTACTACAGATAAACATTAAATAGGTAGGTATAACACGTACTTAGTAGCTAAACTGCTAATTTGTGACTTGAACTGCACTATATAATAAAAAGTGGCTTTAGAACAGTTCTAGGTACCTACTTATTGTTTTCAAGAAGTCTTAATGCAGCCATACATCACATCGGAATTTGCTTGAAAACTAAATATCACATTTGGATGATTCTAAGTGACTTTATGCGATTACTAGCTGCCCGTTGCGCGACTACGCAGCGCGTTTTAGGTACCTATTCAATAGTTACCGGCCACAAAACGATTCGTTCATCATTTTAGAAATCCATATCGACCCTTGTGACATTGATGAAACTCTTTTCTTACAAACTGTATGGATCGCATCGCACAACTGTCAAACATAAGTTCCGGTTCCAACAAAGAGGTTGAACGAAGTAGTTTTTGGTCACGTCACTGGTTTTGGCCATACCGGAAATCAAGAACTCGTGGAAGAATGCTTAAAATAATTTTTATTTGTTAACGTTTCATCAGGTTTTTCTCTCATTAACTAACATTCTTTATTGTACGAATGTATTATTATCTTATCTGATTAGTTAAAAACCGTATTGAAATTAGTTGCGGTTTTAAAAGTCTTCAGCCGACCCTGACGTCACCGATTCCAATTTCCGTTACATTTCTTAGCCACTCGTGATAGCACCCGGCTATTAGCAATTGAAAAGCAAATATATGAATAACCCACAGTTGAGAGGTTAAATAAATTTTACCCCCGTGCCCCAAGAAGTTTTACTTCAAAAACGTGCAGGACTATGCCGTGTGAACCACGCCTGAACCTAGGCCACTGTTTATCCGTTAAGAAGTATACTGCAATAAAACGTGACCCTACAAAGTTCTTTATGACGCCTCATGAATAAATTACGGTATTTTTTCATGTGTATTTCAGGAAATACTAGGCAAATTGTAATCAATTTCTAGGACCTGTATGTAATTTGCCTATATAATCTAGGGTTTTCATGAAGGAAAACGTGTTTGGATAAAATTTTCTCGATAAAAAATAAATCCAAAGTCATCCCTTTTTTCCAATATTTTTTTCTATTATACCGCAGTAGTAGTAAATATTATCTTTCTATTAATTGTTATATGTGAGGAATTGTTGTTACTAGCGATTTGAAGATTGAAATGGAATTCCTCCAAAGTCATCCCTTTTTTTCGTTTTGGCGCTTACGTTGTGATTCAGATTAGGCGCGAGCGCACAATTGCCATCCCACTTGTTCCTATTCCCGAGTTATATTCGCTTCTCACTTCCGCTTTCTTGGTTGACCTTGGTTTGTAATTATTCATACCTCGCCTTTATTTGTTTACAAATCTGTGTCTCACTCCAGCGACATTGTGTAGGAACTGGGAAGGCACTGTGTAGGAACTGAGAAGGCACTGTGTGGGAACTGGGAAGGCACTGTGTGGGAACTGGGAAGGCACTGTGTGGGAACTGGGAAGGCACTGTGTGGGAACTGGGAAGGCATGACTATGTCAGTGATTGTGCTTTGCACTCTTCCAAGCTAACTAAACCTATTAGAACTAGAACAACTATTTTGTACAAACAGTTGTTCTAATGAGTTAAGATAAGTAAGTCCACAAAATTACACAAATAACCGGCCAAGTGCGAGTCGGACTCGCGCACGAAGGGTTCCGTGCCATTATCTATAAAAAACCGCAAAAAAAAATGTATGGGAGCCCCCCCTAAATATTAATTTAATTTTAATTTAATTATTTATTTTTTAAGTAAATAATATACTCAATATATTGTGAACATTTTAAGCGTCTACCTGCTACCATTATCAATATCGAGCAAAAATGAGCAAAAAAATCACGTTTGTTGTATGGGAGCCCCCCTTAATATTAAATTTCTTTTGATTTTTAGTATTTGTTGTTATAGCGGCAACAGAAATACATCATCTGTGAAAATTTCAACTGTCTAGCTACCACGGTTCATGAGATACAGCCTGGTGACAGACGGACGGACGGACAGACGGACAGTGAAGTCTCAGTAATAGGGTCCCGTTTGGCACCCTTCGGGTACGGAACCCTAAAAAGTAACAGATTCTGAAACGCCAAAATGCAAATTCCCAAATGCAATTTTAGTCAGGTGTGCCAGTAAAATATGTGAATTAGTGTTTCACAGGAGCCAAATGAAATTCTAATTCACTGCCAAATATATAATGTCACCGATTCAAATATATAATGTCACCGATTCAAATGGAAGCGGGAATAATATTCAAGTTAAATTATTGGGTTCAGCAATATAATTGAATCTGTGTCTTGTGTGCCAATAAATTCTGCTTCCGGTGATTTATGTCTTGCCCATAGTTGAACATAATAAGGGCCGGTCATTGGAAATGAGGTTCTAGTTATGGGTATCTACAGAGCGGCAGCGGGGCTAATTTCGGCGGGGCGTTTAATTATAACATAACACATAACAAAGCGTCACGCCTTTTCCCATACGGAAAGAAGAACCCATACGGGGTGGCAGAGGCACAACTGTGCCAACTTTTAGCCAGTGATTTGCGTGACAGGGGCCCATCGCCGCAGCTATGGAGTAATGAAGGTTCCCTTACGATGTTTATCACCACCGTTAGAGCATCCGTGTAACGTTCGTTACCTGGTTCGCCGACACATCTTATATAACAATAGCTCGCTATTGTTCGGTCGTTCGACGGTGTGCTTCTGAGAGTGAAGAGGTTAAGATAAATTATTTATCTCATTGGTACATGGTCAGCACCGGGATTCGAACCTACATCTCCTGCGTGAGAAGCAAGTATGAAACCCACTGGACCACGGAGCTCCTATGAGTTAGCAAATGTACAGTTGCGCCATGTTTACCTAGTTACTACCTAGTACCACAGGAGGTATAATATTATACTAATACATAGACCATCTAGAATAAAATATGACACCGGCGTAAACTGAGATGCTACGGAAGCTTCGTTAGTTCGAGGCCATTATCGCTTGGAGCAGCACTATCGAAATATTGCAAAAACCACGAGATGGCGCTAAGATATATAGGATTTATTCTAAAATTAGCGCCACCTAGAAGTAATAATAACAATAATATAATATCTAATAATAATAATAATATTTATTTATTCAAAAAAAAACAAATGTTTACACAACTTGAGGACGGACGAGGAGGAAGTATGTTAACAGAAACAATGGCTTTTAAAGTACAAATCTTACTCCTCACGTCCACTCCTCTTTTTTACGAAGGGTTACTAATTCTAATTTGTATGGGATGAGCTCCCTGTGCTATGACTGCATTTTGCGAGACAAGGGCCTAACCTATCGCCGCAGGTATGGTCTAACCCTAAAGCGATTACTTCGCGATGTTTGCCTCTACCGTTAGGACGGATATCAATAAATGTGAGTGAACTTAGCAGTTCATTGTCCAGAAGATCAAAAATCAAATCAAAAAACAAAAGAAATTTAATATTAAGGGGGGCTCCCATACAAGTAACGTGTTTGTTTTTATTTTTTGCGGTTTTTTGTAGATAATACAGAACCCTTCGTGCGAGAGTGCGACTCGCACTTGGCCGGTTATCAAAAATAGTTCTGGTGTATTTAACCAAACATCTCACTTGTCAAAACGATCTGCAAAATTCCGGTAGCAGATCATTTTGCAGCAAATCAAATATAAATTGAGTTCTGCTCGCATGCAGCATAAGTTCCTGATGCTTTTCAAGAATGTACGTAAGATAAATTACTTAAATCATTGATAAATGGTCGGTCTGTCTCGCAACTTGAACGCGCATCTGCGTATCACATGATCTATCACGGCCAAGGAAAAACGCCACCAAAACATGCAGAAAACTTTACTGTTGAAAACTTCAACCGCGCACACCAACGTCACTCCGGCCCGGCCACTGCACAGCGAAGCAAAACTAAAATCAGCAAACAGGAACACCGATAAATCAGCTGGCAGCGAGATAATGGCCATATATCACTAACGATGTACGTCAAGGCAGGCCCGTCAGGCTGACTCCACACGACTGGAGCTGGAGGCTCCGAGACCTGGACAATGGAGTCACTCCGATCCACAATGCCTTCATTATACGTTAACAGCTTGCTTAGCATTGTGCTCGCTCTCCCAGCTAATGGAAATTGGAGCGCGGTTATTATTTTGCAAACGATTTGTGATATTGGATTGGGTTTGCTTTGTTAGCATATTATCTTTTTGATGTGAAAGGAAAGTAGTTTCTTCTTAAAGATAACTCTAAAGAATAATAGTTCAATCATCATAGAGAGCATTTAAAGTGTTGTCCCTTTATTCAATTCAATTCAATTTCTTTAAAAGTACAGTAAGCATATAAAAAAACACAAACACAAAAACAAAACAAAAACAAAAAAAAATTATTTATACCCTGCCGAAAGATACGGATGCCCATCCAACCCATCCAACTCAAATATTAACGTAGACGATAACTCCTGCTGTCTGTCTGTAACAATAGGTTATTTTAGCACCAGTCTTCGCCTATATTGTGCAGTCAGCATCAGATGTGTATATCCCGACTAAGCTAAGTTTGCGCCTCACTGGAATGTAATGTAACGCGAGAGGCAAACATAGCTTGGTCGGGTAGTACATGATGTATATGAGCACGCAAGACCTAAACATCATAAACAACCACAAATCTACACAGCCAAAGTGTGGTCAAAGTGTCAATATTATGTCAACATCCTTAAGTACTAGCTCGTCCGTCTAAAGTCCACGGCCCGAGGATATTAATATAATTTTGAGACAGCGTCATGTTTCTGGTTGTAGATACTTGAGTGGCTTGTGTGCTCAGATTTATTTTATTTTATTATATTATATTATATTAAAACACAACAGATATAATACATTGCGTTTCTTAATAAAAACATCTTAATTTAAAACATGTACTAAGTCCTACTGGGTGTTTTGACATCTTTTTATTTGTAGACAGTGTATTTATTTGTATTTAAGTGAGGTAAAAACTAAATTAAAAGAAAAGAAAATAAGTTAATTCATGCTCAAACCGCTTATTGAGTGTTATTAATTAAGTAAATTAGCCAAAGATTTTCAAACTTTATGTTTGTAGGTAGACAGTTTAATAAAGATGTCCAAAGTGTCGTGTTTATTAGATATGTTGTTGTAGAGACGACACATATTAGGAAGTGGTTCATGATAAGCTCTTTGTATACAAAGGTAATAGATTATATCTGATGTCGACTCTACTATGGTCCAAGCAAGAGCTCAGTTGTTAGATAATACAGACGGCTATAGTGATGTACGTAGTATTCATAAACCCTTCTCTCATTATCGTCGGCAGTTTTGTCCTGGCATTGTCGCAGGGGAAAAGGTTGACATCCACCTTTGTGTTAGGACAATGGAAGCGAAGGAAAGCATCATTATTGGCGGAAAATGAAAAGGGTAATTACTGAGAGAATATTAAAGAAAATGGAAGCAGTTGACGGAAAAAAAACGTATTTTAGGTATAGATATAGAGATGTAAGGAAAAGTACTTTTAATGCTCGTGATTTCCAGGTAACGGTAATAGGACCTCTCTGAACATCTATTCCTTGAATTAATAAGACAAATGGCGATTTATGATCTTTACATTTCACAGTAACAAAGGGCTTGTATTTAAAGTCTTCTAAAGGGTGCTGTGATTTAATTTTAATGATAATAATTAAGTAGAAATATATTACCGGGGTATTAGTGTTATGTTTCCATTTATTACCGTTTAAAACAGGAAGAAACCTATTTAAATGAAAAGAAATGAAACTTCCGGGTCGCCTTTCGTTTTGTAATGACCTCGTTAAGATAATATTATTCCATTTTATACAATTATTCGTGTCATACCAGTAAATAGGGTCATTAAAACATAATGGCGAGCAATGTTGACGGGGATCAGGAAGACGAGATTAAATGGAATGGGGCGTATCCACTGAGTAAGTTACTTTGAGTTTTATAAATTAAATACATGGTGAATACAGGCCTTGGGGACGAATGCACAAGGAAAGAAAGAAGAATAAAGCTAGCAGAACTAGACGCACCAAGGTTCTTTGCACATGCGACCCGGTTGTAGGGGGTGGCGGGCGGCGTAATGGTATAAGAGAGACGCCTACATGGGTGAGAGGGACAGGTGAGAGATCACTCAGCTATTATGTAATCTCTGACTCCGGGGCCCAGAAACCAGGCGTTGTTTGTACACAAACACACGGTAGGTTTTCCTGTCATGGGGTTGGAATGGATCCAATACATCCGGATGCACAACCGATAACTTGAAGTGTAGCGGATTGTCATCTAGATATAAAACAGATCTCTAATCAGTTATAAAAGTGGCAACGTTTAACGTACAATGGGTGATGCTGACTTGTACACTATAGGCAAAGAGTTATTTGAGATGGGGCTCAGCACAACACATGAACAAATACAGTAAAGGGTGAATGAATGTAAGCGGATATATTTTTTTTGAAGAGGGTGCTCGATTCAGCTTTAACAACTTAAGGTCGAAAACACTTATTCTGAATACGCGTGATAAAAAGGCAATCAATTTATTAAATAATCCGCTTAGAATCTATTGACAACTGTGTTTTGGCTTCTTAAATTGTTACGTATTGAAAGTTATTATGAATAAGTGGACGTTTTGATTCCTAGACAGTTTTAAACCAACCTAATTAAAAGGGTGTCAAAAATACGATAGCTTCATTTCAACCGAGGCGTGTTGCAATAATTAAACTAATCCTGAAACTATCGGACGCGTATATCGCAACCGGCCATTCTAGCTTGATCCGTTCTTTTTCACCATCTCCCCGTAATCACCTCTTCTTACCTTTCCTGGAAAAGGGGGCGACGGGTCTTAGAGACTGGTTGTGTTCTTGAGAGCTGTCTGATCTCAGTGCGGCGCCTTCTTGAGTCGGCAGCCTCCTTTAATTAACGTCTCTAACACAAAGGCACATACTCGTTTTCTATACTACAGGCACATGTCGAAATAATACTACTCTATCTATCAAGGCCTGTAATATTATGCGAGTTAATCCTAATTAGCTGTGAGACTTAACTGTAGGTTCTCTATTATTTAATATAATTATATCAGGATATTATGTATAGAGCTTTCATTGAATTAATTAATTTTCGTGCATGTATGGTGCATGTGCATGTCTTTGTATCATATGGTTATTAATGTTAACATATTTAGTTCTAAGATGCCATACAGATCATGCAGATTTATAAACCAACTCAATAGTGTAGTATGGTAGTACATGCAAATAGGCTTGATGTTAGAACTAACTACAACATAATGTACGTAGTGCTGTGTTAGCATTAAGATAGGTATATAAGTACACACATTATCAATAAACGGACTTCGATTACCGACATCTATCTTTCAATACCTTCCTATATTACAATAGCCTTATAAGTTTAATAATAAAATAAATAAAGCATGTTACAACCTTCTAAACAATCGGAAGAATTTATTGAATTTACTCGAACTTAATACCCGCATTTATTTATCGGTATTAAGTTCGAGTAGATATTGTCATTATTAGATATTATGGAAATACATTTTTATATCGTATCATATAATAATCATCCCCAGCTATAAGTAAAATGCCTAAAAAATGCCGCATACCTCATACATCATTGATGGTATATGATACGATGTTTCGTATTCTGTATTATACGCTCCCGATCGCACTAGGGTTGGCCACAGATCTATATTAGACAGAAGGCACACTCCTGAAAGTAACATACGGTGTAAAGCAAACAAACAAGTAAAATTTCCACATACACATAAATTATCAAAAGCACTTTCTGTGGAAACCCCTTCTCTCGCAGAAGCACACCGCTCGAACGACCAAACAATGGCGAACTATTGTTATATAAGATGTGTCGGCGAACCAGTTAACGCAATATTGTAAAGAATTGTTTGTAAAGGGCCCCGTATAGACGATCAAGCAAGCATGCTTGACAAGCATACGTGCTTGTCAAGCAGTTTGATGGTTTGCGGCCATGCTTGACGCGCTTGTCAAGCAATCTACGTGCTTGATGCGCTTGATCGTGCTTGGAGAAAATTTTGCTTGATGACGTGCTTAAAAGGCAATTCTGAACCATGAGGAGAAAATCAAATGTGGTTTGAACAAACTTGCTTGGTCATTTGGCTTGATCGTTCTCGCAGTTGCTTGATGAAAACGTAAAGTTTGACCAACATGGTCGTCAAGTCAAGCATGCTTGATCGTCTATGGGGTAACAGCAACGTAAGCACAGCAACAATAAAATTTATTTGTATTTTAGAATCGGTAAAGCTAAGACCACACTGTGCTTTTTTTCTCTCAAAGCGTGTTCAATTCAATATCCTCCCTTTACAATACTTTACTTTACCTAGTGTGGAAACAGCTTCAGTTGTAGTTACCAGTAACATAATCACAACCATTTGAATAAATACATAAAAAAGCATCTAAAATTATACACAAACGTATCTTCCAAATGAGTGACTCTGTGGCGCGGGATACGAAAAATGCTTCATCAATTTAACCCGTTACGTCTGACTGAACCTGATCGATTGGTGTGCCCCCAATACTTGTCAACAGCACGAGGACATCTGTGGACCCACCTAACACTACCTAATGATTATTATGGTTTGATTATTCGACCAATAGCGGTTCAGATACATACATTGTGCCCACATTTGCCAATTATCCTATAGTTACTCCATTTTGTGGGCCAATCGCCGCAGCTACGGAGTAAGGAAGGATTCCTCACGATGTTTCCCATCACCGTCAGAACGTCAGTACTTAAGATTTTATTTATCTCATTGGTACGTCACCCTTACAAATGACGCATGCCTGTAACGTTCCTACTTGGAGATGTCATACGAAAAAAATAAAATAAATGGTACGTGGTCAGTACTGATTCGAACCTGCATTTCCTGCATGAGAACACAAAGACAGATTTTGTGAGAGAGCGAGATACACAGCAAACGCTGGCCAAGTTACATTCGGGGAGTTATATACACGAATGGAAACAGCGTGAAGAAACTGGCGATAGTCTAGCCCCTGTCACGTAATATAAGTAATGAATGACTGAGCTAGACAAGGAACAGAGACTATATATCCAATTGACTGCGCCTGCGGGGGAATGCGGCTCGCCAAACGTTTGTTGTATTCAACATAACATCCTATGTACGATGACAGGCCGCCAGACAGTTTCGCAGCGGCTGACCAATCACAGCTCTCTTACCTCGTCCCCCGCCGCCCGTAAATTGGTGAGTTGTGTTTCAAAGGAAAATGTATCTATGCGCTCCCCACTGGATGAGTGCTTCCTGACAAAGAAGCAACTGTACCTCTGCCATCTCGTATGGGAAAAGGCGTGATGTAAGGACACTCCTTACTTCTCTGCGTTTCGAGGCCCGCCTGGTTAGTAGGGCTCGAGGCTCGAGTTATCAGGCCCCTGCGGAGTTGTGGTAAGACCTACTTAAACCTTCTAAAGCAGACGCTATCGGTGGGAGGCAGGCTACCGGCCACTAAGGGTCGAATTAACTTTTGTATTTTGACAAATTGACCCTCGAAAACTGGTTACAAACATCCATATGAGAATTAGAAGTATCGTAGTTTTCTGTTTTCGCAAATAAAGGAATTTACTAGGTTTAGGTTTAAAGAACTTTATTCTCATAAGAAATTACATTTCACTTAAAATGAGATATGCTTAAAATTACATAGGTAGATTATTTTACGGTACTCGTTGCAATATGTAGCTTTAACTTATTTTTGAAAGTGTTAATACATTCGCAAATCTTTACATCGTTTGGTAAGTTATTGAACATCTGTGCTCCCTCAAATGCTATTGTCTTTTTCCCATAATTAGTTACTATCGTAATAAAACCATTTAAAAAACGTGGGCACGGCTGTACTGTACAAATGAGCTCCCAAATATTTAAATAGATCTCCACATAATGAATAACCAGAAATATATTCGCAACCATCCGGAATTATTCGCAAACATGGATGTTGACATAATTTAAACACTTTCGCCGTGTCACTGGTTGTTTAGGTTGTGTAAAACTGTACATGTATTTAGTATCTAATGCTGAGTGCTGATGAGTGTCCTCTACTGTAGAGGACATAACAGCATGAAATTCGTTGTTTGTTTACGTAACACGTGGTAAAGACCCGAAAAATAACCATTCCCGAATAAATAAAAAAATGTTAAAAGTCATCGCTCCTAAAAACAAAGTTTTCTTGCTCAAAAACAGGGGAGAGCCAACTAAAACGTTTTTCCCTGGGAAGTGGACAAACAATAGCAGTTTATTTATATTTGTGAAGCTAAGTCCCTGTGTAAAAGCTCATTAAGAAGAGAAAGCCATTCTGTTTATTAGGTCCTACCTACCTTTGTTATTATTAAACTTGCTGTTAGGGGATGTTTTGAACTTGTTGATATTGTAAAATCGGAAAAATTCACGGTGCATATTGCATGATTTAATTTTGTCTTTGAATGTACTTTATGATTGAATTAAAGTAATTTATTGATAAATGTCAAAAAATATTTTTATTTTCTTATTTCAGTAGGTACCTAATTAATAGTAGTAGGTATTTGATAAACGTACTAAAAGTGATAGCATCCGTGTCGTAATCTGCAACAGGGACATTAGTTAAAATCACAAAGTAGGTGACTTTACGCCAACTTTGCATGCGAACCAAAGGGAAAAGGCAAATAAAATTACGTTTCATTAGAGCAAAGTCAATTACGCGAGGCGCCACGCAAACATATGCAAGGCCATATTTCAACCCGAATAATGTTCATTTCGCCTCATATATCGCAAATGGAAAAATTTAATTTACACCAAAAATGGGGCGTGAGAAGTAAAACAAAGTCATGCCGTAAATTCGTTTTGTAAAGGTGCTTGGCTTTATTTGTAACAATATTTATTTTCATCAAGCCATTATTAAAAATATGCCGACTTTTCGACGGGAAATGATAATATTTTTTTTCCTCGTTGTAGACGTGTAGACAGACGATTCAGACAATATCTTAATTGTGACTTGATTTGCGTTTGTCAACCAGTTTCCGCTTGCAAGGATATGTTTTTTTTAAGGTTCCGTACCCGAAGGGTGCCAATCGGGACCTGAGACTTCGCTGTCTGTCCGTCCGTCCGTCCGTCCGTCCGTCTGTCTGTCACCAGGCTGTATCTCATGAACCGTGGTAGCTAGACAGTTGAAATTTTCACAGAAGATGTATTTCTGTTGCCGCTATAACAACAAATACTAAAAATCAAAAGAAATTTAATATTAAGGGGGGCTCCCATACAACAAACGTGATTTTTTTTCTCATTTTTGCTCGATATTGATAATGGTAGCAGGTAGACGCTTAAAATGTTCACAATATATTGAGTATATTATTTACTTAAAAAATAAATGATTAAATTAAAGTTAAATTAATATTTAGGGGGGGCTCACATACATTTTTTTTGCGTTTTTCTTTATAGATAATGGCACGGAACCCTTCGTGCGCGAGTCCGACTCGCACTTGGCCGGTTATTGCTCGATATTGATAATGGTAGCAGGTAGACGCTTAAAATGTTCACAATATATTGAGTATATTATTTACTTAAAAAATAAATAATTAAATTAAAATTAAATTAATATTTAGGGGGGACATTCATTATTTTTTTTGCGGATTTTATAGATAATGGTACGGAACCCTTCGTACGCGAGTCCGATTCGCACTTGGCCGGTTATTTACTTAATTTATTTCGTTGTACATTTTGTCTGTACCTAGTTATATTCCCATCCATTGTGTTCTGAAATAAAGACATTTTAATTTGAATTTGTTCTGTGCGTGGGTTTCCAATTTTATAGTAAGAGCATTACCTACATCTTGAAAGGAAATAGCAAAATCAGTATTTTCAGGATAGAGAAAATTAAATATACTTATAGGGTGTTTTCAGTACTTGTTAAATATATAGGGTGTTTTCAGTACTTGTAACGGCCTTGCAACATTTCCGTAACGATCTTGCTCGGTTCTTGCGAAATCTTGAATTTGTACCAGTATACGACCAAATAGGCTTTACTTTCGCATCATCTTACCTTTGTGCCGAGTATAGTTTTATTTGACGTTATAATTCTCATTTTCTTTCTGTAAACATAAACTTCATGTCGACACACAGACTATATAGGGATACTAACGTATTGTCAACACGTGCTCTGTATGAATAAGAAAAGGATTTTGATTTCTTTATAATGAACCAAGATCATGATTTGAATGTAGATGCACTCACAGAATCTGATGTTACGGATGTGGTGGTGAACATGATCAGTGATGTAATACTAAATGGTAGGTAGTACGAGTTCCTGTGACGAGTTCATACTAAATTCAATGTACAGTACCGGGCTATTGTTTTGGTACGTCGGGTCTCGTCTCGCTCTCTCTCTATCTCCCGCCAAGTCAAACGCCGCAGTATCGTACTCGGGGCACGTCGGATCCCGCCCCGACGTGCCAAAACAATGGCCTCGTACTGTACAGTGTATGAATAGCATGGATATAATTACAGGGGTATAGCTTAAAGCCCGACAATGAAATCACGAATTCCAGTGGTTAGATTTTGTGACCGTATGCCCAAGATATATCGTAAAGACAAGTTGTGTTTTGAGTTTTACTATTTTACTAGGTACCCGATTTGGGGTTAAGCATCGAATGGTCAAATCGTTGAGAAATCAATAGAGAAATCATTACAAATCTCAAACAAAATAGTCAGTAATCGGAAACTTCCTAGGATTTCTGTGGATTTGAGAATAATAAGAATAGAAAGGTGCCAATATAACACGCACTGTCTCCGCTAGGTGGAGCTGGCGATGAGGCATCGTCGCCCGCCCCGGATGTGGCCGCTGCGTCCGGTGCCACGCGATGCAGCCTCGGAGGTTGGTACAAGTGGCGGAAGTAGAACTCCTCGTATTATGCCTAACACTGCCAGTCCTCAGAGAGGCAGTTGAGATATGCTCTAGTGAGGCTCTACAGGATTGCTTTACTGGTTAGGTTTAAAACCTACCCCATTACATTGGTACCATCTATATATACCCCATACCATCTATATATATAAAAATGAATTGCTGTTCGTTAGTCTCACTAAAACTCGAGAACGGCTGAACGGATTTATCTTATCTTAGTCTTGAAATGTTCGTGGAGGTCTAGGGAAGGTTTAAAAGGCGAGAAAAAATCGAATAATTTCCGGGAAAACCCTAAAAACAGCCCTTTTCTATTTCCCATACAAACGTTTTCTAAAGTCAATTTGAACTTTATTGCTATTCAATAAAGTTCATATTAAATTATAATCACTCACTGTTGTCTGAGCAATTTAGGTGTGTTCCTAACGTCAAAGAATTAATTTATACAGTAATAAAGTTTAGGTCTTTTATTTATCGATTGAGGCAGTACGAAGTCTGCCGGGTCAGCTAGTTACCAATAAAAAGTTTTGCCGGGTGTATACGAGTGGTGGAGCAAGACGTAGCTATACAGCTGTCTATCCCGTTCAGCCACCTGAACACCTAGCACAGTTTTCTATTAGTAAGGGGGATAGTATTTATCATCATCATTTCATCACTAACGTGTATTAACGTGTATTATGTAACGCTGAACGCAAGTAAACTTTGACAACTCATATTTCGAAAGTGACGTCAGAGTGCTGGCACTAAGTTAGAAGACTTCTGTCTGTTCAACATACCTGTTCTGTGCCGTTATCCGGTGGAACCTCAGAACAATGGTGGAACTTTGTAGGCGATTTGTTATCGACATCGACGCAGTACGTTGCGATGTCGGAAGGGGTAGCTTAGTATATAGTTCACTGAAAGGTCACACTTTGTGCACGAGGAGACCGCTGACTTGGGTCGCTGTAGGTCCGGAATCCGGATGCACAAACCGTCTACTCAAACTGGACTGACTCGTCTGTCCGTCAGGAGGCTCGTATCGCACGAACTGAAAGGCCGGCCACATAACGGAATTATTCCAAACGCAGTAAATTCATACAAATCTATAGATCTACCACGTACCTACATACGGAAGTTTTCCGTTCGGAATTTTCGCGAATTTGTATGGGATTGAATCCTGTTTCTGAATTCCGAATCGGAAGAATTCCGACTGTATGTGGCCGGCCTTATAGGAAGAGAGTTGAAATTTAATGTGTTAATCTTTTTTTCGCTACAGCAACCAATAATGAATGAACTGCACAAAAATTACAAAAATGAAGGGTGTCAAACGTGTTTTTTTGGATTTTTCTTGAACGATGGTGTGAAAGTCCGACTCTCAGTTGATGGTTTTTTTTTCTTCTCTTTTCCTACTACATCTGTTTTTTACAAAGAAAGAAATATTGTTACATTGAAATGTTTTTACTAACCAGAAAAAATATTCCTGGCAGTTATGTCCTTCGTTCCCCAAGGTACTACCGTCTTGCTAATAGTTGCAACACGGGCGTTTTTTTCCCGTGCTACTACTAACTGCTCTATAGTCTATTCGTGATAAGAATGCAGTGAGTCATCACTGTCCGGTGGCCTGGCCACGCCCCGTAACCAATCAAATCGTTTCCAATTATCAAGCCAATTTCACAGTGACCAGTTGAAGGCAAACTTTCAAACGCGAAGGTTGTCCTGTCCTGTGAGTGTGTGCTAACAGATTTAAATTTAAATTTCACTGCATTCTTATCACGAATAGACTGTAGTAGTAAAGTAACACGAGACAATTGTTCCCATGATACTCTGGCCATTATCAAGGTTGAAACTTCTTCCTGCAGAATGGGTGTATTGCTTAGGTGTATTATATATAAGGTTTTCCAATACCAAGCAAATACCCGCACTTTTTCAAAGAACAAAAATCGCCTCACACGTCTGCAAAAAGCATCGACAATTATTCAGGGGCGGTCCGGTAGCGCTAATCGGCGTCATCAATCAGGGCCGCCCGGCGCGCGATCCGATCAACCGGCGCTACGATGCGAACGATTTTGTGCCTCCTAGATTGGGAAGTCCACCCCAACTCGCACGGAGCCAGCGTGGTAGAGTATGGCTCAGTTTTCCTTGTATCCGGGTGAACGCTCGTGCCCTCCGGTACGAATATTAATGGGCTACATTTACATTAACTATTTATTAGATTGGGTACTTACCTAGTTGGTTTGATACAGTATTCATCGGAAAATAAGTCCGATGACCTTGAAGGATATTGCCATGTATTGATATTAAGTTATCCATACAAATCAGCTGATCGCTCGGCGCAAATCATATGAAGAAATGAAAAATAAAGATGCTATGATCAATTCGGTTTCATAGCGAAGTTATGTTACATCCTGTATATCATGTAGTGTAAGTGACTGTCTAATCAACAACTCTGTTGTTTATCATCACCACCACCATCATCTGTTATTTTCGGCATTCTTAGCTTAAATTTCTTCTTCTTTCTCTGATTTTTTGGTAATTCTCAATGAAAGAAAGAAGGAAGAAAGAAAGAAACATTTATTACATGTTTTTTTTTCCATACTTATTCCTAACTTCACCAAACGAGCTTATGCTGTTCTACGTTACCACTTTCTTCCTGTCGCCATCGCGCCACATACATCCCGTCTATTTTTCTGCTTTGTCATTGGTTTTTCCACTGGACATCACATCACAACCCCCCGCCCCCCTCTTTTGGTGAATCGCCACCCCGTCGTGTATAATATCATCAGGTTTCGTAACGGGTTATAAGCAGGTTTTGCAAAAAGCAAAATAAACCTAATGTGGGGCCAAGGATAATGTGTATAGACGTAATATAGGGACCAAAAAGGTTCATAGTATTTCTCTCATCGAATATACCTAGCAAATGAGAGTTTTGAGAGGTAGAGTCTGGCTAGTCTAATTTGGACGAGTGCTTTTCTATAGCGGCCACACTGCTGTTTATACTATCTTTGGCCATCGTGACATTGATGTTTAGGTCACCGTCAAAGTATGAAAACCGTCATTCTGTAGGATACATCTGTAGGTAAACTGACCAGTAACACTGTAGAATGACAGATTTCATTTTTTGCCGGTAACATATACGTATATCCTGTGACATATAAGCATAAGAATTTTTAATTTTTCCGCGCTTTGCGATGTTCAATTCTAAATAGCTAGACCTAGTTATAGATAGTCCATTTCTAGCAGTTTTTCGTGATTATATCGACTAGAAAGTAGAGTTCAATCTAAACTTTACATCACAAATATAAAAGTGAAGTAGAGGAAATTATAAGCATACCGAGAATGAGAATATCATGTACATAGTATACCAAGAGTAGATATTTCTCGTTTCAGAGCGAGTAATACTGGAAAGTTACATGTCACTTCTGCGAAAATGTATCGAATACGCCGCCGCTAAATATGACGAAGCCAAAGCATAATGAACTAAGTATTTAGAAAATAATACTTTTATACATGAATCATCGGAAGATTGTAAGTTAGTAGAATTAAATTAACTTTTTATTTACTAGCTTTTAGTCTGTTTCATTTTAATGAAGAAATGTGAGTGGTTCCGCGAAAAGGGACCATATGGGATTGAAAATTTGGTCCAAATAGATTATTTTAAGTGGTATAGTTTTAAAAAAAACACTTTTAATGTCACTAGTCGGTTTTCAGAATAACCGCGAATAGACACGACTCTAACCTTTCAACTCGATTATCTCGGAATCATTTTTTTCCATAAGGTCCCTTTTCGCGGTACCACTCACAAATAGATGAATAATCACCACGACTTATACATTATGAGGAGTTAGTGTCCTATCCATGCTTCACCATTCACACACAATGCTCCTAAAACAGCATTATTCCATAGCAACTCTGCCACGAAAGCAGAAAATGCACTGCGAAGATGAGGGCGACTGATTACTCGTAGTTGTACGATTTGTGAACAATTAAGAGTTAGGACGTTTAAACAAACATTCCTTTTTATGCCTGTTTTTAGGGTTCCGTACCCGAAGGGTGCCAAACGGGACCCTATTACTGAGACTTCGCTGTCCGTCTGTCCGTCCGTCCGTCCGTCCGTCCGTCCGTCCGTCCGTCCGTCCGTCTGTCACCAGGCTGTATCTCATGAACCGTGGTAGCTAGACAGTTGAAATGTTCACAGATGATGTATTTCTGTTGCCGCTATAACAACAAATACTAAAAATTAAAAGAAATTTAATATTAAGGGGGGCTCCCATACAACAAACGTGATTTTTTTTGCACATTTTTGCTCGATATGGATAATGGTAGCAGGTAGACGCTTAAAATGTTCACAATATATTGAGTATATTATTTACTTAAAAAATAAATAATTAAATTAAAATTAAATTAATATTTAGGGGGGGCTCCCATACATTTTTTTTTGCGGTTTTTTATAGATAATGGCACGGAACCCTTCGTGCGCGAGTCCGACTCGCACTTGGCCGGTTTTTTATACTTTCATACATTTTTTCCTGATATGACAACTTTTTTGCATTTTCTAGGATTGAGTTCTTGTAGGCCAAATTTACATACCCAGCAATATTACTAAATACGATTGCAAACACCAATGGAATAAACTGACTTTTCAGTTTGGATTGATAAATTCAGATCTGCTATCACGAAAAACTGATTTTGATATGTTATTCAATGGGGGCGATTTGGGAGGAAAATGCACTAAACTTAAAGCCCAGAACAAGTAATTTCTCAAAAGGATACAAGCTCTATTTAATTTCGACGCATTCTCTAAAGAGCTAAAGGCGAAGTGATAATAATAATCCTGTCCGTCCTGGCTGCTGGAAGAAATCTCTTTTTAGAGATAAGCTTGCCTTTGTTCATGCGTTTTCTGTATTGTTTGTGTTTTTTCTGATATGTGCAATAAATATATACGAAAATAAATACGAAATACAAAGCTTTTTAGGGTCTCTTCACATTCGACGTATTCACGATAGAGTAAAGGCGAAATACAAGACAAGTCCCATGTAATCAATGCTCAATCATGGCCGCTCTACTCAGAGGAAATGACGCGGGCGGAATGACGGAAGCCGCTCCTCGCAATTCCGTGGTCATTTCGGATATTTTGGCAGGACCGCTCTGTAGCGTTCTGCAATCGTCGCTGGTGGGGAAACGAATGTTATTTGTAGGGCGATATTGATCGGTAGTATCTATCTATACAGTGCTGGGTTAGTAAGCGAGGAAAAGGTTTGTAATTATACAGGCAATAGAAAATACATATACCAATGTTTGATACACATGCCAACATTTTAATACCATCCACCAACTTATATTTCATTAAACAATAAATATCTTTTTTCTTTTTTATCTTTTATCAACTAGGGACGGTTTTCCCATAAAAAGTGAAAAACGGAAAAATTACCTATATTTTCAAGTTTTTAACTGTGATGCGGAGAGCTTTCGGGGTGGGAAACTTGGACTTGTAATTACCCATTTCATCACTACCAACTCTTAAAAAAATTCAGAACTACCTCATTTCATGTAAGGCAAAAGTACCAATTCCATGGGCTACTACGAGTATACTATTCGGTGATGAGACTTAACAAAATGAAGGTTGTGCCGTGAAAATATCATTCCTGCTTGACTAAAATCTACATCATTTTAAATGTATAATTTATTATTAAGTAACATAACTTCAAGAATTTTTATATTTCTCTCATTATTCCAAGACCATGAGTTATCTGTACTACTTATTTCCTTGAAAATTAACGCCAGCATTCAAGAGGCCCTTTATTACAATTATTGTAAAGATAGTCCGAAAAGACAAGTTGGTCGACACAAACCAGCTGTACATATTTTATAGTTAGCTGCTTACAGACAAGACAAACATTTACTGTTTGCCCAATACAAATCCTTTGAAAGCCCAGCCCAGTCGAACCCCCTTGTCGCCGGATTGAACGGATTTTGGTTCGCAAACAGTAGTAGTAGTAGGTACAGTCCAGAAACACACGGACAAGTGAATATATGTAGGTAGTTTTCTAGTACTAAGTATCGTCAAATATAAATTAGTTTATGTTTCGCAAAGATTTTGATTTAGCGAAGATCAACAGTGGTTTATTTATCAACCGCTAAGAGCATTTACATGCGGATTTAGTGGTAAATGTGTCAGTATTCCAGGAAGAGAATACAGGAGGGAAATACCAGGGAATATCTAAATATATTTTCATTCTAAACCACTTCGCAAACTAAATATAGAGCCATAACGAAGCCACCGGCTTTCCATGCCAGTTTATTCTGGGAACATTTTCAAAGCCCAAATCACGTTTCTATGTTACGTAAAATATGAATTTAAATTAATTGCTCTGGACTCATTAAATATCCATCGCAGATCAATATCGGAATAGACTTTACAACAGGAACCAAAATGGCGAATCACTCTTTGAAAATGATTTTATCCAGAGTTGGAAATGACAATCTATTACGGGGTAGGCAGGCAGCAATAATTGCCTTCATCCGCCTCTAGGTCAGGTGGTTATTTGTCCGCCTTGAAAGGGCCTCCCTGGGCCCTTTAGTCGCGGGCCTCCTTGATTTTCCGTTGCAGAACAAAGGGAATTTTCGGCTATTGTAGGCATGGGATGGGACCCTAAATAGGACTGCGAAGGTCTTACCGTGATGTTGTATTAAGTGGGAGTTGGGTTGGTTTATGTCGTTTTTAATTAACTGTGATTCGTTTCATGGAAGTCAGAGCTGAGGGAAGGTACGTGGACAAAGATATTCTAAGAATACGATGAAAAGATCGCGGCTTAATTTCCGGAACAATTTAACTTTGTAAATTGAATCAGTCCAACCGCGACCTAGATGTATACCACATGTATACCAATGTTTTATTTTTAATCGAGTGCTTAAGATGTTGAAAACGTATATGTATGTATATGATACTTGTCTACTGTGCTTATTACACCCTAATCACCGGGGTTATTCACGCGGGCGAATGCCCAAGCGCCATTCCCAAACTTAGCACGGGGTAATAATTTAATAAAGAAAATGCATAAACTTCCGGATTACAAAGTAAGGATAATTCAGAATTAATGGTGCGGAAGATATTATAAGCTGTATAAGAAATAATGAGCGCGGGGAGACCTGAGTCGGTCGAACTTTGAAGAATGCCTTCGCCCGGAAACTGCGGAGTGCACCGGAGTGACTCTTTATGATATAACTTCAGAATTTCTGAAATATCGATCAAAAGTTATATGTGCCGAGTAGAAGTTTCCTATTTTATGCCGAACTCCCCTTTAGAGATTTTTTCGCGAATCACTAGTATGCAATCCGAATTAAACCTTTAGCACACTACCGAATGCAGCAACAAGAACGGTGTAGATTGGAGCAAATAACAACAGGACTTTAATTTGAACAGAATAACATGAGCTACAGGCCCTGCTTTATTGGGTAATATCATTAGTTGGAAAACAAACTATTTCTAAACAATTAAAAATAGTTATTCTGTTACGATACGACTGAATTCAGCAGTGATACCTTCGAAGGCAGGTATGTATGCCTCTAAGGCAGCCAGATAAGGTAAAGTGAATCGAAAACCGCCGCGTTTATGGAAACCCTTCCAGTATTCAGAGCCCCCATACATCTGAGCTGCGGGGGAGCCGAATTCGCAGTTTTATGTTTTATGCCTAAAACCCTATCCTGTTTTTGGTTTTGTAATGCGGGAGGCTTTACAGATGCAATACTTGGTATTGCGTCTGTAAAGGCTCCCGCATTATGGATCGAAATTCTTAGTAAAGGTAATGCTTCTCCACACGGCTTTTAAAATTATATTATTTTTAACCAACTTCAAAAAAGGAGTGGGTTATTTTTTATGTGTGTAACACACAATACTGGTATTATTTATGAACCGATTCCAAAAATTCATTCTGTGCATGGAAGGGAGACGCATAGTTTGGTCCTATTCTTTTGGAAATCTGGAATCGGCCCAGTTGTTAGGTTTCTACACGAATAAATGTGAAACGTAATTAGATTTTACCTGAATGACATTATAAATCAAGCCTTTCCCTGACTTTTCGGTGTGTATAGTCATTGTCACTAGATAAATTCTGGCTGGTAGGATCGTATGTTCGTTTATTGTGCTCACTTGTACCCGTTATCTGATACGGTGCGGCGTTTTGCGTAACAGAGGGCTAGCCGCAGCTATGTAGTAATGGAGGATTCCTCACAGCGAGCGTTCTCAGTATTTATCTCTTTCTTACATAATAAGAAACTCGTGTGAACGAGAGTTGAAACAACCAAATTATGAGCACGCACCACATATAGGTGTGCTCGCAAATTCACGCTACACCGGTCCGGCCACTTATTCCGGGAAAATTTGTGTACTGAACAACGTGTACGAAATTGCTACGAGAAAATTCAATACAGAAGCTGTTATACAGGTTGAGTTTTAATTAGTTGAACAATTTTGTGGAGTGATAACAGTTTCCTCGCAGCTTTTGTCACGAATTTTTAAAATTAAGGGTTTTTCAGCACCATTAATACCTACTCCGACACATAAATAACTATAAACATTTATGCTCAATAAGATATTTATGTGTATCACTATACGTTTTGTATAAAGTTCATAATAATAAAAGGGTAAAGTCATTCCCAAAAACTAAGCCAGTTGATAAAAACACCCTATACACGAATACCAGTATAGCTGCGACGGAAAATACAAACGATTGAGGCAAAGGCGCTAAATGTCTTTTGTTTAACGTAAGAAATAAAAAACCTTGGTATAAAACGGTATGCGTGCATGTTTATGAAGGAGTTTCAGTCAAATTAGCGCCATATTTCCTGTTTAATACGACTGCTTTTCATTTTTATGCTACGAGTAGTAATACGCTTACTTGGTAGGAACAACGCAATTTGTGATTATGTTTGAGGTCAAGCTAAGTTTAGAAGACCTAGGAATGTAGCGACCTTATAAGGTCCTGTTACAAACAACATATAAATCATAAATATTGGATGTAAAAATGACATTATGAATCCGTCCCAGAGTTTATTGAGACAGTTAGGAATGGCATTGCCATGTTTCTTCTCATCTTCTTCTTTCAATATAATTCTGATAACATTTTTACACGTTTTATACGTTAGAACGTTCATAGTTTCTTCCGTTGTTTACACTTCTTCTTCTGTTTACACTTTTTCTATATCTTACGGGTCAAAGTAAATATTGCTTTGTTGGATTCCGTACACATAAATTACAAAAGTGTGTCAGCCAACTCTCTTAACAGTATCACTTAAGTGTCGCTCGATATCTGTATGTTGCCAGGTATAAAGTAAAGGTGTTACAGATATTACTTCTAGACATATTTAAAGTGTAAATAAATATGAATGAGTATTTGAACAACAAAAATTGCTGCGCAAACTATTTTCGCCGGTAGGTACCTACTGAACCCTCCGTTTCCGCATCGATCTCGCACGAGGTCTTTGGTAATCTGTCATCGTTTCGGAATTCTGTAATCTGGCAGAAACCAAACTGATTTGTACTTTTATATATAGATTTTAGCCAAGTTTGGAGTTTCGATCTTAGAACAAACTCTGCTGTAATCCGAGATTATTATGAAGTCAATTTCAAGATAATTATAATTAATACACGTTATTCTGAAACATCGACATTGTTGGTTTCACGTCCTGTTTAGATTAGACAGTGATGTGAAAACACTCCGCTAATTACGTCATGTAATACAGAAGTATTTATATGATTAGGTAGGTAGTTTTAGTCTAAGAGTGATGATCAGTAACAAAGAATGAGTAGTATTCCAATTACTTTTTTACATGCAACTGCAAAGCAGTAGACAGTTAGCTCTCTACGTGGCAGCAGTAAGCCAACACAAAGGACATCCTTTAAAGAGAATGTCGTCTTCGAAAGGGGAGAACGTATTCCGATCTACGCTGTAGTTCAACCGGGACCCGGTCGATACACGTCGATCTAAATAAGGGGCTCTAGTCACGTAGACTACATTTATCGCATGCACGTTCCGTTACAGCAATAAAAACTTCTCTAAAATTAAATATTTAATACCGACCTGAGTGCTACACTCCGCGTTTAGATGTACTACGGCGCAAAACTTTATTTTACGTCTTGTTGCGTGTAAACCTGACTGAGCATTAATCTTTTGCTTTTATGGTCTTCTGCGAACGGGAATTTTGCCGGGTCGTGTTCTAGCTTCCAGTATGAACCGGGTGGGGAACCTGGTACTATATTCAGATACCCGAGCTTCATGACTCAGGTTTCTAATTGCAGAATTGCTTGGTAGAATATTGCAACATGTGGATATGAGGTATGTGACATGTTAGGTACTATACCCTATCCATTATAACAGCCAACCTGACATAATGTCAATCTTAGCCTGTTAGTAAGGGGATATGCTCATATAATCAATACACCCTTTAAACATTTGTGAATCGGAAAGTTGTCAAACATTTTGTTCTTGATTCTTCAGTTACCTTATATATGGTTGAAAATGGCGGAAAGCAGTGATGGCGATGACAACTCTTCTGTTAGTTCAACTGAATAAATAATTTCGATACTTTTCGATTGTTTTGGTAACATGTGTAAAAAGTGGATTCTATGAAGTTTTATGTTAGCTGTCAAGTTGGCTGATAAATAGGATAGGGTATACGGGGTGACAGAGGCACAATGCCCAATTTTAGCCATTTATTCAATTAATACCGCACAAACTCCATAAATGATTGATGATTTTCGTGAATTGTAGTATAAAATGTTTCATTAATAACTGGGAAAGTAAAATGTATTTTGAAAGAGGTTCACTTTTAATGTAGTTTACAGTAAACTGACGTTTCCACCATCTACCGGCTCAAAGCCGGATGCTATCAAGAAAACTGTCATGAATTCTTCCAACGAACACATGCCGTATAGTCTAACGCGGCACAACCGCCAGCTCGCGTCATGAAATTAATTATGCGGGAGTGGAACAGGCAGCGGACAACTAATTTGCAAAATTGGAGCTCATAGAAAATTACGGACAGTGAGTCCCCGCAGGGGCTAAATGAAGGCACAAGACTTAGGCTCCGATTCCGCTAGCACTATGACCGCTAATGATAATGACGCGATGACGACGGGCAACCGGGGTGCCTTTCATTCTAGTTGATACTTAATTGAAATTATTAGCAAATTATCGGTTTTCTGTCGGTTTGGTTGTGCCTTTCCCTCTGTTGAATACTCAATTAAATTGTTAAGCAAGTACCGCTATTTAAAACATCAACTGCCTCAAAATAGACTCTTCAAACGCCAAACAATGAACACCTGAATTTACCCGTCGTCGTCGCCTGAGCAGACACCGTATTAGCGGAATCCAGGTCAAGTGCAAACGGGACGGTCAAACATTAATTCGGGTCACATTTGGCTGTACAAATGCCCGTGTTTGCCGAGATACAACTATTCAGCCCTCCAATTTCAAATGGTTTAGTTTCGGGGTCCTTATAGTTTTGCAAAAGGATCGTTTTAGTTAGACGTTTAGTTTAGACTCGTTTTAGTTGAGGGTTGAAGGCACTTTGTGGGTCCGGAGCGGGGCAGTAGCGGGGCAGTGGCAGGGAGGTGGTCAATGTTGTCGAATGTATGAATGCCCCAACACACAGCAGCTAAGGCATACTTTATAGAGTTTCTTGAATCGATACCCGCCCGCTACCGGGCCAGCGATACCCGCCCGCTACCGGGCCAGCGATACCCGCCCGCTACTGGGCCTGCAATTAACCTAAAATTAAGCAATTTCTTTTAAGGTTTCTTATGATAAATACTCCTTAATTAATTAAGAAATATTGCCTGAGATTTGGAAGGTGACACAAACTATACTAACTAAAATAATTAAATTGTGTGTTTGAAAATGGAATCTGTGGCCACCACGCAAGAGCTGTCGGATTTGAAGGTTGTTAGTTTAGTGCCTTTAGTTCCTCTGGTTTAGTGGTTTTGACACCTCCCAAATAGCCCCAAACTGTCGCTATCTTCTGCGAGAGTCAAAACAGAATGTCCCAAAATAAGTTTACATTATTCATTATACTGAATTCTAAAATAGAGCTATAGGTATAGGCAGCTATCCACAAGTGTTCTATTTCCAAAACACCGTTACATTTAAAACTTGACAGCTAACCTAAAATTTCATAAAATCCACTTTTTAAACAGGATGTTACCAAAACAATCGGAAAGAATCGATATTGTTTATTCAGTTGAACTAACAGAAGAGTTGTCATCGCCATCACTGCTATTAGCACATACAGATATTATTATGTATTTCATTTTCAACCATATTTAAGGTACCAACTAGGGTTGTAACGGAGCTCCGCCTCCGCCTCCGAAAGTTCGGAACTTCCGAAAGAAATCATACCTCCGACTCCGAATCCGCCTCCGCCATTTTTGAACGGAGGCTTAACGGAGTTAATTTACGTTCAAAAATGTACACGCAATGTGACAGTAGCGACGCTAGGCATCACGGCCGCTCGGCTGAGTATTGATATGAGAACGCAACTGAATGAAGTGAAGATTGTTTGTGCGAATTGAATGCGCGGGCGGTGGGTAGGTATGTTGACAGGAATCAACCTGTCGACTTTTTCACTAGATTGCGTTTCACCGAATAGTTCCTTTATCGAAGTCTTTATTGTCAAAGGTCAAGAACGAAAATGCTTTGATCCAGGGGAATTTAAACTTGAAACAGACTCTAGCTCGCAGTTGTAAATACATAGTTGTGTTGTTACTGAACTTCGATTGTTTTGAATGATATAGTACCTAAATTGCCTCTTCTTAACTATACCGTTAAAAATTATTGTTAAAGTGTAATGTGTAAGTATGTTCTATAGCTTTTGAATAAATAGGTACTTTTCCGAAATAAATCAAAAATACATATTTTTTCTATCTCCGCCTCCGCCTCCGTTAACCTCCGACTCCGCGGAGGCGAAGCTCTTCACCTCCGCCTCCGACTCCGCCTCCGATAAGACGCCTCCGTTACAACCCTAGTACCAACTGAAGAATCAAGAATAAAATTTTAGATATCATTTCGATTCACAAATGTTTAAAGGGTGAATCGATTCTTTTGATTAATCGATTTTTATGAGCATTATCCCCTCACTAACAGGCTAAGATAACACAAATAAATGGAGCAAACAAGTGACACTATGGTATCCAAGAGATTGCAACAGAAAAAGGGGACGTCCAACAAGATGGGAGGATGATATCCGGCTAACATTGGGACCATATTGGACAAGAGTGGCAGCAGACAGGAAAGAATGGAGACAGTTGGAGGAGGCCTATGCCAAGAGGCACACCGAATTAAGGGACACTATATAACCTTAAGAAAGATAAAATTTAAAATTTGAATAACTGTGAACCTTAATTCGGAATAAAAGGCTATATTATTATTATTATTATACCAGGCTAAGATTGACATGTGTCAAGTTGCCTGTTATATTGGATAGGGTATAGCAAGGTATTTCAAAGCCCCCCATATGTCACTTAATATGAGTAGATACCTTCCCTATGTTTTTTATATAATTAATTAATGCGGAGAAACAGAAAAAATATCACTTACCTTCAAGGGCCGTGTGATGGTGACAGTCTCAATCATTGTTGTGGATGCCATCTTCCTTGATATTTATGACCTGTGTAACACACATACAGTAAATAAAAATCTGGTATGAAAAGACTATTACTATCTATCATATTGCAATTATTAAGTACTGTCAGTTTTTGAAACAGATCACATATTACACACTAAACATGCATAATTGCTTTAATTTCAAAACAGACAGATAACTTATGATATAAAAAATCATGTATAATATTTCTTCCAGTAAACCATGGATAGGTATACCTTGCACAGGATAGCTTGGCAATAGTGGGTCAATGACCGCTATTGCCATGTTATCCCGCGCAAGGTATAAAGAGATCTATTTGAATCATTTTCATGAAAATATCACAGATATTACAATTCTACTTTGAGGTCCCATATCGGAAGATTGCAAGGAATATGCAAGATTACCATTAGTCAATTTGAATGGCATTGCGATTGAAATTCCTAAATGTCAGAGATACAGGTCAGAGTCTCGATAAGAGGGCAGAATCTAAACGCGGGGACAGAGTAACATGCAACTCAACACTCAGTGAAAGAATTTGCCATCCACATTGTCACAATGTATCATGTAACATAACATGATTTGATTTTCAAAAGTCTTTATTAACGATTTAAACATATTACACCACATATCGTAAATAAACAACTACCTATATATGGATTATATTAAATAACTTAATGCTTTATCGGGCTGTAGTCGCCTATGACAGCTTAAATAACAATAAATACTAAAATCAACTAATAACACTATGGCGCAAGGTACTAACAATACATCAGATAAATGAGGTTTTTGACATTGCAATCCTAAGTGGTGGATATACATTCTAATCAGTGGACACAAGTAACATAACATAATTCCTATAGTTCGGACGCCTTGCACGCACGAACTGTGCGAGTAGGTACTTGCTTGGTTTGTTTCGTACACACTGATGAAATGCTCCGTTCATGTTACATTACAAGTTACGTTACAGCAGTCTGTCCCCGCCAGGATGGTTTTCCTTGGCATCCCCTTCTTATCTACACCCCAACCTGGGCAAATAATCAAGCATATGGTAAGTGGAATTGATTTGTATATTACATGGTTTTATAGTATTGTGTTATTATTTCCAATACAAAAGAATGTACTTATAGTGATGCAGGCTGACTCATTGAGTTCTATTGGATGTAGGTATGTATTTAATAAATTAAAGAAGATATCACTAAGCTCTACACTGCATATTGTCTGAGAGAGACTGCCATGTATGAATCAGACAGAAGGCCTTACCTTGGGTAATACTTGTCTGTGTAGGGAAGCTTATGCATTCTGAAATTATGTTATGCAACTGGGTATTTTCTTTCCCAGGAAAGCTAACAAGATCAAGCCTAAAATATAGGTATTTTTCTGTTTGTTTCTTTAATTTACCAAAAACTAAGTGTGCCATGTAGAGTTTCAATATTTACCGGGAAAGGTGGATGTTCACTAAAACTTTGATATTCCTGACTAAGAACACTCAATTCCATGTGATATTTTACACAAGTATTAACTGAAATGAATAATAAAGATTACAGATTTCATGGCAAATGCAACAACGCCAACAACAAACAACCAAAATATGCGCAAACAAAACTGGCACAAACGAAACGAATGAATGAAATGAATGAAACTGTCTAAATACGAATACGGCAATGACATAACGCGAATGAATCAGTGTTGCCAGCTTTGAAAAATTCATATCGATTACTCAAGTCGTGTGAAGCAAGAGTGTCCAATAATAAATTGTCTGAAAGGGGCCTTTAAGTGTTGGATGGACCCATGTCCCCACGCAAGCCTACAAAAAGGGCTGGGACAGTAATGTAATGTCCCATGAATTCTTAAATCAGATACATAATAATAATAATAAAAATCTTTATTCAAGAAAAAAATGGTTTACAAAAAAAGAAATAAATCCTAATGGCTAAGAAATATACCAATAATAAACAATTACTTCGATAAAGATATTTACAAAAATAATTATATCTTTTTATTATATTATATCTATTAAATACATAGATACAATACTTGAACCTAAAATGGAATAGGAAAGGACTCAGGACACAAACATAGAAACAGCTAGGAAGTCCCTATGAATGAATCAACTAAGCGCGGAACCACGCTGTTAAACCCAATTCCCTATTTCTAATACATTATCATTAATAAAAAAAAATAAAGTGAAATGTTTAAAGAAAAATTTTGTGTGGTGGTGGCTGGGATACTGGTGTACTGGCTGGCATAGGTACCTACCCTAAAATTTCGCTTTTTCGTGTACATGGGAAAAGCGTAGTTTTAGGAAATTTCAACTGTAGATATCCCAGAAAGGTTCGATGTTCTTTCCATTCTGGTTTTTACACAAAGAAAAATAAAACTGCAAAAAAAAAACATTGTAATGCTCTTACTAGTATTACTCCATTATCGCTATTGCTAGCGACGAAGTCGCTAAGTTGGCCACACTCGAATGAATGAGTGAAAACCAGGAAAACACGCACCCAAACACACTTTTTTTTCAATTTTACGGATCTGGTTGCTGTTCCTTTGGCTGAGCCTTTAGCCGGGAAACACACAATGAAACCTCAGATCAATGAAACTCTTTGTTGCAATTGCAATGCAATGCAACACGCAACCTTGGTTCTGTGGAGGTGCTGCGTTTTTTATTATTATTGTTTTTATTATTTTTGTAAAGGTAGGGAAACGTATAAAGATATGGATAGGAATAGAAAGAAATAGGAATTAGCATCAGTTTTTAATATTTACATTACGTATATTATTTACATATATTTACATCTAAGGTAAATACATAGGTAAAGATAAGTATTAATTATGAATAGGAAATGTCATATTTTAATAACAAATAATTAAATAATTTTAGGGTTCCGTACCCGAAGGGTGCCAAACGGGACCCTATTACTGAGACTTCGCTGTCCGTCTGTCCGTCCGTCCGTCCGTCCGTCCGTCCGTCCGTCCGTCCGTCCGTCTGTCACCAGGCTGTATCTCATGAACCGTGGTAGCTAGACAGTTGAAATGTTCACAGATGATGTATTTCTGTTGCCGCTATAACAACAAATACTAAAAATTAAAAGAAATTTAATATTAAGGGGGGCTCCCATACAACAAACGTGATTTTTTTTGCACATTTTTGCTCGATATGGATAATGGTAGCAGGTAGACGCTTAAAATGTTCACAATATATTGAGTATATTATTTACTTAAAAAATAAATAATTAAATTAAAATTAAATTAATATTTAGGGGGGGCTCCCATACATTTTTTTTTGCGGTTTTTTATAGATAATGGCACGGAACCCTTCGTGCGCGAGTCCGACTCGCACTTGGCCGGTTTTTTATACTTTCATACATTTTTTCCTGATATGACAACTTTTTTGCATTTTCTAGGATTGAGTTCTTGTAGGCCAAATTTACATACCCAGCAATATTACTAAATACGATTGCAAACACCAATGGAATAAACTGACTTTTCAGTTTGGATTGATAAATTCAGATCTGCTATCACGAAAAACTGATTTTGATATGTTATTCAATGGGGGCGATTTGGGAGGAAAATGCACTAAACTTAAAGCCCAGAACAAGTAATTTCTCAAAAGGATACAAGCTCTATTTAATTTCGACGCATTCTCTAAAGAGCTAAAGGCGAAGTGATAATAATAATCCTGTCCGTCCTGGCTGCTGGAAGAAATCTCTTTTTAGAGATAAGCTTGCCTTTGTTCATGCGTTTTCTGTATTGTTTGTGTTTTTTCTGATATGTGCAATAAATATATACGAAAATAAATACGAAATACAAAGCTTTTTAGGGTCTCTTCACATTCGACGTATTCACGATAGAGTAAAGGCGAAATACAAGACAAGTCCCATGTAATCAATGCTCAATCATGGCCGCTCTACTCAGAGGAAATGACGCGGGCGGAATGACGGAAGCCGCTCCTCGCAATTCCGTGGTCATTTCGGATATTTTGGCAGGACCGCTCTGTAGCGTTCTGCAATCGTCGCTGGTGGGGAAACGAATGTTATTTGTAGGGCGATATTGATCGGTAGTATCTATCTATACAGTGCTGGGTTAGTAAGCGAGGAAAAGGTTTGTAATTATACAGGCAATAGAAAATACATATACCAATGTTTGATACACATGCCAACATTTTAATACCATCCACCAACTTATATTTCATTAAACAATAAATATCTTTTTTCTTTTTTATCTTTTATCAACTAGGGACGGTTTTCCCATAAAAAGTGAAAAACGGAAAAATTACCTATATTTTCAAGTTTTTAACTGTGATGCGGAGAGCTTTCGGGGTGGGAAACTTGGACTTGTAATTACCCATTTCATCACTACCAACTCTTAAAAAAATTCAGAACTACCTCATTTCATGTAAGGCAAAAGTACCAATTCCATGGGCTACTACGAGTATACTATTCGGTGATGAGACTTAACAAAATGAAGGTTGTGCCGTGAAAATATCATTCCTGCTTGACTAAAATCTACATCATTTTAAATGTATAATTTATTATTAAGTAACATAACTTCAAGAATTTTTATATTTCTCTCATTATTCCAAGACCATGAGTTATCTGTACTACTTATTTCCTTGAAAATTAACGCCAGCATTCAAGAGGCCCTTTATTACAATTATTGTAAAGATAGTCCGAAAAGACAAGTTGGTCGACACAAACCAGCTGTACATATTTTATAGTTAGCTGCTTACAGACAAGACAAACATTTACTGTTTGCCCAATACAAATCCTTTGAAAGCCCAGCCCAGTCGAACCCCCTTGTCGCCGGATTGAACGGATTTTGGTTCGCAAACAGTAGTAGTAGTAGGTACAGTCCAGAAACACACGGACAAGTGAATATATGTAGGTAGTTTTCTAGTACTAAGTATCGTCAAATATAAATTAGTTTATGTTTCGCAAAGATTTTGATTTAGCGAAGATCAACAGTGGTTTATTTATCAACCGCTAAGAGCATTTACATGCGGATTTAGTGGTAAATGTGTCAGTATTCCAGGAAGAGAATACAGGAGGGAAATACCAGGGAATATCTAAATATATTTTCATTCTAAACCACTTCGCAAACTAAATATAGAGCCATAACGAAGCCACCGGCTTTCCATGCCAGTTTATTCTGGGAACATTTTCAAAGCCCAAATCACGTTTCTATGTTACGTAAAATATGAATTTAAATTAATTGCTCTGGACTCATTAAATATCCATCGCAGATCAATATCGGAATAGACTTTACAACAGGAACCAAAATGGCGAATCACTCTTTGAAAATGATTTTATCCAGAGTTGGAAATGACAATCTATTACGGGGTAGGCAGGCAGCAATAATTGCCTTCATCCGCCTCTAGGTCAGGTGGTTATTTGTCCGCCTTGAAAGGGCCTCCCTGGGCCCTTTAGTCGCGGGCCTCCTTGATTTTCCGTTGCAGAACAAAGGGAATTTTCGGCTATTGTAGGCATGGGATGGGACCCTAAATAGGACTGCGAAGGTCTTACCGTGATGTTGTATTAAGTGGGAGTTGGGTTGGTTTATGTCGTTTTTAATTAACTGTGATTCGTTTCATGGAAGTCAGAGCTGAGGGAAGGTACGTGGACAAAGATATTCTAAGAATACGATGAAAAGATCGCGGCTTAATTTCCGGAACAATTTAACTTTGTAAATTGAATCAGTCCAACCGCGACCTAGATGTATACCACATGTATACCAATGTTTTATTTTTAATCGAGTGCTTAAGATGTTGAAAACGTATATGTATGTATATGATACTTGTCTACTGTGCTTATTACACCCTAATCACCGGGGTTATTCACGCGGGCGAATGCCCAAGCGCCATTCCCAAACTTAGCACGGGGTAATAATTTAATAAAGAAAATGCATAAACTTCCGGATTACAAAGTAAGGATAATTCAGAATTAATGGTGCGGAAGATATTATAAGCTGTATAAGAAATAATGAGCGCGGGGAGACCTGAGTCGGTCGAACTTTGAAGAATGCCTTCGCCCGGAAACTGCGGAGTGCACCGGAGTGACTCTTTATGATATAACTTCAGAATTTCTGAAATATCGATCAAAAGTTATATGTGCCGAGTAGAAGTTTCCTATTTTATGCCGAACTCCCCTTTAGAGATTTTTTCGCGAATCACTAGTATGCAATCCGAATTAAACCTTTAGCACACTACCGAATGCAGCAACAAGAACGGTGTAGATTGGAGCAAATAACAACAGGACTTTAATTTGAACAGAATAACATGAGCTACAGGCCCTGCTTTATTGGGTAATATCATTAGTTGGAAAACAAACTATTTCTAAACAATTAAAAATAGTTATTCTGTTACGATACGACTGAATTCAGCAGTGATACCTTCGAAGGCAGGTATGTATGCCTCTAAGGCAGCCAGATAAGGTAAAGTGAATCGAAAACCGCCGCGTTTATGGAAACCCTTCCAGTATTCAGAGCCCCCATACATCTGAGCTGCGGGGGAGCCGAATTCGCAGTTTTATGTTTTATGCCTAAAACCCTATCCTGTTTTTGGTTTTGTAATGCGGGAGGCTTTACAGATGCAATACTTGGTATTGCGTCTGTAAAGGCTCCCGCATTATGGATCGAAATTCTTAGTAAAGGTAATGCTTCTCCACACGGCTTTTAAAATTATATTATTTTTAACCAACTTCAAAAAAGGAGTGGGTTATTTTTTATGTGTGTAACACACAATACTGGTATTATTTATGAACCGATTCCAAAAATTCATTCTGTGCATGGAAGGGAGACGCATAGTTTGGTCCTATTCTTTTGGAAATCTGGAATCGGCCCAGTTGTTAGGTTTCTACACGAATAAATGTGAAACGTAATTAGATTTTACCTGAATGACATTATAAATCAAGCCTTTCCCTGACTTTTCGGTGTGTATAGTCATTGTCACTAGATAAATTCTGGCTGGTAGGATCGTATGTTCGTTTATTGTGCTCACTTGTACCCGTTATCTGATACGGTGCGGCGTTTTGCGTAACAGAGGGCTAGCCGCAGCTATGTAGTAATGGAGGATTCCTCACAGCGAGCGTTCTCAGTATTTATCTCTTTCTTACATAATAAGAAACTCGTGTGAACGAGAGTTGAAACAACCAAATTATGAGCACGCACCACATATAGGTGTGCTCGCAAATTCACGCTACACCGGTCCGGCCACTTATTCCGGGAAAATTTGTGTACTGAACAACGTGTACGAAATTGCTACGAGAAAATTCAATACAGAAGCTGTTATACAGGTTGAGTTTTAATTAGTTGAACAATTTTGTGGAGTGATAACAGTTTCCTCGCAGCTTTTGTCACGAATTTTTAAAATTAAGGGTTTTTCAGCACCATTAATACCTACTCCGACACATAAATAACTATAAACATTTATGCTCAATAAGATATTTATGTGTATCACTATACGTTTTGTATAAAGTTCATAATAATAAAAGGGTAAAGTCATTCCCAAAAACTAAGCCAGTTGATAAAAACACCCTATACACGAATACCAGTATAGCTGCGACGGAAAATACAAACGATTGAGGCAAAGGCGCTAAATGTCTTTTGTTTAACGTAAGAAATAAAAAACCTTGGTATAAAACGGTATGCGTGCATGTTTATGAAGGAGTTTCAGTCAAATTAGCGCCATATTTCCTGTTTAATACGACTGCTTTTCATTTTTATGCTACGAGTAGTAATACGCTTACTTGGTAGGAACAACGCAATTTGTGATTATGTTTGAGGTCAAGCTAAGTTTAGAAGACCTAGGAATGTAGCGACCTTATAAGGTCCTGTTACAAACAACATATAAATCATAAATATTGGATGTAAAAATGACATTATGAATCCGTCCCAGAGTTTATTGAGACAGTTAGGAATGGCATTGCCATGTTTCTTCTCATCTTCTTCTTTCAATATAATTCTGATAACATTTTTACACGTTTTATACGTTAGAACGTTCATAGTTTCTTCCGTTGTTTACACTTCTTCTTCTGTTTACACTTTTTCTATATCTTACGGGTCAAAGTAAATATTGCTTTGTTGGATTCCGTACACATAAATTACAAAAGTGTGTCAGCCAACTCTCTTAACAGTATCACTTAAGTGTCGCTCGATATCTGTATGTTGCCAGGTATAAAGTAAAGGTGTTACAGATATTACTTCTAGACATATTTAAAGTGTAAATAAATATGAATGAGTATTTGAACAACAAAAATTGCTGCGCAAACTATTTTCGCCGGTAGGTACCTACTGAACCCTCCGTTTCCGCATCGATCTCGCACGAGGTCTTTGGTAATCTGTCATCGTTTCGGAATTCTGTAATCTGGCAGAAACCAAACTGATTTGTACTTTTATATATAGATTTTAGCCAAGTTTGGAGTTTCGATCTTAGAACAAACTCTGCTGTAATCCGAGATTATTATGAAGTCAATTTCAAGATAATTATAATTAATACACGTTATTCTGAAACATCGACATTGTTGGTTTCACGTCCTGTTTAGATTAGACAGTGATGTGAAAACACTCCGCTAATTACGTCATGTAATACAGAAGTATTTATATGATTAGGTAGGTAGTTTTAGTCTAAGAGTGATGATCAGTAACAAAGAATGAGTAGTATTCCAATTACTTTTTTACATGCAACTGCAAAGCAGTAGACAGTTAGCTCTCTACGTGGCAGCAGTAAGCCAACACAAAGGACATCCTTTAAAGAGAATGTCGTCTTCGAAAGGGGAGAACGTATTCCGATCTACGCTGTAGTTCAACCGGGACCCGGTCGATACACGTCGATCTAAATAAGGGGCTCTAGTCACGTAGACTACATTTATCGCATGCACGTTCCGTTACAGCAATAAAAACTTCTCTAAAATTAAATATTTAATACCGACCTGAGTGCTACACTCCGCGTTTAGATGTACTACGGCGCAAAACTTTATTTTACGTCTTGTTGCGTGTAAACCTGACTGAGCATTAATCTTTTGCTTTTATGGTCTTCTGCGAACGGGAATTTTGCCGGGTCGTGTTCTAGCTTCCAGTATGAACCGGGTGGGGAACCTGGTACTATATTCAGATACCCGAGCTTCATGACTCAGGTTTCTAATTGCAGAATTGCTTGGTAGAATATTGCAACATGTGGATATGAGGTATGTGACATGTTAGGTACTATACCCTATCCATTATAACAGCCAACCTGACATAATGTCAATCTTAGCCTGTTAGTAAGGGGATATGCTCATATAATCAATACACCCTTTAAACATTTGTGAATCGGAAAGTTGTCAAACATTTTGTTCTTGATTCTTCAGTTACCTTATATATGGTTGAAAATGGCGGAAAGCAGTGATGGCGATGACAACTCTTCTGTTAGTTCAACTGAATAAATAATTTCGATACTTTTCGATTGTTTTGGTAACATGTGTAAAAAGTGGATTCTATGAAGTTTTATGTTAGCTGTCAAGTTGGCTGATAAATAGGATAGGGTATACGGGGTGACAGAGGCACAATGCCCAATTTTAGCCATTTATTCAATTAATACCGCACAAACTCCATAAATGATTGATGATTTTCGTGAATTGTAGTATAAAATGTTTCATTAATAACTGGGAAAGTAAAATGTATTTTGAAAGAGGTTCACTTTTAATGTAGTTTACAGTAAACTGACGTTTCCACCATCTACCGGCTCAAAGCCGGATGCTATCAAGAAAACTGTCATGAATTCTTCCAACGAACACATGCCGTATAGTCTAACGCGGCACAACCGCCAGCTCGCGTCATGAAATTAATTATGCGGGAGTGGAACAGGCAGCGGACAACTAATTTGCAAAATTGGAGCTCATAGAAAATTACGGACAGTGAGTCCCCGCAGGGGCTAAATGAAGGCACAAGACTTAGGCTCCGATTCCGCTAGCACTATGACCGCTAATGATAATGACGCGATGACGACGGGCAACCGGGGTGCCTTTCATTCTAGTTGATACTTAATTGAAATTATTAGCAAATTATCGGTTTTCTGTCGGTTTGGTTGTGCCTTTCCCTCTGTTGAATACTCAATTAAATTGTTAAGCAAGTACCGCTATTTAAAACATCAACTGCCTCAAAATAGACTCTTCAAACGCCAAACAATGAACACCTGAATTTACCCGTCGTCGTCGCCTGAGCAGACACCGTATTAGCGGAATCCAGGTCAAGTGCAAACGGGACGGTCAAACATTAATTCGGGTCACATTTGGCTGTACAAATGCCCGTGTTTGCCGAGATACAACTATTCAGCCCTCCAATTTCAAATGGTTTAGTTTCGGGGTCCTTATAGTTTTGCAAAAGGATCGTTTTAGTTAGACGTTTAGTTTAGACTCGTTTTAGTTGAGGGTTGAAGGCACTTTGTGGGTCCGGAGCGGGGCAGTAGCGGGGCAGTGGCAGGGAGGTGGTCAATGTTGTCGAATGTATGAATGCCCCAACACACAGCAGCTAAGGCATACTTTATAGAGTTTCTTGAATCGATACCCGCCCGCTACCGGGCCAGCGATACCCGCCCGCTACCGGGCCAGCGATACCCGCCCGCTACTGGGCCTGCAATTAACCTAAAATTAAGCAATTTCTTTTAAGGTTTCTTATGATAAATACTCCTTAATTAATTAAGAAATATTGCCTGAGATTTGGAAGGTGACACAAACTATACTAACTAAAATAATTAAATTGTGTGTTTGAAAATGGAATCTGTGGCCACCACGCAAGAGCTGTCGGATTTGAAGGTTGTTAGTTTAGTGCCTTTAGTTCCTCTGGTTTAGTGGTTTTGACACCTCCCAAATAGCCCCAAACTGTCGCTATCTTCTGCGAGAGTCAAAACAGAATGTCCCAAAATAAGTTTACATTATTCATTATACTGAATTCTAAAATAGAGCTATAGGTATAGGCAGCTATCCACAAGTGTTCTATTTCCAAAACACCGTTACATTTACAAATTCAAATTCCTAAAACTCAGCCGCTACCCAAATCTGAAATCCTAAACCAGGTTTACTGGTTCCTAGCAATCTCCATACTGGCTGGCCGGGACTAAGCGCTGCATTATCATGCTGCAATAAGCTCCAAATCCTCAATTTGATAGCTGTCTGTGTGGAGCCTGACAGATGATACCAGCGGCGGCGGCCTTTGCCACGAGTGGTGCGCTGCCCAGTGTTACTTGACCTGTGACTATTCTATTGGAATTATGTTATGCACGTCGCTGTAAAGGAGTTTGGAAACCATGGACATGGCTGTAGTTACATGTTGTCATGTTACTTTCATCAGGTGAAGGAACCACAGTCTTCCAACGATCTTTTGGCGCGTGAGTGATGTTTGCAGGAGAGCGCCACTTCTACGCAACTTAATGCAACGAACCTGTCAAGAAGCGTTAGTTCCACCTGTCACCGCAAGCCAAAAAATCTTTGGAAAGCTGTATGTACCTAGTAGTGTTTTTTTTAGAGATTTAATGTGAAGATCTTCGTCGTAGCGGAGTCGAGCCGCCTACCGGCGTAGCAGCGTCTACCGGCGTAGCAGCGCCTACGGCGTAGCAAACCGTAGCTGCGACTACGGCGTACAATACTGCTACGACAACAGACTGATGGTGTACTTAAATTTTCCCAGATTAAAAGCCGCTACTGACATGCCTGCTCCTGCGGCGATCTAGGAAGGGGGGCGGTCGGAGCAATGTCGGAGCTGCTCTATACACACGCCTGCAAGAAAGTAATCGCTGCTTCCCCCACTCAAAATCCAACTCAAAGTCTAGTCTAAATGTAATTTTCGCTTGATCGTCTCTCGAGACTATCAGTGCCCCTGCCGCAGGGTGAGCCATTTTGCCCCTGCGTGCCTACACACTTCACAATCAAGGAAGCAATTCAAGGTCATCCCCACCTTTTTTACTCAGGTTGCCCTGCAGCAGGCAAGTCAGTAGCCGCTATTACACGCACAGCATCACGCTTTTTCCCATACGGGGTGGCAGAGGCACAATTGTGCCCACTTTTAGCCAGTCATTCAACACTCCATTTTGCGTGACAGGGGCTAACCTATCGCCGCAGCTATGGAGTATAATGAGGGTTTCCTCACTATGTTTTCCATCACCTTTAGAGCCTAAACACCTAAATCACCTTTGAATCAAAAAGGCGTCACAGAAATATATTAATTTTGTTAAAACCAATGCAAATCAATTTAGACATGACTGTAGGATGATTGCGTTTCTGCGACTTCGTTTTTCACCACACTATCTCTATCTACCTTTTAAGAACAGGCCAACGCAATCTGGTGATGCCAATTTCCGAGCCGACCACCCCCGTGCGAAACATGGATGTTATGATCGACCGTGACGGGCGGGGCCGTATGAATATCGCAAATACCTGTAGATATTGCCGTGTAAAATTATAGTATACAATACAAAATATCTTCTCGGGTCTTACTATTCGGTATTGGTTATTTATTTTTGTGGTACACTAAACGTATAGTAGATAGGTTATAAGAAATAACAAAGCAAGCTTTCATCAAGCAAATGATGATGAATATGCATTTAATCCGTGTTGTTTACATTGATTAAATGAGGGATGCTCTGAACCTTGACCCGACCCTAAATTCACAATCATAATCTTCAAAACGACTTCGTAAGACTGACTGAAATATTTATATACTAAGTACTTAACTGTGCTGATATGCATAAAGATTTGAAAATGTGGTGTAGGAAAATTCGTACTTATTTATTATGTTTTAATGTTTCATTCCTAATAACAACTAAAGGATTCCACCTTCGCCAGTACAAGATAAAAAAATAACCTGAATGGGTTACCTACCTTTAACTGGATTCAATACTCACCACAGCACACATGCCTTTCAACTTTCAACATATGTAACTGGGACACAACTCAGCCCAGCGAGCGGTGACAAATTGCGCGAGGCCTCACGCAAACCCTTAGCACATAGCGGGATGATTTTTCAATCCGCAGCCATTATCTAGCGATTACAAGGGTGGGCCCGACAGGACTTGCCTGTTTTTGCGTATTTCAGACCGCGCCGGGTTAGGGGTGGTAACGACCCGCGCCATGATTTATTGACGGCCGTTGACGGTCTCAGTGGCAAGCCATTTATTTTTTAAACCTTATTTTTATCTACGGTTTTTTTGCGGCGTGATTTTGTGGAAATTGGCGGCCGTGTCGCGAAATTGCTGGCGCATGTGAAAGATGTACTTACCCAAGAAGATTATTTATAGTAAATAAAGAAATTGCGTGAAAAGCAATTTTTTAAGTCAAAGAAAGAGATTATTGAAGGCCTTGGCACTCCACCGGAGGATGTCACACCAATCGTGTGGCTCGGCGGCGGCGGCGGCGACGGCGGCGGGTTGACAGCGGGCCCGCGCTGTAGTGTCAGTAGTGTAGTGGCTATTTGTGCATACATTAGACAACATTTACGACCACTGGAACAGAACAAAATAGAAACAGAACAGAACAGAACCAATTACAGGATAGATCCTAGTAGATTTATATATTTAGAAGTATAAGGAGGGCTTTATAGGCTTTATAGGCTTCTAAATGTATAAAACTACATTTCCTATTACCCATTTATTTATAGAAATCGTTTAGTGTTTTAGCTAGCAACAATAAATACATTAAACATCACTATTTATTTCACCAATTCCAAGTATTTTGATATCAAGAATCCTTTATTACCATGAATTTACATACACGAGAGAAACAAAGAGCTTTTATGAATCGCCCTCAATTTGTCTTTATGTTAATGAAACCTTTGATTTTTATTCAATTGCTGAATTAAGGCAGTCTGTTTTTCCGAGCTTCAAATATGAGTTTGGATGCATATGTTGCACAGAATTACTTTTTATTCACTGAGCTAACGAAGCACTGAAGTCTAATCAAAAGAGGCGTCAGGTATCTGCAACCTTTTGCTATTGCAAAAAAAATGCACATGCAATCAACCGTTCCGATTAGCTTGCAACACCACCCTCACGTACCGCTTGCTCGCAGATTCATGCGACTTGTTATTTTTAAATTGGACACACCGCACATTGCTGCATTGTCATGAGAAAATATTGATTGACGATAATAGTTTATCGCATCTGCGTTTTTAAATTGTCAATTTTAAAGCTTGTGTGTATTATTAGCGAGTCCATTTATGATGGTTAAAACAG
Organism: Argyresthia albistria; assembly: GCA_963457715.1. Lineage (NCBI taxonomy): Eukaryota > Metazoa > Arthropoda > Insecta > Lepidoptera > Argyresthiidae > Argyresthia > Argyresthia albistria. The sequence continues at coordinate 6,804,317 of OY735266.1, read as the reverse complement.
ACAAGTAATAGTAAGATAATATTCATTACAGCTCACCTTCCGTTCACACAGCAACATCGCAGGATGATGCGAAAATTGTCTTATTTTTTTCCAAAACCACTAATTTATTTCTTTGAAATAGAAACTAAGATCGATGAAAAGAGAAAAGAGAGATTTACCTTAAGGTTTCTCTGGATGTGGAAAGTTCTACAACTTTCAGTTACTACTACTTAAGAAAAATACGTTTCAAGAATGGAAATTTAACAATACCCAATGGCCTTAATCGAAATTCACGTGAATAGGACTGCGAGTTGCGAATTTTTTGAGCTCCGGCAAGTTATTGCGAAAATACTTTCCGATATTACCAAAAGTACGAGTAACTACGCGCAACTTCACGAGAGCGCGAAGCTACGAGTTAGTACTTCTTCTAAGTTCGCTTCCAATTTCTTTTGTGCGCCAAAATGCTAGTATTATTTTTTCAATCGAGTTACTGTTGCAGTATGTAGATATCATCAGGTTCACAAACACGGTGTTGATAAGTTGGGAGGGAGCCCGCTTCAAATTTTGTAATACTTTAGACAAACTTGTGAGCCAAAGTTGGCGGTTGGCGCAGGTGCTGTGTGGAATACGTCCCGATTCGATATTCAGGCAGAAGAGAAGGCGAGGGGAGGGTGAGGCCCGGTGCCGAGGAGCAGGGAGGGGGCGACTGTGCAGCGATAACGAACACAGAGCGAACCGAGTACGTGCTCTTCCCAAATCCACCTATCAAACTTCGGATTGATTACTTGCCAAATAGTTATCCGCAGCCAGAAACGAAAATGTAATGTTTAATACGTCAATAAAGGCTCTAATGGAGTATTCATTGCGCTCAGACCGCAGATGTGCATGTTTAAATTTTCCAACCACAGACCATCCAGATCCAAACGAAAACATTGAATTATGAAATGAACAGTTCGAGCGGCAACAGAGAATGAGGGCTCAGACGATTGGGGAATGCACAAAGCATACCTAACTTGCTTATTTATAAGGTACAAAGCAGATTAAATTTCCGGAAAACACTTTATTGAAAATCTCCCGACGGGCCGACACCGTGTGGGCGCGCGCACTATTTTCAGAATTTTACTACACATGGGGTATGCGGGCGCGTGATGTGGCTGGACAATTTTTTGTGCTTGCGAGAATTTTTAATACAACTTGAATCTGCATTAGAATGGTCGCCGTAGGTAGCTTTTGGCTGTATTTACAAAGTATTTAGAGCTACTGCATATAATTTGTGAACTCTATAAATGTATCCTATGAATTGAAGATACAGGGGAATATAGTCCTCAGCAAAACTTGCGGAGTCAGTTGAAAAATAAACATACATGAATAAAAAGTCCATGGTGTCTGATAGAACCCCTCATAATAACAACAAATAAATATTATGATAATATTCTGATTTAATGAAACTAGATGTAATTTAATTTAATGTTATGTATGGGCCCCAGAAGCCTGAAAATAAATGATTTAATTTAATTTAGATAATCTCAGCACATAAATAAACAATCACGCTTATGCTAGTTAATACCCGAATTCACAGACATGTTCGCATACGAGTAATACGCACAGAAATATAATATGTTGCATGTCGGTATAAATGTTGGTAGCAAGAACGCACGTTCATTAATCTTTTTTTGTCACAAAAACCATGATATGAGAGGAAGAAAAATTATGCACGCTGTAGCTGCCATTTTTGTCAGGAGAACCGCACGGAAACGCAACTTTTTTAAAGCAAAACGTTCATTTTAAATGGGGTTTTTTGGTACATTGTTATACTCATGAAAATGTATGTAGTACATAAATATTGAACAAACGTTTCGTCTGTGTAAAAATTTCATAAAACGGGCTATGAAAATGTACATGTTACGGTAAAAAGATAAAGTTGTATGTACCTATACTAAAGCGGGTATTTATTGCTAGTTGAGCAACCAACTTCAATGGTTCAATTTTTGTTTAAAATCTTATCTTCGAGCTGTTAGTTGTAGGGCAGTTATTTACAAGTCTCGAGTAAAGGCAAGCTCGCCTTAGTACATGTTTTTTTAATTATAAACTAAGTGTCTGTATTCTGTTTTTGTGCAATAAAGTATAAAGTAAGTAAAGAAAAAGTGCTAGAATAACTTTCTCCTCACATCAGAAACCGCAAGAGGTAGGGTACCTGCTATAAATAATACTAAAAACGGAAGTATTTATTAATTGTAGATAATTACTAAGTAATTGTAGTCTTAAGTACTTACAACCTCAAACTCACATTTACTGTGTTCAAAATAAGCACAACAATTTCAGCTCTACTACTAGACGCAATAGACCAGAGACTATATATCCAATTGACTACGCCTGCGGGGGAATGCGGCTCGCCAAACGTTTGTTGTGTTCAACATAGCATCCTATGTACGATGGCGGGCCGCCAGACAGTTTCGCAGCGGCTGACCAATCACAGCTCTCTTACCTCGTCCCCCGCGCCGCCCGTAAATTGCTGAGTTGTGTTTCAAAGGAAAATGTATCTATGCGCTCTCCACTGGATAAGTGCTCCCTGCAATAGACCAACAAATCCCCTTGAAAATGTGCCACTGCAGCAATAAATTTCACACAAGCCGAAGCAAGCCTTTTCAGGAACCTAATCGCAGACTAGCGATATCGTACCTAGGATACTCTGTGGCAATATCGATACATCTCTGTCCCTCTCATAATAGATGATTGCGGATACTCGGAATAATTAGAACTGACTAACCCTGAGTTTCACGAAATAATTTTTAAATTGATTCACCTTACTGATTCTTTCATTCAGGATATGCTAATATTTCTAAAATTTTTTCGTGCAACTCAGTATAAGTCGCACGTAAAAAAGTTTAATATTGAGAAGCGAGATGTATGTCAGGATGATCGTTACAATTGGAGGTCTGTCGTCTATAATAGTACGTCTATCCTTCTTTCGGGAAAAATGCGGAAACATAACTAGTTAACTATATTATAATCGATTTAAAAAAATAATTGTTTGGCCTCGGCCTGTTCTTTGCTTACCCCCAGTTTCTGAGACGTTGGTCACAGGTCACGATTAACTAATCGGTGGTTAATTCAAAATGGCGGAACACGATTGGCTGATGGCGGCAAGTGATTGGCTGAAATTAGTTAATCGCTCTGTTAGCTAATCGTAACCTGTGATCAGCGTCTCAGAAACTGAGGGTAAGTCTCTTGGGTGATAATAGAATCAATTTTACTTTAGTACTTCAGAAGAACTCATGGGCGGCGTTAGCTGCCCCGAAAATTTCACATAGCTAGCGAGTAGAGTAACGAGCACCACAGGAGTACTCATGGGCGGCGGGAGCTGCCCCGGAAAATTCACGTAGCTAGCAAGTCAAGTAAGAAATTCCATGGGCGCCGCGGAATTTTTACATAGCTATAGCAAGTCGAGTTTCGCAGAAGCAGTCATGGGCTGTGCAATTATTCCTATGTATTTTATTTCCAGGAGGTGCAAGAGCACACCCTTGCACCCCCCTCCCGGCGCCCATGGCTACATTTACTTTTTTATCTATATTTTATTTTCTATGTATGGATTTGGGGACCATTATTGGGTTAACTCGGGAATACCCTGGCTCATTGCTTCTAATGCCGGCCTTCCACTAAAAAAGAGAAATGAGCGGCAGTGGAGCCAGCGAGCTGAGCGGACCGGGCTGCATACAAAAAAACTCTTTCTCAGTGAAAGCACTTATATGCAGTTCGCCATTGCGAGCTAAGCGGACTCCGTGCGGAGTCCGTTCCGCTCGCAGTGGAAGGCCGGCATAAGTAAACGCAAAAATGGCGTCTCCTCTTGTTATTCTCCTTTTCGGAAAATTATTATCAAGCGTGTTATCTCTAGACTATTATTCGAAACAAGTTGTTACTCGGGTCGACCACAGGCAATGGTCGAGTGACGATGCCACGGTGTTATTTAGATCGCAAATTGGTCCTATTCTGTTGGGTTTTAGTAACCGAGCGATTCATGTTAAACTGCTGGTAATTCGGGTTTTCCTTTCAATATGCATTAAATGTTGTTTAAACTGCTGTGGTGTTATCATTTGCTTCATTTCACTTTTAAACTGTCTGAAAAAAAAATTCAGAAGTATCATCGATGTATCTTGTAATAAACCAATGCGAAATATTTTATTCTTATACAACATATGTTTGAATATTTCTTAAAATACAGCTAAGTAAGATGTCTATGACCGAAACGGTTGAGTCGCATTATCAAAATCGTCCAATATCTTTGTAGGTTTTCGGACCTATTTTCAGAGGAATACTGTAATCCGTGCACCCGCTGACGGTTTCGGTCCACAGCAGAAGAATACGAAACAAAATCAAGCCCACCACGCCACGCAAAATATAGCGTTGACAACTGGTCAAACTCTTGTTAAACTAAAGCTAATCACATGCCGCTATTTTGAATAAAGTATCGATCAATTGCTTGTCAAAGACCACTCTTTCAGGAGCGTAAGGTTTGTACTTGTAGTTTATTGAAACTTTACACACACGCCCAGTTGAAGTGTGAACCAGGCTAACAGGCACCTTTAACACCTTTTGTGCGAGACTGGCTGACCTGACTTGACCGTGTATGATATGCACGGTTTATGAAGTGGTACAAGTAAGAAGTCTTCATATCAAAAAATAATGTGATGCGAATACCGTGATACAGTATGTGCGGTCCACTGTATCTATGCAGCAAACGCCGTAGATCATACGATTAATTCCGCCGGGCGATCTCTAAAGCGAACGGCGAACGCTACACTGCAAATATCACACTACTGGTTTCAGGCTAAGCTTTATTTATGGCTGTTGTAGTTAATTGGGATTTCTGTTCAAACTATTTTTAAGGATGAATGCTTAAGCATGAATGATGATCGGTTAAAACCTCACCATCTTTAAAGTAAATGGATGATACCTGACTAATAATTTCATGTGGTGTTTAATGTAATCTATTTTATAGTTTGGATACTTTGTACGACGAATTGGATTTTTTCTGTCATGTTGTACGAATTTACTTTAAATAAATAAATAAATAAATAAAATGGATACTTTTGTAGCATCTCGCTCGCACCCTACGAACATCGTAATACTTTTGCGCAATCTTGACAGAGTCAGCTATTTTGTATATATTGTGGTATAATATTAAATAAAGTGTCAGTCTGCAAATAGTAAAACATTGTCTTATTTATCAGCTACAGCATTCCTGCCACAACACTTTTTCACAGTTTTGTCCTGCTGATGGCTCTTAAAAGGCCGTAGAATAGGAGAGTAAATACTATTGCGCCAGGCCTTTTCCTATAAGGACTGGCAGAAACATTGTGAAGTTTTGTACGTAATTAATTTCAACACATGATTGATATTCTAGCTATTAGGTAATACCTATTAATTTATATTTAAAGAGCTGTGAAGTCACTAACCTGAGTTTTAATCTGCATATCCAATTCTAAGGACCATTTGCACCAAAAGTTTTAATTACGATTAGCGTTCTAATTATATTTAGCAGGTGTCAAAATGTTGGAAATATGTCAAACTTAATTGTGATTAACGCGCTCATCACAATAGTATTTTTGGTGCAAGTGACACTAAATACCTATCGTGAACTTCAAATTGACGTTTGAGTGATAAGAGTTCAAATATTTTGCAAGAGTTACAGAATGAAGCTACAAATTCTTGTTTCTACACAATGCATAATTTTGTATACTCTATTCTGTAAACTAACGTTTAGCCAGTAAGAACAGCGTAATAACTATAGATTAAACATGTATATCAACCCTGACATAAACAATGAAACCTTAAAAGTGAAAATACCGTAATAGTGGAATTTTTAGGCTGATGCTATATAACTACTGAACCAATTTCAATAAAACACGGTTATGGACCATTGTAGGGAAGTTTTCTATCATTTACAATATACCATATTAAAGTCCTCCCACCCGTTTGACCGCTAGGGGTCACGGACAGACAGACAGAAGCAGAGACAGAAACGCTTCAAACTTATAACACCCCTCTTTTCTTTTGGGGGTTTTAATGCGTCCCCATTACACTAGATAGTCCGCATTTGTCGAGACTCTCCGCCTCGATGCAGCACCAACTTAATTATTCAACACCCGGGCACCTGACGCCCTTTCTACAAAACAACAAGTTATCATTTTACAATGCCTGACTGGCAACATTCCTGAAATCCGCAGTTTTTTTTCACCAAAATTGCCAGCCTAGCCTTGTAAAAATGTAAGTTGATTTGTATGAAACGGGCCTCGTAGCGAAGGCCTCTGTAAAAGGCGATTGTTTTTCGACTTTACGACATCGTTTTCTAATTTCATTAAAATTGTCCACGTTAAAATTGAACGAAGATGTGGAATGTTGATCATTAGTTGTTGAAGTTGGATTGAAGACGTATGTTGTAAATAGCTCATGTTTATGGAATGTCATGAAAATGTGATTAACAATATTGTCAAGACGTTGCCTTCTTGCGATTCAATATACTCAGCCCGGGTCTCTCAAGAGACGGATAAACAGTCATATAACTTTCTTTGGCACTTTTTGTACGTGTGAAATGTCAAAAGCCCCAGATAAACAGACAAATAAACGCTATCTGAGGAATGAGAGAAAGGCACTTAGAACAATAAATAAATAAATAGGATAAGAGAAATCGTAAACATATCATCAAGTTACTATTAAACTTACAAGTAAAATAGCCTTATCGGTAAAACCAAACCATCTCCTCAAAAAGTAAAGAAATCATGGTCGGAATTCCCACGATGATATGTCAGAAATTCAGAATGCACCCTGCTGATGTTTTCCACAACCGATTTCGTAACTGCACAAAACCCGTCGAGACGAGATGAGCAAATGACGCGTTACTTGGATGGGCTAAAGTAGGGGAAAATTGCTGTAAGTTATGCAATTTTCCGACGCACCATTAGCTCCAGGCCTTCAGACAGGCAATTTAGCGCTAGGCGTGCATTGCATCATCTGCAACAGATTTACACTAAAACTTTTCTTTGTATTGCGCGTATTTCGTTTTGGATGTATGCGTATGACGTTTAAACTTTTTTTACAGAGCGAGATTAAAGATTTATGTGTTTCTAAAATGTTACAATGCAAGGAGAGCAAAGGCGAGATAATTAAGTTTTATCAATTCTTGTTACGTTCGTTGAAACAAGTTACAACCAACCTTCATCAGTGGGGGTTATCAATGCAAGAAACGTCACTCATTCACAACACAATCGCTTAGGTACTTCTAACATACCTAGATCTAATAATTATTAAAATCAATTAAAATCATTATTATTATTATTATTGATTATAATCAATTCAAGATATCTTATCTTTACAAATTCATGTGTAAACTATGTACATTGCTTACTTTACACACGAATTTGCAAAGATAATATCTCGATATCACGCAAGCAGGTGGCAAGTTGTCTTTGCGCTCTCGACTATTCCTGCCCCGAATCGATTGTTCCTTGTTTGGTATTCCTTTCACGCCGGCGACGACAATCGTCGTCGAGCAGCGAATGCCACCGGAAATAGAAGCTGCAAATAGCTCAGATATGCGGGAGCACTGATCTAGAGAGCTGTTGAGTTGGACACTGGACCGGATCAAGCTAGAGATCGGGATTCTGATTCGTTCGCGGTGTGATACGGATGTCCGCATATCGACCGGCGCGGCGGGGCGGGGCGTTCTGATTTGCATTTTTGGTCCCGTTTGACAAAATAACTTTAAAGAGTATTGTATCATCAATTACAAATACAAATACCAGACCCATTATTATATAAATTATATAGATTTTCTGACTTTTAGAAACTATTAATCCTACCAATTTATTGAAATTATGAATCGCTGATTCCTTAAAAGCGCGCTCTGCCCCCATTCTTCCACGTCGGATATTTAAGGCTGTAAACCTTCTTTTTTAAATAAACCGAGTACGTGCTCCTCTGTTTGCCGATAGGGTTGCCAAATGGTGCTACAACAGATTTTTGTAATGTTCTGTATTGGTAAGCGAGGTCTGGCCTTCCGCCAATTCGGTCATCGATTTATAAGTCCACATTTTCCTAATACATGGGGACGTAAAGAAAAAACTAGACGCGGGGGCGCGTTCTCAGAGTAAATAACGAGGGTCTTTTATAGGGAAGTAAACAGATACACATGTTGATTTAAATTAAGCTATATTTTTCGTAAAAATAGGGCCAGCCGTTGCTCGATGTTGCGGATGTTTTGAAAATATGTTGGTGAATTACGGTAGCGTTTATTAATAAAAATTATTTACTTCGCATTTTTTAATAAAAATAATCATGTTCGTTCATATTCATTTATTATTCTTTATTGCACAACAAGTATGTTCAAGTTCATATTCATATTCTTTATTGCACAGAAACATAAAAAATACAATGACAAGAAATATTATTCGCAAAGGTGAGCTTATCTCGAGAAAAAGATAATCAATCAAAGAACAATTTCGGTTGAATTTAATTGCTTTTTGGTGTCACACGGCAATTTAATTCCCGCAGTTTTTAGTTAGGTACCTTCTATTTGTATTTGCAAACCTCTTATATTTGATCAAGTCATTTAATTTATGGTGATGTGCATTATAATAGAGTTTTAGTACCACTAACACCTGAGGAACATTAGATTAGCTATTACGTTGCCAGTCTAACGATATAATAGGCCATAAGAGGGCACTTTAACAATGTCATTAAAACTTACTACAGTACAGACCCTATAAAATAATATCCTGCCGAAAAAGACAAGATAGAACAAGGACAGGCTGCAACGTAAGTGGTGGATTAGATTCATTTTGCAGCAATGTACCTATTAAGTGACAAACAAAATACACATACAGAGTGATTCAGGAGAGGAGTAAGCAAGATAAACCGTCTATTTCAGTGAAGTACAGGCTATACTTTATCGTACCAGTATTAGTGAGATTAACGGTCAACTACACATTAATAAAAGATAGTCGATAGTAACGTCAACACAATCGTGGAAAAATTTGATCTATAAAGTGTTTGAGTAATGTACATTTATTTATTTATTTATTTATTTATTTATTAAGGTTTACCAACAGATCTTACACAATACACACAAATGGAAAAAACAGTACATCTAGCTATGTGTAGACCCAATTATAGGTGAACACAACATACCTACATTAAAAAAATAAAACAGTTCAAACTACCTGAACCTACCGTTACTAACTATTATTTGCAAAAATAAAATAAAATATATTTTAAAACTAAATTACTTGGCAAAAGCCGCTACAATGTTATTTTTAAATTTACTTAGACTAAGATTAAAAATGTCAAGATCGTTGGAGTGACATAACTTATTGTGAGATCGAGACAGTCTATTAGTTATACAATTATACCCAACATTGGTTCTGGACAAGTTTACGTAGAATGGACGATAATTAACAATTCGAGCATCTTTGCGTGGCACTACCAACCTGACCTTCGAGAGCAACTCCGGACAAACTAAACCACCCCTTAAAATTTTATATAGCAATACTTGGTCCGCTACTGATCATATACATATGATACATAATTAGAAGGTGGTCTACAATCGCGTGACAGGATAATGCTATGGTTTATTTGTGGTCGACTGTAAGACGCGATGACATGCAAACGTGTAGACAGAATAATGCATTCATCAAGGAACGTGAATCTTATTTGCATACGCTCCTAGATTGTTCAGAAATCCTAGTAGTTGGTGTGTATACTGGATTCCGATTTTGGCAAGATCCATTGCGCATGTAATTTATGCCTGATAAATAGATAAATATTTTGTTATTTTGACTGCGAAAAGTTGCCCCTATGAATTAACTAAAAACTAAATATAGGTATTTGAAAATTGTCATAAGTGTTTGAAGAAGCATAAATATAATGATTTCATACATGTTATGTGTCTTCTGACAGTCGGGTTAACTAACTTGCAGCCCTCCATTAACCTGCACTAAGCCAGCGTGGTCCAGTATGGCTCAATATTACTCGTGTCACAGATTAATAAAGAGTTAGAAACTCGTGTCCGAGAAAAGTCTCGGTGGGCACATAATAATATGTCAAATGTTTGTGTTGTTATTTATCTGAAGACGACAAAATGATTATATCGTGAACTCAAATAATTGTTTAGGATCACCGAAGGCGGATCACAGTCGGCGTCGTCAAGAAGCCAAATGGCTTGAAAATGTTTTAAATTTTTCATCCGTCAAGGCTTTTATCTTCCGTGGGCAATATTGTCATTCAATTAATGGTCTCGATATTTCCACGTCAGCCTTATCTGAGTTTGTGGAATATTTCAAACGGAATGGGATTAATTTGTATTCGTTTTCATTGTTTACGCCATTATTTAAATGTATACTAAGGGTTAGTCATTGCATTGCAAAGAAAATAAACACACGCAGTGTTTAGAGATGATGGAAAAATTCTGTTTATTTTCTTAATGTGCATTTTCTTTCTAAGATTTTAATGTAACTATAATCATAGTTATCATCAACCAGCAGTTAGACAGATAGTAACGTTAGATTAATAGAGCTTACCACTTTAAGTACAGATGGTCAAGTAAGATCCTAGGTGCTTGATTGACATCCAAATCGACATCGACAAACTACTGTAATAGAATCCCAGTTACATGAATTAGGAGTATTTTGTTAAACATTCGGATGACTCTTGACACTGCGTCCCTTGTTTGATATCACAATTTTACGTTCGCCATCGAGCACGGACTAATGAATTTAAAATTACCAATGCACTGTATTTTGATATTTTGCCACAATTCAGAAGCACGTTGGACCAGGCCATAAATTCGGCTAGTGTTGTTCAAATGTTAAACTGCATGCACCTGTCACAAGCTGTGTACGCAAAATTATGAATAATATTTTTGCTGTCAGAGAAGCGAGATGACCACAGAAATAATAGAACTAAGAACAAAAGCGTTTTATGTTCGTTTTTAGGTCCCAGGTAAACGTGGAACAACATAAAACAGGAACGAACAGGAACGGGAACTTTATAGGTAATATTAAATTGGAATAGGTTTAAGAGAAGAATATGCAAATTATTTATATCGGTAGCAAATATAAGAATGTAAACGAGAATAGTTACTTGATTGAGTCAGGCTTTAATCCCCTTTCCTTCACTGCGTTTGCAGTTGTTAAACTGGGCACATAATCTTGTTTATTTTCATTTTAAGAGACCGGTGACCGCGTGAATTTCCCATACAAAAGTAATACAAAAATGATTCTAATTTGAGAAATAGTTTAACGAATTTAGACTGTTAATCGGATTTATACACTGTTTACGCAGGTTCCTGGTCTGTATAACAGGGTTCCTCTTCAACCATTTTTTTAAAGTTATTTAATAAGAACCTTGGTGTACGACCAGGAACCTGTTTAAACACTGTATTAATCCTAATCTTAAGACTGCTCCTGGTTCCCAGAATAGATTCATGTAGGTTAGGTACCTGCTAAGTTCTATGAATATTTAATACATTTCGCGAACCATGCGTATCTACTAGGTAATAGCAGCGATAATAGTTTGATTGTACCTACAATGGTTGAACTAATCTCTGTTGCATAATTGACCAAAGCCGTTGGCAATCAGCATAGCTCACTGATTGATCAGATATCCCCTGTCAAATCTGTGTCGCAATTAATTTGATACGCACAGATAATTTTGATGATATTTTGGTGATGTTTTTGAGGATGAAAATTATTTTCTGTTGTAGCTGGTTCGCCGACAAATCTTATATTATAAAAATAGTTCGCCATTATTCGGTCATTCGAGCGGTGTATTTAGATAGACAATTAGGCCGCTGTTCCGTGTAAACCAGAGCACCCAAAGTCAGAGACTTCGTGAAAATCGTGATACGACGTGATACGACACGGTATCAGGATTCTGCACAATATGCAGTGCACTAAATCCGATATCCAAATTGCTGGACGTGGAACGGAACGCGGTTATTACTCGAGGTGCCGGCATGTGCATGGCCCGTAAAATGGCTCGGCGCTAAAATTAGAAACGTTAGCCTTGGAAAGGAACAAAATATTGTTCCGATATTCCTTCTGAATTATGAGACGCTGGAATATGTATTAAGGAGAATGCTGGACTGTGGAGAAAGATTGTGATATTTGAGGCTAACAAGTTTATAGTGGACTATTGATATGCTAGAAGCCTACATATATTCAATCATTGGAAAGAGGTACGCCAGAGACATTTGTCGCATCACTTTCAATCACAAGTACCAACTCTTTGATTGAAGAACTAGAAAGAATAAAATTGGGTTGATGGAGACCTAAAGTAGTTTCGTAATTCTGAAAAAAGATAATAGATATATTAGTAAATAGAAAACCCAACTCAACGTAAAACCTACACTCACCCATCGCAAAGAGTTCTATGCCAAAACATGTCACGAGTTTCCGCTTCTTCCGCAAAACGGGGGAATATTTCTGCCCCATTTCATACGTCGAGGTAGACAGCTGAGTGATTTCCTACACCGTCGAAATGATTTACTAACTTGTCTACGCAAGACGCCGCCCTCACCCGCCGCACAAGTTGTGTCGCCGTCGGGCAACTCGTATTCAATCCTTTTTGGAAGCAGTACACTTTTCGATGCCAAGGCTTTAGAGATTGTTGATTAAGAATATCGCATGTAGCAATCCTTAACGTTCATATAAATAGTACAATGGCCGCTCAGGCTTTTTGCCTATGTGAAGTAGACATTAGCGATCGAACGCAAAATAAATGAAATAGTGAATCTTTTGTGCATTTTTAATGATATTTAATGCATTAACATACCCTATCATGAATGAATTTGAAGCAAAACGGTCAATAACTGTATTTTGTCTACGTTATTTCTATGGTGTTTTACTTAAAAAAATACATTTTAGCTGTTATCTGCCCATAGCGTCCACTGTCACAGACGAGGGGAATGTATGTATGAAAGTAGACCTTTAATTACAATAAAAAGAGACTGGGAGGCCCATTGAGGAATAACCTCTCCTATTGTTTTACCTCATTGCAATTCTCTCAACGCGCCTCGACAAATGTAACAGTCTGCCTTTACTGTACGATATGTTATGTTTGCTGGTACAAAATGCTTTCTGCGAAACTTGCTAACATCGTTGATTAGATATTGAATTATGAGCATTTATTTCAGAACTTGCTGGAAAACTACACTGCACGGTAGTAAGACGTATTCGCGTATTGTAAATATGTGGGAAAGATAATCGTTTCTATTTTCTGCAAGAGACATTTTTATTGAAGCTCTTGACTCTCTTGTTAAAAGTTTTTTTTTCCTTTTTAAAATTCAAAAAATCTTTATTTCATGATTATTTAAAAATTTATCTATTAGGAAATTAGCAAAAGATAAAATTATTTACAGGATAAAACATATAACCCCTGAACAGTGAAACCACCCGGATCCGGTGGTTAAAAAAATAAGCCTACACAGTGTGTCCACCCGGGTCCGGTGGGTATGAATTTTTCTACGAAATAGTCGCCTTTTGAAGTTGATATATATAAAGATAGAATTGAGGGGTTTGAGTCGGATAGCAAAAAAAATACAAAAATACAAATACGTTATAATGACACCTTTTGTTTCTAACCTCCTCAATTTTATACGAAAGATACTCAATAATCAACCACTAAGCTGAATCACTGTTTCAGATCCACAAAATCTTTAAAGATTTTCACAACGACAAATCGTCACAAGCACAATTTTCGCTTTCATTATCATTTTTGTTTTTTTTTTTTATGTGAGGTTTTTTAAAGAACCTTATTTCTTTATACAAAGAGCGTTGTGTCCCCGAATAATGAGGTTCTGAGAGGGCTCGAGCACTCTTGCTTTTATTCCGAACTTGATGCTGCGTGTCATAGGAACAAAAGTTAATTCTCAGGTGTATTTTTCGGGTGTATTTTTAGTATACAATGCGAACATACATTTATAACAAGAACAACATACATTTGTACTATAAAACAACAATCTGGAAATTTTTCTCCTTCGAAAACTTGTTTCGTTTGGACCGAAAAACAACACATCCAAACTATGCAAAGCGGATACAAGCAACAGGATTTCCAGAGACTTTGCTAAAATCGTTTCTCGTAATCATTGTATACAGGAGGAGAGTCGATCGGTCGGAACAAAGCTGCTCCATATCGTCCCGATATCTCGTCGTTAATCTTAATATAAGAATTATGCCGGTCACGACTCACGGCCGACGGAATTGGAGGAATGATCGGATCGGAATGGAACGAGGATGTTAATTGGCAGTGATCAGAGGTTTTGGAGTTTATAGCACCTGCGTCAACAATAGCTATGATAGATATCGCTAAATTGAAGGTGTAACCCGTAAAACTAAATCTACCAAGTTCCGGTTAAAGCCCAAGGTGTCACAAAATTTTACCTAGGATATTACATGTCAATTTATCACGAAGACTAAAAGGTGGCTTTGCATCGCTCACCCTCTATTTCACCTACTTTTCTCCAGCACTATCGTTCTGATAATATTTAGTGTGCAAATCAGAATTTGTAGTCCTTAATATCGAAAAAAAAGAAACATACTTTGACTGCCAAAATGACGGATTTCATACTTTGCCGTTGATATATCCACAAAACCAAGTCTTTGTTTGAAGACACTTTCAAGATTGTCGTTTATGCTCTTGATGCTTAAAATAAGAATGTTCTATACGGGAACGCTATTTCATTCCAGCGCAGGTAACATTTTTATGAACAATTTTCCGCGGCCGTAAACTGAAAGTGTTCCCAACTACCTATATGGTCCGCACAAGCTGTACGTTGTCGTCGCTAGGAACTCGTGCTATTTTAACTCACTGACTGAATGCATCTCAGTTTATTACTGTTTAGTTTTCATTACTTTGTTTACCTATAAGGTTTGACACTACCAAGCCTCTCTCTGGCTCAATGGAGTTGTCAAAGTAATCGAGCAAAAAAGTGTTAACTCGTAAGAGTGTGTAAGTTACATCAATACCTAATATCTTCATGGTAGTATGTCAAAGTAACGTTTACTATGAGCTGAAGAGCGCTAAGTTTGAAGCTAATGTGCAGCTTCCCCACCGGGCGATCCAACGCGCTCCGGATCGCGCTCCACAGGCGCGGCAAGGCCTCTAAAAATTGCGCCGGCTTTGGCCGGCGGGTTAGGCTGCCGGGCTTGTTTTGCGATACCATGCCGGCGGTTATTGCCGCTGCGCCCGCGCGCGCTGCCCGGCAGGGCATGCCGGAGACAGGCACTGTTCGCTCGTGCGCCGCTCAGTCGCCCGCCGGCTTTCATAACGTCGCGTAGTGACTACATGCCACAGAAGGCCGCAGATGCCACGGCCGCTCGTGGCCCTTGTGCCGCCGGCAAAGGTCGTTCCGGCTGCCTGACGCTAATGCCGCCGGCCCCCGCCGGCCTAACCCGGCGGCGGCTAAACCCGCCGGGCGAAGCCGGCTCGGCCGGCGGGCGCAGTTTGTAGAGGCCTGTGTTCCACACCGTGCCTCGCGCGATCCTACGTTTATTTTGGATCGCCCAATTCAAGATGGATCGTTTGGTGGGGAAGCAGCTAATGATTAGTGCCTAATTGGTGCTAGTTGGTGCCAAAATGGACATAATTAGTGCCATCATAGTTAAAGGCATAAGTCTGTGAGGATTACAGCTAGACGTCTAGCTGTAATCCTCATTTCTCGTGCAAGCAAACGGTAGGTCCTGTCGACTTGGTTGAGCTCTCAAGAATTAATGCCTAATTAGTGCCTTCGACATGCCAAATATCCGAAATATTGATCGATAGGTCTCCTACAAAATCCTACAAAGGTACCCTTGTGAGGATTACAGCTAGGCGTTTTGATGTTGTGGAATAATTCCGGAACGCGCATGACTATCAGTTTGAAATGTATGCCAAGAATTAGTGCAATAGGAAGTGCCTCTTACCGATAATCATTTCGAGCTGGATTACTTTGAAGAAGAACGTAAATTCAATGTTTTTATTTCCCATACATTTCCACACATGTACAGTCGCCTATATGATTCTCAGTGCCATGTTTTTCTGAGTGCTCTTTGCCAATGGCAAAGGCAATGGCAAAGAGCAGCACAATACGATTCCGCAGTAGAAAATTGTTAAAAGGACACGATCACACTTACGATCACATTAGATCATAATCTTATCTGGGGGCGCGGTAGCGCCCCCAAGCCAAGTCGAGCAAAAAGCAAAACATACGGGCGCAGCAGTAACATCCTTTACAGGAAGCCATTCAGAGCATATTTGACCTACCTGTTACTCCGTTGTGGATAAAGATAGAAACCTGAATTCCCGGCGGCTAAAAGGCACCATGTCATAAGACATATTCTCAAAATTTCAATAAATTTGAACCAGTTGAGTTGAAGGTACAGCAATTCAAAGTTCCTCAATTTTGACACTCACTGACTCACTGATTCACGATCATGAAAACTCTAAAGGTTACTTCTAGCGAACCCACAAGCTTAAAATTTTGAGCATGGTTAGAGTTTAGCCTGCAAAGCCAAGGAAAACTCAAACATTGCGCAATTTTAGCCCCAATTTCATAATATATTAATTATCAATAAGCTCAGTACACGACTACTTCGATTCATCGCTATTCCCCATTAGATGTCGCTAGTCGCTATGTGTATCTTGAATCGCGGTATGGTTTGGTTCCAGCTATGATTTAAATAACCGGCCAAGTGCGAGTCGGACTCGCGCACGAAGGGTTCCGTGCCATTATCTATAAAAAACCGCAAAAAAAATGTATGGGAGCCCCCCTAAATATTAATTTAATTTTAATTTAATTATTTATTTTTTAAATAAATAATATACTCAATATATTGTGAACACTTTAAGCGTCTATCTGCTACCATTATCAATATCGAGCAAAAATGAGCAAAAAAATCACGTTTGTTGTATGGGAGCCCCCATTAATATTAAATTTCTTTTGATTTTTAGTATTTGTTGTTATAGCGGCAACAGAAATACATCATCTGTGAAAATTTCAACTGTCTAGCTACCACGGTTCATGAGATACAGCCTGGTGACAGACGGACGGACGGACGGACAGACGGACAGCGAAGTCTCAGTAATAGGGTCCGGTTTGGCACCCTTCGGGTACGGAACCCTAATAAAGCGGTTACAATATTGTCTAATATCGCTATTCCCCATTAGATGTCGCTAGGTGTGCATTTCCTGAATGGTATGGTTAATGGCGCGGTATGGTTTGGTTTGAGGTATGATTTATATTTATATAATTCACCGCCCAGACTTGTCACAAATCGTAACATCAAAGCCACAGAGAAGAGCCCATAGAGATAGGGAGTGGGCTTTGAGAAAGTCGGTAGCTAACGCACAAGAAATAGTACCCGAAAAGAAAAAAAGGAAAGTTACTTACAAAAAGAAATGAGATCCCAACAAAACATGCATATGCATATACAAAAACGCCAGTCTCGCAGCCTGCGCAGTTTATTCTACCGTAAAAAGTTGTGAGATCTAATTTTAAACCAAGTCGGTTAATTTAACCAGTATCTGTGTATGGTAGAATCTTTCCAACAACTTTATTATCGTATACTGTTAAGTACCTACCTAATTAGTTAACTAATAACATTTATAGTGATCGGATCAATATAAGACATCTTTATTTCTTCAATAATAATTAGAATAACTTGGCAATCGCGCTCAACTGACCACTCTATAGCACCCAGAGCACAAATGAATATTATTACTCAACACAACATATCTCTAAATAAAGATAAACTTAACTAATAAGAAAACAACGAATTATTTCGGAGCGAGAGCAATAGGTACATTACGTTGCACACACGGTCCTATAGTCGACAACTTTTCTACGTGCGATTGCCAAGTCATTCTAATTATTATTGAAGAAATAAAGATGTCTTATATTGATCCGATCACTATAAATGTTATTAGTTAACTAATTAGGTAGGTACTTAACAGTATACGATAATAAAGTTGTTGGAAAGATTCTACCATACACAGATACTGGTTAAATTAACCGACTTGGTTTAAAATTAGATCTCACAACTTTTTACGGTAGAATAAACTGCGCAGGCTGCGAGACTGGCGTTTTTGTATATGCATATGCATGTTTTGTTGGGATAATTATTATTAACACGCACTAGCATACCGTTGTTCTGAAACTTTGGTTTCCGGCATCGCGATCTCGTGATGCGGGAGTGAGGCATGGCTGCGCGGTGGGAAAAGCTATGCCACGCCCAAACCATGAAAAAATCTGGCATTACCCAGGGCCTTAATTCGTAGAAATGTAGTGGAAATAAAAACATTGGTTTTAAACGTCCTTCTTCATAATACCGAAAAACACAATCCTAAGAAAGATCTCTATCTTTGCTTTTCCATTGCCAGCGCTACCGCAGCATTAGTTTACAAGAAACATAAGTACACCGACTAAAGTACACATTATTTGAGCAAAACCGAACAACTTTGAAGAGACACGTTCCTACGGGAATAAGCAAAGTTTCAGGTGCGCAGGAGTGATAAGCTTTTCGCTTCGGAGTAAAACGGGAAGTAGATACTTGAGACAAAGCGCCGCCATCCGGCAGTTTTATGCAGGATTAATAACTACGTGCTACAGTTTCACAACTTCAAATTTGGGAGCCCCATATTATACATTTGTATGATAAGTGGGATTATTTCATTTACTGTTTTTGTTTCGCACGGAATTATGATGTTATGTTCATTCATAACTCGTGAAATGATTTTTATCTAAGTGCCACCCCGAATGGGAAAATGTTTGAGTTTGATTGTTGTGTTTAACTGCATTATTATAGTCATTTAAACTTATGTAATTACTAACTGTTCAGTGTTCACGTATATGTTCAGAGAATCGTATTTCATGTATGTGAATCTAAATGAATCATGAACATATTCTGGGTACTTCCATACATGTTCCGGGCTCTATAGTTCTGTAGTATCGGATACACAATATAAAATACGCGAACCAATAAATTAATATTTTGCTCACAATATAGGCTTTGTCAATGAACAAAGTGCCATGTAGCGGGAGAAATGAAAAAGTTCCCGCCCTAATTGTAGCGATACACGAATTGAGGCAAATGGAAAAAGTTTGTCAAAAAAAGATTTATTGCGAATCGTTGACTTTTATCAAAATACCACATTGTGGAGAAAAGTTCAGCATTTGTCGTAGAATTGTGTTGATGTAAGCTGGAGGCAATGCGAATACGGAAAATTATTTTATAAAGAGGAATCAAGTCTTACAAAGATACTGAATTATTGATCTAAGGGATGAATATTTTTTATTAAAGTTTCTTGCCCTTCTTTGCTCCATCCCTAAGCTCACAACTTCCGAACGGGCGGTAGTATACAAAATATTAATATTATATTGACGTTGACTAAGTAATATGTATGATTTTATGGTCAATAAAATTTTTGAACTGAACTTACATTAATCGTATTATAAAGCTCCGTGGTCTCGTGGGTTTCACGCTGCTTCTTACACAGGAGATGCAGATTCAAATGGCCGTGCATGTACCAATTGGATAATTAATTAATCTCAAGTATATTTAAAGGCCATTATGGGGACATTAATAGGCTACATTTACATTGAATTTAATCGGAAGTTCCGTATTTGGGCGGTTCATGACCAAAACGGCACGGCCCGACACGACACCGACAACGACATAATGTGACATAAGTAGAGGCATATATAATTAATTAAAAAGTCAGGAAGCATGCAGTACAATTCCATACAATTATGCCTCCACTGATGTCGTGTGTCGTGTCGTGCCGGTCCTTGCCGTTATGGTCAAGAACCGCCCTTTCGGATGACACGTTAAGCTGCAGGTCCCGGCTACTATAGCTACTCGGCAGTATGTAGTAGTCGTAAAAACCCCTCCCTCCACCAACCCGCACTGTGCCAGCATGGTGGAATAAGGCTCAATCTTTCTCGTATCCGGGTAAAGGTCTGTGTCCATCGCGTGACTTTATAAGTGCATTTTGCTGGTGGCGCTGGCTTTTACGGTATATCCAAATTAGAAAAAGAAAATTAAAGAAAATATGGGGGAGGCGTTGACCAACTGGGCCACCATGGACTGGCATGTCGCCGCAGCGCGGGCCGTTTGTCGCGCCATGCAGCTCTAAATGATGTCATCCGCCGGGCTCTTGCCAGTGCAGGCGTTCCCGCGATTCTAGAACCATCAGGAATATCGCGGGACGATGGCAAGAGGCCGGACGGGATGACACTCATTCCGTGGAAAAACGGGCGGTCGCTTGTGTGGGACGCGACTTGTGTCGATACGCTTGCACAGTCTCACATACAAGCGACCGCTCGCAAGGCTGGTGCGGCAGCGGCCACCGCAGAAGGCAAGAAAAAGCGCAAATATGCCACCCTTGGCCAGAGCTACATATTTGTGCCTTTTGGAGTCGAAACTCTCGGTCCATGGGGCCCAGAGGCGCGAGTACTGTTCAAAGACCTCTCAGCGACGGCGGCAATGATCTGGCTCAAATTTTCTATTTAAATTAACTTTTTATTAAATTATTATTATTTTAATTGAAATGTATATAAACTTGTAATTATGTAAAAATATTATAATATATATAATACCATCTGTCGATAAATTGTAAACAAGATCGACAGAAAAAATAATAATATTTGGTATGTGTAAAAATAAAATATTTGGTATGTGTGATAAAGATCATTTAAATTGTGACGTCGGTTACAACGTCGGACAAACGCACGTTTATCTGTTTAGAAGCTACAATACTTCTGATATTAACGGATAACGGAGTTCAGCTTTTACCCCTATATTTCCATAGGTCAAAACGAGACGAATTGCAATTATTATATCATCAATATAATATCTGTTTAAACGTAGCAAAAACGAGCGAATCCTGGCCGTTCCGCCTGAACCTGGCAGGCTCATCAACACCCGCGGATGTGAAAATCTGCACCAGTCAACCGGCATGTGACGTGATCCCGAAAAATTCTCGAATATTTTAAAATCCGCATTCAAAAGTGCATGCATGGAAGTTGCCGTAACGTTTTAATCCTATCAGGGACAAACTCAAAGCAGCTTTGGGTAGGTTTTCTGCTGTCGACTGCGGAATTCAGTTTTTGCAGACAATTGCTAGTATCACGCACGTCATGACTACAAAACCGTACAAAGTTATAATGCATTTGGCTTTGGCATTTGTTTGGCGGACGTCCTACTACTATGTGTGTATACCGCCTAGATTTATACAAGGGGGTTGCTAAGTTAAGTTGTTCAGATTTTGAGACAGGTGACTGCACATTTTGAAACTCTTTGTTTCGTCCAAATAGAAAGAATGAAGGCGTCACACTCATACCACACCGCACGCATGTCACGCGTCACACAGATTTTATTTAATTAATAAATTAAGAGATTACATCACATGATCACTGCTGAAAAAATATATTTACATACACACAAATTATACATACAATTAACCAGCCTACAGCGCTGAATGCTAAACAAACAAACTAAACTTAAACTTCAGACATGTTTGTACCCCCTGCTATTAACTTTTTGAATTGTAAACTAAAGTGTGACGCATGCAGCAGTGCAAGCGCTATTTGTCATTTTGTAACAAACGGGTGTAATACTTTTTTTACAGATCGTTACCCGCCCATCACCATTTAAAACAACCGCTATAAATTCAACACTGAATCTGTCAATAAGTGAAGCTATTACTGAAATGCCGCTGTAGTCGCATAAAAACTCTGCCGTCGTCGTCGATAGGTCAAGCAACATCCAAGCCCTGAGGAATTTCATGACATTCCTACACATTATTGCACCAACGAGCCAACCATCAACTTTTATTACGATAAAATATGTAAGTATATTAAGTAACCTATCTCAAAATTAACGGCCGAAGTAATAAATTACCGCCCAGTTTCCTAAAGGAAAATAAGCTGTGAAAACTATTTCAACACTTGTCAGACTCATTTCACCCAATGACGACGTGCCGCTAAGATTTTTTTAGACACTGGTGGTCATCATTCCTCATTCCTCTTACATGATCATCTACATGGTAAAAGGAGTGGAATGGTAATAACAGTTTTCCATAAGCCAGATAGTCACTTCCCCCAGATAGCTTTAAAACTGCTCGAAAATAGTGAAATAATTTAAACTATTGAGTATCTATTGTTAGCTCGGCAATTTAAAGCGACGAAGTTATGGTCTACAACCGCTATCATCCATATCACAGGGCACAGTAAATCAATTCATAGGGTGTCATAGAAAGTTGTAGTCTTATTATCATTAGGGACATTATTCGAAATTAATTTTGGATTAATAGTGGCGAAATGGAAACGAACCTATTAATAAACTGGCTAAAAGTGGACACAATTGTGCTTCTGCCACCTTGTATGGGAAAAGATGTGACACTATGTCGGCATTTTAAAGCGGCATGTCATTGTGATGGCGAAATTAAAGACAAAGTTGCAACGATTAAATGGGCTTCATCATCTTCCAAACTAAACCTGAATTAAGGTTATTTTATAATGCATACCCCGTCACACCTGTAGTCTAGCATGATAGTTAGTTGCAGGTGGTGGTGGACGGCAAGACACTCGACACTGGGGCACTATCTACAAGGAGAATCACAATATCACAGCACAGTAAGGCTGGCCTCTGCATCACGCCAAGTGCTACCATCGAGATAACTTATTAAACGATGTGAAAGGAATGCATTTTTAGGGTTCTGTAGAGAAACAAGGAACCCGTATAGTTTCGTCAAGTCTGTCTGTCCGTCTGTCCGTCTGTCCGTCTGTCCGTCTGTCCGTCTGTCCGTCTGTCCGTCTGTCCGTCTGTCCGTCTGTCCGTCTGTCCGTCTGTCCGTCTGTCCGTCTGTCCGTCTGTCCGTCTGTCCGTCTGTCCGTCTGTCCGTCTGTCCGTCTGTCCGTCTGTCCGTCTGTCCATCCGTCCGTATTTCACAGCAAACTTTATTCCGAAACTATTAGGATTACACAGTTGAAACTTGGTATATAGATGTATTCTGTACATGGAACTGAAACCATTTTTTTTTCCGTCAAACCCATATGTGTGGGGTGTCAATAGATAGGTCTTGAAAATGAGGTTCCAGAAACCATTTTTCCTCATAGTAAATATAAGAGTCCGACTTGCATTTGGCCACTTTTTTCATACTTAGGACTTAGGACCTATCCCACCATTGATTCTGAACACTCTCTCCCTCCTCTCACAGAGGCTACTAGTGTGATTCACATTATACGAGTAGTAAGACAAAGCTTAACTCTAAACCGATAACCCAACCAGATTCCGATTCTAGATAATAAATCAAAAATGTCAGAGCACCGCAGATGTTGAATGAAAGAGCATCTGTCAAAATGGAATTCCAATAGATCGGTAAAGCGCAGTCGGTCCCGGTAACCCAATATTGGAAACAGTTGCACGGAAGACGCTTTTGTACCGGGTAGACAAATAGAGTCAATTGTTGGAAAGAATAGGATAGATTTCCGAATAGTGAATGTGTTTGGCATTTCCAATCCAAAGTTAATTCGGCTAATCAAATCCAGCCCGGGCCCCGAGGTTCAGTGGACAGCAATATTTTATAGCTATCGACCGGCATTTTCTGTCATTACAGTAAAAGGAGCATCAGCAGGAAAACTATTCCCTCGCCTCTATTACTTTCATAATACTTAAGTGGATAGGATAGTTGTGCAAAGGAAATTGAATCATTTATTGTAACCGTATTATACCGTTTTATCAGATAGGTTTCGGATAGACACACATACGGGACGAGTTGTTTGCTGGAACGATACTCGGATAAATATATTTACGATACAATGATACTATTGAATCCATAGTTGCGGGATTGGGCAAAAAAAGGTTTTGTATTGCTTGATGGTTTATGAGAGCATGGAGAGTACATAGTTGCCCAATGTTTTCTTGTATTATTGTATTTATTTTTTGTTGTTTCCTTAATAATAATACCACTACATTTAAATGTGCGTATGCTACCCGGACAAAATACCTCAATCAATGAACCATATAGAAGCCATTCCTTACCACAACATCTACTCTGATCCTGATTCTCTCGCATCCACTGCTTACTTTCTATAAAGAAGATGTCGTCCGATCTTCAATCAGATCCAATTTATATGTGTTTTCAAATAGGTATTTCCACGACGTTCGCGTAGGTACCTATTAATTTAATGCAGTAGAGGGTAGCTTAGTCTAGCATCTAGCTAGACTAATCCGCCCTCTAAACTGGACCCAAGCTAGACGGTATGCACAAACGCAAAACTAAGCTCACATTCTCGTATTTAGTCGAGGGCTTAAGGTATAAATAAAGGTCGTATCACACCGTCTCGGCTGCTAATCAGGTGTATCTGTTCCTCGCTAATGGCCCGATCAAAGGCCTAATCTAGTCACTCGCTGATCGAGACCAGAGCACTTTTTCTTCTTAATCCCTTCATTAGAGCATGTCCGCTTTAAGCCTCTTCGCAAACGAGGAGCTGCTAGGCGATATTAAGCTCTATCGCTTTAGTAGCGATTATTTCGGTGGAATAACGCGCAATTGCATTACTTTAATAAGGTATTACTAGTATACCAAATAATCTCGCTCTCTCTCTCTCTTAGCCATCAAGGCGGGAACGTAATTGTCAGTTTTAAGGTGATCACCTTCTAGTTATGGACTGGTGGTTTATATTTACATATTAAAGGGAAGGAGCCATAATTCGGCTTGGCAACATTAAGAACCGAATTCAGCAGGCTTTTTTACATCGGAAAAGTCATGTTGCCTAAATGTCTCACAAAATGCCGTTGAAACGGTTAATGAAGCCGATTAAAAAAATAAACTACCAATCTATTATGGAAAAACCTTCAATTGCATAGCTGCGGCAATGGGATAGCCCTCTGTCACGCAAAATGAAGTATTGAAGAACTGGCTATAATTGAAACAAAAGTAAACTTTAGAAAAAACCGACTTCCACAAACCCAAGTTCATCCCCAATTTTCCACCCTTGGGGGTTGTTTTTTTTATTATTAAATTTAAATGGGACCACCCTTGAGGTATTACCTATACGCCGAAAAAAGATTTGTTCAAATCGGTTCATAATTGGCGGAGTTATCGCGTAACAAACATAGAAAAAAAAAATACGCGTGTAGCACCGTACACGTGTTAGAAGTAAAACTTCTGTAGCTAGATCATTAAGTGGTACCTATAGATACTTTACACCTATACCTACCTATACTAAAAGAGATTTAAATTTCCAATTTTGAGATCCACTCTGCTTCAAGTTACTTTTATGTTTCAGACGTCCGATTATTTGAAATTATTTTATACTTGTACTTACTTTTAATACGTCATGTCATTTATTTCCCACCATTCCTTATCTACAATTTGTCGCGCTCGTGGTGATATACTTAACTCATTCAATAGTGTCACTACTATTTGCATCTCGCTCAGATTATATACCATCTGACGTCACGTCTTTAAGCCGTCTCGCTCAAATGTATGCATTGCTTTGCTTGTCTCTGTGCCCAGTCCCTTTATTTAATTGATCGAGTACGTATTTTCAACTATTCCAAGTTAATGTGTACCTGCGGGGCTACCATAAGGCTTGCCACTCACCTCAGTCGCGCAGATAAATGACAAAGAAGATGGCTAAATCAATATATGGACGACTGCCCCAGACATGTACAAAGACTTCTCAACAGCCAATAGCATTTAAATATTCATTCATAAATTTAATTTACTGCGTCTGTATTTAGTTTGTAGAACTTGAAGAAAAAATAATTAAATATAGGTAAATAAGAGTTGTTACTCAATACTCCGTGATTCCAATATGATTCCGTGACCTTTGCCGTCGCTAGAAATAAGCACCATTTTGCAATAACATGCAACATAACGCCATCTAGCCACTCCTCTGGAAACCTCCTGTTTTCAACAGTTTTGCTAGTTGGCAATTGGCAATTATGTTGCATGTTATTTTTAACGATGGCAAAAGTCACTAATCAATGGCGGAATCATAGAGTATGAAGTGACAACTCTTAATTATTTAATCATTTCCTTCAAGTTCTACAAACTAACTAAAGACGCAGTAATTTATGAGAGAATATTTAAATGCTATTAATTGGCTGTTGAGAAGTCTTTGTACATGTCTGGGGCAGTCATTTTGCCAAATTGCCAACTCCTTTCGCGTCTCAATGATGTTTCTCCATAAAATAGCGCGCATTCATTATGATATGACATTAAATTGTGACAAAATGCGTGGCTGGGGTGACTGGCGTGCCTTATGCTACCCCCGCTAACCTATACATACCTACTTTGCTAGGATTTTTTAGGGTTACTTCATCGCGAAGCGATGACGTAACTCTTATTTAATTTTATTCTTGACATTTCCTTAGTCCGCCATACGACATACCTCGATTTTGATATTTTACTTCAACATTATTGACTGGCATGAAGCATTAACTTTAAAATTACAAAAGCTTATTAAAATCAAAATCGTATAATTTCAACAGTTATAACAACAATTCAACTTTAAAATATGTATTACAAAAATTACATACAAACAAATAAGCGAAACAATAAGCCATTAAACTTATGGCTCTGTAAGCTGTAGACCTCGCTTTGGCCGTTTACTACAGATAAACATTAAATAGGTAGGTATAACACGTACTTAGTAGCTAAACTGCTAATTTGTGACTTGAACTGCACTATATAATAAAAAGTGGCTTTAGAACAGTTCTAGGTACCTACTTATTGTTTTCAAGAAGTCTTAATGCAGCCATCCATCACATCGGAATTTGCTTGAAAACTAAATATCACATTTGGATGATTCTAAGTGACTTTATGCGATTACTAGCTGCCCGTTGCGCGACTACGCAGCGCGTTTTAGGTACCTATTCCATAGTTACCGGCCACAAAACGATTCGTTCATCATTTTAGAAATCCATATCGACCCGTGTGACATTGATGAAACTCTTTTCTTACAAACTGTATGGATCGCATCGCACAACTGTCAAACATAAGTTCCGGTTCCAACAAAGAGGTTGAACGAAGTAGTTTTTGGTCACGTCACTGGTTTTGGCCATACCGGAAATCAAGAACTCGTGGAAGAATGCTTAAAATAATTTTTATTTGTTAACGTTTCATCAGGTTTTTCTCTCACTAATTAACATTCTTTATTGTACGAATGTATTATTATCTTATCTGATTAGTTAATAATTGAAACAAAAAGTAAACTTTAGAAAAAACCGACTTCCACAAACCCTATTTGATTAGATTGAGTTTAATACAAACTGTAACCCCTTATCCCCCCCCCTTGGGGACTTAATTTTGTCAAATCCCATCTCAGTGCTACCCCACGCTACTAAGGAACCTCTGTACAAAGTTTCATGGCTCTAGGTGCACCGGTTTAGGCTATGCGTTGCCTGCCCGTCAGCCACGCATTGTATTTGTACCTAGTATTGAGCAGATCTGGTGGCCATATTGTGGTCTTCATCAGCAGTTCCGCATCACAATGTTATGCTTACCATGTGCATTTGCACAAGTTATTATGAAAAACACAAAAATCACTATAGGTCTGCCTATAATATTTGAAGAGTTCCCTCGATTTCTCCAGGATCCCATCATCAGATCCTGACCTGGTGTCAATGGGACCAATGGGAAGGTAAACCCTTTCAAACAAAAAATAATTTTCCAAATCGGTCCATCCGTCTAGGCGCTATCGAGGCACATACATAAAAAAAAAATAAAAAAAACAAATATCCGGACGAATTGTAAACCTCCTCCTTTGGGAAGTCGGTTAAAAACCGTATTGAAATTAGTTGCGGTTTTAAAAGTCTTCAGCCGACCCTGACGTCACCGATTCCAATTTCCGTTACATTTCTTAGCCACTCGTGATAGCACCCGGCTATTAGCAATTGAAAAGCAAATATATGAATAACCCACAGTTGAGAGGTTAAATAAATTTTACCCCCGTGCCCCAAGAAGTTTTACTTCAAAAACATACGGGTCGAATTGAGAACCTCCTCCTTTTTTTGAAGTCGGTTGAAAAGTGGGCACAACTGTGCCTCTATCACCCCGTATAGAGAAAAACGTGACGATTTGTTATGTTTGTAGATCATCATCATCATCAATCAGCCCACACCTACCCACTGCTGCGGGTATAGGCCTCTTCTCTACCACGCCATCCGCTCCGGTCCTGTTTGTAGATACTTTGAGAAATCATATCTTTTATTTTCCGCTTTCCCTTACAAACCAAAATGAAAAATAAGGATACTTGTCTATCTGCATACCTCTGTTGTTAATTATACTTTTCAACCGACTTCAAAAAAGGAACTTTTTTTTTCTATGTTTGTTACGCGATTGCTCCGCCAATTATGAACCGATTTGAACAAATCTTTTTTCGGCGTATAGGTAATACCTCAAGGGTGGTCCCATTGACACCAGGTCAGGATCTGATGATGGGATCCTGGAGAAATCGAGAGAACTCTTCAAATATTATAGGCAGACCTATAGTGATTTTTGTGTTTTTCATAATAACTCGTGCAAATGCACATGGTAAGCATATTGTGATGCGGAACTGCTGATGAAGACCACATATGGCCACCAGATCTGCTCAATACTAGGTACAAATACATTGCGTGGCTGACGGGCAGGCAACGCATAGCCTAAACCGGTGGACCTAGAGCCATGAAACTTTGTACAGGGGTTCCTTAGTCGCGTGGGGTAGCACTGATATAGCATTTGACAAAATTAATTCCCCAAGGGAGGGGGGGATAAGGGGTTACAGTTAGTATTAAACTCAATCTAATCAAATAGGGTTTGTGGAAGTCGGTTTTTTCTAAAGTTTACTTTTTGTTTCAATTATTATTTATTCGAGAGTCAGAAGTACAAGCAAGTTATATTAAAGACTCAAGTCTCCTTAGAACATGGAGGCTGCAGTTCGATTTGTTAAGCAGCGAACCGAAGTCAAGACCATTAAAACTTTTACAGCCTAGAGCATCCCCCCGTGAAAGAAGATAATGTGGAACTTTACAATGAGTTTCTATATAGGTAAAACAATAAATCGTTACATATAAGAATCTGTTACAGAAAATCAACACAGTATATCTCAATGTATGCCTCTTTAAGAAATATTTAACATAGAATTAATTTAATCATAAGTTAAATATGAAAAAACCGTAACGACACTCGGATAGCAATAGAATATCGATAGCTCCCAAATGCGCAAAATGCTTTATTTGGCTGTCATCTCCGAACAAAATAGGAGCCACTGACAAGTTATTAGCTATGTTTATAGAAGCATGATGTAACAGTAAATAGAAATATTTATACAGTACTAGAAACACACGAATAAGATATAACTCGTATTGCAAGTGCAAGTGTCATGGACATTGTTGAACACGATATCTCGGTAGGTACTAATCGTTATAGCCACTACTGTTGGTCACATGAATCAAGTTCGGTACTTAGAGCAACCAAGACATGTTAGTTAGTCCATTGAGCAAATATATTGATTAGATTGTGTATCCAGACAACAACACGTGTTTCCTTATGCTCATATACAAGGGGTTACACAAATGTAGAACCAAATTGTTCAGAATACTCAAGTTGGAATTAAGTGCTATGAAACCATTTTTATGGACTAAATATTCATCCAACAAGTCTGTCTTTTTACTTAATTCCCATTCAGTGCACAAAAATATTCAGCGTACTTGCCATAGAGATATCTTTTACTAGTACAGTACAGCAGTCAGCATTAAATAGAGGTATAAATGTATGAGTGAGTACGCAATTTACTCTGAGGAATGCAACCACTAATATCTAAAGTGTCATAATATCAACATCCTCTGTATCTGTATAATATGCATCAAAGAACAGTAAAATCGACTATTCGTGATGACCCAAACGTATAATTCCAACCAATAAAATAAAATTACAGCCCGTTATCCCATATGACCCTTACGCCATAGATTTTTATGCAATTTTTATGCGACGCTTCTAGTATCGTTTATAGTAATAGGTTACAAGTTACGAGGCTATATAATGTAGGTTATATTCTCGTCTTAAATCAAAGAGGTCCTTTCTGATCGGAAATTGAAATTTCAACATGAGCGTTCGTCGCTGCGCTTCCCTGTTTCCGTCTGTAACTGAATGAAGTTATATCTAGTTGAAATAGACTCCAGGTTCAATCTAAAATATCACTTTGACCTTTTGCCTACAGCTCGCATATTTGATGTTGATGCTCGACACAGCAGCATCAGATTTTTTTTTGTTTTTTGTAATCGTCATTCATTTTAAAACTAACCCTGTCAAAGTACAGTCGCACCAAGCGTATTTGGATCCAAGCGAGCTGTCACCTCTCTCTCTCTCTTTCTCACCGTACCTTGCATAGACCGTGGCCGCTGAGAGTGCGATCCTGACACATGTATATGTCCCTGTCTGTCCCGCGCTACTTTTCACTCATCCTCCCAGCGGCCACGGTATAATGCAAGAAGGACAGGTCACAGCTCACTCCGAGCCAAAGAGACTTGGCGTGGCCAACACCACGTAAATATTCTTTGGTTGATTTGTGCGTGCAGCCATTGGTTTGTACGTGGAAAGCAGATGCATTTTATCTCGTTTTTAGTTTCGCGTTACGTAATACAATTTTGGTTTCGGTTTGCATATTAAGGCACAAGTTTAAAACAATTGTAAGTGTAGACACGTACATTTTCATGGAGATTATTCATACTGGTCGCGTCAATTGGACAATGTGATTAAAACTGCATTTTTAATCACTTTGCCCGTTCATTATGAATAATGACTAACTCTAACTTGGGCAAAGTAATAAAACAGATGCATTGTAGTGTTTTCGTGTATTAAACCTAAGCTACGCTCACTTCGCTTGCTCCGCTGGTTGCACTTCTAGAGTCTAACCGAACCTAACCGACCTAAAAAAAGTGAAACTTAACCTAGTCATAATTTATCACTTGGACCGGCCATTATTCATACTGCCCGTTCCAAGTGATAACTTTAACCTTGATTTATCAAACGGACCACTGACGTCGGGCATTATTAATACAGACCGTGATAAATTCGTCACATTGACCAAGGCTCTTCTTGGTCATTATTCATACTGGCCGGTTAATTAAATTGCCCGTGATATATATATATATATATATATATAATAAAAGTGCTCTTACACTTTACTACCTTCAGATAAATTAATGTTGTTTTTTTTAAAAGTTTTTTTTGTTATATCGCCTCTTTACTAAGCTAGATTTTAAATGTTTTTTTTTTCTAAATAAACTACAAATGGTAGATATAAACAACCCATAGAAAAAAAAACAAACATACTTAATTTAACAATCCAACGCGTAGTTTTCATCAGTCAAACAGGGTGTACATTTTGCAAACAATCCATGTGGGGTTTAATCCGTTTAATCGATTTTTATGAGCAATATCCCCTCACTAACAAGCTAAGATTAACATCTGTCAAGTTGCCTGTTACATTAGATACATTATAGTTATCAGAGTAATTGGAGTCTTGAAATCATCTGCTTGGGCTCCTTACGCACTTAACCCCTTCACTCTCAGAAGCACACCGCTCGAACGACCGAACAATGGCGAACTATTGTTATATAAGATGTGTCGGCGAACCAGTCAATGAAAAGGGAGCAACTTAGGTTAGTTTAGGCAAGCAAATAACTTTACCCCTCTGAAAAAGTTAAATGTAGCAGAATCCACAAACTCCGATACAAATGAAGAAGTTTCAAAGTAACATGCTCAAAGGCTTCACCTACGCTAAAGCTTCCCGCGTTACTAACTAATAAAAGTCAACCGAACTCTCCGGTAACATTAACCGATTGCACAAAACAAACAAAAACACTCGTACATAGGTACATTTAATACCTCTAGCAGCGACACGGAAGCATGGAACCCCGATTTTCGGAATTATGCCGCCCTCCAACTTTTCCAATAACAACTTCGACAATTAAATTCGCCAACTTTGAAGATTCAACGCCAAATTTCAATAAGCGATGAGGATTGGTTAATTTTTTTCTCTGTTTGTGTTTCAATCAAAACCGTCTCTTCAAAAATGCTCAGAAGGCTCTCCAAGCATCCGGCGATGTATATCATTAATCTTTACATTACAAATTCAGTTGGTAAGAACTCACTCGGGTGGATTAAGCAGAATTATAAATGAGGTGTCATGGGGACGGATCGCAAAAAGTGTGAGAAAGCCTTCTGAAAAACTCGGCACAGACGTGTCAGTTTTTTAACTCGAAAGGAGCTGGGTAGGTAGGGAATTACTCAGAGTTCTTCTGGATCGTATTAACATATGAAAGTGTAGATGATGCCACGCGTTCAGATGAGCAGTTTAGGTCTGCGTACCACTGTAGTTTCCGGGGTTGTTCGTCTCGTTTTCATGTATTAGACGACATTCGTATTCCGACCGTGAAGTATTATTAGTATTAGTAGGCCTTGAAGTAGATTTTTAAATGTTACATATCACATACTTTATCTCTCACCATAGCTATTATAACTACCTATGCAAGGTGTAAATGAATTAACGTAAAATGAGAAACCTACCTGTTAGGGACATTATTCTGAGCAACTATTATTGAAACCGATTTGATCAGAGCAACTTTATTTTTCACTTCTCCATACAAATCAGCTGATCCATTAAGGCCAAAATTTACTGGGACTAACAAAGTAGTTTCTCATTTTGCATTAATTCATTTACACCTTGTATATCCAGAACTACTAACCATATCTAATAATCATGTTCCCTGAGATCTGACTTATCTTTATCTCTAAGAACATACTTTATACTTTCTCTTAACATCATTTTGCCACTTTTGCTATATAGATATTGCTGGTTATTTGGGATATGTAGATCTATTCGAGTAGCTTGCGTGCCCACTTAAATCTGATACTGAGTGTACACCGTTACAGTTTCCATCTTTATTAAATTTCATTTAATCCGGTAAAAGACCTTGTACCTCTTAAAGTTGAAAAGGATTACTTACCAAAGTAAAACCTTCAAACAATTACGAAACCGCCAATCATTCCTTGATTGACAGCCTGACCGACACAAGACAGACAGCTTAAAAGATTGACGGGAAGTTATCAAATCATTTCTCAAGCACGCACAAAGAGTCTTCTTTAATTTCTTGTCCATCAAACTTTGCAATTCGCGCAGCAAAGAAGAAATCGATTTAAGAAACGTCTTTCCATTTATCTACATACAAATTGGAGTGGTTGGAACGAACTGTCAGAGACGGTTGTGCAGATGTCCCGGCATCAGACGAGTGCGTTGGAAAGAGCTCTTTTTTCTTCCGCGCTCCTCGCAAAGTAGATGAATGACTGTTGAATAAGACGGTAGCTCTTTTGATATAATCTTTTCAGTTTTCTTGAATGGAGAGTGGATAATTTTAAGACTTTTGCTGGTCGGTAGGTAAAGTTGATACCGAGAACAATGACTTAATCCAGAGACGTCAAGATTAAACTAATCCTGAGTTGCACGAAACATATTTGTAAGTTCCGTAATAAAAACAAATAACAATCCTATGAGATTCTCGCGAAATTAGCTAAATGACAAGTAACTTCAATTCCACAATAGTCCTTGTGTCCAGGGCCAGGGTGATCAAATACATCTCGGAACAAGTCTGAAGTAGAACTATTCATATATAAAATGCCTTGAAAATGTCAGAATTGCATTTTATGAAGTAAATTTTGTGAAAAAAGACATCATTTGATTCCACACGCCACTTGACGTCACGAAGCACTTTTTCATAGAACTCAAGAACAAAAGTACCGTTTTGACAGTTCTTAAAAAGTATCTATTTTGACTAACAGGATGCAAGCCTATTGTTTCGTGCAACTCGGGGTAAAAAGAGAAAATAGGAATAGTACAGTTAAATTGTGTTTTTACTAGGAAAGTTTTGGGGCAGTACTAATTTATTCATTCTACATGTATTTTAGGGTGCTGAATCCGTATCTGAGGTTTGCGGACAAAATTTCGTGACGCAATCCTGACTTTTACCAGTTATTCACGTTTAATTCGAAAAGAGTTCATATAAAAATGTGTGTGTAAATCAAAGAAGACAACATGTCGTGTCGATGACAAAAAAATACTGAAATTGGTCCAGTACTTTGACTTTTATCGGTATCCAAAATACTCCCAAAACAATCAATCCATAGAACGAACGGGTATGCCGTATGGCTCAAATTACGCCTAAAATAATCAAGATAGTATGTTTTCCATCTCTTGTCTTTACAGCCGCCGCAGCATCAGCATAGTAACTTTTGCGACGCAATACTACATCCATACTGCATGCTCCAGAATATCTAGCAGGTCCAAAAGGTTTAGGTCATACCCGCTTTGAATACCAACTTTATTTGCAAAGTTTGTACTAAAGATACGAGCTATACCTAGGTCCCACAGGGCTACTCCTTCCTGTCATCTAGTAGAAGAGTTCGTACTGCATTAGATCACCGTCTGGGTCCCAAAGTTTTTCGGACGATATAGGCTTTGAAAAAACATAGAAGTTGGTTTTCTGGTTTGGTTGGTAGGTATTCGAAGCCTTGAAAGGATATCGGCCAAAGAACTTTGGGACCCAGACGGTGATTTTGAACACGCACGCAGTAGTAACTCCTAAATTTTTTTTTACAAATAAAAGATATTTTTTTCTTTTGCGCCTGTTGGTTAGCTATTATTTAGTTTAGTAACTATTTGTTTCTTAAGTACATAAGTGAATAAATGTATTTTTTTAGAAATAAATATCTAACTAGAGAATGTCACACAAATATTACACATGAAATATGTGAAACATTAAAGTCATTGTTAAAAATCTGTTTGGAAGTAAACCTAGGTATTTCTATACAATAACTACAATGCAATATTTATCTAACACAAAAAGGAAATATTTCCAAGAAAGCTAAATGAAATAACAAGATTATTTCAATTCAGTTGCCGTGGTAGTAAGGTTGCTCTTTTCGATCTTAAATCGATCAAATGCGTAGACTTATATTTACATAAGTACCTACATATTTTATTTTATGCATTAAAATATATTCATTAGGTTAAAATTTGCGTACAGTTTTATGCTCGTATAAAACGACATTAATCTTAACTTATGTGCTGTTGATGCAGCAATGAAAATAAAATAAAATAAATAAATTGGTAGTAGTAATTTTTTGTTAATTTTTGAGGTCTAATTATATTATTGTACTTTAATTGTATTGCTATCGAATTAATTTATGTTTTTCAAAGTGTTGATTTAACTGGTAAGTAGGATAATTAGCAGGGTTAGGTTACATAAGGAAAATAAATATCTTGAGCGAGCATACGTGTGAATCAGGTGTGAATTGTAGCAAATAAGAACAAATGGCCGAGTGAAAAGATTGTTTCTCAGAAAAGGATCACTTTTTTAAACTTGCACCAGCACACCATAGTTAAGTACATTGGTGCCATGGCGGCAACATGAACATAATATATTCTGTGAAAGATTACAGTCGCTACCTATGAGCCAATGAAATCATGGATCATCACTATTCATCACCCAGTTAGACATATTTCCCTAATTACCGTCACGCATTTAATATTAAACTCAAGACAGAGTAAACATAAACATAAACATTTTCACACAGGCACATACTCGTACATTGCTTCTGGTCCCACGCTAGTTTGTAAATAAGATACAGAACATAGAAGTTTTAGTCTATGAACAGAACAAACACTATCGAGTCGAGAACTCGAAAAGCATCGCACCCCAGCTGAGCCGACTAACGAGAGCGAACAAACTGAAAATAAAAGAGTTGATCTGCAAAAGCTGCCTGCGCAACGCAAAGCCTTTGAATCATTACAGTTTTCGATTAGCTCGCCGTTGGCATTGGCTTTATTAAAGCTTTCATACAAATACATATAAAAGTGGCTGTTTGCTGATGCGGCACTGTGACGTGTCGTATATGTAATTCTTACTATACCATGACCGCTGAGAGAATGCGATCCTGACACATATATATTATGTCCCTATCTGTCCCGCGCTACTTTTCAATCTATCTATCTCTCAGTAGCGCAGGACAGACAGGTACATAATGTGTCAGGATCGCATTCTCTCAGCGGCCAGAATATATTTGTTGTTGGTGTAGATTTCGTTTGATTTCATTAGCTTAAGAGAGGTCTTTTTGGGCTTTTTGTTGTTCCATGGTACAAGAACCTTCGTGTGAGTATGATTAGCCTTGGCCGTTTTTTTTCTTGACGAAAATATAGGTACCGAAGTTGTAGTGATATTTCCATTATTCATTCCATTTCACGTTCAAAAGCACAATCTTATTTCAACAAACACCAATTGTCGAGATGGTCTACAAGAAGACATCACATGTCTTTGCGGAGAACATTGTACATTTGCATTCTAGTCTCGAAATATGCTCTGCTGTGTGAAATCAGGGAATGATTTGAATTGCTCGACAGCTCACATCGATTCATAGATCGAGAATGTGCAGCCAATAAGTGTTTTCATTTATTACTGGGATTCATTTTATTAA
Source organism: Argyresthia albistria (assembly GCA_963457715.1). Classification (NCBI taxonomy): domain Eukaryota; kingdom Metazoa; phylum Arthropoda; class Insecta; order Lepidoptera; family Argyresthiidae; genus Argyresthia; species Argyresthia albistria. The sequence goes on along the minus strand of OY735266.1, from coordinate 6,767,786 downwards.
TTATTTTTCATATGCTTGCTTATACTTTTTAAGAATAATGAATCTGTATAGTTTTGTCCCGCGAAAGTTTGTGCTAGTAATAAAACGATAGAGCCTGCAGTGATGACGGCAATCTGGTGTATGGTTTTCATTTCCACCAAAATACTTTAGTTTTAATACAATATTACCACATTTAGAGCGAATATTACCAACGAAAGAGTAACATTTACTCGAGAGTATCTTCTACTTTTTCATAGACACCAGGATCAGTGACATGATTCTCGCGCATTCGATATCTATATCTACACCTATATCGAGTGATTTTGTAGGGGAATCTGTCAATATAGGTATCGATATCCGTATATCGAAGGCGCGAGAATCATGCCACAGATCACCTCATTTTGAACTGTCATTGTCATACAAATTATCCCCGGGATAGATATTCTCACTTACTAAACAAATTTATATCTACTAACAATATTAGATTATAGTCTCAGCTTAATCTTCGTTTTAATAACTGTACCACGTGATCCCCAGTTGTGCAGGGTTCATCACGTGACATTGGCGAAATTATTGCGGCAACACACGATAGAAGCCACAGATCAAAAACTCAACTTAGATATTCTCGTATAACTTTTTGTTGGTAAAATCCAGCCTTAAGCAACTCATGTTTCGATAAATATAAGCAATCATTTGATTAGTCCTTTATCTTTGTCAAATGACAAAAGTATTCATCCCTGTCCAATGAAGCCACAAAACTGGCAACCGGACAATAAATGAACGCATTAATTCCATACCATCTCCCGATCTATTAGAACCCCTATTGTTCCCGAACGAATGGCGTCTTGTAATAAAAGCCAAGGAGGGACGTATCGAGTCTGCTAAGTTGAGACGACTGCATAAGCCGCAGCTGACAACTCAGTCAGTCCCTTTTCAATTTGCGATCGAATGAACGGATTCGCTCGGATCGCATAAATGAAAACGGCAGAATAAATTGATTTCTCACTCAGACGGAACCGCTGGAGAGCCATTTGCGGTGTACTCTTATTGTAGTACAAGTACATTTTTATTAAATTCGAGTAACTGTTGTTATTTGATGAAAATTGTGTATGTTATTTGATAAAATACGACACGCGTCCAGATAGGAACATCTCACTGGCGAGGAGGATACTAAAATAAGATACTTACAGGTATAATATTATTTATAGTATCTGTGCTACAAGACAAGAACGATCGATGCGTTAGGTAGATATCAATAGAAATTCTGCCTAACATGGTTGTACACCGGAGAACAGTATTTATTCCTCATAATTTTGGTATGATTTTATCTCCCTAAAAATATCAAATATGTGTATTCCTGGAAAAATCAGAATGTCATCTTACAAAACGTGCGAGGGTGTTTTCTAGGGTTCTGTATCCGATTCGTGTAATCTATTTCAGAAAAAAATACTATGGTTTTCTTTTGGGTCTGCAGAAGTAAGTTACTTCGGTACTTTACTTTGGCAAAAATGGCAAAAATAAAAAAATAACATTCAAACACTCAAGAACCTCACCCGTACATGAAATACTAATACCTACATTGATTGAATCAATCAATACCTGCAGTAAAGATATTGGGAACTTTACTATGGAAAAATTACCCACGGCGTACAAATATGAATTATGGCTTATTAATTATACAGCCTGAGACATCTACTTGTTATGGACTAAAGCGCATTATTGTGGGTAATGGGAATCTTGGGATATAATGGCCCAACCATTTCATACAAACGTATCAGAATAAGTATACTACTTACCATAGTTTAGCTTTCGAAATTCATCATATACGTAATTTTTTCAACATTTCAATGAGATAAGAAAAAAATATGCACCATTTTAAAAAACGTTAAATTATCTCATAACTATCATAGGTTCCACCGGTGACGGCAAAAAATCATGTATTTGGGTTATTTACTATAGAAAAATTATGTACTCACAGCGGTCCACGAAATTCATCACATAAACGTAATTTTTTCAGCATTCCCATGAGATAGAAAAAAAATGCACAATTTTAAAGGACGTTTATCTAATAACTACCACAGGTTTCATTCGTGTACGCTAAATTCAGGTTTTGGGTCAGAAACTTCCCAATGTCATTTGTTTATTTTCTACTACCATACCACACGGAACCATTTGATTCCGCGCATGTTTTACTCAGATTTTAGGGTTGCGCAGTGGAATGGTTGACGTCTGGGCTCGATCACGCACGTTCGCTGCCACTGGAGAAAAGCGTGCTTAACCAAGTGTAGACAAACGTCTAATTGAATTTCCACTCGAATCGTTGTCTTTATTATGGTTTTGTCAGATCGACTGTATCGAAGCATGTGCGGAGGAAGGTTCCGTAGTGTGGTTTTTGGGGATCCGTACCGTTCATTCAAATGGTTTTTTATTACTATGTTTTTATATGCCTTCTGCCGAGGTCTTTGTCATAAAACGTATGATAGATAAACCTGTAATCAAAAGCACCAAACATTGTGATCAATTTAAGGGTTCCGATCCTTATAAGGAAAAATAACCGGCCAAGTGCGAGTCGGACTGGCGCACGAAGGGTTCCGTACCATTATCTAAAAAAACCGCAAAAAAAAAACAGGAGCCCCCCTAAATATTAATGTAATTTTAATTTAATTATTTATTCTGTAAGTAAATAATATACTCAATATATTGTGAACATTTTAAGCGTCTACCTGCTACCATTATCAATATCGAGCAAAAATGAGCAAAAAAATCACGTTTATTGTATGGGAGGCCCCCTTAATATTAAATTTCTTTTGATTTTTAGTATTTGTTGTTATAGCGGCAACAGAAATACATCATCTGTGAAAATTTCAACTGTCTAGCTACCACGTTTCAAGAGATACAGCCTGGTGTGACAGACAGACGGACGGACGGACGAAACAATTGTTAAGTTCTGTGGTCGCAGCTGTGAAAAAGTCAACCTTCTAGGTCAACGCAAAATTGTTGTAATGGACCCAAAACCTATAGGGTACTTCCCGTTGACCTGCAATCATGAAATTTGGCACAAAGGAAGGAATTATAGCACAAGTAAAGGTGAAATTCTGAAACCTGCAAATTTCTGTCTTCCTACAAAAATATTTAATTTGGTTTACATGGATGACATAATACTTTAGTTTTTTATATGGAAACCTAATTATGCATGTTACGTACGCTCTCCAAGTGTGATCGGAGCCCTTAGTGCGCGAGTCCTACTCGCACTTGGCCGTTTATTTATACCAACAAAACTATCAGTCAATATAGAATCTACGTCAGGTAGCAAAATGCACAATCCACCCTAAACCTATTGGTTCCTATTTGTGTAAGCCACTTGAAAAGTAGCGCGGTTTTTCCATGCCTTCTCGGCTCCCTCGAACTTTCTCGAAGGTCTCTTGAGGCGTTTCCACACACACTCGACTGTGCTTCAGTTAATTGAAAGAGATCGGACGTCGAGTGTCTACGTGTTGAGTGGGAGGACAAACTATAGGATCTCTGTGTGCTAGCATTAACTTGGACGTTTTATGTTAGCCTGGTACTTTGTTTTGTATAGAAATATTATTGGTCGCTCGGATGCACAACCAGTAACTCAAAGGGTGGACCACTCAAAGTCATGGATGGTTCTTGGGGATGATAATGTTTCTTGCTATGTTTTTGTATGTCTGTTAGAAACAATATCAAATTGAGAAATGGTCCAATCACATCGATAGATCAGGACCAGGGAGCACTTATCCAGTGGAGAGCGCAATACATTTTCCTTTGAAACACAACTCACCAATTTACGGCGGGGGACGAGGTAACTTACAGAGCTATGATTGGTCAGCTGCTGCGGAGGCTGCTGAAAACTGTCATTATAGCAATGGCGGCCCGTCATCGTACATAGGTTGCATACGTTGTATACAACTAATGTTTGGCGAGCCGCATTCCCCCGCAGGCGCACTTGATCAGACAAATTCATGTTAATTGTTCTAATAAGATTTTATCTATCTATCTACAATTATAACCTACACAAGTATTATATCTAATGAACCTATAACTAATGTTAACCTTTTTGTAGACCTTTCACGTAACTCGGTTTTGCCGTTCGTTCGTTACTATATCTAGGTAATAGAATGTTTTTGTAAATTTGTATTTAGTCACAAATTATCTCCGGCTAAAGTTACACAGCGAGTACACAGCTAAAAGGTCTAGATACAGTACTATCGGAAACGGGGAACCTGCATCATAAAACGAAATGTGGTCCTCAAGCAAGAGTTCAGTACTCATAAACTGTGTTTAACTCTGGCTTGAGTATCGTTTAACCTGCGGATAAGCTGTGTTCTTGACATAGCTTGCCAAGCACAGAAAGACTGCAAGTAGACTATTCAAGTGTAGGGGTAGTAAACACTGTAAGAAGACACGATCAAGCAGAAGTGAAGTTACTACTCATAGATGACATCACACTTTAGTTTTTTTATGTGGAAACCTAATTACACGTGTGACGCTCTCCAAGTGTGATCTAAACCCTTGGTGCGCGAGTCCTACTCGCACTTGGCCGGTTATTTTTAAGTGATATCTACGTAATGTAGAGTCTGCAACGCAGTTAGCCAGCCTGCATACAAAATTAGTATGTGAGCTGGCCCAGCCAATTACGTTGCAGACCGAATATAGCATCACGTGATTTCTCATATTATGGGGCATGAGAGGCGCCTGCGCCCAAGTTTATTCAGATACCTACAGTACAGGCACACCTCGGACACTCCATAGACCGCTCGTAAAATAATCACCTATTACTACTACATAGCCTAATGACATTTGTACACGTGCAAATGTGTGCGTAAACTCGTTCGTTTGTGAATGTGTGCGTTCAGCGCCTAAACAAAGTGTCTCCCGAAGAGGCTCCCCGACTCCGGGGTGAGGTGCGGTATCTGAATCCGCGCGGGGAAGGGAGTGGCCTTGCTGTACGTAGTACTATTATCTCTTCTGTGGTACAGGTAAGTTTTGTTTAATGCTATAAAATGACACAATCGCACTAATTTCCGTTTTGGGAATCCGCAATGTGATAGCGATATAGCCACGAAACAGCGTGTGTTATGCTATGTTTGACTCTACGTTCCATGCCGCTGATACAAGCTAGATAATCTCCGCTTTGCAAATAACTGCAATTTACTAAATATTCATACGCGAAAACGGCGGGCGGTGATAAAATCCAAACCGGACTGCAAGTAACAATCGGCACGTGTGGAGAAATTGAAGTGAATCTTCTGTAGGGCATTGAACCCGGCGAGATAAGAACGCGCGTGACTGCAGTGTTCCGGCTAGCACGTCCCTACTTGATAAAATTACAGGTACTACAGGCTAAACCACCTCTCGCCTTTACCCCCTAGACGTAGAGTTGAAATTCGACGTCATCTAACCTGATACATTGCAACCGCTTTGCTGCAGCCCCTGTCGTTGATGCGTCTAGGTGGAAGCTGATTTCGATTTTAGTAAAAATGTTTATGCTGATGGAATACTAAACAACAACTTGTGTGTTGTAAAATATTCCATATGTATGTATGTTTTCATATTATTATTCTAATAAAACAGGTAGGGACTTTTTTGTTTGACGTCAGATAATTATCTCACACTGAATAAATGAATATAAATTGAAGCTGGATATGCCAAGGCTTTGGCAATATGTGTTTCATTTCTTGTATTTACCAGGTCATATCTGCATAGAATCTTTTTTGGCGGTATACAACATCGCTATTGCATGTGCCAGAACATTTTCTACCTCCAAAAGGTTTTGAGCCATACGGCATACCCGTTCATTCTATAGATATAGTTTTGGGAGTATTTTGGATACCGATAAAAGTCAAAGTACTGGACCAATTTTAGTATTTCTTTTTATTATCGACGCGAAATTTTGTCATCTTTGATTTACTTATACACTATTTCTTACAACTATTCACAGTTTATGAATTAAACGTGAAAAACTGGAAAAAGTTCAAAAAAAAACGGTTTTTCACCCCTCCTCATGTTAGCACAAGCTTTATTTGTTCGGAAAATTGAGTGTGGTACTACTGAACAGTCACAAACAACAAACTTAAGTTTCGATGAATTCGGAATTATCTCGAGGTAAAAGTCTCTGCCGACTGAGGTAGGTCAAATGGCTGTTACAACGAAAGTGTGCCGAAGCTTTTATAGTTATAACGATGAGTTGTATGAATAAACATGTAACGAAGGTTATAAAAATATATCTGTGTGTCCATTCAAGCAGCAGCCAGCAATCACATTCTTCACAGCCTCCCCTCCAAGTTTCTGCATGATTATCGCACCCCCTATCATCAATGCACCACAAAGTTGAATTCATCTTGGAAACTACAACTAGGGGGATGCTTTAGGGGAGCAAATCTGTTTTTCTCGGCTACATTAGGCAAATAGCCGGTATTCCGCTCACGCAATCAATCCTTAATGTTGCGTTAAGACGAGCTAAACAAGGCGATGACTTGTTGCAGTTGGGTGGGAATTCGATGGATAAAGAATGGAAACTAATACGAGGTGGAAGAAATGGGAACTAAACTGAAAAAAGTTACCATGTAATGAGAAAGAGTTTATCTTACGGATGTTCCGTATTTCGGAAGGTCCCTATAAATCGCTACTTGGAAGTAGTATAGTCACAAAATTCCCCGATCAACGTAATTGGAGAACTAGGTGCTCAATCTTACTCGTATTTGAGCTACATTTATTTCTAATAATCATTTAATTCATAAGTTTTTGACACCTCTGAACTTACTAGCTTTATAGATGGAACGCTACTTCCACTTACCTATATAAAAAGGCTTGACAAAGCTGTATGAAATTCATAAATTTATGTTATTTACAACCACTACCTAGCGTATAACAATCTCTTCAAGTGAAACATAGACGGTTACAGGAGAGCGTGGCCCCACTAACTGCGCAAACATTTGCTCGACGCTCGCTGTGTAATGTTGCCGACAAAACAGCGCTTACTCTTGTATATGGCTAATCTGAAGAGGCTACCGAGTAGATTATCTTGATAGCAACGAAAGTAATATAAACGCGATAGTAAATTCCTAGGATCCAGAACACACTTTTGTATTTAGCCAGCACGGTAAGGTTTTTACCAGCGAATTAAATGTGATATTTACTGTTGCGGGTTCCTTCACGTAGCGTTTATTAGGGTTCGTTACAAGGAACCCTTATAGTTTCGTCAAGTCTGTCTGTCTGTTCATCCGTATGTCACAGCAACTTTACTGCTAACTGTATTGCTCACTGCTCATGGGAGATAGATGTATCTGATATGCCGTTGTGGATTTTTTTTAGGGTTATAAATATTTTCCTAAACAACCGGGAGTAATATCAAGTAACACTATTGTTTGCTTGTTGTCTGTTTTTTGGACTTGTCAAAGTGTATAATATTATTATATAACCTAATATTTTGTGTACTGTTTCTGTATCTTGTGCTGGCTCTCACACGTTTTGGTTTTTAATACTGAAGTGTGACCTGCTTTGGTCAATAAATCTTTTAAACTTTATTCCTAAACTATTAGGACTACAAAGTTGAAACTTGGTATGTAGATGAATACTGTGAACTGCTTTACGATTTTTGTACAAAAAAAAAATGAAATATTAAGGGGAACATGGAAGGTTTCTCTGGAAGAAATCTCTTCTTAGAGATAAGCTCGCGTTTGCCTATTAATTGTTTTATGAGACTTTTGTATCACATTGTTTTCCGTGCCATAAAGAATTATGAATTATGGAACTGACACCAAATTTTTTTTTCTTTATACCCATATGTGTGGTATGGAGTGTCCATAGATAGGTCTTTAAAAATGACGTGAGGTTTCTAAAACAATTTTTCCTCACAGTCGATTGTTAAAGAGATAGACCCTTGCAAAGTGGAAAAAATAGTGTCTCCCCCCTATAACTTTTAAATATGCTGTGTATCTTAATACAAACTTTCAACGAAAATTGGTTTGATCAAAATATAATAAGCAGTTTTTAAGATATAAAACATTAATTAAAAACCGCAAAGAACAATGTGATTCATACAAACACAATAAAAAACAAAGTAACAACACAAGCATCCAGTCATATAATTAATTGCTACTACGAAACCCTTCCTGTGCGATTCCGACCCGCACTTGACCGATTTTTTAATCCTCCATCATACATCTCAGGTAAACAGATTTGACATACCGCTCTCGACCTTACTCCTATAAACATAATTGTTATAATTGAAACAAAAAGTAAACTTTAGAAAAAACCGACTTCCACAAACCCTATTTGATTAGATTGAGTTTAATACAAACTGTAACCCCTTATCCCCCCCCCTTGGAGAATTAATTTTGTCAAATCCCATATCAGTGCTACCCCACGCTACTAAGGAACCCCTGTACAAAGTTTCATGGCTCTAGGTCCACCGGTTTAGGCTATGCGTTGCCTGCCCGTCAGCCACGCATTGTATTTCATATGTGGTCTTCATCAGCAGTTCCACATCACAATATTATGCTTACCATGTGCATTTTCACGAGTTATTATGAAAAACACAAAAATCACTATAGGTCTGACTATAATATTTGAAGAGTTCCCTCAATTTCTCCAGGATCCCATCATCAGATCCTAACCTGGTGTCAATGGGACCAATGGGAAGGTAAACCCTTTCAAACAAAAAAAATAATTTTCCAAATCGGTCCATCCGTTTAGGCGCTACCAGGGGATGGACATAAAAAAAAAAACAAACATCCGGACGAATTGTAAACCTCCTCCTTTGGGAAGTCGGTTAAAAATACCAAATATTTGTTGAATTATATCATCAGTGTTGTGTAGCATGTGAACCAAACACCTTTCCCCGGGCTACGGGCTTTGCTGATCCTCTGAAGGAAACTGTTTGTGAACTTTGGTCTACGGGTTACTCTCTTTCGGTTTCAAATCTGGTCCTGAATATCTGAATCTTTATTAATCGACTATGCGATAATGAAGAAGTAACCCTGTACTTCGTATTTTTTATATACAAAACAGACACACAGAAAACTTACAATAGATAGATCATGTTCAAAGGCGAGCTTATCTTTTACAAGAGATTTCTTCCAGAAAACCATATGAAAAGGGTAAGGTACTTCTTTAGAAAATAGTATCTTTTCGAGATCGATTTTAGAGACATCTGGATTTTTGTTCGGCGGCGGCGGCGTGCCCACCTAAATTACATGTCTGTGGTAGGTGGACTGGACATGTTACGTTGGTGAGCACGGCGCCTTAGCTAGCTTTTTACGAAGGTAATATTAAATTGTATGGTATTCGTATGTTGGTTATTTTCACGAGTTACTTTTCATGTCAGTACATCTCAAGAAATAAAATTATTTAATTTCAAGATACAGCATGAATATTTATACATCTGAATTGTATATAATCTCGCTGTTTCCGGTTCCGCCAAAGTCGACGGCAGACCAAAGGAAATTTTAGTAATGTTTATTTTAATTCGAGCCCTTTTAATTCAGATCCTTTAGAAATGCTGTCATGATCCAAGGTGTTTTTATATTTTTCTCTCTGACTTTGATTATATCACGTGTCACAGTCGAGGACAAAAACCCTCTGAATACTTTCTGATAACGGCATAAGAAAGGCCTGGCCATTTGTTCGTTCTGTATTAATTGTGAAAGTTACCTGGTTGTGAGCTCTGTGAACCAATCTGTTGGGGACGTGCTGTGTGTACGTGTATGTTGAACCCCACACAATGAAATATAGGTACTAGTTTGCGAACTGTAGTGATTTCTCCCCTCAGCAGTTGACCGACCGGTAAGGTACCATATGCTGTGTGGCGCGTCTGTTAAAATCCAAGATGGCGGCATGAATGGTCTGTGGAACCTTAATACGGTCGCAACTACATAGGGTAGGTTTTGGACCCCTGTCTGCACTAAAATTGCGTTTTCTACTACTGTTTATAGCAAGATAACAGCATTATTTTGTGCAGAAACCTCGGCTGAATAACATTTACTAAGTCTTGATTTGAACCACTCTACATTTCCTCCTCTTCCTGCCAAAGACACATCACTAATTCAATAAAAACTTGATAATTTTCGTCGCGGGCTGTCACACGAAACCGGTCTGCAGGGCGGACTTTTTTGAACTGACGTTATTTATTTCTCAATTTCTCTATGGCCAAGCATTCAAATTTACGCTTGCTAGCTGTCTTGTTTCACCGGCAACATATTTCAGTTGGTTAGAAAGAGCTAGCTAGCTATTTAACGGCGCGTTTCATCAAAATAAAGAGGCGGGAACGCCTAACCAAAATGTGGCGTTCAACAACTTGCGCACAGTCGATATTGTCCTTATTACGGCGTTCAACAACTCATGCAATTCCGCCATGTTTACTTCCACTGATGAGGGACGACGGTTAATGACGGGTATACGGAAATATTACCGATATTTCTTCACTTATGTAATCCACTACACTCATGAATTTACCTTTTTATAGATATTGAAATACGAATATACTCAATAATGCAATTAAGTAGCGCCAAATCTTTTCAGTACCTAGTTTAGTAGATATTTCCACGCTAAATATACGTATTTATGTTACATTTTGGTATTTTTTTGTGTGACACTGTTTGCAATTATTGAGGCGTTTTCTGACTTTTTATCTCTGTGGTCTCTTATATTTAACGCCGGACATACGAGAATAGAAACGCAAAGCATAACCCAAAGACTACGACAGAAAATATAGTTTAAAATTGTGTTTCAATATAAGTATAACGTTGTTTTAAGCCTTTGTTTATCTTTCGAAGCTGATAAAAGTTTTTTCTCGTTGTCGTTTTCTGCGTTTGTGAAAAAGTACCATTTCTCTTTGTTATGGTAATCGTGCTTTCAAATACTCTCGTATTATTTAACCCAACTTTATTTCTAAATCTCTTTCAGCCAAGATAAGTTAAGTGAATCGCAACCTACTTCGTTTCGCGTGTTACAATTGCCTTTTAGAGGTTTTACAATTTCACATTCACATTTTTATTAACCGCGATTTACACATATAACAAAATTACAGTACTTCGCAACATCAATAATGATTTGTCTCAATTAGCATTAGAAGACAAAGTCCTGCCCTTTTTACCCCAACATTGAGGTAATTCAAAGGGCGTGCGGCCCTCGGGGAGTTTTTAATCCGACCCTCGAACTCTCCGTTGAACTAATGAGGAAATAACACGGAATTACCGGACCTATTTCGTTTACAAAGTTAGATTGAATAAAAGGTAGTATTTTAGAGTCAAAGTTGTATTGTGTAATGTTTTATGATTATTTCGCTTCCGAGTTTCACGAGTGGAACTGGGAAATCGTTACAATAAATATCAGAGCTCGCATCAAATGTTTTCTCAGCAAAAGTGCAACTGGACAACAAATTTCTAGACTTACTTCTTCTAGTTTTATTTTCTAATATCATTAAAACTAAATTTGAGTTAAATTACAAATTGTAATTTATGAACTTTCAGTCTGTGGTTTAACTTATTGCCTTAATGCATAATTATCTCCATGAGATAGGGCCTACCGAAATTAATCGACAAACTCTTATATTATAATGAATTCAATCTATAAGATAAAAACCCCCCCCAACACAAACAACTATCATCTTTCAAATTACTAAATAGATTTTATTAAATCATGGCTAAGAACTATCTTAAGAAAGTCTTCTACAAAAAAAACGCAATGAAATCCTACCACCCGTTCAACAGACCCACAGACCCCACAGACACACACACTCAGACAGACAGACAGAATGAAAAACACTTTAAACCTATAAACATAGAAACACGCAATCGGCATTCACTGGTAAGTGCTCACAGCTAAACCAAACCAATTAGCGAAATCGATTTAAATCTCTTACACGAGTACGTACCACCTACAAATCGTCATCGGATTTAGCTGAAAAACAAGCACGCCCTCCATCTGGCTTAAGCAGCTTTAAGTGGCAAATGGTGGTCATTAGCGCTCGTCCGATACTATCGCGAGTTGGTTTAAACCACGCTCGGATTCGTGGCGAATCCGAAGGATGTGAATAGCGCCTAATTAGGCAGGAAGTGCAATCTTGTCGGTTCCTCGTCTAGCTTTAGGGCCTGTGATGGTAGGCTAGAATCTGGCTAGAATCATTTTAGTAATAACTACTGGGGGCCAATTCTGGCGCTCGCGAGATCATGTCCATGGTCGAAATATCGATTTTGAGATACCGAAATCTTTATCAAAAACAAGAAAAAGCTATTCTTATGACTAGCCTTTCAATCAACCGAGATATCTCGACCCGTTTTCGATCTAAATAAATGTAAATCGAGATTGTTTTCGACAGATTTAGCCCGTACGAAAAGCGATATCTCGACTGGGGAGATGATCTCGATAGCGTGAGAATCGGGGGCCTGGTGTTAAAATATGTGTATGAGTAAGTTTTACCTGCATGGCGATATGGCGTGGTACCATACAATATTATAGATTATAGTATCTGTGGTGGTACCTATGTGTACTTAGGCGTAGATTCATTCAAACTTTTGAAGAAATGCCAAAATGACATCCTGCATTCCCGCTCTCGTGGGCCAGGTGCAGGCACAACATCCCCCCTGACATCCTGCATTCTGGCAGTCGGTTTCGCCCTGAGGTTTGGCCTCTAGTCTGACACTCCTCCTCTAACCCGCGCTGAACCAGCAACGTGGTGGATTATGGCCCAATTATACTCGTAAAGGCCTGTGCTACTTGGTGGAGACTTCACTAAGTACATTTACATTTACGTTATCCTTTGGTTGATGACCGCTCAGGATCGCCAAAAGGGAGAAACCCCTGTGCTCAGTAGTAACACACCACGGCCACAGATTACTAAATAGTTACTACGTAACAGATACTTCACTCAGTAGGAAATTTCCAATACCTACTGCTATAATAGCCTACTCCGTCGCGTCAGCAACCGCTGCATGCTAAAATGTGCCTAAATGCTCAAGCGTACAGTTGTGATCGCCTCGCATCGCAGATACTCTTAGGCATGGTTCACACGGCATAGTCCTGCACGTTTTTTTGCAGTATAGTTCTTAACGGATAAACAGTGGCCTAGGTTCACACGACGTATACTACAAAAAAACGTGCAGGACAATGCCGTGTGAACCAAGGCCACTGTTTATCCGTTAAGACGTATACTGCAAAAAAACGTGCAGGACTATGCCGTGTGAATCCAGCCTTACGATACGAACACAGTTCAAAACGTGCGTGCGCTTGGCTTGCGACAACCATACTGACTTGATCAGCGCCGGGCCATAGCCGGGCGCCCGAGAGCTCGGGCGGGCGGTAGGTAATTATAGCGCGCGAGTACATTCAGTGACGGAGGCCTGCCACGGCACAGGCTCAATAATAATAATAAATATTTAAATCGAGTCCTAACAATTCATTGGGATAATATAATATAGCGTCACGCCTTTTCCCATACGGGGTGGCAGAGGCACAACTGTGCCCACTCTCATGCCAGTGATTACATTTTGCGTGACAGCGGGCTAGCCCATCGCGCAGCTATTGAGTTATGAAGGTTTTCTCACTATGTTTTCCATCACCCCGTTAGTTGGCATATGGTCAGCACCGGGATTCGAACCTGCATCTCCTGCGTGAGAGGCAATCATGAAACCCACTAGAGCACGGAGCTTCTTCTTAATTGGGATGTAAAATAAATACCTCACTGAAAAAGTTACAGCGTCCAGAACTTAAACCGTTCAACAACAACTTGAACATAGTGCTCTAGGGGGCAAATTGTTTGCAGATCGAAACGAACACACGCCGAGCCACAGGGCTCTTTCATCAAACTGGCATTCACAGACCCATGTAGGTCACGCCGAACGAGTAAATTTTTAAACAACAGACTACAGCAGTTATCTAACTTTTAAACCAGCTACTCTCGTTTCCATCCTGAAACTAGATACCTCACGTTCCATTGTTACACCTCCATTGTGCATAGATATCCGCAAAAAGCTTCCAGTGACGCCATGCATAAAGACCAGTCATTGTCGGTGTTGCCAGGGTATATGTAGCTGTGTATGAGTGGTTTAGGGTTGAATGTTGCCCGGCGGGGTTGTGCTAGTCAACTCTTATTGAGCTGGACAAGTAAGCTCCTTATCAGGCACTGTATGGCGAAGATAAAGCTGACCACCGATGGGCCCCGGTAGTTGTAGCAGAGTGTCGGTACTGTCGCGTGCAAAAGTGCCTAACGGTAGAACGCTTAAAGTTTTAACGAGGCGGGTGGTAATTTTCTTAGTGGCGGTTTCTCATAAAGGCATTATTTAGAGTGGCGTGTGAAACTCTGAAAGGGAAAGTTACATCGAAAATCAATTTTTCCAATTAAAAAATGTCTGAATAAAAGTTGCAAGATATGATTGAAGATTTTGCAAGTGTAATAGTGTTGTTGTACAGTGTGCCATAATGTAGGATTAATAATGGTGTGCCAGCATATGTGGTTTCAAAACAGAAGTAGAGTTATAAGTCGTAGGATCACTATAAAATCCTATCACTACAAAGAAAAGTTCTGCAGTTGAAAAAAAATCTTGATGTAACATTTACGAGTAGAACACACATGCAAGCGTAGACATTACATTGACTGCCAAACCTGTTTGATCACATCTCGTTATTTCGTAATTTATTTGTAATCCATAAAAAAGACATACAGAAAATACTCTAACAACAGATTTATTCCAGCAAACTATAAGGAAAGGGAAAGGTATATGCGGACTGCAATTAGTTTTTAGATTATTTTTTTGATCTTAACTTACTGCGAGACGGTCTCTGACCAGTGCAGAAGTTAATGTCATGCTTTGAATAATATTTAGAACTTACTTAAGCTTTAATTATAAGTAAACCTGTAATTAATTCTTGAATAATAAACACTTTGAACTTTGAACTTTGATATGATTGAGCGGGGAAAGACTCTAATCTTATCTCTTTATTTTCTGATTTCAACTTCAAAAGGTTAATTAAAAATATTTATGACTACTTTTCATGACAAGTGTACCAATCCAACTGTTTCGGCGGAAGAACGTCCGGGCTTATAGCGCATGAAATTTGACAGCCCCCTCCCAACCCCCTTCAGGCTCAACTCCCCCCTCCACACCCCTGAGTGTTCACGATAACAATATTATTAAGCTGGCCTGTATCGAAACTCACCTCCACTCGCAAATTAATAACCTTATTAAAACCCTCCCCTTAAATAAATGAAACCTCGCATGTAATTGTCGAATCATTCCATTACATTTCGTTAAAATTTACGATGTTTGCCGCGTCTTGGGCGAATCTATTGTTCAAATAAATAAAGCTGTTAGGTAGCCATTAATGGCCGTTTCATTAGGTCCAAACGACCATTGGACAGCATTCGTGTAAACAAACAGACTTGGTATTTGTAGCGGAGTAGAAACTCCAAGTTTTCTTTTCTTCTGATTCTGAATTTCGCCTAGATTCAAATAATGAATATACAAAGGTCTATGAATATACAGGCTTTAGTCAGTACCAGGAAAAGCATTTAGAGCTGAAAATGTTGAAACGGCCACCTCTTGCATAAAGAGTAGAGTATATAAATAAGCCTATCACTCACGTAAATCTACTACAGTTTCTATTTCTGCCTACAATTTCACATTCGTCATTACCTCGACAACGTTGTGCGTATTTGCATTGCTAATATGCACATTAACGTCCACGGTAATGGGATTTACAAAAACAAGCGCAACGCAAAATGTACTACCGAAAATGGACCATTAGCGAACAAAACTATCATTTAAGGTAGAAACTCTGAATGTGGTTTTTGGAATAATTTGATTTGGAAGTCCTTGGTAGGAATTACTTCATAACAGAAAATTACTAAAACTCAGGAGTGCGTCAGCTGTTGTGCCTACTTAACCGAAGTAGCAATAAAATATAAAACATAATGGAACTTATAAACTTGAGATTTCTGTACATTATTTTTCCGGGTTAGCAATAAAGTTCCCGAGAAAGTTTCTGCGCGAAACATTTGGAATCCGCACAAAGAAGACTTCATAAAAATGCCTCAACTCCATTCTATGTACTGTAATCATCTTCCATTCCCAATTCCTGAAACTTTTTTCATCTTTGTTCACATCTGTTTGGGCGCTTTTCTCTTTCCTTCTCGCGATTTTTCTGACACTTAAAAAGTAATGTTTCCAGAGGGTCGGCGTTCATATATTAAAGTTGGGACGTCTTTGGCTGAGATTTTTCGGTTTGGGAATGTCTTTGATCTGTTACTGTTTCGTTCAGTATCAATAGACAAGGACTGTTCCTTATTCATTGACTTTGTATCATGTTAGGGCGTGTGCTCGTGCGTTGAGATTGCGAGAAATGATAGATATTGTACGGATAAGGCAATGCTTATACGAGTAAACACTTTCATTGTTGTCCATATGTTAATATTCTTCTGTATTTTCTGTGTTGTTTCTGTGTCTTGTGACGCTTGAATAAACGCCTATTGTGTTCTAAACATTTAAGCAATGGTTTAGTTGCAGGTTATTAATTACCAGTAGTAGGTATACAGTTTTAGTACACAGCATTAAAACTTAAAGTTACTTTTAAATTACGCAGCTTAAACACGTTTGTTTTAAATTTCGCTCATTATTTTCTGCACAATCCCAAAAATTACTAGATATTTAAGCTATCGCCAGAAATCAATAAATAATATTTCCAAAAAACATCACCGAACCGTTCTCATTCCTCTGCTATCAAAATTCCAATCCACCGTAATACCGCATTTCCTCTCTAGCTCAGTCTCACAAAGGAGCCCGTTCAATCCAGTTAATAGAAGCTAGAGCGCTCTGAAAGAAAAATTATCTAGAACCAGAACGAGTATTTGCTTTAACGTATTCCCGATCCAAACATGTCTGGTGATTGGTTGAATTGGTGCTGCAAGTGTCCTGAGACGTGAGGTGGGCACCAACCTAAGGCCGACGGGGAATACAAGAGGAATGTGCAGGTGAAGCTATAAGCTAGGGGCTAAAGGGATAACAACCAGCCAAGTGCAAGTAGGACTCGTGCACTAAGGGTTCCGATCACACTTGGAGAGCGTAACACGTGTAATTAATTAGGTTTCCACATAAAAAACTAAAGTGTGATGTCATCCATGTAAACCAAACTGAATATTTTTTTAGAAAGACAGAAATCTGCAGTTTTCAGATTTTTCCCTTTATTTGTGCTATAAGACCTTGCTTCAACGGGCAGTACCCTCTAGGTTTTGATTCCCTTGCGAATATCAAGCAATTTCAGCAAAATTGAGACATATGCGGTATCTTTTGATTGCGTTGACCTATAAGTTAAATTTTTTCACAACTTTAAGAGATCATAGATTTGAGTAATCGATATTAATTTCGACTTTATACCTCCATACATTTCTGAGAAAAAGTCTTAAAAGACGGCGAGACAGACAGACAGAAATTTACAGTTTTCGGATTTTTTCCTTTACTTGTGCTATAAGACCTTCCTTCATTCCAAATTTCATGACCCTAGGCCAACCAGAAGTACCTTATAGGTTTTGATTCCCTTGCGAGTTCCACGCAAGTTCATACAAATTCAACAAAATCATCAAAATTATCACATAATATCGCGGTATTTTTTTATTGCGTGAACCAAGAAGTTTAATTTTTTCATAGCTCCAAGGGACCATAGACTCGAGCCAAGGGCCTATCTCTCGATATCTATGGTCGCTACAATAAATGAATATATAGAATCTACAATAGAAATGGGTAACCCAAGAAATCGCGTCCGCTTTCTTCTCTGCCAGTAGTCAATCACCCGAGAGCGTTGCTATAGCCCCGTAGTTTCGAATGTCGAGTTCTGCAGATTGATTTATTGGGAGTCCCGAAGGCAAGCCCCCAGGCGCATTCCACCGCCTGTTAATGGAAAGGGCAAGGCTTCGTTTTTCGTTTTTCAATGATGACTCCGCTTAATGGCATGAAAGTTTGTCGAGTATTTTTCAAGGATTTCCCTTTTCGACCGTTCGCCACTTGATTGTACAAACATTTAGGGCCTGGTGGTACGCGCGGCTGGTTACTGTTTTCACATAAAAAGTTTTCAATCATTGATGCCGCGTTTGGGTGTAAATTACAATTTTAGTCTTTCATTATAAATGCATAATTTATTTTATTCTTGCATTTTACTTTGATGGCTCACTTTTTGTAGATCTCACTACTTATTCGTAAGTCATTTTGTAAACATTAATGCCATTCAATGTGATTTTGCGAACAAACTTATGTTGCACGTTACTTTGATAATTTATTTCTTCTAGATTTATTACCTACCTACATCTACATATTCATAAGGTATTGCGCCGAATATAAGTGGCAGACAGGAGGTAAGTCAAACCCCTTTACGGATCTTCTTCGAAAGATATCATTCTGTGTAATTACTCGCCACTTCTATTTCGTGTGTAGTGGCATGAAGAAGCCATCAAATGCTTATAAATATGCAAATCCCTGTAACCAATTTTGCATTAATGTGAGCCAACCACTTGCGAATGTCACTTGGGTTAGGTATTATTATTATAATGCCTGTACTGAACGAATACAAAGGACATTTCGGAGCACACAAAGGTCTTTTGCGAACCAATAAATAAAATTTTAAGTGTTCTGAGATTTATATTTAAGTTTTTTATATTCATAAATAAATGGAGATGAAAGCATTATCTACAGTACCCTATTAAGATTTAAAAAATTACAAGTCAGACTTGACTAACAATTTTATCAACAAAGAGTATCTTTTTACTCGAGAGTATCTTCTAATTTTTCATGGAATAACTTCATTTAGAACTGTCATTGTCATACAAATTGTCCCCGGGATAGTTATTTTGGCATAACTTATTGTTGGTAAAATCCAGCCGCACCTTAGTTATACCTACTTCTGTCATGATTTGAGTTATTGAAATTGTTTAGTAACTGTGAAACGCGTGCGGTCCAAGCACAGAGGTATTATTTAGTTTATAGCATCAATCAATATGCGAACTCAAATGGTTTTGCTGGTAAAATAAGGGATGAGGGAGGCAGGCGGACTTCTTTGTAAAAAAGGTTCGAAGTATTTAGTAAAGAATCCAAAAAACTCAGCTTTCATAAAACTGCATTCTCCAGCGCGAAAATCGTGCCAATATTCCAAATGGCGTCTCTACGCTGAAGCATGCACTCTTGTACGGAACAAAATACTCGCAAATGATTTATTGAAGGGGGCCCATTGTTGTGTACCATCTCCCACGCGCACGCTAAATTTCAATGACAGTACAATACAACCAACTTTAGTTAACACCCGATCTTCACTAAACTCAACCTTACACGTCCAAGATAGGAGTTAAGAAAGCAGGCCTTAACTTTGACAGACAACTTGGCGGCTCGGTAAGAAAGATTTATTATGTTCCACAAGAAACAGTGAACAGTAACTTGTGTTTGAAGTTAGTTAACGATAAGTTTCCGACTAGTTGGTATTTAAGATATTTTAATCTGTGTTGTTAACTGTCACTAGGGAGTAAGCCTGGAAAAGTTTCAGTTGAACAACATTGATGATGAATAGTGAGGAAGAATTAAGCCTCAGATACACTAGGGACAAATAGTCTCCCAACAAGTCACTGCAACCTAATTTTGCACAAGCCGCGAAACATGTCCTGACAATTTACTATTATATTACTACTTCACACTTGTAATCAATTACGTTATACTTTTTTACTTTACAATTACTTTACCTTAAAGTACGGATATAAAGTAAAAGTAAAGTAAAGTAAAAAATTCGTTTATTTGCAAGCAAATGGAAGTACATCATGGATGGAATGCCCTGTCCCTCAAATTGGCGTGAGCTGTGTCTTGAGAGACAGATATGAATATTTTTTCTCCTTTAAACAATGACCTTGAATTGCACGAAACAAATTGAAGTATTGTAGCAAATAAAATAAATGAGAAACTGAAGTTAATAAAATTATGAAAAACATAATTCGGCAGTCGATATATAATCCAAACGAGATGTTTGCTTTGACCTGTAGCAGTAGATATACCCCCCGATCATTCCAAGAGAAACAGAGAAGACAAAATTAATTTCATGAATTATTCAATCGCTCAATATCGCCGAGAGGCAACTTCTGTAGCTGTTATAGGTAGGTATCCGTTAATACAATCGAAAGAAAGTGAATAAGATAATTCGATTCACTGCTAATACATTCCGAAAGGGGTTGGTTGGTACTGAGATGGTATTAGTAGGGTACCCATAATATGAATAAACATATTTCACGTACACAGTTTTCTATATTGTTATAGAGACTGCCGCCTATAGATGATGGCCCGTAACAAACCGTCGCCGCTGTCAGCTTTGAGGTTTGTCTCAGTTGATGGTTTAAATCTGTCCTTTTCACGCTTGAGATAGCTGTCAGAGCTAAGAGCAGTTAATTATTATGATTGCATATTTTACTCTCTTGTAAGTAAAATGAAAATATTAACACCCTAGATATATGAACCTACATCAATCAAACTCTATCATTAAATAGTACTCCACTATTAATATGGTACGTCTGGCTTTTGAACGGAAATCAATCTATTCGTGGACGATCACAGTAAGGCTTTGTTCTCATTACGGCTGAAAGTTAGCGCGTAACTGATTTAGCAGCGAACTCGGCGTTAAAGTGCTGTGAAGTCCGAGAAGCATTCCGATTGGACGACACAATAAGGGCTGTCACTTAATGCGTCAATCTCTTTCCTTTTTTGTTTAGAAACGAAAAGGGAGGTTGACCCACAATAACTCTGTCCCTTACTTTCAATATCATTTCAAAAATCTGAGACGAAAAACAGCAGAGTTTTTTTTATTACATTCAGAAAATAAATATGATTTTCAATCTAACTACAAGCGCAGTGGATGCTCAAGATACTCAATGAAAGTGCAACAAACGCATGAAACGCATGGTGTGTATGGCGTCTTTACCAGCATAGACACATTTTGCAGTTCATATAAGTTCAGTGTGAGCGTTATTGGCGCCGTCCACATTCTTTGATAGAAGCGACATCGCATGGGGCGCTTGAAATTGTGGCCACAAAATCTGTGTCAAAACGGATAGTTTTCACTCTGTCGCGCGTGACAGCCGATAAAAGTTTTCGTTACTACTCAAAATAGTAAAAATTTAGTACAGGAAGGCGATGGCAGCGACTAAATAAAAACGCCAGATATATGGAGATACGACTTTCAGTCGCTCACTGAGAGACCAATGAGAACATACCCTAACACAAATAGCTACCTACACGCGTATCACTAACAACATGGAGTCGACCAGCTACTGTATCAAGGAAAGGATACTATAGCCACTTATAATAATAGACTTGGGCTATTTTCCAGCAAGTTTGCTTTAACGATAATTGCATACCGCCTTGGCTACCTTTAAGGGAACTGCCAGAAGGAGCGGATTTCCGGGTGAGTGGACAATATAAGTTTTTGGAGAGGACAATTTAAGGCATTTGGTAAGTTTTAACACACGTGTGTACAGGCATACTTTGCTATTGGCACCTTAGTAGGATACCTGATCCTGATAAATCTGGGTTCGGAGGCAGAGCCCCGAATGATGGAAGGTAAGACAAGACCAAGACACATAATTTTGTGATTTTTTGCAAACACTTTTCACTAATACTGTACAGCAAACTTAAGGTCGATATAATAAAAAAATACATCTGTTCGTGTCCAATGAGGAGTCGTTCAAAATTATGGGCACTATCACTCCTTACCGAAAAAATTGATTCTTGAAAATCACCCCATACGACTGACCGCTAAACAACACACCCAAAGCAAAAAAAATACCGTGACGTCGATCGTCTTCTCATACTATCAAGTTTAATTTGCTTTAGTCGGAATTCACAAAGGGCTCTATAGCGCCCGTCTATAGAAGGCAATATCTTAAGCGATCTCTGTTCGCATAAAGGGGAACCTGGTCGTCGCGGTTTCCATCGTTTTCTCGTCTTTCTAGTTTGTGCAGAAAAATGGTCGGTAGAAGCGGAGAAAAATTGCTCCTAATACCGAACTTGCGACGGTGAATCGCCCAATCGGCATCGTACCGTAGTTTAGTTGCTCCTAATAGCAATCTTGGAATGGTGGATCAAGGCATCACCCTGTAGTTTGGTCAGAGTTATGTTCAAAGAGGACGCTAGGAGGCTGTCGTGATAGCAATTTAGTTTTATTTTCTTTTTTTGTCATCGAGATCCGCAACGGAACTGACTTCAAAAGGCGTTCTCGCAGGCTATTTCCTAGAATTTAGTGAGGCACGCACCTTTTATTTTGTTCAATCTTGGTATTCTTTCGCTTCTCCAATATCTTAATTACATGTTAATACTCAATACTTAATACTCAATCATTTATTGCACTCCATAGATTAAGTTAAGTTAAGTTGTTAAGTTCTTTTTCTACGGGTACAATGTTATTTATTTTTTTCAAAATAAATCTGGTGAAAGATTTAAAAAGGCTACAAATATAATTTTTAACTGTTTAACTCTATACTTTATAATACAGTTTGTGAGATACAGCCCAGCCCGCTGACGGACAGCGCAGCGGAGGCTTACTAATAGGGTGTTGTTTGGCACCCTTCGGCTTTAGAATTTTTAAAACAATAACTTGATTGACGACTATTTGGCATGCAAATCAAAGTGGTTTTTGTTTTATTCAGATTGCGGGTCGGTGGTTATCCTAAACCGTTTATTAAATCTGAAGAAGACTTGAAAACTCAAATGGAATGAATTTAAAGTAGTTGAGATAACGAATTTCAACAATTCTTTGTAGAATGACACCACTTGTTATCTTTATGTATTTAATTAATGGTAGTCAACTTGGCTTTTATCATTACAATCGCAATGTTTCTCCGCTTCGTAGGTATAGAGGCTTGGGGCGCTTGGACGCTTAATGAAAAAACTTTCTAACATTTCAATTAGACTCCCTTCAAAGACGGTAATTTTCCAACGTTAACGAGCTAAATTTTATCGAAAATTAATTGCGACATCTTCATTGAAAAGTTTCCATTCAACTTTTATATTATCACAAATTTTCACTTGGGCTAAACTTCGTCAACGTATTGTCTGTTTCCTCGAAGGAGTGACGCGCCTACTCTTCTTTAAGCAAATTTTCTCGTCAATTACGGGAATAACCTGCTTCGTGAGATTCCAAAAATAATAATTAGGGAGTCGGTTCCCCCAGTGTAGGCTTAATTTCGTTAAATCAATAAAGGTGGGAAAGTCTTGCGTAATTCACGTCAGCGCCAGAAGCAAAGGACAAATTAATTATGTTTCGGATTATTTTGAACTGGAGTCTTGTTTTGAGTTTGGATTCTGGAGTTTGTTGCTTACGCAGATGATTTAGGAATTAAAGTAACACTTTTAGGGCTACGTAACTTAAACGTAAAAAAAAATAACCTTATTTAGATAGGATCACTTCGTTTTCCATCCGTCCGTCTGTCAATACTCTGTTTCTCAGCAGGAACACGTGGAGATATTACGAGGTTTCAGTTAATATGGTCTTTTGGAGTTGTGAAAAATTGAACTCAAAAGAACAAAAAAACAAAAGACTAATCCTATTATTGTTGTAGGAAACCCTCCAACCTTTTGTTTTTTGTTTTTTTGAGTTGTGTGTTTGAGTTGTGTTAGCACCAACAAAAATAACCATACAATCCAGTTTTTCATACAAATTATGGGGTTATAGTTGTGAATTTCGGAGTTTTTCTGACATATGGGTGCAAACATGTGCTTGCATACCCAATTTCAAATTTTTAGGACTTCGGTAAGTACCCTAGAGGTTTTGGTGACATGCGAATCGTTCATATTATTGAGCATAACTTTTTCAAAATTAGACTTAAAAAAAATATAAAAAATATTTAAGATCCTCACACTTATGCTTGCTTAATTTTTAGATATTTTGATTACCATTTTAACTCATAACAGCCATACCAGCGTTCATTGTAGAACTCCTGGAATAACTGTTTTAGGTAAAAAACAACTATTAAAATTATTTATTTTTCATATAGTTTTAAATTGCATTATGATGTTTTCAAACACTAAATTTCTAGCCCAGAGACGGTTTTATAACATATATTTGTGTGGATTTAGGAAGTATCTCAAACTGCTGGAATAACTTTTAAAAAATGCATTTTGCTGGACAATCGTCTTATATCAAAAATGTTAAATAAATAACATACCTTACATAACTTACCCATGTAATTACAGTATTCTCCAACAAAGAAGTCTGATAACCTTGAAACCTCAGAACAATCTTGAAACATTGGATGATTTTGTTATAACCACAGATACTATAATATGATATAACCAAGGAGTTTAACTGAAAAGTAAGTAAACCCCCTAAAAAGTAAAGTCCTCTTTTATTATAATCATTAACTGTTAAACTTTAATATAATTCCTTGGATTTATCAAAATCATGAAATATCTTTCAAAGTCAACAGACTTATTTGTTAAGAAATACTTCACCTTGTACCTTGTTGAAATGAAATGAGTTTATCGAATAAATACCCACTTACATACTCAGAAGTATATAATGGGCACAAAATACAGAGATTCAACATTTAAATCTTGATTTTAAATAACTATGCAGTACAGAATGTCCACAAAATACATTTTCATATCCCTGGCTGTGGACGCCAGTCATAATTTTTAATTTGATGTATGAGATGCCTTGTACTTATTGAAAACATCATATTTTGTTGTTCAGGAGCTTGAGATAACTTCTGACTTTTTTCTTTGTGCATAGGTAACTGTAAGAAAGTGATTCTAGTTTAGTTAGTAAGGTACCTAAATGGATAAATGGGTAAACCTACCTTGTGATGGGTGTGAAAGTTATCAAACTGGGCTTTCTTCAATTAGAAATTCAGTGGGTAAGTATTGATCAGGGTTTCCTTGGTGTATGATCTAGATTCTAGAATAATTTTTACTGATATTCCTAACAAATTGATACTAGGTATACTTTTTAGGGTCTGTATAAATGAATTTCAACCAGTTTCAATTCCATTTCAATTTAGCAGAAAGGTAGGGATTGATAAGGTGTTTGCTACACTACGCTACACGATAAGAATCCTATTGTGGGAACAACAGAAGCAATGTAAGTAGTGGTACCTGTTTGTAAATGTTATGATGATAAGTTGTTGAATTATCGAAATTGCACTCACTTACCTCTAAATAGTAGGTATAAACAAGTAGGTATTCTGTCCAGCTCATGCCAGACACCTTTGCCCTGGTCTGACTGTGTCATAAGGTAAGTAGATACACACAAGATCACACATAAGTACTTTTAAAGTTGCAGAGAAATGAAGCTCGAAAAATAACCAATCGAGATTTTCAGCCCCCAAAATAAACGTCAAAACGTTCCGTTCGTCTAATATATAATTATATTGAAATTCGATGGAATTCTCAAGAAAATCACATTCTATAACCCACCAAAATACATTTCCCAGTAAACTAATTTTAATTGCCACCAAAACCATGCCCGTTATTTTTAACTGCTATCTGTCAAATAGGGACTAAAATCGGCCAACTAAAATACCTTCCGAATACGAAATCCGAATATTGGCACACACTAAACTAGACAAGATAAAATTAACTTTAAGAAAGCAAAATATATTTATTTTGGCGCCTTCCAATTAACGATTAAAGCTAAGCAACTAAGTTGTCGTCATGATGACGTTTAGAGAGCTTAGTTCCCCTTTTAGTTTAGTGCATCTGCCTTCGAAATAGCATCCATTATGAAAATCTTAAAAACAACTTGAATGGTTGAGTCTTTTGAGACTGTAATGTACCAAATTGGAAGCTGCATCAGTGATGTATTATGGGTACTGCCAGTATCATATAAAAGTATTAATTAAACGCGGTTTATCAAACCAACCAGAAAGTATATTTAGAAAACAACCTGCCAACCTGTAAGAAAACCTTAATTTTCTGTATTTGTTGTCCTGCTGGTTAATTAAATACACGTACACCAACCTTAAGCAAACATAACGTGACACACCAATTTTGTTCCTACCATGAAGTTAAATATTGTTGACCAGGAATAGAAACCGTTGTAACGTATTTACTACTACTATTTAAAACAACATTTCAGTCCAGTCCGCAATTCACTGCCGGCATTCGAGATATTTTAGTAATTTTATGTTACGAAATAAACAAAATCCCTTAAATTCTAATCATCGTTAGGGATTACAACTTTAAATCGCTTCTATGAGTATGGGCAGAGTTGTGCGTTGGTTGCTTGCGCCTGTGTTAGTAAATCAACATTTGTGTGTTCATGATTTACAGACCGAAAAGTGTTGCTCTCCCGCTTTCTCTTGTAAGTGGCGGCTGTGTGTGTGTGCGGTGACGTGTCGCGACGAGGCTGCGAGGTCTGTGTTGTGTGTGTGTGAGTGAGGGATCCGGGCTGGCGTAGCCCCGCTAGTGTCGGGTGAATCGTAGCGGCTCTACGACGTCTCTCGTAGCGCGTAGCACCGGCGTAACGCCTGCACGTTACTGGACAATAGAATTCGCGACCTTTTGTTAGTTTTTGTGAATAAAAAACCATCTCTTTGTAACGATCACCCGTAAAGAACGAGTCCTGAAGCGGTGTGTGAAAAACTCTTCGTTTCTAGTTGATTGCTGGAAAATTACAAAACGTTTTACGTTAAATTTAATTAATTGGTGAAGATCAAAGATGGATTTGAATAGAAATGTGAGAACTTGAAAGCAGCAATTTAATTACCGATAATGGTACGCTTGAGAAACGAACATTATTTCGTAAATTGTTGTGACTCAGTATAACTTGTGTTGGTGGTAAAATTGATTAACTATGTAAGTGTTGTTATGGAATTTTAAAATCTGTTGGCGACGATTCTTCGTGAGGTAAATTTAATTTATTTTACTTGTCCTCCAATTGTTATTATTACAGCATACGTAACATTGATTGTAAGTAGGTAAACAATACAAAAAAAACTTTAAAAGCAAAGAATTGTTAAAAAATCAAAAATTCTAGTGCCCGGATGCACAACAAAAATAAGTCAAAGTTTGACGAACACTCAAAGTCATGCTGTCCCTGTCTCGCCCGTGAAATAACAGCGCCAGTATGACATTTAAGCGGCACTTTATTTAAGCAGCAGTCTGTGTATTCGGCCATAATTAAACTAGTGACCACTCAACTCTTTATACGGTACCAGTTCGGGGTTGCTTTAAAGGGTTATTGGATAACAATGAACTTGCTTGTTTTTCTATCGAAAGCTTTTAGTCTCGCTCACCAGATATCGATAGGCAAGATCTCTGGAACCTACTGGCGCATAATGTCACCTTTCTGACTGATTATTTTTGTTTTGTTACGGCACGATTTTTACCATCAATCATCATGTAAAAAGCCTATGAAAAATTGCTTATCTCTTACCGGTCAGCACCAGAATCAAAACCACATCTTCTGCATGAAAGACACTTGCTTCAAGTGTGACTACCAGACTACGGAGCTCAAAAGACCTGAGATCTTTTGTGACAAACTGCAAGGGGTGAAGAAATGAACTCGACTTGTCCCTTTCCTAAGCCCTAAGAATTAGAAAGTGACTTACCTACTAAAGCTAGAGCACTCATGGTCAATAGTGACATTCTGAAAATAAAATCTATGGTATTTGAAGTTTGATTTTAGATTAGTGCCGATTCTTTTTCAATCTTTAGGTCCTTAGTCAACATATCTATCTATAATCTATCAAAATATACGGGAGGATCCGCAGCTGATACATTGTTGTATCAACTGGACTAGCAGGACTACAACAGTGGTGAATAAACCTAACAGACGTGGTGCTGTTGTTATGTAAACCGATACTGGATTCTGCAAAGATGGTTTTACTGTACCTATTTTTGCTCCATGGTATAGTGGGTCTGACGCTTGTTTCTCACGTAGAAGATGCTGGTCGAAATTGAAATTGAAAAAGACTTTATTAGCACACATTACATAGAACAGACAATAGATTACAGCGGCATACTTAGTGCTAATAGGACCCGGCTCAGCAATGCCGAGCTGAGACGGTCTCAGCTGAACCTGACCATGTACCAATGAGATTATAAATTTATGTTTATTAAGTACATTCATCGGAAGTTCCGTGTTTCTCTGTGCTCCTCGGTGGGGACATTAATGTGCTAAGAGGTTTTTTTTTGTATGGTGTCTGGGATACTGGGGCACTTGCGTACCCTAAAGAGGTTCGAACATTTTTGTATGGTGTCTGGGATACTGGGGTTTGGTCGCGTCATGTGAGAACGCTGGAAGCGCTATGCGGTGATTGGCGATTTACGCCAGTGTGGCCATGCACGTAAGGACGCTATTGCCATGCATAGCACCACTTCGCTTCAACGTGATTCACGCAAGTGTACTCTTGCACATAAAGACGCTATTGCCATGCGCCGCTCCACTGCCCCCAGCGTTATTTTTAAGTGAAATCATATATACATGCATTTTTTATAGGTGTACACGGAAAAGGCGTAATTTTAAGGAATTTCAACTGTAGGTATCCTAGAAAAGTTCGTTGTTCTTTACTTTAATTGCCCTACTTCTTCTTCATTTAGTGCCTCTCCACTACAGGAGGTTGGCGGTAAACTCTTCATACTCTCTCTGTTCTTTGTCAAGCGCATCATCTGCTCTACGCTGGCCACTCCCGTCCATTCCCTGATTTTGTAGTGCCACGACTTCCCCCTTCTACTTTTCTTAAATTGGTTGAGTTGAGACTTTGAGACACAAAGTTTTGTCATGACTACCCGGTTGGACCTAAATAAATAAAATAAACGTAATAAAACTAATCCAAATATACCCAAAAGTGTACAAAACAAACAAAACTTAGTTGAGATTCAATCAATTACTCTACAAACTTGGCGTTTGCTTGGAACTAGGGTAAAATATTAGAAATCCAATTGAAAGTTTTAACATAATGATTAATTACTGCGGTCCGCGGTACACCGTGCATACCAAACAATAAATTGGTTGTTGGGCAGCGATTAACGTAAGAGCAATTTGAAAAATATTAACCATTATTGATTTTGCAATAAGAGCAGGGATTTTTTTATTAACGAATCCACCAATTTTGTAGAAGCAGTAATAACAAGAAATTAAACATTGGCTATAAAATCATACAGTCTGAAGTTGAAGCTTAATGTACAAAATGGCTTGGCAATCTTAGAATTATATGTAGGTATATTTCCAGTTGTTATATTTTACTAGTGGCTCTGTGAGCTGTAGACCTCGCGAGTATGTCGGGGGGAAAGCTGAACTGCTAACACACATAAAAAAAATAACCCAAATAATTTTCTTTCAATAACACATACAAACTTATGAATGTACCTGGTTACGTACATGCAGTATGAAAGTAGCCGCACCAATAACTTTGTAAACTACATTACGCGATCTTTAATACAACCTATTGACTTTTTACTAAAATTATATAATCTGTTGGTGTTTACGAATCTAACGACACCTCATTTGTTAATATCCATCGAGCCGTTTGGGTTGTAGCGATTTTTTTACATTTTAAAACCCCATATCTCCGCCATTTTTAAAAAAAAACAAAAAACTGGCTCGAGTAAAAAATTCTATTTATTTTTCCAACCTGCTCACAAAATTTCACGAGAATCGGTTCATAAATGCGACCTGTAGAGGAGAACAACCGGACATACGAAAGCATTTTTGCCCAAACCTGAAACGGAGACGCTTCGCTCGCTTCGCTCGCTCATCTGTTTCACTCTCATGGTCTTTACGAATCCAACGACACCTCATTTGTTAATATCCATCGAGCCGTTTGGGTTGTAGCGATTTTTTTTCTCCGCCATTTTGAAAAAAATCAAAAAACTGGCTCGAGCAAAAAATTCTATTTATTTTTCCAACCTGCTCACAAAATTTCACGAGAATCGGTTCATAAATGCGACCTGTAGAGGAGAACAACCGGACATACGAAAGCATTTTTGCCCAAACCTGAAACGGAGACGCTTCGCTCGCTCGGTCAATAAAGTCAATTTGTGAAAAAAATACAGTATTTGATGCCATCCGCCACATGAATTCACGTAGTGATATTTCATCAAGGACAAAAGTACCTTTTTGACAGTCCCTAAAAAGTATCAATTTTGACTAGCAAGACACAAGCCTATTTTTTTCATATTCATATTATTTATTGCACAGTTATTTAATAATAAAACTTAAATAACATAATAGTGCGCAAAGGCGAGCTTATCTCTTAAGAGAGATTTCTACCAGCAAACCTAGGCAGGACAGGAAAAATGGTGCTGAGAGGATAGTCCTAGTGCACAAAGATAAAAATAAACTGGATAAAACTACACTTGCTATTAATATAAAATATTGTTTGTATTTTGTTTGTATTTAAAAATTTTAAGTTAATAAGGGCGATGTGTTCTGGAGACAGACAGGTGCCGCCACTTGCGTGGTGCACCTAACAAAACGTTTGTTTGCTGTGAGAGCGATATCGCGATTGACTGAGCTTATTGTTCCACTGCTCTCTCTGTCAGCATTGTACTGGAAACGTCAACGCTCCGCAGCAGGCTCTTTGTGTTCTTTATTCAAATTTTTCTTGTTTGTAATTTAGGCGTTCGTATTGAACCTGAAAACGTCAATGCCTCCCTTTCTAACTCAACGAAAATTCAATGTGATGTCCTGTTGCCAGTGCAAATAATTCGTCTCAAACGCTCAGGTTATGTGATAGCCAGCTAAAAAATTGTGTTGTTTTTAGGTTTTCGATCCCTAAAAAGAAATAATCGGTCATGTGCGAGTCGGAATCGCACAAGAAGGGTACCGTACCATCGTACAACACAACTTTAGCACTCAAAACAATAAAACAAAAACAAAATTAAAAAAGATTATGCCCTCATGAGGATTACTCACGATCTACAGATTGAGAGCCTACATCATACCGGCTGCGCTACGACAGCGTTGTGAGTTGACGCTAAACATACCATCATATTGAAATGCGTGGGTGTATCAAAACACGTCTCTTGCACAGGGACCCCCTTTGTAATATCTCTCGTATTTCAGTATTTTTTGTTGTTGTGGCAACAGATATAAAAACCTATATACCTTCTATAAAAATTTCAACTTTCTAGGTATTACCGTTCGTGCTCTAGGACCCACTGACGGATAGACAGACATACAGACGGACAGCGTCGTCGGCTTCGTAATAGGGTCCCGTTTGGCACTCTTCGGGTACGGTACCCTAAAAAAGAAACCCTTATAGAATCACTCCGTTGTCCATCTGTCTGTCTGTCTGATAAGACCTTTTTTAACGGGAAACGTTTATTTATCTAATATGTGCCAATTGCCATGTTTCAACTCGTAACTGTACTCGGACCTGTCAGCCGAATGGCAACAAAGCCTTATCCTACAAATATACTGATAAAGGCGCATTTCCACTTTCGCTTTACGATCACGACCACCCAATATCATGGTTGTACTCGATTCCGTGTACAGCTCATCGGATGCTGCTATTGTGTCCTCGAAAATGTCAGCATAGCCGCTATAGCCCACAGTGAGATAGGAAAATTGAATACTCGGCTGAATTGTTGGCTAGGGGATAAACTAGAATTTGCTGTCCGTGATTTGTGCGACTCTATTTTGTGGGTTAAAAGATGCACTATCAATGAAGTAAAAAATATTTGTGTTTCTCATTATGAGCATTTATTAAGGAGTAATAAAAATGAAAAAACAAGTGTTTTAAGTTCTATCATTGCATTTAATTTTGTTGGTCATAAAAACAATAAGATTTCCAACAATCTTTTTAAGTCCAAAGTATCCTACTCGTATACACTTAAAGGTTTAACAGCAGCTGCTTTCAGATTGTCATAAAAACATTAAGTATGTCAGTGATTTTGCAGCTTTAGCTTGTTATCTCCATTGTATTCTTATTATACATTTCCTGACCCGAGAAAGATATTCCGCAGACAACACGGAATCTTCTTCATCCAAATGGAATTCTGTCTCCAGGGAAGACAATGGCTACTTGCTATTACAGTCTGGAAGGCAAATGGCGTCCTGCGCTGGGAAGCCAGGCGAAGTGGAGTGCCAATCGTGACGAGCTG
The DNA here is from genome assembly GCA_963457715.1 of Argyresthia albistria. Classification (NCBI taxonomy): domain Eukaryota; kingdom Metazoa; phylum Arthropoda; class Insecta; order Lepidoptera; family Argyresthiidae; genus Argyresthia; species Argyresthia albistria. The sequence continues at coordinate 6,735,729 of OY735266.1, read as the reverse complement.
ATGGATGACAAAGGCTATTAAAGAGCTACTGATATAGAATAGACGTTTATTGCATTAAAATCTTATAGGCTACGCATACATCCCACAAAACCAAATATGTGAGGAACCATATGATCTACAGTTTGAGTCCATCGCGAATCTTAAATAATTTACTTATATTAATATTTAAACCACCAAGACATTAATTCCGTTGCATTTCATGTATAGGTAGTTAAAAGGTATTATTTCGATATTAAAATCAAAGCACAAATGGTCACTGCCATTGAATTTAACGTACTTTATCCAATTCCCAACTCCGTGCGGCGGCCAGCAATGGAGCCACAAAGTATTGTGTATCGAAAATAATAATATTTAATTCGTAATTTTCCCACAGTCACGTTACGAGTGGGAAACCCATTCGTTTTGCAATTAAAACATACAAAACGGTCCAGAGTCCATTGGGATTTGCATACAGATGTGTTATTTTAGCCGGTACGGCATAACGTAGAGAGCCAGGCGACAAATGCGACCGAGGAAAGAAATAAAAGTTGGAATTATGGCTATTAATGACTTTATGCATCTGTTTCGTAATACTTTTCCATGTCACACATGTGAGTTATTTGACTACAGAGACCCAAATGGTTATACTTTAACCTTGGCTTTATAATAATTAACATTAATTTGTGCTTAAAAATCAGAATTTCTGTTTAAACGAAACCCTAATTATACACCACTGTTACACTTATACGTAATTAAAGGGGGAGAAAATAACTTAATTCAACCATGATATAGCACCAATTTATAAATTTTCACTTTCTTAATTAACAATTTGTGGCCACAAAACTGGATTGGCGCCTGAAACCAGGTTGGCCTTTGAACATGTGCTTTCTTATAAATGTTTAAATAATTGTGTAATAAAAAATTGTGAATGAAAAAAATAAACCTTGCAACAGATGTTTTTGAATGATTAGCATGAAAGGTTGCTTCTTTACATAATTTTGAAAGCAGGCACGTGTATTTCTATTTTTCCTCCCTTCCCTATGTTACCGGTAATTAAAACCGTGGGTGGTCTTTACGGCCACACGGAGCGGCAGAATGTTTCATGAACTATGCTGTAGGGCTGTAAAAAGAAAATGTTGGGTCGCTTTCTCTTTATTAAAAAGTAGCTAAGCCCGCGTCCCACAGTACTATCTATAATTAACAACAACCAAACAGGAGTAGGTATCAAAAAATACAGTCCTGCGAGTTTGTAAATCCTGAGAGAAAATATAAAAAAGCGAATGAGACAAAACCAATATTCATTGGACAGAGTGAAAAAAGAAAATTATCGCCTGTCATTGGAAGGAAATGCCCTCAATCAAATCATTTTTAGGGTTCCGTACCCAAACGGGATCGTATTAGGCTCCGCTGTCCGTCCGTCCGTTCGTCCGTCGGTCTGTCCATCAGCGGGATCTCTTAACATTAACGTTAAGCATACGCTCACATCAATAAAATTATAATTTTCCCTTAGCTATGAAACCAAAAAAAATATACTTTCTTTATTAATCCGGCCTATTTTGGCTTGTAAAAAATACCCAACTCAAGCATGTAACGTTTGTCAACAAAAAACATCGCCCTAATACCGAACCCCCCGTATGTTATCATTTTTCTTCGAAAGGACGCCCAATTTAATCCTATGATCCACTTTCCGCATCGGGGCCATAAAATAAACAATGCCTCCACGGGATACAATAAAAAACTAAACAACCGAACATAAAGCTATCTCAACGTAATAAAATATGCAAAACTTGTCGCAAGATATATGCCCCTAGCCGATACAATATTGATCAGCTGACCGCGTGGGTTTATAGCTTAAGCTCGAGACACACAAAACAAAAACCAGCAATGGTGGATTTTTGTACTGTTTTAAAACCTGCTCTGTATATTTGCTTTTGGTGCATCGGAGTATGTCGACTATTTATTTATATATTATTTATTTTATTTGGGACATCAACAGCATATAAAATAAAATGAGTTACAATGGTAGATAGTAAATACAAAAAATAAGCCGGGAACAGATATCCACAGAAGATATAATAAGCAAGCAAGCAACTATATTTCGATTATGGGATTGAGACGCTTTCATCCTCGTTAGAATTACCCAAGGGACACGTTCGGTATTCGAAGAGTATATTCCCTGCCTTTGAGCCACCAACCCATTTTTTATCTTAGATAAATCTATTAGAAAAAAAAACATCATACCAAAATCAACCGACAAGTGAATACGAACCGAATAATGCCCCTTCCGTAATCAAAAGAGTAATCAAACGGCCGAATTGGGGAGTGCCTGCATATTAGACGTTTATTCGAAATTTAAATACGTTCTATAGGCATGAATGGGTAATGTGCACTCGGCAGGATGACAGAGGGATCCCTATTGATTTTTTAATTACGCCACAGTAGATTGATGTTTGGAGTTTGGGGTGATTTGGGAATGATGAATGGACATCCACAAGAAGGTTTTCATTACCCCTCTATACATAAAATGTATCAAACAACAAATACTGATGTATTCTGAATTATATATAAATTTTTGTACACAAAGCAAATACTTGGCGAATCGTTTGTGCACTACAAGTAATTTTACTGTTCGGAAGTCCGATTTTATACGATCTGATATGGCAGGCCATAGATTTGTATTACTAGTTTGTTCACTGTATGAAATTTTCATGTCCGACATTTTACTGGGGAAAAGAAAAATGTCGGACAATAAAATTCCGGGCCGTTTTTTTCCGGTCCGAGATGACAGCAAAGAGAGCAAACCCTAATGTACCTACTACGCCGCGCCGATCCGAGTAAAAAGATGGACATGGACAGGTGCACAAGCCAATCATCCGCTTTTTTCATGACATATCGGACCGTAAGAATCGGGCTGCCGGGTTCACTATACAAGTAATTTTACTCGTATATTTTTATCCCAAAAAAAAGAATAAAATTACTTGTAGTGAACAAACGCCCTAGAAGTGTCAAATCTCCTTTATTCACTCGGATATGACAGGTGTGTTTGTCGTAGTATATTTTCGTACGCAATCTACTTACTATGTAGTATTTGGATTAATTCTCATATAAATTCCAGATTCGATGCAAACCTTTATTTGTCTCTAGAATGTCAATCAATCAATCAATCAACGATTCCGTTACCGATCACAACCCATCAATACCATGTTTTTGTATCATTGTAGAATAAGAATAGAAAAATAATAACCGGCCAAGTGCGAGTCGGACTCGCGCACGAAGGGTTCCGTAGCATTATCTATAAAAAACTTTTGTTGTATAGAGGGGCTCCTTATATTATTTATAAAAAAATAATATAAGGAGCCCCTCTCCTTATATTATTTTTTTATAAATAATATACTCAATTTATTGTGAACATTTTAAGCGTCTACCTGCTACCATTATCAATATCGAGCAAAAATTAACAAAAAAAACACGTTTGTTGTATGGGGGCCCTTAAAATTGAATTTATTTTGTTTTTTAGTATTTGTTGTTATAGCGGCAACAGAAATACATAATTCGTGAAAATTTCAACTGTCTAGCTACCACGGTTCATGAGATACAGCGTGGTGACAGACGGACGGACGGACGGACAGCGAATTCTCAATAATAAGGTCCCGTTGGGCACCCTTCGGGTAAGGCACCTTAAAAAAGAACTATGCTAGCTAGAACTATGCTCCTGTGGCATGATTCTCGCGCATTCGATATACAATATCTACACCTATATCGAGTGATTTTGTATGGGAATCTGTCAATATAGGTCTCGATATCAGTATATCGAAGGCGCGAGAATCATGCCACTGCACCTACATTATGGTTAGAGAAATTGCAGGTTCTGTAATTGAGCGTTCATTTATCTATCTAACTATAACTTCGTCACACACATATACTGCTAAAAGTTTGGTACAATAGTCCTCAGAAACGAAGTCCGATACCTTGGAAGATATTGGATGATTCTGATAAAACCAACCGCTGCACTGGCTCTTCGGGTAAAAATAATAGAAGAGCTTTATATTTTTCCTTTTGGCTCCTTAGTTATACTCGTATCAAACTCATACAGCATCTCCCAATGTCATCGGACCTATTTTCATAAGAATACTGTGCCAAACTTTCACAGGCCTTGTTATCGATAGACAAAGCCCACGCGCTCAACGAACTGTACACTAAAAACCCACTTAGCCCGGCCTCTGTCCGGCGTCGTTATTTTCACTAGAGCAGCAGTGAAGACGGCTACTTACAGTTAAAGTAATCCGGTCTAATCCGGTTCCAAGCGCGAGCTCCTAATACGGGCACTATTTCACGAAGATAATTGCTTGCCCGCTCGGATTAGGAGCCCGTGGTGGCAACAAACTCCGAATACGTGGCCGTGTTTCGGTCGAACTCGGTTTTGTCTTTGGGCTGGCTCGTCGAAATTGTTTTCGAAGTTAAATGACGCTTTTAGGAGCCATCGTGTCCTACAATTTAAAGTAGGTCATTAATTTTATAAACTTTTTCTTGTCAACCACAACCCGCCTTAACGGAGTCATTGAGTTATGTGAACGGTTTTTGGTTTTTCATAATTTCTTTATTGCGAACAGAAAAATTACATGGGACAAAAATACATAGTAAAGGTGTACAAAGGCGAGCATATCTCTCTTTCCTATTTGTAATGGGATTAAAAGTAATGACATATACTAAAACACATTTGAAATTCCTAAATGCCATCCATGTATATGTCGGCGGCCGATCGTAGAATCGGCCACATCATGATGTGCCGTCATGTGCCCCGCCAATTCATGATATGCCCAAGCAATACTGGGCACATCATGATGTGGCGGGTTTTAACGAAAACATGTCTTTTTAAAAGCATTTTTATTCAGCACTACGTGATGTTTTTTGTGTTATACATTTCAAACAAACACGAAGACTATTCGGGGGCTTCGCTGCGCTCACCCCGTTATAGTCTTCACCTAAGCTACTGCAGTGTTTGTCTTAAGAGATTTTATCGTTTCATGATATTTTAACGTTTGGGCATATCATGAAATGGCGGGACACATGACGGCACATCATGATGTGCCCGATTCTACGATCGGCCGTCGACATATATAAAACTTCCTGATGGAATGGCACATCGAATTAATTTTTACCCCTTTTTTAAAACGAGTACATCTCCATTCTCCAACAACTCACTCGCCAAGCTCAACACATATTTACGACAGAAACTGAAAACTTTATATACGGCCTATTTGCGGCCAGAAACCTCACCATAATGGTACCCTAGACAGTGCTTACTTGGAGGGTACACGCGATAAAGCAAAATGTAGCCCTGAAACGACTCTCCATTACACTGTATTGACAAAGATAATATCCTCGGAAGCCTGAGCTAGCCGTGCAAACCCTTGGGAGGTTTCATGAAACAAAAATGTGATAAGTTAGGAAGATTCCTTCAATAATTATATGTTTTGGATATCGAGATCACCTGAAAGGTATAAATTAATCCGACTAACTGTTTTTGAGATTTAAAAATGTTTTATTATTGCTTTTCTAAACAGCTTCAAACAACATAAGTACAGTATAATCTAAAATAATTCGTGAAGTAGTAGTAGTTATTACAACAGTGTCCATTCTATTAATGATTTTTGGACAGGTCTCTGCTAGAGAGTTAATTCAACGACGTAAGAACGTTTTAAGAATGGCAGCTAGCTAGAAATAGTAAAATTAAAAGAGCTTCCCCAAAAACAAAGTACCGCATGACAAATGGTTTCAATCGTTAAAGCATTCGGCTCAGCCATTAATTCAGCAACGTAATACTCCAAATCGCGTCCCGAAACAGGCCCAATATTCACAAGGACGTAAAAAGGAAACAGAAATACGAGTACCTAATATTCCGGCTGTCACGAACGCGTCGTAACCGCGCGTATTGTATTATAATGTCTGTATAAAACACTGGGGACGTTCAGCTGTGCGTTCAGTTCGTTCGCTCACCCTTTGTATCTGTATGACGAGGTTCACGTGTCTCCCCTGTCACGTTTGTGGAATTAAAAAAGTCAGTTGCAAATCAGGAATATGAAAAATCTCCCCATAGAGCGCCAGATGATACGAGTTTCTAAAAGATAAATAATTTCTTATCTTTTAACACTTATCTAATTAGTCTTATTACAGACGGAAATACACACAAAACACAAAGTCATTATAGTTTTTTTGTAATGTCAAGATAATTGGGCGGAAGACCGTTGAAAAATCTTAATAATAAAATATGAAACAAAACAGACATTTTGTCTATTGGTTTGGTCTGACACAAAAAATACATTAAATCACAAATTCCACCGATACAATTGCAGAGTGAGCAAACGTAATTTGTGCAAAACAGAACAGCTTCCACCCTTTCTGCTACAGTTGTTATATTTACAAAAGGCGGACACCATTTGGTGTTCTAAAAACAAATCTAGGGGATGCCCTTCGTAATCCACCAGTAACATACCGCCCTTCGAATCCCTTCGGTCATTTGCATAAGCCCATGCCCTCGTCACAAGATGGCAAACGCGGGCGGTATAATAAGATAATATGCCACTCCACAGGCTAGTTAATATTTTGTGAAGGACTGGACTGTATTAGTAATCGGTCCTTTGTTGTGGACACAATGCAAAACTGAAGGCTGTCAACGAAATGGAATCTTAACTTGTATAGGATACTGCTTTGGAAACCAGTTTTATCCCACTCAAAAGCTACGCCACAAAGTTTTTCATAATTTAAGCAACTATTTAAATGAGCATATTATTATGTAGACAAAAAATCAATTGAAAGCTACACATAACAGTAACAATTATTTTCTTGACTGAAAATGTCTTCTAGATTTTATGGCCTGGGATATCACAAAAAAATACAGCAAAAGAATTAATACTACTACAAAATAAGTTACTTGAAATACAAACACATTGAAACATTACTGTCTGAAAACAGAAAATAAAACACCCCGGGCCAAATTGCTCAAATTTCTAACAGCCATTACATTGAAACATCGATGCATTCGCCATACCGCGTTCGGGTACCAGCAATAGCTTCGATCGCCTAAAAAGCCACAAGTTCATACCATAAATTTCTCCTAACTGCCATTTTGTAAGGAAGCAAGCACTCGGGACACACAATAGTACTCGTCGACAAAACACAATACTACCAGAAACAAGTGAACCATGACCAACATATTCTGTTTGTTACGAAAATTGTTGGTTGCGTGTTTTCCTTGTTGTTTGAATAAGTTATTACTGCTTGATATTAGGCTACGGTTAAGGGATATAAATCTGAGTTTGGTGGATTTAATGCTTACTGCATCATCGGGTTTTATTGTAAATGGGTTGAATATACGATATTATTGGTTAAAATGGTGGTTGTTACTACCACAATACAGCTTATGCACGGTTAAACCTCAACTGTTCATAAATACTCATAAATACACTTCAAACAAAAAATATTTATATGAAATAAAATTCCTCAGAGTAGCCAGTACATTTAAATGTACCTAATGTAACATCAGCTTAGCCCTAGCTACTACGCACGTCGTCGGTCGGTTGTTGAATGCTACAAAAGCGTTACGAGAGTGTTACGAACATTTATGAGTCGTAACACTAGCTAGAAAAATAACGTCAAGGTAATTTTGTACTCCACTTAAATAGCAAAGTCAAAAGTATCAAGAGCAGACAAGGATGCCACAGCCACAATCGGCAAAATATGAGCAGCGAGGCTTTAAAATAAGTTCTCATGTAAAATCATCTCCTTAAATACATATTATGTATATATCGCAGGGAAATAATAGAATCGAGGATTCATTCAGCTATATATACATATACCTACCTATACATATGATATAAGACTATCAATCAATCCACATGGAGCCAGTCTGGTGGAGTATGGCTCAATCTTATCCGTATCCAAGTGAAGGCCCGTGCCCTTTGGTGGGGACATTAATGGGCTACAAAGAAGTTAAGTTTAGTTCTACAGTACGTACGTAATAGTTGACTCAAGTCGAGACATGAGGCAGTACAAAACCACCATTAATAATAATAATAATAATAGCAAAATTCACTTTTCCTATCTCAGTCAATAAGGAACAACAACACTCATAAATAACACGTCTATATCTAAATTAATGTGGTGAAAGTTATTTTTGCTTCGGAGAAAAAAAACGAAGTGTGTGGAACGAAGGCAATATATTCTCAAGGCATTGATGAAGTGATGCTGCCAATACATAATTCCGGGAAAATGATTACGATTGTTGCCCTTAGAATTCCTCGTAGAGCTTTTCAAAGATTTCTTTGGAAAACCGTCCGGACGGCGCATTGTGTACCTACTAAACAATGTTTCTAAAGGAGTTGTTTGAAAATTTTGAGATATTTTTTGAGTTTCAGTGTGTGTTTTCTTGTGTAGTTAGCTTAGCTTATTCCTAAGGAATACTTGATTGCTGGTTATAAACAAATAAACACAGCGTCACATTGGAGTTGCGCCAAATGAGGTATTACTTACTAGACTTTAAAGTGCACTAAGGCATTGCAATTAATTCAGCACTAAATATATTTAAAAGTACTTCTCTATCTACTAAATGCAACTGTACCTATTGCAAGACGCTATTCCAACGAGAAGCATGCCGCGTTCACAGATTATGAATGTACTCCATTATTCACAGACAACCGCAGATGAAACTTGAGATTTATGACAATGCTCTCACCGACTAGGTACAATTGCTCGCGTGATACCAGCAGTCCTAGTAATAAGGGCCGTTGTGCCACTAAAGTCTGAATCTAGTATCAAGATCTTGTGATCCCTTTGACTCATGGTGCGCTTTGATCAGAAAAAAGGTTACACGACACGGTAGATGGCGTTGGAGATAAATACATACATCGCTATGTTCGCCGAATCAAGGAAAAACTACTTTTTGTGAATTTCGTAAATATTTGCAAAGAGCTCTATTAAAACTATGAAACAGTGAAAAATAGAACATGAACACAGCGAGATTGAGACGGAACTAAGGTTCGTGGACTCTTTTATTAAAAAAGAGAAGAGGAGCTTAGGTAAGATAAGAGCAATGCAAACATGCATAATTCTTGCCCATTACGATGGGGTATAACAACCTGCATCATAATGGGTATTAAATCTCTAGTTCTGAATATGTACATGAGCTCGTCTTTGTACATATTGTTTTCTTTTTATGTTATTTGTATGTCTGTTTTGTGTAGTTTAATAGAGAAATTACAATTCACGAAATACGGGTATACAAGGTGTAAATGAACGCAAAATGAGAAACTACTTTGTTAGGGACATCATTCTGAGCAACTGTCATTATGAAACCGATTTGATCAGGGCAACTTTATTTTTCTCATCCCAGTATATTTTGTACAAATCAGCACAATCCCAGTACAAATCAGCTGATCCACTCAGGCCAAACTGTACTGGGAAGTGAAAAATAAAGTTGCTCCGATCAAATCGGTTTCATAATTAAAGTTGATCAGAATGATGTCTCTAACAAAGTAGTTTCTCATTTTGCGTTAATTCGTTTACACCTTGTACTGTACACCTTGTCGATTAAGCTACCTATATGTTTTGTATGGATCTCAATGTTGTGGACATCTGAAATAAATAAAATTTAATTTAAATATCGTGATTGATTGACTCTCCTAGCTGTTGCACCTTTTAAAAGAGTACTATTGTTTAAATATAATTATCAAATATTGCTTCAAATTTCGAGGGATGTTTTGACTAAGATTCCTATTTTTCTATTAGTTCCTGTATTATTCTAAGGCTGGATTATACCAACAAAAAGTTATCCGGAGAATAATTATCCCGGGGATAACTTGTAACTTTTTCACACCAGTGACACCTAGATCAGAACACCTCATTTTAAACTGTCATTTGTCATACAAGTTATCCCTGGGATAGTTATTCTCAGTATAACTTTTCGTTGGTAAAATTCGGCCTAAGTCAAACTGATGGGCTGGCATTAAATAGAGACAGTTTTTTTACATTGAGTTTGAGACTATTTCAAACCCGTATAGTTGGCAGGCATTAATTTGACCTCATTCTATAGTTAAACATTTCAGTTATCTTTTTAACTTGTCTTCAGCCGGATCGGATAAAAGCACATGCCATCGATTGGAGAAATAAACTATTTGAATTGATTTGATTTGAAACATTCATAATATTAGAAACATATTTTTTTTTTATAATTGTACATTTTTTGCTATGCTTTTTAATGAAGGCAAGTTTCAAAGTATTATTTTAATTGTGAAACCTTCCGGTCTTAAGTAAATCCTCGTATTATTCAAAGCAGCCTTTTTGTTCCTCGGTTTTGCTTAAATAACATGGAAAAAGTCCATTTGTATGGCTCGAGGAGGACAGAATTTAAATGGGTCAATTATTTTTTCGTTGCCGCGTTCATTTGTCACTAGCCTTGTTGCCGTCTTGCGGCCGACGATTTTTTTGCTTCCGATCATTATCAGTGCTTATTTCGACAACAATTAATCACTTTCAGACAGATTAGCCCCATTTGTTTAAGGGGTTGATGACTTTATTTTGTAAATTTGTGAGGATTTTCGTGGCAAGCGCCGCCAGGGAGTACAAATTATCGAACTGCATCGTGATATCTACAGAAAATACTTTGACTTAGACTTTGACTTATTAAGATTGCATTTATTCGTTTATACACTCCTGCGATTCCGAAGATGACACGAACTATACTAACTAAACTAATTAAAATGTGTTTGAAAATGGAATCTGTAGCCAGTGGCCACCGCGCAAGAGCTGTCGGATTTGAAGGTTGTCAGTTTAGTGCCTTTAGTTCCTCTAGTTTTGTGTTTTTGACACCTCAAGAATAGCCCACAGTCTTTATTTATTATATTGTGCTAATTCTATAGAGTTTTTAAATAATGAAGAGATCAATTTGCCACTGTTCGATCTAATCCTATAAACTATTCCGATGGCTTTGCATTCCAATGTATATTATCCGCAATGGATATATGATAGAATTGTAAATTTTAACCCCTTCGTAAGCGCTCTGCATTTCGGAACACAAATTCGCTTTTACGCTTATTTGCATACTGCAGTGTCACAGTGGCGGCTTCCGAAATGTTACCATGCAATTTTGCACATTATGTCTACCTAGAATACGTGTGTGCATAATATAACGCACTAAACCACTCGAGCGAAATACGAGAGAAATTGAAACTTGCTGCAATTGTGAGATGTACATGAAATGGCTGGCCAAATTTGACGATATGGCTACGACAAGACAATACACCTTTTAATCGGGACTACATGATTCACTTGAATTACTTGTAGCTAGCAGGAGGAACAAGAGGATTTATGACCTAAATCTTTCATATCACAAAAGAAAATCACTAAGGTAGACAACATAGAAAATTATGTTTTGTTTTCAAACAAAGATCCCATTTATTCCTCTCTGTATTAAAATGTGATGCGGCCATGGTTAGGCATCTGATTTGAATATCTGATTTCGCGGAAGGATCAAAATGAGTGGAGTGAAGAATCAAAAGGAACTATTTACTAAATTTGCATCCGAATGTTTTAGGGAGAGACAAGTAAAAACAAATTAGGGTTACTCTGTTTCACTCTACGGAACTCTAAAAGCAGCATTTGTACTCGTATACAAAGTATTGCAAAGCTTTCTATTCTTGTTATTGTGGTCTGTATAGGCATAAATGGCTATTACATTTTCTTACTCTGGTTTTATCTTTTATCAGTATACTCATAAAAACCTTGGAATATTTTGAATAGCCCACTTTCTTTAATAATAAACCAAGGCTTTGTAGGATGTAAAAACATAAAAATCTAAGATAGCAGAAATATTTTTCTTGTGTTCTACTTCAAATTCAATGAAGAGTTTAATCTTGTTTATTACAAATGGCTTTAGATCTAGGTCATAAACTTATATTTTGGTCTGGTTTTCTCTTCTCTTATATTTTTTCACGGGTCACTTTTGATGCGGGTCTAATAGACTGAATGATCTCATGTGAGAGCTTTACAAAAAGCATGCCGTGAAAAATTCTCGGAGCTCGGAGCGTAGGACCGCCGCTCCGAATACTCTGAAATTGCGGCGGCGGCGGCGACGACGACGCCCCGAGCTCCGAGATGTCACATAGAAAACCGCTTCATTTTAATATAGGTAATTAACATCAAAACAAATGAAACGTTTTTCATCTATAATTATAAAGACGTACCTTCTTAACCGACTTCACAAAAGGAGGAGGTTTACAATTAGTCCGGATATGTATTTTTGAAGTAAAACTTCTTGGGGCACGGGGGTAAAATTTATTTAACCTCTCAACTGTGGGTTATTCATATATTTGCTTTTCAATCGCTACTAGCCGGGTGCTATCATGATGTCTCTAACAAAGTAGTTTCTCATTTTGCGTTAATTCGTTGACACCTTGTACTGTACACCTTGTCGATTAAGCTACCTATGTGTTTTGTATGGATCTCAATGTTGTGGACATCTGAAATAAATAAAATTTAATTTAAATATCGTGATTGATTGACTCTCCTAGCTGTTGCACCTTTTAAAAGAGTACTATTGTTTAAATATAATTATCAAATATTGCTTCAAATTTCGAGGGATGTTTTGACTAAGATTCCTATTTTTTATTAGTTCCTGTATTAGTCTAAGGCTGGATTATACCAACAAAAAGTTATCCGGAGAATAATTATCGCGGGGATAACTTGTAACTTTTTCACACCAGTGACGCCTAGATCAGAACACCTCATTTTAAACTGTCATTTGTCATACAAGTTATCCCTGGGATAGTTATTCTCGGTATAACTTTTCGTTGGTAAAATCCGGCCTTAGTCAAACTGATGGGCTGGCATTAAATAGAGACATTTTTTTACATTGAGTTTGAGACTATTTCAAACCCGTATAGTTGGCAGGCATTAATTTGACCTCATTCTATAGTTAAACATTTCAGTTATCTTTTTAACTTGTCTTCAGCCGGATCGGATAAAAGCACATGCCATCGATTGGAGAAATAAACTATTTGAATTGATTTGATTTGAAACATTCATAATATTAGAAACATTTATATATATTTTTTTATTGTACATTTTTTGCTATGTTTTTAATGAAGGCAAGTTTCAAAGTATTATTTTAATTGTGAAACCTTCCGGTCTTAAGTAAATCCTCGTATTATTCAAAGCAGCCTTTTTGTTCCTCGGTTTTGCTGAAATAACATGGAAAAAGTCCATTTGTATGGCTCGAGGAGGACAGAATTTAAATGGGTCAATTATTTTTTCGTTGCCGCGTTCATTTGTCACTAGCCTTGTTGCCGTCTTGCGGCCGACGATTTTTTTGCTTCCGATCATTATCAGTGCTTATTTCGACAACAATTAATCACTTTCAGACAGATTAGCCCCATTTGTTTAAGGGGTTGATGACTTTATTTTGTAAATTTGTGAGGATTTTCGTGGCAAGCGCCGCCAGGGAGTACAAATTATCGAACTGCATCGTGATATCTACAGAAAATACTTTGACTTAGACTTTGACTTATTAAGATTGCATTATTCGTTTATACACTCCTGCGATTCCGAAGATGACACGAACTATACTAACTTAACTAATTAAAATGTGTTTGAAAATGGAATCTGTGGCCAGTGGCCACCGCGCAAGAGCTGTCGGATTTGAAGTATGTCAGTTTAGTGCCTTTAGTTCCTCTAGTTTTGTGTTTTTGACACCTCAAGAATAGCCCACAGTCTTTATTTATTATATTGTGCTAATTCTATAGTTTTTAAATAATGAAGAGGTAAATTTGCCACTGTTCGATCTAATCCTATAAACTATTCCGATGGCTTTGCATTCCAATGTATATTATCCGCAATGGCTATATGACAGAATTGTAAATTTTAACCCCTTCGTAAGCGCTCTGCATTTCGGAACACAAATTCGCTTTTACGCTTATTTGCATACTGCAGTGTCACAGTGGCGGCTTCCGAAATGTTACCATGCAATTTTGCACATTATGTCTACCTAGAATACGTGTGTGCACAATATACACTGAAAAAATAAATTACTAACCGAGGACCTTTTTGGCTCGGTTAAAAGCATATCGGCATATTTTAACTAAGACTTATTTACAATACTCCAAGTTAACTTGGCATAGAATAGACAGGTGAATATTGTTAAAGATTTTTGATTATTATCAAACAGAAAATTAATCATTTTCAAGTAACATATTTGGTACATCCAACCACTTTCGAACTTGATCCATAACTACTGAGTGGTTTTGTCAACTGCTAATAAGCATTTTGTTGGTTCTAAATTAGTATTTAAATCGATTATTTTTTACAAACATATTTGTTTAATGACAGTCAAGTAGAACTCATTTAATTCTAATCGGAGTGTTTATTGATTTCAAACGAGTAATTACTGGGTTCTTTTTAATAAACCAGGTGGATTATTATTAAATAACATGTACTAATTTAATTCTAAATAATTGCTCGTGTGTTTTTAAATAAGTAAATTGCATCGGTTGATTCTTGCAAACTACATTGGTTATTGCTACCCAAGCTGTGTCATCTAAATCTAACAGAGTCGAAAAATAATCGAGATACTTATTCAGTTTTAACCGAGCGACTCGATCCGATTCACTCTGTTCTGTACTCTGTGCGCTGTGGTCTTTTCACTCGTTCATTCTGCCCCCGGTTGCTTGTAAAGTTGGTCGCGTGCGCGCCTAGTGATATTGGTGATCGTGATTCAGATTACTCTGTGCAAATCATGGACGAAGAAGTGAGAAATCTGCTAACGGCCTGGAAGCTGCAAGATTATATTGAAGTATTCAGAGGTCAGTAAAGTTCATGTGATTCTTTCATTGGTTTCGATCTATGGCGTCCATTACCTAGCACGCGGAGTAAGCCATCATCCATTTCTCTAAACTAAACCATCATGCAGTCATGCATGGATGACTGACGAAAACAACATTAGATGCAGGTTTTCGTCACATAAATAATTCAATTCAATTCAATTCAAAAAATTTATTGACCATAAAATCATACATATTACTTAGTCAACGTCAATATAATATTAATATTTTTGTATACTACCGCCCGTTCGGAAGTTGTGGGCTTAGGGATGGAGTAAAGAAGGGCAAGAAACCTCAATATCAAACGGAATACAATCCCTCAGTCATGGCAAAACTGGTGGTAGAACACTGCAAAAGCGGAAGGGTAATAGACGCCATTTGACATCGTGTAAAAAACCCCGTGAAAATGCATTTGCATGTGGGGTTTTCACGATAAGAGTAGGCTCGGACCGGGTGCACTCGGACGAACTCATACGAGCTAGCTCGTTTAAAGTCGTTTATGAGTTCACTTGGATTGCGGTTTTCACACAGTTTTCTGGTTCTAAAAAGCGCACCGTATCCGGTTCTGTCCATTTTTTTATGATCTCCGCTTTATTTTTCTTCGACGACGCCATTTTGTTTCTAAAAAGTCATCCGAGTGCACTCGGTCCGAGCGTACTCTTATCGTCAAAACCCCACTTTATCTACCTACTACGCTAAGCCTGCGGGGTGGGGGTTACGGCTAAAGTACATAGGTACTGAAACTGGCAGCTGGGGATCGAACCACGGCCTCCCGGACAGGAGGCAGTGGCCGGGCCCTAGCCACTAGACTATACATATAGAGCCTATGCCGTGCCTGATTCTCCTGCGGCGCTTTCAGCCGACTCCTCCATCCCAGGGACAGGCTGTAAGCCATGGCTGACAGCCACAGCTTCCAGCAGTGTGGTGGTTTGTTTTTCCTTGCAGCTTTTTTCTTTTCATTACAGAAAATGAGATAACAACTCTATCTCTCCTCCTATTGAGGGAGACAGACTTAAAGGACTTAATCCCAAAACTGGGGCCAAGAACAATATTTTAGAGGAACTTGGAGGCGCAGAAAGCAAACCTAGACTGCAATAATTCAATTGTAAGTTTGTTTTGTCCCGTCACGAGTTCAGTGTCTGTTCAAAAGGGACTAATATCAATTTTTGGAAAAAACTGCAAATAGGTACCTACTTGTAGTTTTGTCTGTGTTTATTTTTTCCTAATTCAAATAGCTTAAACCTAAATAATATTCCTACTACTACTAATATTTAACAGCAGTTTTCAAATTAGGTATTGTTATGATTTTTATTTTATTTTTTTCAATCTAAAATTGTCTCCTTCGTTCAGGCACTGAATAATTAGTATTGAAATAGTTTATTTTTAATCAGTTTGTTTTTTTTGCTTGAGTGCATCTCCCTATGTAACTAACTAACAATTATCCTAATAATTATAATTATTATATTGACGACCCGAATGGCTGAGTCGAGTGAGTAGTAACCCTGCCTATGAAGCCAAGGGTCCTGGGTTCCGGTTCCAGAATAACAATGACAATCTGAATAAATGACTAATTTATGAAATTGTTTACAGTTGGAAAAAGATTTTGAAGAGCTGTATGCTGGAAATTACACAGATATTTTTGAGAGCTTTCCTGCTCTAAAAGAAAAAGTTTTTAAACTGGCCAAGAAGCGACAAAGTAACAACAAGGACACATTCTTACATGAACTCATCAGTTTGCAAGACTGTAAGTAATCTCTAAATTTATATACATATATATGTTACGGGTAAAGTACGGAGGCCGGGTAAACCTAGGTTTACCCGGGTAGACCTAGGATTTAAAGTCCGAAATTTCAATCAACTTTATTGTGTCTTTGGTTTACCTGTCTTGTCTTGTCTAAACCTAGGTTTACCCGGGCTTTACCCGTAACATATATATTACTACTAGGTACCTACTATACTACTATTATTATTAAAACTACTAAGTATGTTATTGAATACTATGTGATGATCTTTCATACATTCGGAAATTGTTTTTTATTTAGATGTATACTACTACTCGTAAACTGAAATAACCTTTCTTGTTGTTCCAGCATCCGAAGTAACCGCCAACATTGCCTGCATGTTGTTGATACCTACACTTATGTCTGTAACAAGCGTGCGTCTAAAGAACAGCCAAAAAAAAGTTTGGTGGCCCTCAAAATCCGAAGTCGGAGAAGGAACCTCAGATTCGGGTTCAGCACCCCAAAATACATATAGAATGAAATAAATTAGTACTAACTACCCCAAACTAGGGGCCTTTTATACTATAGTTATAGTTGACTGTATTAATTTTTTGACATTCAAAAATATATTTTTATATTACACTTACATAAGTTTGTATTTTCCTTTACTCCCTGTAAGATTTCCTAACTACCTGTAAATACAAACAACTTAATAAGGGACACATCTTTGGATATTTTTTATTACGATTTCGTTTCGCTCTCTAAATATAGTCGAAATTATTTCGATTCCACAGACGATTCCCTTAGTGAAAGTCGTTTATATTGATGAGTAGAACTCGTGGTTTCTTTTTGTGATACGATGTCTTTTACAGCCAAAGTTTAGCTACTCGGTAACTACAGCAGCTTTACAGCAATGTTACTCAAGTATTCTAAACCAATTCAATCGTTAGTATGGTTAATTAACTTCGTATTTCAATAAAATCTATTTATGTACCTTTAATTGTATTTTTTAATATGTTACATTATAAGATAGTGAAATCTTATAATGTTGCACTTAAAAATATAATAATATGTGGGCAAATTAATAGTTTTTATTCATAATACTAAGTTAATTGACCTTATCTTACGATTGAATTGGTTCCTAATACTGAGTAACATTGCTGTAACTACCTAATAAACTGGCTGTACTTACTGAGTAAATTGGTGAGGTTAACCAAGTTGCATTGCTGTAACTACACAATAAACTGGCTGCAGTTACCGAGTAAATTCGTTAAGTTAACCAAGTAGCATTGCTGTGACTACACAATAAACTGGCTGCAGTTACCGAGTAAAATCATTTAGTTAACCAAGTAGCATTGCTGTGACTACACAATAAACTGGCTGCAGTTACCGAGTAAATTCGTTAAGTTAACCAAGTAGCATTGCTGTGACTATACAATAAACTGGCTGCAGTTACCGAGTAAATTCGTTAAGTTAACCAAGTAGCATTGCTGTGACTACACAATAAACTGGCTGTAGTTACCAAGTAAATTGGTAATATTAACCTAGTAGCATTGCTGTGACTACACAATGAAATGGCCGTAGTTACCGAGTAAATTGGTTAATTTAACCAAATTGAATTGCTGTAACTACCTAGTAAACTGGCTGTACTTACCGAGTGCCTTGGTTAAGTTAACCAAGTTGCATTGCTGTAACTACCGAGTAGGCCGGTTATACTTACCGAATAAATTGTTTAAGTAGACCGAGTAACTTGCTTCAAGCTACAAAGTGAAATTGGTTAAATGCAGTCTACTTTACTCTGTTACTACTAATGTAGCCTACTATGTTATTATTAAAGAAAGATTTTTAACCCATTTTCACGGTTAATATTTAATAAATAGTGACTGCAAAGTTGACTTATTCGTTTTTAACTTCAAACTTTGCAGGTGCTATATTGACAAACATGCTGGGTTATTTTTAGCAGTATTTTATTTATTTTCAACCCTTACGTTTTCTCAGTGTAACGCACTAAACCACTCGAGCGAAATACGAGAGAAATTGAAACTTGCTGCAATTGTGAGATGTACATGAAATGGCTGGCCAAATTTGACGATATGGCTACGACAAGACAATACACCTTTTAATCGGGACTACATGATTCACTTGAATTACTTGTAGCTAGCAGGAGGAACAAGAGGATTTATGACCTAAATCTTTCATATCACAAAAGAAAATCACTAAGGTAGACAACATAGAAAATTATGTTTTGTTTTCAAACAAAGATCCCATTTATTCCTCTCTGTATTAAAATGTGATGCGGCCATGGTTAGGCATCTGATTTGAATATCTGATTTCGCGGAAGGATCAAAATGAGTGTATTTACTAAATTTGCATCCGAATGTTTTAGGGAGAGACAAGTAAAAACAAATTAGGGTTACTCTGTTTCACTCTACGGAACTCTAAAAGCAGCATTTGTACTCGTATACAAAGTATTGCAAAGCTTTCTATTCTTGTTATTGTGGTCTGTATAGGCATAAATGGCTATTACATTTTCTTACTCTGGTTTTATCTTTTATCAGTATACTCATAAAAACTTTGGAATATTTTGAATAGCCCACTTTCTTTAATAATAAACCGAGGCTTTGTAGGATGTAAAAACATAAAAATCTAAGATAGCAGAAATATTTTTCTTGTGTTCTACTTCAAATTCAATGAAGAGTTTAATCTTGTTTATTACAAATGGCTTTAGATCTAGGTCATAAACTTATATTTTGGTCTGGTTTTCTCTTCTCTTATATTTTTTCACGGGTCACTTTTGATGCGGGTCTAATAGACTGAATGATCTCATGTGAGAGCTTTACAAAAAGCATGCCGTGAAAAATTCTCGGAGCTCGGAGCGTAGGACCGCCGCTCCGAATACTCTGAAATTGCGGCGGCGGCGGCGGCGACGCCCCGAGCTCCGAGATGTCACATAGAAAACCGCTTCATTTTAATATAGGTAATTAACATCAAAACAAATGAAACGTTTTTCATCTATAATTATAAAGACGTACCTTCTTAACCGACTTCACAAAAGGAGGAGGTTTACAATTAGTCCGGATATGTATATTTTTTTTTATGTATGTACATACACCGATTACGCCTAGACGGATGGACCGACTTGAAAATATTTTTTTTGTTTGAAAGGGTTTACCTTTTCATTGGTCCCATTGACACCAGGTCAGGATCTGATAATGGGATCCTGGAGAAACCGAGGGAACTCTTCAAATATTATAGGCAGACCTAGATAGTTATTTTTGTATTTTTCATAATAACTCGTGCAAATGCACATGGTAAGCATAATATTGTGATGCGGAACTGATGATGAAGACCACACATGGCCACCAGAACTGCACACAATCTACTATGCGTGGCTAACGGGCAACGCATAGCCTAAACCGGTGGACCTAACGTAGGGTAGCACTGAGATGGGTTTTAATGAAATTAATTACCCAGGGGGGGGGGGGGGTGAATAGGGGGTTACAATCTAATCAAATAGGGTTTGTGGAAGTTGCTTTTTTTCTAAAGTTTACTTTTTGTTTCAATTATTATGATAATTCAATCATAGTAATTTTAGATTCCCACTTTCAGAGCTACTAAACTAACAATTTTCAACAGAAGCTCGTTATAGATTCCGGCATGCTTTTTGAAAATATGAAGAATGGATTAAACCAGAATATATGCTGCTATAAATTCCCCACCAAAACAAATAGCGATGCAAGGCATCATCTCGGTCAGAAACTTCGCCTTATTACTATGTATAATAATAGGTCGGGTAAAAGTCTGTTCGTATTTTGTATGTGTATATTTGTAGCTAAATATCTTTGGATGTATTAATTGTATCTGGCTGGTTTTGATGTCATAAAAAAGGTTATTTTCAAAAAAGGAATAAATATAATAAAATGTTGTTTCCGACCATTTTTCATTTGCTTTTCTTTATTTATTTTAAAATGAGTGAATGAGAGGAGAAATTCAGTACATTTTAAATTTGTAGAAAAAAAGGAAGAGATGCAATGATGGCCGTAAAAGAAAATTATGATGTTTATGATCCTAATACAATGTCAGTAAAAGTAACACAAAGTTGGTTTAGGCGTTTTCAATCCGCAAAATACGAAGAAACTTTTTACCCGACCTAATAATATAGTTTAAGACGTCCGTCCGTCCAATCGTCCGTCTAAATTCGACGGCCCGCGATTTTCGACATAGACTTGGTAATAAAACCTATGAAAAAACAAAACAAAAGAACAGGGTCTTTTGCAGACATTGAACGAGCTAGTAGTTATTAAATTAATGAAACCTTTTATTGATGAGTTGGGTCTATGGGATAAAGGGAAGGAGACCGCTCAGGATCGAATGGAGTGGAAGAGGGGGAGAGAGGCCTTTGCCCAGCAGTGGGATATTGCAGGCTCATAATAATAAAAAAAAAAATTATTGTTAATCGGTGCATTATTGCTTGCACGGGAAAATATATTCCCACCAAATAATTAACCCGTTGGTGGTTCTTGACCAAAACGGCACGGCGACACGACACACGATATTGACTTAACTGGAGGCATAATTGTGTCGTATCGTGCCGGGCCGTGCCGTTCCGGTCAGGAAGCGTGCAGTACAATTCCATACAATTATGCCTCCACTGATATCGTTTATTTTTTATTTTTTTACACATTTATTCAAACTGAATTATCTCAGAAACCGTAGGGTTACGACATTTTGTCAAGGAACATTTATTGTTTGTAATTAAATTTTCTATTGATGGACATATGTTTTATAGGTGTACACGTAAAGCAAAAGTTTAGGGCATACAGTACCCCTGTATCCCCAGGCACCATACAAAAATGTTCGAATCTCTTTCTGCATGCTCAGGCCTAAGTTAACCACCTAACTTCTCAAAAAATAAAAAGATACTGTAGAAATGCATGCACAATTGCACAAATTACATATTCCAGTATAACTAGGTGATTGGAACTTCTCAACAGGCATTTCACATTTAAACCCCCAGAAACCTTTCGCAAATACAGTAACAGCTTCCGTTATTCCATTTGTGTACACAAATCGCACTAGTTACAATCGACCCCTCACTAAGTAGGGCAATACATCTACGAGGCGGCATGTGTGCGTTCCATAAATTACGTCGCGCACCTGTAAGTGGCTAGATTGCGCTTAGATAAAGAAATTTAATATACGTATTTGCGATATATTCCGAGTGTGAACCGTTGATTTATGCTACAGCCTGTAAGCCTGATTTAAAGGGGGAGATGAGTCTCAAGTTTCTTCGAGTGTTATCAAGTACGCGGTTAGGGTTTTAATCAAGCTGAATGTCAGCATTTCGGGTGGTTGGGTGGTTTTGGAAATACTTTGTTAGCAGAATTTGTTATTCCAAGTGGCGTTGGATGGAATTCAGAAGAGATCTCGACTATCTGTTGTAAAATGTAATAAAATCAGCTTATATTCGTAATGAGTGATGAAATATGCAGGTTCCAAAATACTGAATTATTGTTGCGAAATGAAGCAACTCAGGAAACATATTAATATACTTACTAGTTCGTGGTCCTAGAAAGTGAAATTATTACTATAAACTGCCGGTCACAAACCTGTATGTAATTTCTTTCGGTCTCGGAGCACTATTCATTGTCTTTGTTTAATTGTGTTTTCGGCTCCGCTGTTCATCCATCCGTCTGCTTTATCTCACGAATCATAATTGCTAGAGTGTTTAAATTTTCGCAGAATGTGTATATTTGTTGCCGCTATACAGCATCAAAATTAACTACACGAAATAAAATACAAATAAAGGTTGTCCCCATAAAAAAATGTGTTTTACTTGTACTTTTCTTTACAATGCTGCGGAACCCTTCGTGCTGACTTGCACTTGATCTACTTTTATTCTAATTTTCGCCGTCACACTTCACAGATTGACTAATAATCTCCTCGCTTGTCCACAGGTACAGGAAAATGAAGAATAAAACCTAAAATGTGACGTAACAGTCCACACCGCGCGGACGCTTAAAAATGTGCATCATCAAGAATATCCATGACATCGTGAACAACCGAACCTTCCTGTTTATAATAGTGCTCCTCTCTTTGAAGCTGTGTAGTCCGCAGGACTTTAGCGAAGAGTTTACTAACGAAGAGGGCAACTCCAGTTTAGAATTGGATATAATGGTGAAAAAAGGCAAGTTTACAAGGAACAGTGGTGTCGCAGCGCCTTGTAGATTGAGTGAGCTGCTGTGCGATACAGGACAATGTATTTCTTTAGACAAGTACTGTAATGGAGAAGACGATTGCGGGGACAAGAGCGACGAGCCGAAAGGATGCTCGCGTAAGTAGACACTTGATTACTTTTCAAACACCCAGTTTCTATTAATAGAAAACTATTTAGATTGCTTAACTAGTCACAATATCTTTATTTGTTTATCTTGGCCAGATCACTTATTAAAAATAATGATACTTGTATTGAATTTTCGTGTAGAATTTTGTTGCAAACCAAATATGTATTACCTTTTAGCTCATCAAAAAGAGCAACTGAAAATCCTTAAAGTTGGTCGATTTCCATAGTTCGTTGGTAGTAGTGCTCTATGCGAATTTATTCTATGTCACCTAATCTTTGGCGCTCTATAAAATTTAGGTAGTTTCAAAGAAGTACACAGCATACAGAACACAAAAATGGACTAATTTCGATAACTTAAAATTTTAGCGACGCGAAAGTAATTACAAACAAACTTACTCCTTACAGCAAGTGCGTACAAAAATTACTCTTATGCTCTTCTAATAAGGTTGTGTAAGGAAAATAATACGTATGTTGGTTGCAAAAGTCTGGCTTTGTTCGTTGAGAGAGAAGATATGTGTCAGCGACAGGACTCAGGCTCGCTTCTGAGAACTTTTCCATTAAAAGTACCAGTTTTTGCCTGTGACTTCGTTTGTTTCTCAGTACTATCGATAAAAACTTCAATAGCAATAAAATATCTATTTATTTATATATAAAAAAAATCGTCGCGTGTTTTTATTAAACGTTATGCAACCTATGTATAAAGTTTCGTGTATGTACGTACGTAATATACGAGAAAATGTATTTGAATTTGTCTTTACACAAAACAATACTAACAGTACCTATAGCTCTTATCCACGCTGCCTTTAGAAGCTACTAGTAAATTCAAACTATTAAAAACTTAGGGTTACATCAACTGAAACTGAAATTATTTAGTTAAGACTCTTAAAACCCATATGGGAAAACACGTGACGCTAATTTACGATGTTTGTTTCTCTATTTGAAGCTAATATTCAAAATCATAATAATTACATTCGATATTTTTTATTTATTTAAAATTCAAGGTCAGACTGACAAACTTATGATAATAAATATGAGTCTATCATCATCACATAAATATTATGATAAAGGTGAGTATCTAGTTCAACAATAAAGTTGAATATGAAATACAACTTTTAGACATAAAATGAGAGAGATGAGATTTGAGACTGAACCACACTGAACTAAGTTAGTAGGATCAACCCGGAAATGGTCTCATATTTATCTACTAGACTTTATGCTGGCAACTCGGCCAAATCCTACTATGGAATATACGAGTGTATGAATTTGCGTTGCTAGCGTGTAGTAATAAAAATAGAAGGTCGATGAATAAATCGTATACGATTGAATACTAATTTATACATGTTTAATACTAATTTATACATGTTTAATACTAATTTATACATGTTTATCTGAGTTGTGAAGGAAAATGCAATAATGCCCACAAGGTTTGTGAATCTTTAATCCAGACGTTTGCCATTTGCCATACGTAAAATGGAGTACAAGTCCTAGCACACCAAGCCACACACTCTATCCAGATGGCTTGTAGAAGTTTGTCAAGTGTATGAATCAGGCCTGAAGCGAGATATGTATGCCAGAATCGTAGCAATTGGAGATCTTTAGTCTCTGCTCAGCCGGAAAAATAAATAAATAAAAAATTACAATAGCTGCTTCCCCACCGGGCGATCCATCTTGGATTGGGCGATCCGCGATCCGCAATCCAGGAACGCGCGATCCGCGTTCAAGGATCGCGGAGTATGGACCGTGGACCGACCGCCAAGCGCCTGAAAACTGACAACATTGGAGCGCACGCGGCGGGGAGCGCGCGATCCAAAATGGACCTAGGATTCTTATTCATATTCATTTATTTGTATATAACATGTACAATAAAGATTACAGATGGAAAATGTATGTAGGGTACATGCACCCTGAAAAGGGTATTATAAATTTATCTACACATACACATAACTATTACATTGACCCGATCAGCTGTTCACAGGTTAAAGAGACAAAATTTATTTTCCTAATAATTTTATCTTCAAAGAATTCCTGCAGCACGTAGTAGCATTTATTGGTGAGGTAATCTTTTAATAGTTTTTTAAATTTTGTTAAAAAACACAAGCACCGTGCATTGAAACCGTGCAAAGCCAAGGCGGGTCGCTAGTTTATTATAAAAAAAATGTTTTACTGTAATTTAGTTCTACTGTATAAATGTTTGTGTTGTTTATGTGTTTAATTTAGTGTTTTGGAACATCCGTGTTTGTTATAGAGACGCAAAATACAGTATTCTCAATAGAAATAAATATCCGAAACGATAATTGACTTATATTACACAAAGCCCTCAAAGATGTCTGCACAAAGGAGATTGAAAGAAGTAGATTAGTCTTGGCATCCACAATTCTACGCTCTCAGGGGCTATATTCAGTATAAACGTGTCTATTTGGAGAGAGTTGATAAACAAAGCACTGCGTTACGCCGATTCCTATACGCGGAGAGTTATAAAGATAAGAACCTTGGTAGAGAGGCTTCCAGATGTCTTTAACTAGATAAAGTCAAACAGAGCAAAACTTATAAAACTCCTTAAAAGGATTTGCCCACGGCTGAGCGCAATCCGCATCTAAATTTATTAATAGGTAATTTGCACTGTACCAACTGTATTACTCTTAACATGTAATATTATAAGGTAAATAATCGAAAATAATGTCTTAAGGATGTCAATAAATATATGAAACATGTTATTGTCTGAGGAAAAAAGAAAATAAAAGGAAATAATAATTTTAACATTATTTAAAAGCAGATTTGCTCGATATACTCTGCAAGTAACTACCGCCATTTTGTACTTATTTGCCCATCTGGAAGCACTCACTATAAGTCAGACAGCCAAATCATATTTATTATATTAATTTTCTTTATTGCACGGTAGTTTGCAAGGAAATCTTCAATAATATTATTTAATTCTTTCAAGTAAATGGTTCTTTTCCTTTTATCTTCTGCGGTAGACAAAAAAAAATCTGAACTCGAGGTTTTCTTTGATGACGTGCACGAGTATTTTTTGTTTATTTTTTATGGATTCTCTCCCAATAGACCGTAGTCCTCCCAAGGGTTGCGCTCAGTAACAAACTTGTCGGTGGAGTTAGCAACGCAATGTTACTTTCTCGGTCTGAATCGAATAGTCTTAGCCAAGTAAATAATTGCATGATTTATGCACGTAGTTGCATGGCAGTTGATTTATAGCCCTTTGGAAATCTTATTTATGAACCGCTCTAACTTCGTGTAAACCAGTCACTCTTTAACTTGATCTTGGGATGTTTTTGCCATATACCAATGTTTCATAGTAAGAAATGGCATGAAAAATAAGTCTGAAATGGCATTGGATAAACTTGGCGTCGTTTTGGCGTTAGAGTAAGGTCGATTTTGAGTATTCGCGGCCACTCATGAAAGTTTTAAATTTTAAAAGAGCAATTAAAAATATATATATCTTTTAAATTATTTCGTGGCTGAGATATCTTACTTTAAAGTTTTTTCAGTACAAAAAGTGTTACATTGAAGCTCTATTATCTCAGCTTCGAAATGGTTTAAAGCAATGCGTCCTCTTTAAATATAATTATGATAATGCTACCAAATAATGATAAAGATATCGGTGGCCGCGGATAAAAAAATGACGCCAGTGGTCCATAGTAGGTTACCCAAACCCCTTTAATTTTCTTTTACGCAGTATATACGAATAACAATCTTATGAGATTTCTGGCACATAAAAGACATCAGTAACTCTCCATACTAACAAATATTTCTAGCAAATTTGTATCACCTATTCACAAGAATAATCGCATATATATGTCACAGTTAGTTTGTTAAATCAGATACTTAACTAACACCCTAGACCGATTATTAAAGATGGACATTTAACCAAGTCGCCAAAGTTTCGTCAGACAAGTGAGTGAAAGAAACGTTTATCGAGTTGTCTAAACGTTCCTAGGCAACAAGACGCATTTCAACTTTGGTAGGGTAATAATACTAAGCAACCAATTCGGTTTTCTGAAACTACATGGGGTCGCCTCGCTCTACTCCGGTTCATAAAGTTGTGACCTAACACAACCTTTTTTAGTATTTGCGCATAAAGTGACCTAAAGCAACCAATTCGGTTTTGTAGAACTACTAATCGTGAAATAATGATGGCGGAGTCGACAACATGTTTTGTTTACAATAGCACCAAAGATTAAATTTGAAACAAAAAAACACTGAACACAACAAACCAACATTGCACAACGTTTACCAAAAAGATACACTCTGAAAGTAATCAGCTGTTGTCGTGATGCCATCTTGTTTTAACCAACACGCTGGCTTTCGGTTAGACAGATTGTTAAACGTTTTCGACGATGCTTTATTAATTTAATCAAAATGCTAGTGACTTGGTTATATGTCGTTCTTTAATTAACGGTCTAGAATGTTAGTTAAGTGCCTGATTTAACCAACCAACTGCGACATTTATAAGATTTTTTATTCATGAGGTCGATACTGTAAGAATATTTGTTGTTTGAGGCCATTTTATAAAGATCTAGGCTCTAGTGCTGATTGCATCGATTACCACTGCGTTCCTGATAAGCTTAACCTTCTAGCCGTAGTTCACCTAGTTTGTATTGTATGCGTCACAATAGCTATAATCGCACTCACTGGTAAAGATGTTTCTAGTTGGTTCATATCCGAACGTCCCTTCTGAAAGGATAAACTCTATCCTGCCGGGGTAAAGTCGACGTGACGAAATTGCTGATGTCGTTGTTACCGTAATAAGTATCTACCCATTTTACTCTGGTGATCGAGAATTTTTTCGTAATTTTTGTTTATAATACCTGCTAAGAACAGAATAATTTCAAGTTTTTGGAATAATCTCTCACTGTTATCTGTCTCTCTCACACGTTTCCCTGATTTAAACTATAGTGACATAAAAAGCTCTATTCTAATACAAAGTTTTAGTGAGTAGAGTAACTTTTAAGGTGATTGACTTTTATAGAAGTAACGAGTAAGAACGATTTGAAGTCACGCTGAAATTAATACGAATATTAGTTAATATATGACAAATGACAGCGCTAATGTAGGATTAAAGTTGTACAGTAGTTTAGTTTTGCATTCGACCGTAAGCTTAGATAATCAATCCAACGATAAAACGAAATCTTTACATAAACAAACCATTCGTTCGCACACAAGGAACCTCAGTACAGTAATATCCTCCGTATACGAGTTAGCTGGAGGGCGCTCGATAAGCCCCGTCTTTAATTATTTGCCGCCTGAAAACGAGCCTTTATCGCACCCACGTAGGAGGTCGTTAACCCGAAATATGGATGTAATTAACAAAAAAACCCACGCCCGGAATAATTAGGTGTTAAGTTAACCATGGCCATGTTCAAAGTGGCTGGCATTAGTCATGGTATTTTTAACCTGCTCAGAATGGGGTTTCCGAGTAGTTTTTCCTTGTAACCTACATTTTCCGAGGCCCTAATCATGGCTTTAGATGAGGGTCATAGCCTATTGTATGAGGATTTTGTCGATAACCCAGTTATTTTGCTACTGCGGTAGCACAGTGTAAATGTTAGTTCTCTACACTGTAGTTTTACACGTAAAAAAGAAGAGTGCTTGCATAAACTACTGAAACATTAATTACGGACTAAGTTCTCAAATTAAACCATTATTTCGTCCAACAAAGTAGCAACATATTCACATATTCTCATCAACTTCGTAAACTTAACTTAGTATTTAATTAACTAACTCATTGTACGTCAAGTCAACAGAGCTAATAAGCTCATTTCAATTTCTCTCTAACAAACTTCAGTTTCCAAAAAGTTCTTATAGTAGGACCCACCAGTAGTGCAATTAACAATGTAAATGAATCGTGTGAATAATTTTCTCGTGCGCAAATGGGGAAGTGTTTCGTGTGATCCCGTGCGGGCTCGGGGGAGTTGCACGAACATATTGCACGACTTTATTTTCGTACGGGATAGTTAGGACTTGCACGTATTAATTTATACATGACTTCAGTCGAGCTACATACGTCGAGTTTTTAAGTTTCTACCTTCCGTTGCCGTCGAATTGAGAAAACCCATTTTATAAACATTTTGAGATTTTGAGATTCAGCTCATTATGGATATTATTTTTTATTATCATAAAAACATACTACTGTCACTACTGGTGGTTAATATAACGTAAAGCCGTTAAAAGCAGCACGTTATTTACTTGTAACGAAAAGCGCGTGCTATTAGTCGAATCAGATAGAGCTTGTTATAACGCGGCGTGATCAGTCGACCGGTTGCTCGCGACCGCGCTGGATGTTGCGTGATTTCGCGAGCTTTCTCAACGAATCAACAATGCGTTCGACGCGTTCGTTTCGTTATAACTTAGCGTGTAAATTAGCATGCTAAATAAATTTAGCATATTCAATTTAGCATGTTAACAAAATATAGCCGTTATGACCACCACTAATGGCGTGGTATGACTGTATATGACATAGATAACCATGTCTACTAATAATGCACCAGCCAATGAACAATACCACGATAATGATAACTACTAACATCATATAATTGTCAATAATACTATACTTCAATATTAGATATCTTGAATAGAAACAAGAACAGGGTCATTATATTATATCTTCCCGCCGCCGCCGCCGCCGCCGCCGTTATGCGCCAACTATTCGCATTTTGGACATTTTCATAAGAACTTGGACAGTTTTCTCATTCGTTCCACGTCCTCGAGCCGTAACTAACTATCGGAATTCATACGAAATTCTTCCAATGTAAGTGAAATTCGCGAGTTCAAGAGGATCGTGTGAAATTATATTAGTTATGGAGAGCGGCGGCGGCGGTCGAAACGAAACGGGTTTTATGCTATAAAATGCTTTCCGCTTTGGTAAGAGAATAAGAGCGAATCCTTGAACTAAGGTGGTAATAGAAATACTTCTAGCCAGGAAGTAAAACGATAAAAATGTATTTACGCCTCAATTCAAATGAGGTTATCTCCTTTCAAATCAACTATAACTTTTATTCTTGCCCTGTGAGAAACTGTTTTTGTTTAATTATTTTATTGCAGTTTATAAGATGTCTGTGATTGCTATGCCCAAAGGGCAAAATGACAATGTAAGATTACCTACCATGTACATTTATGGCAATACATATGTATACTATAACATACTACTAAATATACAATACTATTCTATACTCCACTTGCCGGCACTTACCTCCATTCAATTACGCAAAGTTCTTTGTAATCAAATCACGCTAATAAGAAAGAGAATTCGACGAACGCATGGCGTGTCGACCTACCAGCACGAGTACATCCGCAGTAGCCATTACTTTAACAAAATGGGGCATTTGTTCCAAGCAGCCGTATAGGGGGAAATGAAAAGATCCATATGTCCGGCCGAAAACCCCCCGAGAGAGCAACACTCGTAGATACATCTCAGGCAAATCTATTGTGCGTCAGCCTCTATGTGACCTTAAAGAGAAAGACGACACGGCTGTTTTTTCCTCAGTTTCCAAATCACGATTGTGTTAAAATGCCAGTCTTTAGTATGTTTATGTCACCGTAAAATTGACAATACCGTTAGTTTAAAATCTACCGAATTAAAATTAGTTTGATTATAAACTGAATATAAATAAAACTATGAACGAAATCCACAGGGCATTTATGTTTTTTTGTTCTTACAAGTAAACCAAACACGAAAGATAAAAGGGCATTCTCTTCGCTCACCCCCTTTATCCTTCACCTATCCTGACCTATTACATCGCCCAGACATTCATCATTTCAGTTTATCAACTAACGCGGTACAGTTTACAATTTATCGTCATTCTATAATCTAATGAATTTTAATACATAAAAGCACGGTACCAGAATGAAGAGAATGAGAAATCTATTAATTTTGTTGGATGAGAATTACCTGGTAGGTAAAACATATTTGAGCTAATATGAAAGTTTTCCAACACACGGTTGGGTTTCCACCTTTATGGGGGTTCGTAACTATCACAACATACACATTAGAAAACTTCTTTTGTTACAAGAAAACAAAGCGGCTAAAGAAAACATAAAAAAGCACAATCATGTTCCACCACTTATGCTCTGTAATGCACTGTCAGGTTAGACAAAGAGCGCGTTTTTTTCAAAAAGGACTTTAAAAAATATGGCCGCCTATTGTAAGGCGCGCTTTATTCCCGTTCTTCCTTTCTCATTTCCTCATTTTTGTGTAGAAAGGATTAACAATACAGGTACCGCGGTATTTATTATGACATGCATAATTTTGATACGCCTTCCCGGCTATGTAAATGTACTGTGGTGAAAATATACGCTTTTGCCTTTTTGCACATTTCTTCTGAAACGTTGGATGATGGAGGAATGATAAAAACATATTTGTGAAATTTTGTTAATTATTATTTGTTTAAGGCCCTGTCTCAATTGTTCTCGATAAACCCTATTGATCAGATTAATCTGACATTTTGTATTTAAAATAAAAAATAAAAAACGATTTATCGAGAACAATTGAAACAGGGCCTTAGAATCATATCTCTTACTTTTTAGGTCAATTGAAATGACGATGATTTAATTATTGTAATCCGTATTACAAACAATATAAAATACAGTAATAAAAAAACCAACGATTTTTGCCATAAATAACATAAGATCCTAGTGGCGCTGCTCGGTGATAAATAACGTTACTACTATGTCCTATGTAAAAAATATATTGCCCACTGCCCCTTTTGTACGCAATAGGGAGAATGCACACAACTCATTCACAACCACAACGCCGCCCCCAATCGTTTTTCAGCGCAGACTCCTGAAAATTTACAACCGACGCACCGTTTAACATAAACTTTTTTATTGCAGCATGTAACAGAACGTACATGGGCGACGTCGGTCGAACCTACGAGTTGGAGGTGCGACGACCACGAGAAGAACACTTGCCTTTCGTATGCCACCTAAACTTCACGGCCCTCGGGGGCAATTATGGAGATATTATTCAGGTACTTACGGTGATACGTGGAGTGGAACGACGCCATAAGGATTTATTCGACCCGTAAAACTGGGGAAGTTTGAAATTTATTTGTTTGTTTTATGACGTCTGTCTGTACGTCGAAGTTTCTAGTTTGGTTGTGGGGTTGATTCACTTAGCGTAACGCGGGGAAGTAATAACAACAACGCTAAATGTTGAGTGATAAATTGGCTCCACGTTCCTCCATTAGGGTTGATGATTTGGAATCGCATTGTGCGTAGAACAATATGTTTTCAGGGTTCTGTACCCAAAAGGTGCCAAACAAGACCCTATTACTAAACCTCCGCTGTCCGTCGTCGGTCTGTATGTCTGTCTGCCTGACCGGCTGTCTGTCAGCAGCGGCCTCTATTTCACTAAGGCTGGATTTTACCAACGAAAGAGTAACTTTTACTCGAGAGTATCTTCTACTTTTTCACAGACACTAGTGACACTCGGATCAGGATCACCTCATTTTTAACTGTCATTGTCATACAAGTTATCCCCGGGATAGTTATTCTCGTATAACTTTTTGTTGGTAAAATCCAGCCTAAAGGTAATAGACAGTTGAAATTTCCACAGAATGTCTATGACTGTTGCCGCTTCGATACAATAAATGTGTTTTTTTCTATACTTTTTCTTGTACAATGATGCGGCGCCCATCATGTGAGAGTTCGACTCGCACTTGGCCAATTATTTTTAGTTACGTATTCAGTTTGGGGACAATGACGTGTGATGTGTGTAAAATTCGTGTTTGATCACCATTTTGGGCTAGCCCCCTGTCACGCAAAATGGGGAATTGAATAATTGAGCTATCTAAACATAAGTATGCATGATTGTGTCTTGCCACCTCATATGAGGAAAGTCGTGACGTTGTGGTAGTAACAATCAAATCATAAAAACTTTTTGCTAAACAAATCCCCAAAGCCGCTTCCCCACCGGGCGATCCAACGCGCTCCGGATCGCACGCGGCAGGATCGCGCTCCACAGGAGCGGTAGGTGTGGACGTGACTCGCGCGATCCTAGGTCCATTTTGGATCGCGCGCTCCCCACCGCGTGCGATCCAGTTGTCGGATTTTCAGGCACTTGGCGGTCCACGGTCCATACACCGTGATCCTGGATCGCGGATCGCGAATCGCCCGATCCAAGATTGATCGCCCGGTGAGAAGCGGCTATTCAAACAACTTTAGTAGCTTTGAATATTAGTTTTAGTAACTTTTACTCCTATCTGCATTGCTATGATTATTCTAGCCATCACTAAGTAATATTTGTAGATATGAAATTTCAAAAAAAAAAAAACAAAAATGTTTATTGTTTAACAGAGACATTTACATAGTGTAGACTGAAGCCTTCTTTTAAGTATAAAATACCTGTATCAGAAGACTAACTAACTAACCAACATATGACTAACAACTAAACCTTGTTCCAGCTCACATTTGACACGTTCACGGTGGGCAAGTTCGTGTCTTTCACCTCTGAGGGGTGTCCCGACGGCCACATGACGATAGTCGAGCGGAGCCCTGCGCCGCCCACGGGACAGTGGTGCGGGTCCGCGTGGGGGTACACGGTGTATTTTAGCGAGTCCGACTCCATTAACATGACGCTGAGACTGGACCGACTTAGTCAGCAGGTATACACCCTTACTAATAATTCCTTAATGTTTGATAGAGAGGCCTCTTTTGATACCGATATTCGAGTGGAACCCTGCGCCACCCTTGGGACCGTGTTGCGGATCTGCTTGGGGATACACAGTGTATTTCAGCGAGTCCGACAGACTCAATCAATATGACGCTGAGACTAGACCGACTGAGTCAGCAGGTAAACAGAAGCCTTTTACTAATAATTCCCTAAAGTTTGATCAGTTTTGAGGCCCCATATAAGTTCGATAATCAAGCGGAAGCCGTGCGCCGCCCACAGGACAGTGTTGCGGGTCCGCCTGGGGTACACGGTGTATTTCAGCGAGTCCGATCAATCAATATGACGCTGAGACTAGACCGACTTGGTCAGCAGGTATACAGTGGCCTTAATTTCAGAACTAGATCGCAGGCTAGTACTAAACCACGAGCTTCTTTTACTAAAACGCTAGTCTAGTACGAGTAAGTATATTCAGTGACAGACAACGCATAGATCTAGAGTCATTAAACTTAGTTCAGGGGTTTCATAGGTAGCGTAGAGTAGCACTTAGAAAGGATTTTGCGATATTCCTCTCGTAAGGGAGGAAAAGAGTTGGTTACAGTCACAGTATTGTATGACAATCAAAAACTTCTTGACTTATTTGTGATTGTGAAGCTGAAATTTTGCAGGAAAGAACACGCAGTAGTTTGCAAATGTTACTGTCATCTATTCGCTATATGAAATTGCCAAACTATTTATCTTCATTACATCCATGTTAGCAGTTCCCTTTGTGTCTAACTGTTGCGAGGTAGCTATTAACAATGTGGGCGGTGTCCCATTCTACCAAACTTAGTGAACAGAAATGACTGTAGGAGATAGTGTATATTCAGTGTTTATGTTCAATCAATACCTGAAATCTAGTAACAGACCGCGACTCCGAAAAACACAGTAAAACACATAGAAATCTAAGCTTCACTTCTCTACCACTACTAAGTTCTTTAAAACTATGCAATGATAAATCGACTATCAGGTAATCATCATGCAATCAGTCTAAAAAGTCAAATCCAAAAATACAGCAACTCTTTACCACATATAATCATGTGAAACGGATAAACATTTATGACAGCATCCCCCTCCAAGGTTCCCCTAACAAGCACGATCATTACCTATGCTTCTCAAACTCGAATGTGCACGCAGCAGTATCTATTGACTCAGCAAGAAGTTAAATGACTGTATTATCTCTGTAACGTGCTTATGTGACTTGAGTAATATTTCACATCAGCCCCTTTAACGGCTCGCTGCCTTCCCTTTATCTACATTTAGCAGCCGTATTATTTGCGAGAAGGGCTGAATTTCGATCAATTAGTGAGGCGGTGAACACGGAACTATACGTCAGAGTTGCGTAAGTACGTCCCCGGCTTTATCTCACGATTACAATAATTAATGTTATTGCAGACTAATCTGGTAATTTAATAAAGGCAGAATCCCATTACCTGGAGACAATGAAGAATCTTAAGCATTTCCAAAATTAATACAGGGACTTTGATTTCGTAAAGACGGAATATTATTCAATGTTAAAATTAAGGATTTTGATTTCTTTAAATTTTGATATTTCAAATAGAACTAGAATATTTTTACCTGGAATTTTCATAAGGTTGTTGTTGACTTGTAAATTGATTTATCGCAAAATATTAAGCTGGGACACAGATAAATATAGGTTAAGATAATAATATATTTTTTGCCGATATAATTTATCTGAGTCAATAAAACTTTTAAATGACCTATTTAGTTTAACACAACGCATAAGACAGCAAAGTAAACACCTACGCATCACGAGCGTAAATATGGTGTATCTATTCAACTCAGATAAACTCTCATGCGGCCACACACACCAAATACACCCCCCGAATATCCGTTCCCTAACCAGCCCTATTTCCCACAGGGCGTCGGCTACAACTTCGACTTCAAGTTAGCGTACAAGTTTCTCCGGCGCAGCGAGGCCCGTCTTCGGTACGGCAACTCGACGGTGGGCGCGTGGCGGGGCGACGAGGTCCCTGGCACGTATTGCGACCGCATCCTCAGTGACTGCGATCTGAGGGCCTGTCGGATCCAGTCGCCGAACTTCCCTGGAGTCTATCCGAGGAACGCGACGTGTACTTACCGGATTGAGCATACTAAGGTGACTGTCAAAATCACTCAGTAAGAACCATGGAACCATGTCCCAGTAGGCAACATGCACTCGCTAACTTATCTTATCACTCGCTACCACGCAATAATTTGACGATTGCCGAAAAATAGCATGTAGGTGTCTGATTCGCTGACTAGAGGCTATCGACAATCGTATGGATGTGATTGAAGTCCAATTTGAGATTCTCAGCACCCTCTCATTTAGAAACTCAAATCGACCGTAAAGTGTGCAAACGGGACAGTTTTCCCATACATTAAACGTCAATTTAATACAAACTGTGTCCATTGCTGTGGAATGGATTATGTGAATAATGGGCTTAGCAGGCCTTAGGCCCGTAATAATCCGCTCTCAGCTCTGAGAGCGCAAACATAACAGATTTAGGGGCGATCTTTCAATACCCAGATAAATAGTCAAATTTTACATTTGACATTAATGACAGTTTCTCAGATAAACAGACTGATAAAGTGACCTAAGGATTGAAAGAACGGCCTTTTAAATGGCGAAACCGTAATTAGGACATGAGACATAACTCTCAAAGTTGATAGTAGTTTATTATTTCGGGCCTTGGTGCTCGTATAATCAAGTCATACAGTTTGGTCTGTTTCCATCATAAAAACTTTTGTCACTTATTTTAAACATCATACATACAAGCTCACACCATTTTTCCGGAAGATGGGGTAGGCAGAGATAAGTAGCGGAAATTTTCTCACATGAAACGTAACATGATATTGTACCCAGTATGTACAAAATATCTAGGTATCTCTCATCTTTAATCTGCATGTAGATAGGGTCAAATTGTTCCATAGCGCAACTGTCAAAAACTCGAGTAACGTGAATATCATGCATAGATATACATAGATTTGTCAAAGACACACGCCAGTATTCAGACTTTCTGAGAACATTTCCAACGCTCAGACGAATGAGTATGAGTTGGTCATTCACAAAGCCGCAGATTTAAAGGGCGCTCAGGTATTTGCGCGCAGCATACTGCCTGACCTCAATCTTACAGGCAGCAGTGCGCTACAAACTTTGTTTATTTCTAGAAACTTTTTGCATTTTGCCCCTGTTGCTAACAAATGAGTTTTTTTGTAAAAAAAAAAACAAACTGTTGTAGAAAAGTTGGCTATTTTATGTTTATTCTTTCAGATACCATCGGACAAGCATGTGTTAATAGCAGTTAGACAGACGAACAGTCACAAGATACATATCAAAGACCAAATTGTGAAATACGATAGAAGTCAGCGAGTTTTGAAGTAAGTTATAAAGCAAATATTTTTGTACAAGATAGAGTTTGTAACATAAGCCTCTTAGAAAGTTTCTTGAAACACGATTAAGTGGAGATAGAATCCCCCCCCTGGAGCATGTCCTTGGAAAGGATTTAGTGTTAATTATTTGACTAAACTTTAGCTAACGTTTCCATTCTAAAACGGTACCTATTTGAAATTGTGTTTCAAAGGGTTATAAAAATAATTTGAATGGGCGCTCACTTACTATACTAAATATTTCACCTTTTATGTACGGAATGTCCGTGCTGTATCTATCTATCTATATTTTATATTGCAAAAAAAATATATCTTAAGTGTGCAACGATTATTTTAAAACAGGCACATATATTGCTTCTGGTTCCACAATATCTGTCGAGGTTAACATAATGTCATGGGATCCAGTCACACACAATACACCCAAAACCTGTGATTCGTGATGCCTAGAAGTTCGTAATTGCAGACATGCATGCAAAGACCAGGAGTCTCAATTTCGTACGACCTAAGCTGAAACCTCCTCATATTTCCGCACTAAAACACTACAACCTTCCAGGATCTGGGACCAATGCAACGTGGTACAAGACTACTTGACCGTATGGGACGGTGCTGTGAGAGATTCCCCGATACTCGTGCGATTGTGTGGTGGCGATGCTGTACCAGATATTATCAGCAGAGGACCTAACATGCTGCTGGAGTTCCACACCTCGCCATATGACAACCCGTTTCATCCGGTACCGCTGAGCTATCTACCCGGGTTCGAACTTGAAGTTCAGGTACGCATTTACTTAGCAAGTAACACCCTTGCCCAGAGTTGCACGAAACAAAGAAGACCGAAGTCTATTCACAAAAAAAGTCATATATGATAGATTTTTTACTCATGAGGTCGATACTGTAAGAATTTTTTCACCACTCCCGCACGAAAGAAGTGTCTTTCCTCTACGAAAACAGTGAGGAAAGTTAGTTTTTCCTCACTGTTTGAACAGTGAGGAAAAACTAACGAAGAAGAAGAAGAAGTAATGATCCCGTTCAGAAACTAACCTTGCCTGATTTTTATGTTAAGTTTTAAAGATATTTTAAAAAATAAATAATTTTATACTTAGAATAGAAATACTTATAAAAGTTCAGAAACATTAAAAACGTTAAATAAAATATTGTAAAAATTACATCGTCAAATTTAGGATTAGAATTTTAGAACGCACTCAAAGAAAGAAGCCTGTGAAAGAAGTACATTAGAAGCGCGAAAATTCTAAGTTTTGTTTAGAAATATCAAACACTCAAGTAAATAGTAATAAAACAACGATAAATGTACCCAATAAAAACGTTACTTTTAACTTGAAAAATTGCAGTAATTTTACATTTCATTTTTAAATTATTTTCATGAATTTTATAATATCAAAATAATTCTTTATTTTATAATAAAGAATTATTTTGATTTGCTTTGTGACTATTTAATTTATTTACCTATGGTGACTGAATACTTTCTTGCTAGGAATGGTGAAAAGTTTTGTATGCAACATGTGAGCAAGTTCATTTGCTATTCGTTTTGTTGAGTCTTTCGCTTACTCAGGATTGAATTTTATAATCACTCGCTGCGCTCGTGATTCTATTTTTCAATCCTTCGTTCGCTCAAGAATCAAAATCAAAACTCATAGGAAAAACGAACTTTCCTCACTTGTTGGATAAATAACTATTGTTCTTTTACAAACATTTCATGTCATAAGATGTCGGGAAATATTTCCAAAGAAAAAACGTGCAGGCAAAGAAAAACTCTAAGGAAACAACCAAAGATTATATAAATACTGGCTGGAAACAACCTGCATCTGATCATGTAAAATAAGAAAAAAAGTGAGCTCTGTGACTATTGTCACATTCTTTGCATTTTTTCTCGAATTTCCAATGAATACAACATATTTTATGTGGAGTATAATCTCATCCATAATTGTATGAATTTTTTTACTGAAATAAATGGTTTGGTATAGGTTGTTTTCATAGACGCGTTATTAAGATGAGATATTATAATGCCGTTGTCCTTTCAAAATTGTTCTGTGCAACTCAGGATTTGTGGTTTTCTCCACCCAATTTACCATCGATTTACTAATTTCAGTGCGAGAATCTCATAGGATTGTCGTTAATTTCTGATGCCAAATGCTAATATTTCTAATTTGTTTCGTGCAACTCACAGTTAGTCGAATGAACAGACTGCTGCTCAAATAAAGCTCCGCATAAATGTTGTTCTAGCACAGTTTATTATTTTTATTTCTCAACGTTGTTGCCAAAGCAAAACATAAACAAGTACACTTTTTCACGGTTGACTAGGGTTGTCCACATTCGGACGGCAACACAAGCAAGTGTAGATAAAACACATGACGTCATAGTGGTTTTCTATTGAATCGTTTAGCTGTACATGAAAGCAATATTCGGTTAGAAAATACAATGTAACATTAATTCTACAGAAAACTACTATATACAGTTTTTGATAAAAGC
Source organism: Argyresthia albistria (assembly GCA_963457715.1). Classification (NCBI taxonomy): domain Eukaryota; kingdom Metazoa; phylum Arthropoda; class Insecta; order Lepidoptera; family Argyresthiidae; genus Argyresthia; species Argyresthia albistria. The sequence goes on along the minus strand of OY735266.1, from coordinate 6,696,285 downwards.
GTTAAAGTACTATTTGTCGTTTTCTCAACCCTAGGAGAGTGTGTGGAAACATAAAAAGTACAAGAACTCATGAAGTAAGATAGTCTTAAGATAAAGGGTACTTGCAAATTTCCATCTATGAAGCGTTATTGCTCCTAACGAAGGCACTTTCCAAATTTAACTAATGGGGCTGGCGGAGCCTATCTCTGCATCTCCCAATGTTTTCCATGACCGTCGGAACACAGCTTGCTAAAAGTTAGTATAGAGATTCGAAATGCAAACGGATATTAATAGTCAGTATTCATGAACCCACTAATTAAGTTATCCGGCTATTGAAAACTATAAATTGTCTAAATCGCTCCATCATTATTGAAGTCGTTAGTCGTTAAAGCTTCGCGTGTTACGTCGCAATGAAGTGACAGCAAGCGGTAACGGTTTAGCGGAAGCTCGCGTGATTTACAAGCTTTTATTTTTACGATTCCCATGACTGGTGGCTTTTCGCATGGTTGTATAATTGTTTATGAATTTTACATACTTATGTTTTATGGTCGGCTGCATAACATTTTAACACGCTACAGTGTAAAGGCGTTTGCGATTACGATTAAATGATTTATGACTGAAGGCTAATGTAAAACAATGTTGGCTTTAATGTAAAAAAAACATACCAATTACCATTTTTATTTTTATAAACTGTACATTTTCCTTTTGTAAATTAGGTTAATTTGTATAATAATCTGTATATAATTAAGTATTTTTGAATAAACCATTTTATTCCAAAAAAAAAGTAATATTTATAAATTTATATCTCTAAACGACAAACTTATGCTTATTAGGTATCCCTAAAACTTATTTGTATGATCGATCAAATTACATTCGAAGTCACCTTTCAAACTCATAAAGACTGCGAGTTCTGAATTGTTTGGTTTAAATTATGTAGTCGTAAGACCCTCAACCTCAACCAACCCGCACTGAGCCAGCGTGGTAGGGTGTGGCTCAATTTTACTCGTATCCAGGTGAAGGCAGCATGTGCCTCCTCAGGTGACGTGAATTTGGTGGCTCGTTTTCGTATAGTACATCAACGGTCATGGTTTTTGTTTTAGTTTTTTTGGTGAATTATTCAATTTATTTTCCCACACAGGTACTCTACGTGGATAAGGACTCGCATTCGTACATCAGAGCGGACGGTCGCTGCCGGTTCGTGCTCCGCTCCTACGACAAGACCAGCGGCGTGCTACGGAACCCAAGGCACTCGCTGCCGCCGAACTCCTCTTGCGTATATTATTTTCAGGTGAGCATTTCGGCTTGAAAGGTCAATACCCACTTTTAGCCAGTTGTATCATCGCCACAGTTTTGAGGATATGACACAAGAGGTACTTGTTTAATAAACTTGAGATGTGCAATCACAGATGTATTTCGGCTTAGGTTAGAAGTTGGTTATATAGAAGGAGGTACCTAACAAAAATATTCGACATGGCTTATCCTATCCTCGTTCGATGCAATATATATATTAGCTGATCAAGAGGCACCGATTAGTCGTCAAAAAGATGAAAAGCATTGAAAAAAATTGATTAATATGTGCCATATCAGCTGCTCTCTTTGTATCTGCTTATCTTATGGGAGATACGCTTCGGAATCTTATATCTAAGTATTACACATGTTGATCTTCTAATGCTTAAAACGATATCATCTCATTTTAACATTTAGCTTACTAGAAAGGGATTACCACAGAGCACACTCGGAATACCCTCTTCAAATATCGTAAAGTACATACCTCTACATAAAATATGCTCACTCCTGTGTGCCGTAAAGTATATAACGAGAAAATCTAAAAACATGTCAGGGCCTTTCAATGTGAAGATGGAGCAGGAATACTTTAGTGACAGCCTGATCACGTGATATACCTACATATGTTTTTTTATATTAAATATATGTGTGCAATATATATTTTATGTAATTCTGTAATAATGTAAAAAACGTACATATTCGAGTTTAGTAAAAAAAATTGCTGCTAAAAATACAATCTCGTAACGCAATTTTCATACGAATCAGGTAAAGAAGCTTCCTGTTAGAGCTTTTTTGCAGAGCTTTGTCAGAGGTTGAACATGTATTATTTGTGTCGTGATGATAAGATATATGAATAACTAATTTTTGTATCGCATACAGCGCAGAACTTGACAAATGTTACAGCCAGATAAAATCAAGAAACACATAAAATTATTGAGCAAAGAATCTGTTCTCTACCAAAGTTTATTGCAAGTATTAATAAGTATGAAACATCAAAGGGATACTATAACTAATACTTATGTTCAATTTAAAGTTCAATTAATGCTGAGATATTATGCAAATATACTTAATAATTTCAGCACAATGTGCAAAACTATGAAAGTAAACCATAGCTGCAGCGATAGGTAAGCCCCATATCACGCCCAATTAAGTATTGATTAATCAGCTAAACGTATGCACAATTCTCCCTCTTCACCCCGTATGAGAAAATAACAGAATTTTCATCCAGACATGGTTTAACAGGATTTTCGTTTTAGGGTCGCCCGAACGAGATAGTGTGGGTGTCCTTTGTGAAATACCACTCCGCTGGTACCGAGCCTGCCGGCTTTGATCAGCAAAAGGATTGTTCGTCCCAACTCACTATATGGGATGGGGCAGCCCCGGACGCAGACCTTGATGGAAAGGTAATTACAAGTATTACGTAGGTATCAGAAAATTACACGTGGAACAAAAAGGTAGGTATTTGAGGGATGATTAGGGCATGACATTATTGTTACTTACTGTGGTTGGATATCGTTTGCCAAATGTAAACAATTTTGGTCTCTAGAAACTGAGAGATGAAAAATAACTTTATTAGTAGTATGTATAAAATTGGTGATCAACAGTATCTCTACGAGTAGGTTCCCAAAGTGAATTATCAGTCAAGTGTCAAATAGGACTCTAATTATGGGCAACGAGCGATACATGTTTCATTTCAAGTTACTCAACAAAACAAATGCGACCTATCAATACAAGACAAATCCCGAGTAATTGAAATAAATCAACAAAATAGACACGTTACATAATGGTATGACTGATGATGACACAAAAACAAATACCATTCTCGATCAATAATCTACTACAAGGTCGAGTAATACATGTCACGATAGCACAAATCATTATTTTTATAAGAATAGCATAATACGAAGGAAAACCATGAAAGGGTAGAATCAGGAGTTATTAATTTGTCTAGACTCTTTTTTCTTGTATTTCGGTAATGCGGTATTCTATAAATATGCTTACCTCATGTTATGGTAACCATGAATATTTCTACTGAGCATTAAATCGTTAGCGTGCTTGGGGATTCATTCAGTTTTCAAAAGAATAACAAATATCGATATATTCTATATTCTCCTTTATGATTACTTTTGGTAGTTGGCGCATATTTTTTCAAGTTATAATGGCATATCTCGCATCTTTCACAACTTGCTAATGTTGCTTAGTGAAAGAAACGCACAATACATCACTGCTTTTAAAACCGATTTCAAAATCTTGAAGCAGATCACAGTGCAGACTGTAAAATGCTAACGTAGCAAATACTACGCTCCAACGATTATGTATAGAAGCAATAAAAAATCGCGCGTTCTCACCGCCATACCGTTTCACTTTGCCAAGTATAGCTACCTCCCCACTTAAAGTCGGGGGCGAAACATTAATTTTCTTTAATGTGCCTGAGCACTTTTACCGACTTGGGGCGACTGCAGCAATGCAGTGTTTCATTTCATTCATTCGAGAAATCTCGACTGGATTCGATTTGAGCATTTGATTTTCAGTCATTCAACTCCGCTGATTTGATAGAATTTTCTGTTTATGTTTTGTGAGTTTGCTTTGGAACGACTGTCGGTTTTTACACGCTGAAAATGTTTGCTTTATTGAATTGACTGCTACTTTTTTGTAAGACTCATTTATTATCGTTATAATTTAGCACAAAATTGTCTGGAATTCTCTAACATAAACCGCTAAACATCTTATTTTCCAATATACAAACTAAATGATGACCGGACTCATGGTATCAACCCCCAATAGGCCGACGACCGACGTGATAGAGTTGGCTCAATTTTACTCGTTTCCAGGTAAATTCCTGTGGCCCTCGGTGGAAAAATTTACTATTTCATTAAAACGGTATCGAAGAAACCAAGTCTTACAATTTCTCACACTTAACATGGAGCAAAACTTTGAACTTCTCTAACTTGCAACGAAAGAGTTAATTCTCCTAGGTATGAGTCTGAACGAAGAATCACGATCATCATAATTGTTACGGACGCTATAACAGCAGTTTATTACCTAGCACTGTAATATCCTTTATTGTCTTCACGCCATTTTATCCGACCCCTAGCGTATCTGCCCCATTGCTTTCTTTAGCATTTCTCTTGCAGTTTCACGGTATTATTTTTCTTTTACGGGGACAGCTCAACCGTTGAATATACTGTAGTTTGTATGGTCTGGGCTTGATTAGTTTAAAGCAAGCACCACTTGTGTTTATAGCTAGGTAATAACTTAACTTTATCAGACAGACGGAAAGCCGGATGGTTCCCGGTGAATAGAGGATGAATACCCAGTTCAAAGAATCTTCCACAGATTATCTTTGGTCTGTTTTAAAAGTATTGCAAATTTAAATAATTACCAGCCCAATTCGTTAAGTTTCTTACAATGAGAACTAATAATGCCCGGTCAGTTAACTCCACAGGATCCTCCAGTGTTACTAACCACCTAATATTTTCCCAGTTGGGACAGACGCCCGAGGACAGTCACAGTGGGTCTCTTCTGGGCTCGTTTTGCAGGGAAGAGTCGCCGCGTTTATGCGATCACGCACTTCTGTCCAACGCCACTCGGGCGACCAGGCCCTGTGCGCCTTCTGAGAGCTACATCACCACTGGCCCAGCGTTGACCATTCTACAGGTAAGTCTAGAATAAAATATACTTGAATGTTATAAAAGAACAAGTCCTGACTGACTGAAACATCAACGCAAGGGCCAAACGGCTACAGCTAGAAGGGTTAAACTTAGAAGGTAGTTCTCCATACCTATATACATGACCGAGTAATGAGCAGAACATTTATATACCATATAAATAGCCAAGTTTTTTTTGGATCTGGGCTAGGGTGATAGAAAACATCTGAACTCTGAGAAAAAAAATCAGAATCATCACAAAAGTATACTATCCTATACAGAAAACCGAATTATAGTCCGTCTACCTGTTTGACTAAAAAAGTGCCATAGATAAACACACAGATATGCACAGAAAGCTATCTGCTGAAACATAAAAAAATAAATATGGCCGGGATTAAAAAATACTACAACTACTCTTATCATGAATATTTTATCTAAAATATTTTCAATACCTGCTTTCGATTTAGGTAGTAGGTTCATTAAACATTGACATCACTGAATGATCTTCTCCTTAAAAAAGTTTTATTCTAATATCACAGCAATATTGAAAAATCATACATATATTCCCATGAGAATACAAGACTGCAAACCGTAAAACGCCACAAGCAGAAAGGACTGCTCTACAAAATGCACTTGCGACTGGCCCGTAACTGCCTTCTTTATGTAAAGCAGCGACATTTTTGTAGAGCTTTGTATACACTGTGCGTACGTGGTTGCCGACGCGAGTGGTTAGCTACGTACGTACCCCTTGTTCGAGTCCTCTTCTCTGTCACTCTTTTCCTTTTTCCACGACCACGTTCGCTTCGCAAACACCCGCAGCAGATTGCATGCTCACAAAGCGAAAGCGGTTACTAATTACGATAGCAAACACGTACGAATGTCTACTTCCATTTGCACGGGCCAGTTGCTTACAAATGCAAGGAGTGCAGTTCTGCACAGCGCCAAGCCATAGACTGTAGGATTCGTAAAAAATTGAGTTGGCACAATAACTCAAACACATGTTAGCGCAAACAATCTATTTAGGTACACAACCACCGTGCAAAGTCCACGGCCCGCGATTTTCAACCCATACACATCGAAATAAAGTTCAAAACCTATGAAAAAAAAACAGATTAAAAGATGGGTCTTTTGTGGACTTTGTACGTTTGAGTACAGTCAACTCACTCAGTAGTCTTTAAAATGTACTCTAACTCAGTACTATAATTCAGTGCGTTGATTTTATGAGTTGAGGCACAACTGGGTGGCGCAGCGCTACTTTTGTCTAGTCCTCTGGTAACAGTGAAAAGACTGGCATTTTTCTTCACTGTGAAACATTCATCCCGAGCAGAATAGATAAGTCACGTGCGCTTTGCAATGTTACTCCAGTGTTTGTATTCAAACGTGTGTTTATGGACTTCATCAAAGTTTATTTTAGCAAATAAACGATTTGATTTGTAGTCGCAAACAAAGTCAGCGCAGTAACTAAGGAGGTTCATTGGGAAAGGATTTCTATTCAAATTATATTGTTATGTTCATCAGCATAACTTTGATTAGCCATTAGCTTTATCACAAATTTTTTTTTCTGACAATATAATCTGCACCCATACAAAAATACCTGCAGACTATCGTGCCCATTTTGTACTGCGCGCATAGGAGGGTGTTTGAATGTACGTTGTTGTATAAAACTTCAAACGAAAATACCAAAATGCGATGACATTTTGCCGTACTCCTCACCCAAGTAAATGTTTAAACCATAATGTTAAAGTCAAATTGGTTCATTTTGATTCACAAATATACTTCGAACTCTTATAATTTCTTGCCTGTTCTCTAAGTTGGACCACTAATTGTCGGTTCCGCGGTCAATCATCGTTGTAAGGCACACACAATGAATGCCGTAGGAGGCTGGCCAAAGCGCTATGACAATCCTAGCAGACTCGGATGCACTCTCTACTGATTTTGACAGGAACTTGCTGACATGACAGACTTTTCACCCAAATTCCAAATTCCAAATTATTTATTGCTACATTGTGACGACAATCAGACGACGATGAGAGACGACTAACACTGAGTTGCAATTGCAGTTTAGCATAATTATAGTTAACATTAGAAACAAAATGACAATAGCCAGATCCACACCAAAAGATCCAACACGCCCAAATCGCGCGCAGCTGGAGCGCGCTCTACAGGATCAATGTGGATCGGCAGGAGTGTGTTGGAGCAACCATAAGGATCGCAAAAGTATGATCCACGACCCATGCTCCACGATTCTGATTCGTGGATCGCGGGAATGCCGATCCAAGATAGATCGTTTGGTGTGTGTGTATCCAACTATTGGTGTCTAAGATGACAATCTGATATTTCAAAATAGTTTCGTGCAACTCAGGGTGAGTATCTCATTGTTATAAGCAAATATGGAAATCAGTCATTTTCATCATCACCTCACTATTATAAATCCTGATGCACTGCGATACAAGCCTCACACGGCGCCCCCAGTAAGGCTGCTCCGCCGCAGTTGCAAGCAGGTTGAATAATGCAGGCTGCACGTGCTCCACTCCGCTCTAAAGCTGTGATGGAATGCTTTAGCGCTGTCGCGTTATTACCTAGCCGTAACGGCTTCTGTTGGAAAACTAATTCCGGGACAGACCGACGTTTTATTGAGATTGGGGTGGCTGGATATGTTAGAAATGGAGCTAGAATTTACGCAAGAATAAGTGAACCTAGCATTATTATTTCAGGGAAGTGTATAAGGACTACATGATAAATTACCTACTGACATTTTAGAGGGTTAATCAAGTTAAGCAAAGTCTTGAGCACTTTATGTTCTTTTGAGAAAATTCTTTAAAAAAAAACAAGGAAAAAACCTGCATATTCAACATTTATTATTCCTTGTTGCACACAGTTACCGTACGACTTTGAACTTATTAAGTATGCTTATACTTTCTTCTACCTTTCAAAGGAAGTTTCCAATGCGATCGATAGTTCAGCTTACAATGTTGAATACATACTGCTACAGTACGCAGCTCCAAGTGCAAAGTTACCAACACTTTACGAACACATGGAAAATTCACTCTTTCTCCATTGTTAAGCTGCCCGAATGTTCCATTTGCGGAGACACTCAAGTTAATACAAGAAACCTGGGGTCTTAAGCAAGTTGTTAAAGTCACAAGTTGAGAACTGCTTTATTATTCAATATTAAATTCAACAGAGGAGGGACTGTAGCTAGTTCCTAACTAAATATTTGAAGTTTTACTATACCGCGGCTCGTTCGTCACAAAACCGACCCAAGGCGTCAGTTTGCTCAAGCTTGCTTGATGTAATTTCTGTGCCGTTTAGCTAGACTGTTGCAGGGCAATTTAAACGTTTATGGCGCATGAAATAGGTCGAGAATAACATGTAGCTCTACAAGTCTAAAGCAGCTTTATAACCAGGGAAAGTCGATTTCTGAAACTATGTAATCTTGAATACGTAAATGATTGTTCTTCATATGGTAATCAATGTAAGTTCGTATAATAGGACGTTTTCGAGTTGAATTGAGAATTTTAGATCTCAATAATTGTTTGAAATTACAACACATTTGTAATGCTTGTATTTGTCCTAGGATCTGCGTCAAGGATCAGCCCTATATCCTGTCTCTTTCGTTCTCCGCTACGAGTTCGTAGACGTGAGCGAGCAAGGGCAACCGTTGGCTGGCTCGCACTCCGCCTACGACCGAGTCTTCAAGTCGGCTCAGACCTATTCGGGAAGGTTCCAGGCTCCACGAGCCATATTCTACTACGGAAGAGGCGGAGCTGAAAACTTGACTTGTACTTTGAGGTAATAATAATAATATCTTTGCTGTATCTCTGTAATTTTTACCCGACTGCACCAGAAATAGGGTAATATTATATTCCAGTGTATGTATGTATGCATGTCTTTCATACTCCATAGAGGTATTTAGGTGCATTCGTAAGTACATTAATATGTTTAAAGAAAGAAATGATAATGCAGTCGGGTATTTGTTTGTACAATAATTCAACTTGTTAAAAAAAAACGTAACGACTTGTTCACCCAATGTAGGTCACATTGAGGCAAGCAACAAAACAGTTTGCCAGGTTGCTACCACCGTCTCGCTGCCACAGAAAAAATACTCTAAACCTAGTATATCTTTTCCAACAGGTTCGAAGCGAAACAGGGAGAAAGAATTCAGTTAACTTTTACCAGCACTTTCTTTGGTAATAAACACTGCAGTACTCACAAAGATTCGCGAACTGGCCGCTGGAAATGCGATAGGCCTGAAAGAAGAACCGTCGGCGGCGAGGGGCTGGCACAGATCATCATCACCGAGTATCCCTGGGAAGGCGTATCTATACGAAGAGATTGTCTCTGCACCAACCGCTCTGAGCCACTCACTATCCACACTTTAACAGCTCCTGTCGTGGAAATAAACTTCACAGTAACTATGATGAATATTACAGAAGATTATGACGACTTCGCGTTCGAAGGCGAATATAAATTCATTCCCACCGGACCCGGCGATGAAACTGTCTGCTCGACTGGATGGGGGGAAAGAAAACTCAGAGGGAGCAGTGGTGAGATCAGACTATTCGACAAAAGACAAACCACTTCCATACCAGAGATTGTAGGAGACCGGCATGTCATTTCCGAAAGCGTAAGAGCAGAGGTGGCATGTGTGCATAGACCGTGGCTGATAGAACCTGGAGGGGATGACGTCACTCCAGTCCAAGGACGGTACTTATACATCAGAGTACAAGGTTACGAAGTCACTCCAAATTCACCTTTCTGTCCAACGCCGAACAGATTGTATGTATATGAAGCGCGAAACACTTACAAGGCGAAAGAGGTATGCCCCGATGGCTCGAATTCGGTTGAGTTATTTTCACCTGGATGGAAATCTGCTGAGACTCATATTGAATCGTCTTTGAAGCCTCACGCCCGAAGTTTTGTTATCGATTTCCTGCAACACGAGCAAGCTGACTACTCAATAAAATGGATTGAAGTTTTGAAGAAGCCGGTTTACGAACACGATCCTGAGTCGACGCCTCTGCCTGCGGTTGCATTTGATTGCCAATATAGGTAAGCAAAGCATGCAGCTGTCTTTATTTATACCAACCCCTTCTTATCCTTTTCTTTTGATAACGCAGTGATTTCGTAGTTTCAGACTTCTAATTTACTACCAGTCAAACGATAAAATTTCATTAAATGTCAATAGGCGCTTATTACAGTTCAAAGTTTGAGTTAAACTCAATACTTAAATTACTGTTTCTTCTTCGGGAAACATAAACGCAGGTTCAGTTGGAATTGAGCAGCAGTCTGTGCCTTAGTTCTTAAATCGAGTTCTGGTTTGTAACTATTGACTTGTTTCCCATTAGCTGCCCGGAGCTGAACGCCTGCATACCACTGACGCTGTGGTGCGACGGCAGCGCACACTGTCCATCTGGCTTCGACGAAGATGACTCCAACTGCTCCTTCACAATATCACTGCCCCCTCCATTCCTAGCCGCCGCCGCTGGAGCAGCTCTTCTAATATGTGCCATCGCCGTCATACTCTGCGCCTGCCGCAGAAGCCGAAGAAAAGACAAAGAGTTCAAAGCCAGGCTCGACGGAGCTCTGCCCCCAGAGGAGCGTCCGTACGACCGCGCTAAAACCAACGGCGTCGTCCAGGAACCACCGGGTTGCCAATACGCTACTGTACAGAAATACGCAACTATAGATAAATACAGTCTTAGCCAGAAGTATTGCGCGGGATTGAACGACGCGCGGTACTACGACGAAGTGACTCAAGGTAGGGAGAAAATAGCCGATGCTAGATACGCCAGCTTAGGCCGCGCCGGACGCAGCGCCCGTCCGGACAATACGAAAGGCACCGGATCAAGGCGGGCCATGCCTGACCTCGGCTTCCCTGAACATAAGGATGGTTTTTGTTGACAATCCCCCGATCTTCTAGAGACTACAGTTTAGCATTGCGAGTGAAATGAAGTGAAATATTTTGGACAATCAGTAAAATGTAAAAATAGTCAGATTATGTTGTTTACTGTGCAAATTAGAATAAAGACTGAATTTGGCGTAAGTGCCTCCGAATCGTCAAACAATGCATCCCTTAAGCTCATGTGAATAAATTCAGGTTCCTCCATTGATTAAAATTATAGAAGTGTTTTAATCGTAAATACTGGCAGATCATTGTATATCATACCGAGGATAACAAATTGCAGCTCATCCTGGTAATGCAAAGTGATCCATCAATAGCATAAATCGATGTATACCTAATAGAAAAACAAAAGTTTAGTTCGGAATAAATTTATTCGCACTTTAATCCGTAAATGCTTGACAATACATTGAACTTGTTCTCTCTTCAGTGTACATCACCGTCTATCCCCACATTGCAATGTAAGATAAGTAATAACTATGTCTGTGAAGATGAGTACTGATATCTGAAAGAGTATCAATACACTCAAGTATTCATCGCGCAATGAAAATTAGATATGAAATCAAAATGTGATATAGGTTGTAAAAAATGAAATTAAGTTAAGCGTTCATGAACTGTGTAAACTTAAATATAGACAAACATTTGACTTGTATTATAAACAATAAGTGTAACTATTAATAACTATCACTTGTAAATAAATTATAGTGTAAGATTTTTAAAAGTCTAATTATTTCCAGGTAATGGGAAGATAAAGTCATTTTTAAAAATAATTGCGTAATTAGTTTTATTTGTCGTCCTTCAAATAAAAATCAATGTTTAGAAAACATGAATTCTTCCAATGACATTTAACGTAAAGATAAAGAAAGAAGAAGAAAGAAAGAAACATTTATTATAAGGACAGAGAACACACTATAATTACAACAGCAACAACTACAACAAGAGACAAAACATAGAAAGTACAAATGACAATTCTCAACAAAACACAAATGGGCTGGGACTTCAACGTTGATTTTCAGTCAGCGCCAAGTGTTGCCTCACGAGCATCAAAGTCTGCGGCGTGGTACAATCCAATAGTACATAAATATAAAGCATATATAATAACCGGTCAAGTGCGAGAAGGACTCGCGCACCAAGGGTTCCGATCACACTTGGAGAGCGTAACACGTGTAATTAGGTTTCCACATGAAAAACTAAAGCGTGATGTCATCCATGTAAACCAAATGCAAATGCGGTATCTTTTGATTGCGTTGACCTATAAGTTTAATTTTTTCACAACTTAAAGAGATTACAGACTTGTGTAATCGATATTAATTTCAACTTTATACCTCCATGCGTTTCTGAGAAAAAGTCTTAACAGACGGTGAGACAGACAGACAGACAGACAGAAATTTACAGTTTTCGGATTTCTTCCTTAACTTGTGCTATAAGACCTTCCTACATTCCAAATTTCATGACCCTAGGCCAACCGGAAGTACCCTATAGGTTTTGATTCCCTTGCGAGTTCCACGCGAGTTCATACTAATCCAGCAAAATTATGACATAATATCGCGGTATGTTTTGATTGCGTGGACCTAGAAGTTTAATTTTTTCACAGCTCCAAGGGACTATAGACCTGAGTAATCGATATTAATTTCAACATTATACCTCCACGCGTTCCTGAGAAAAGGGGTCGTGACAGACGGACGGACAGACGGACAACAAAGTGATCCTATAAGGGTTCCTTTTTTCCTTTTAAGGTACGGAACCCTAAAAATAGGTAACAATAATGGTAAATATACTTAGATATGGCTGTTATATTATGATACATACAAAAACAGTTAAATAAATAAATATGGCCCTCGTTTTTGAATCTTATGACTTGCTATCAAAATTCAAAAAAGCAACACGAGAGTGGTAATAAACGACCCTAATAACCATGGTGCACCCCTTCACCATCACTACTCGCCGGCGGGCGAGACAGCGAGCGCTCTTACGATGCGAGTGAGCGTGACAGAACATTCATTGAATAGTAGAGTTGAGATTATCCAATCCATAACCTACATTGACATAGGCGATTAATCAACACTCAATTTCACAAAACACTAAATAACAAATGCCAAAAAATACATAGTAAAAGTGTACAAAGGCGAGGTTATCTCTAGTAAGAGATTTCTTTAAGCAAACCAAATAAGGATGATACAGTTGGATGTAGCTAAGCTTTAACTTTACTAAGAATTTCATCGAAAAGAAACACTAGCCACTCCTCTTCACCTAAGTGATAAATCTGAATTTAACAAACAATGTAACGCCAGCGGCACATTGCTAGAATCTGGCATCTTGATGAATGATCGGATTATGACGCTCTTCCCCCTGGGCCTAGATTATCATTTACCAAGTAAAGCAGTTGACGTGTCCCATTGATGGATTACACCCGACTCGTCCAGAAGACAGAGGTTTCATCTGCCTCACTCAATCCATCAACCGCAGCGGTTTACTTGAAAATTATCTGAGGGCCCTCTTATAACGTGTCGTTGAATAAATCTTACTGAAATGGGGTCGGGTGCGAGTAGGTTTAGGTGTGTGACAACATGTGGAGAGAAAGGATATGAATAAACGTAAGCAGTTGTTAGCCACATGACCGCATATGGATGACTTCACAATCCTATTACTGCGAAACTATGCAATTATTGAATTATACTGTATATACGGTTTATACATAGTTCCAAAATAATTCACAGATAAAGATTCAAAGCAGGCTGTAAGAATAAAGTTAATAAATAGCGTATGCTGTAAGTGATGATATATTTTAAGATAGTGCGTAGCAGCGTGCTGCGAATACGTTGCTACGAGCTTTTGCTGCTACGAGCTTTTGTTTCTGCGTAGCATTGTCTACGTCAACGCTCGCGTTGCCATTATAAATTTATCTTATACCGTACCATTGCCGAAAGTAGTCCTGCAATTGCCTGCAATCCTCCAATAAGCTTGGTTTCTTCTACAGCATTTCTCATCTTTAATTTCGTCAACAAGAATATTTAAACCAATCTCCGGGGAGAGCAATTCGACTGTCGTCACTTCAGGGCAGGTAATAACGGCTAATTTGTATTTGTCTCAGTGAGTAATAAGATTAGGCTCAGACTGCATTAGCCTGTCCACTCCGACAGCGTAACGAGCGACGGCAAACTAAATTATCAGATGAACTAATTAACGCTGCCCATAAAATGCCGGAACCGTCCGATGAATGTATTTATCGTTGTGCACTTATGTAGGTCTACCTTTTATTAAATTATCCTCTCCACCCTAGGTTTGCTGGAAAAGATCTCTTATTAGAGATAAGCTCGCCTTTGTACATGTTTTTTTTAATATTAAGTGTCTGTATTATGTTTTCTGTGCAATAAAGTATAAGTAAGTAAGTATTTTAAGTGTGGTTGGGACTTTCTAGTTTCAAAATGTAACTCTGATTTAACGAAATACTTTACTAACTACTTAGGTGTTTGGTGTATTGTTACCATTAAATGGCACAAACCATAAATTACAAACATCACAAAACCTAAAAGAATCAGCTATGGAAAATAATTTTATTAAGTGGTTCTTTTCGATACTTAAGTAAGTGAGTATTATTGAAATAGCCCAGTATTTTCTGCGAGCCCGGCACCGGATCGCTTTGTGAAGGAACATCCGATGCTCGATGAAAACAGGACTGGAAACAACAGCCGGGAATCCGTGGAATTGCTTGCTCACATCTACGACTAATTCAAGCATTTCATTGCTTTATTTGCAAACAGAGCAACTTTTGCTTGAAATGTTGAAACATTTTATGAAACAGATTAAGAACTACAATTTACTATCCAAATTATGCGTAAACGGCTTTAAAACGGCTATACATACACGGTTTATAGGCTTTTGAGTGACATTTAAAACTGACATCATTTATCCAAAAAATCATTTTTTTACCAGCTTTACCAGCAATGACTTATATTTAATTAAGAATGAGGTAGGTATATCCACTCAACATCAGACTACTAAAACATGCCATCTTGTAAAAATGTATTACCTATTTTTTTCAACGAAAAATTAAAATTAAAACCATTATCTTGACTTGACTAATTGTATAACTCCAACTACTACTTAGGTTCATGTTAGCGCATTAGAACAGCACAAGGAGGTAAGAAATTTATTTCTGTACGCCACAAAAGCTCTAGAGGAGTCAAATTAAAATTCACCAGCTTCTGTGAAGTACTTATAGACCTCTGGCACTTATAAGTGCTTCGGAGACTTAAAAGCCGTCCTTGAGAAAATGGCCCAGAACAGCTTGTGACATTCGAGCAGAAAAAAACGCTTAAGTTTTTTGTACTTTGATAACGTAGTCAGCAATTTGATAATGTAGTCAATAGTAAAATTTTGTGAAGCAGTTAAAGTTATGAGTTTTTATGACCGTTTTGTGATAGACATTTCCAAAAAAAATAAGTCGAATACGTCGCCAAAATTCCAAAACACCCAACGTACACAAGTAATATCTTATTACCTTTTAATAATGCTTTTAAAATGTTGGAAATTTGGTTACCAGCATTGCTTTGTACCAAATAAACACACAAGGTCTATTTTCAACTGCCTTTGCTAACTTAATTATCACTCGCTATAACGCGCAAAGTATCATGTGACATTTGCACATCAAACATTATCGCTCGCATTTCCTTCGTTGTCGTAACGAGGGATAAGTTTGCGAATGAATTTTGTATAAGAGAGCACGCCTAATATAGGTATTATGGTAGTCCCTAATATAAGTATTATGGTAGTCCGGTAGTACCTACTACTCTAACTAAAGGATTTTGTTTCAAAGCCGCTTCTCATCCACATAAAACTCTCATTTATTTTATTATTACACACAAAGAAGACCAGCTCGTCCAATATTATTCCACTGAAACGTCATTATGTTCTTCTGACCACGCGTTAACGATATATGTAAATGAATACAACGGGCCTTCGCTTTATGCCGTTAATTACAATGGTAGCACTACGCAGTGCGGCCATTAATTTCCGTTTTGCCACAGATTAATAAAGATTAGCACTCATATTGACATCTCACGTATTTGGTGGACGCTGTATCTGCTTAAGATATTTGTGGAGTGAACATGCAGGAAATAGATATTTGTGGGGTGAACAATTGAACATGCAGGAAATAGCACAAGATTGGAATGACGTCTTTTTGCTTCAGGTCTAGCTAGCTGCGCCCAACGCGGACTGCTCATTAGAAGCAATTGAACACAGCTAGATCACCACTTTATCCCAGAACATCGCTATAATGACTTGTCACCAATTACTTAATACATAGCAAGTTTTCTAATAATAGAAGAATTAGACGTGGGCAAAATTACCATTTGTTCCTAGATTTTTGCACATGATATTTATAATTAGAAAGTCATGATGGGAGTTTGTTAACGTGACGGACAACGGGTACATGCCGGTCGTGTTAACAAACAACCTCACTATCCTATATACACTGCGCGTCGTTGGCCCGTCTCGTCCGTAATCCAAATCGGGCCGTTATCCGTTGTCGTTAACAAGAGGCCTTACAAGATAACTCAGATCGCATATGTTTTGTGCGTGTAAATAATTCTGATTGCTTTAGTCTAGCTAGTCGCAGAGAAAGTTGAGGGATGATAAAAGTAATAATCACAGACGAGCCCTGAGTACCTATAAACTTGTGTGACGTAAACGTTACAAACTAGTATACACACACTCATAAAAACATTATGCTTATCTATCGGTAAACTAAAACCTTTATCTAAAAGATTGGATTACTTCTACGTTTAGCTATTAGCTATACATTATAATGAATAAATAAAAAGTATGTACTGCAAAAAAACCCTGGTCTTGGATGTTAACATGTTTGTGATGTCGCTGTTTCTGGTTCCCACGACACAAGTTATCCTAGTGTGGGGTCAGAAGCAATGTATGTGCCTGTATGTAAATGGTTTTTTTTGTTTTATTTGAAAACAACGTTCTTACTACAAGTTCTTACACAACACAACTATAATTCGACGGCCATTTCCTCACAAAAGTCCATTGGTTCAGTTCGCATTTTTTCATTTCCCCGTCCGAAATAGTTACGTTAGGCCCCTGCTCTAGTTAACAGGGAGTTATTCGAGCGTAACATGAACTTTCGAGTAAACGTAGCATGTGCTCCACCGACGCCATAATTTCGACGTAACGACCGTCGACGTGAGAGAGATAAGTAGAAGTTTTCGACGTTCGTGGTATTGAGTCGGTCACACACTATTGTCGGTAATATTAAATTATATTTGACGTCTATCTGTATCTGCCACTCCACGATTTGACTTATGTCATTATTAACTATTTTTGTGGTTGTTCATAATTTTCTGATATAATGTACCTATGTAGGTACCTACACTGACGGGCCGTATATTACACCTTAATTTGCGTAACGCGGAATTACAGAGCATGTTGAAAATATACTGGTTCGGTCGGATCAGATCAACAACATGAATTTTCATTTCGGTCGAGCTGTGCTGCCAGATGAGATTAATGCTGTTACAATTTGGCTAAACTGTAATATATATTTTCATATTACATTTCAAAGTATATGCGCCTTTGCGCGGCGGTTTATTGCACGCACGTTGGAAGAAATTTTAATTAATGCGGTTATACAGTTGCCGAAAGATTTATTTAAGGTGAATTGGCTCACTGTGTTGCGTGTGTCCCGCTTAGGGGATTACAAACAACGACGTATTGAAATTGAAATTGAAATTGTTTATTCTCGAACTCAAACCTATGATACAGTTAAACCTATGTAAATATAATTGAGGTATTAAGGTCTAGTGATAGGCATGATGCATTGATTGAACATTGAATATACAACTCCTAAACTAGTATATGTAATAGTTAAACTACCTCCTAACATTGCCTGGTTCGGATGGATGCACCATCCAATGTGAAGCCTACCTTAGTTCTGAATTAGCAAACATATAAAACCACATTAAGGGGTCATCAATGTTTAGAGATTCTAATGTAACTTAGATTTATAAATCGGTCAATACTTCGTGTTCCTGATGTGTTTCGGCACGTTCGTGGTTAGGGTTGCGTGAAACTACTTCGTTACAACAAAAGTATTTTATCCCGTCTGGCCAGGGATTAGATGGAATGTTTTCATTTCACAAATGAAATACAGAGAGTTAGATTTACTAAGAGACTTGCTCGTAAGTTGTTTGAGTGGGTGCGATCTTAGCTTAAAATATGCAATGATGTGAAAACGGCTTAATGGGTTAGTTCTTGGAATAATTTGAATGGTGAAAGCACATTGCTTACTTAAGTTTTTGGTGAAAATGCCACATATGAACTCAGGGTATTTTTATAGACTAATTTAATAAATTAGTTCATTAATATAGTCAGTCAGTTCATTGCCACGAGGACCCAGTCGTGTTCTATTCTGAACTATTTCTGCTTAATTATTTATAACAAGGGTGGAGTCTGTTCAAAATACACCGCCTTAAAAGAATAAAGATCTAAAATATTATGGTAAAATTTATCAAATTTTCTACTCAACTGGCTATGACGACTATCGACCGAGCTGACTATCACTTTATACAAATAAAAATAAATATAAATAAATCCAGAGCACTAAATTGCCACAGACAGATATAACACAAAAATACGCTTCAAACTTATAACACCCCTCTTTATCACCGGTCGTTGGGTTTAACAATATTGTATTGTATAGAATGCCGTATAAAACCACGTCAAGGGGTCATCTATAGCTACCTACATAAAGAAACCCCAATAGTTTCTCACCCCCATCCCTGCCACTTCCAAGGGATTACTTAGCAAATCCGTGGAAGTATCGCTGTTTCAATTATTAACATTAGACGGTACGATGCGGGGCGAGGGGATGCGGCCCCAAATGGGAATTATAATTATCCATTCCACCCAATTACTTACTTCATACCGATCCTTTTCAATTTCAATTTCTGTGACGGCTCCGATTAGCTGAGCATTTTGGTTTTCTTTTCATGGAGTACTATTTTATATTGAGTGGGATTTTGAGTAATATAATCACAATTTACATATAACTTAAGTGTACTTAAGTGAACTTAATTCCTGGACTTGAAAGAGTATCTATAGACTTGAAGCTAGGTACCACTTCGGGCTTTGTCGCTCATGTGATAAACATAAACATTTACATACAGGCACATACATTGCTTCTGGCCCCACACTAGGATACCCTGTGTCGTGGGAACCAGAAACAGCGACATCACAAACATGTACCTAAACATATCAGAACTGGGGTTTTTTTTTGTCCCCAGCCGGGATTCGAACCGGGACCTCTCGCATGAAAAGCTTGACTTTGCTACTGCTCTACAATATACATTGAGACGACGACGACATACTATTACTTACTTTTTGACGTCCCGGGTTCGAATCCCGGCTGGGGACAAAAAAAAACCCCAGGTCTTGGATGTTTACATGTTTGTGATGTCGCTGTTTCTGGTGCCCACGACACAGGGTATCCTAGTGTGAGGCCAGAAGCAATGTATGTGCCTGTATGTAAATGTTTATGTTTTATGAGATAAATCCTAATACAGGATTATCTGTGGCATTAGGTACGCAGATACTGGAATTGCATGGCAATAGCTGTCGCGAGGGCTCAAAAAGCTGATTTTGGCTTTTCGACGACACCGAGACGTGATGCGCCCCGTCTACAATCAAACCAGAATTTCGCCTCGCTTAGCTATAACCATGCTATTTTATACGCAACTTAAGGCCCTGGTCTAGTCTAACTCTGTGACCAAAATCGTAAAGACTGCTTGCAAAATGCTTTAATAAATAATCTTTTTGCAATTGCATATCTGTGTAGCGCGATACCACATACGTATTTCTCATGAGACTCACAGTCTTTGTACAATTCGGGATCTTCTAATTGGAATTTGGATTATTCTTAAAGTCCCTGAGGGCTGGGCACTTGACAGCTCCTACTGGCAATGCGTAAAAACCGAAGGGTCAGTCTCGTTGAACAGGACACCAGTGGCGTTGAGTGGATCGTTCTATTGTGAGTTTTTAGAATATCTATTGTTAGTTGTATTACAAGTAGGTTGATAAGGAATGATGGATTTGTTGCTGCTAATACTAGCGGTGAGTGGCTAAAACTAGTTTCATTTTAAACTGTTGTAATTTGGTAAGTTTTTTGGTTTCATGGAGTTTAACATCGATTTATGTAATTCACCATTAAACATATATTGCTACTACATAAACTATTTATTGCAATATTTATTCTATTCCAAAACTGGAATTCGCATCTACAAACAAAATATCTTCTAAGTTTAGATCTAGATTTTTCAGCAACAACGTAAGAATACAGATTTCAATTTCTATCACAAATCAAACGAATATAGAGAATAGCCAGTACCTAGTTGGTTAACTCCTATCACACAAGCTGGCTCAGGCAAGCCGGACGCAACTGTGCTTAGCTACCCCGTGTAGGAAAAGCGCGTGACGCTTTAGTTATCTACTTTTAAAATTGCATTACTCATTTTCCACCACGTAACGACAACTGTAGGTACAAATTCTCAGTGTTATATCATCGTCAGGGAATGACATTGACATGGCGTACGTCCCACGTCACGTTCGGAGGGTGGAAGGAAATAACGGTGATTCAATTACTGCTCAGCATGGGGCCATATGAGTTCATCAGTTTACGCTGGTCGACAAATATGAAGAGTAAAAGTGTATCCTAATAACTAATTACAGAATTTGTAAATGTAAGTAAGAATAACTAACTTGTGACATTGTTCTCCCACAGTGGTCCAACGTAGACAAGATGCAAAAACGGATGAATTACGTTTATATCACTATCGAAACAACGGTCTGGTTAACGTTCACTATCTTGACCTTTTGCGTCGTTATAAGTGTAACTACCGTGTTCCATAAGATCTTGAGCACCATAAGACTTCAAAGCAGCTGCTGATTGTCAACTCTTTTGTTGCGGAACCTCCTTTCAGCGGCAAGCTGGCCGCATCTTGTCATTTTGATTTATATTTCCTTTTTTATTTTGCCTTTACGTTTGAAAATAGCTACTCTGGTCAGTGCTCCCTAGAGTAATAGTTGTTCTGTGGGTCAGTGTCACAAAATATACCATAACAGTAACATCATCCTCACTCACTCGCGTCTTTACCCGCATGAAGAAGTGGCCAGAGATGCTATACAATGCGAAATACTCACTCACCACCTGCTACCTGATTGTGCATTATGTTGCTGCACCTGCGCTTCACTTATAATGAGCATTTATTAGTTGAGCCCAAATCAAATAAAGCGAACGTCTACCTACCTAGAATAATAAATTTGCAGTGCTAGGTTAGTTATGTGTAGTAGTAGTGTAATTTATCTATATAAACTGACAACTACGAATGTTCTGTGCTCAGACAAACCTCAGTGGTTTATGAGTACTATTTAAGATATCATATATGTTACTTAAGATACAAAGAATAAATTTAAAAAAAAAAAAAACACAATTTTCTCTTATTTTCTAATCCCAAATACAGTCCACTCACTCTCACTATCGATAATAATTTATAAGACTACTTTCAACTCAAAATTAACAAATTCTCAACCTTGACTTGGTAATAAAGTTCAAAACCAATGAGAAATGCTACATGCCTTACAAAAGGTAAAGCAATTGTATGGCCTCATTCGCGCATCAGATATTTATAGTATAGGCATTAGGGGATACCAGTGCATGTAAAGCTTTTGCTGAAGGAGAGTTGTTTAAGAAACTAGCCCATCGCCACTGGAGGCAAGTAAAGGCTGGTTTTTTTTAAACAATCTTGAACAACACGTTGATTTATTGGCCCTGGATCCAAAACCTTCTTAGGCCGTCCCAACTTTGCTAATTAAGAGAAAGATAAATTTTCCCTTTGCCCTAAAACAATTTCCCTGAGAATTAAAATTGCCGACCCAACACCTTAGGAGTTGAATTCAAATAAGGGTTTTTGAAATGTCTAATTAACGGGAAAATAATTACGGACATAATCATAATTTGACTGGATAACTTTTTTCTTAAGTTGAAGTAAAGTTACCTATAGGATTACAAAGAACATAGGTCAAAAGCAGAAAATAATAAACAAACAAACATAATAATTATTACTTTGTTGTTTGCACATGCATAAGTCTGCAAAAATCGACATCAATCTTTTGTTTACTTCCTTAGAAAACTACGCTTTGTACTACCTACCACAATCAACGGAGGAACGTTTTCACCCCGCTTGCTTTCTCGTTAATGGCTGTAGGTATAACTTTATCACGCCATAAACTCATTAAGCACAAGTCCCTCTAAACTTGCCTCCTGTATGCTAAGTTACTAACCATCAATACGGCGCGTGTTACTCGCAGCTTAATATTATGTACATATTATATTATATCGACGTAGTCATAGGGTACCGATAATTTCTTGTAGCTAACGGTGACTTATTACTTATAAATATTGGTAAGTATATTTTAATGAATAAGTCGCAACTTATTTAGGATTTTATTATAGGCCCAGTTTGTATTCTTCTAAACCGTTCTGTAATGCAAGTCTTTATTTATGCAAACTAACCATGATTAGATATATATGACAAATAATATTGTTACTCATATTTTGAAATTATACTCAAAATTAAGTGAATATTTTGGTACTTATTTTCTAAAAAAATCTAGTTTAAATATTTGAATATTTCACCCATCGGGGCCAAGGAGTCACTATTATTAGGTTAACAACTGTTTATACTATCGATATAAATGTGAATACTCCGCTTAATCTCCACATGTATAAACGACCGTCGAACTATCTGAATGTTAATTATGTGCTCTTAATATTTACGATACAGTTGCGAACTGAGCATTTGGGTTACTCGAAGTTAACAAGCAAATACGTAGCCCCTTCGGAATCAGCCCGTCGGAAAATACAGTTGGCAACTATCATCATGAGATGTTATATTAGAGCATTGTGGAAAACAATTTTAAGCTTAGGGACTTACGGATACGGAGAGGTGCATTCAATGGGATAGCTATGAAATGTTATGTTAGCTAGAGTTTGAATTTAAGGGTTCCGAAACTTAAAGAAAAGAAACGGTCAGTTGCGAGTAGGACTCGCGCACCAAGGGTTCCGATCACACTTACAGAGCGTACCATATTGTGTAATTATAATTATAAGTAGGCTTCCACATAAAAAACTAAAGTATGATGTCATCCATGTAAACAAAATTAAATATTTTTGTAGAAAGACAGAAATTTGCGGTTTTCAGATTTTTCCCTTTACTTGTGCTATATACCTTGCTTTGGGTCAAATTTCATGATTTTATTTTAGGCCTAAGGGAAGTACCCTATAGGTTTTGAGTTCATTGCGATTACAATATGAAAATCCAACAATTTTACAGCATAAACCGTACCGTTCGATTGCGTTGACCTAGAAGGTTGATTTTTCACTGCTATATATGCGACCACGACCACAGACCTTAACAATTGATATAAATTTCAGCTACCTACGCGTTCTCGATATAAAAGGTCTTGACACACAGACAGACGGACGGACAGACGGACAACAAAGTGATCCTATAAAAGTGTTCCTTTTTCCTTTTAAGGATCGGAACCCCAAAAATTAAACATTATTAAGATCACTTTTCCATAATAATAATAAAAATGTTTATTCAATAAGAAAAGGTACAGTTTCATGATATTGTAAATTAACTAAAGATGCATGAGGCCGGGAGATTCTTGGGGCGGTTTATTTGTGTAATTGATTTGTGTTTGTTTTTCGTGATTTATTTTTATTTGACGAAGCTATTGTTGTGGATGTTTGACATTGGTTTTATTTATTTCTTTTATAATTAATGTATTTTGTAATTGACTGTCTGAACCTGTGTAAACCATTAAAGTTAAGATACATCATTTGTTTATGGATTAAAGTGTTGGTGTTAAGCCAAAAATAACGTCAGAGTCGATACTCCCCGAAGTAGGGTTTCCCCTGTGTTTTGGGATAAGTAGCGAGGCTCCTCCCTTAAAAGTATGAATCATAAAAATAGCAAACCAAATCAAGTATTATTCTATTTCAATCTGATGTAGATCTAAAAATTAAAATTTAAAAGAATGTAATTTAAATTTAAAATAATTCACTTAGTGCGTATGTAAATACAGTAAGACAGTAATCTAAGATCTAAAAACCAATGCAAATAGTCTGTGTGTATGTGTGTGTGGGGATGTGAGATGAGTAAGTGTAGTGAATGTATGTGAGGTGAGGTGTGTTATGAATGTTTGTGTGTAGTCTGTAATCTTTATGTAACAATAATAATAAATCATTATTTCAGGACAAAAATGCCATTTCGATAGATACCTTAAAACTAGTAGCTAGGGATTTTATTCTTTAGTCTCGCTTCCCTATAGCGTCGGTAGACAATGCCCTCCGGCCCAGTATTCTTTAGCCAGAAACTTGAGGTCAGCCGGCACCCGAAGTTTGAAGGACATAAATACCTTGGGGTCTTTCTGACTACAAAAGCTCTATCTGCACAGTCGAATCCTCTGTCGTCTGCTTGGGACCGTGCGGCGGAATCCTCTTCAGCCTTTCCAGGATGTAACGCTCAATGTCTTGGCAAGTCATGTTCACGTCGAGCCGAGAAAGGTAGATTTAGACCGTGGAAGCGGCAGCTTTGAGGCTGCACTCACCGCGGCGCGCGGGTGCGATGCCACGCTGGTTGCGGCTGCGTCCAGAGCGGCGCTTCCTGTGCCATAAACTTTATGTAAGTGAGAACTAATCTTTTAGGGGTTTCCTATAGGATCACTTAAATTCTCACTAACAATAAACATGTCTGCATGTATTCGTATATGGATTACATCAGAAATAGGCAGAGTTACAGGGTCATCAGGATCACGCCAAGACGAGAAGTCAGGCGATATAAACAACTAAACTCACCTAAAAGAAATAACCTGATTGGGAACCACTAGGTATCTTCCAACTATGCTTTTTATAATTGAAACAATAAGTACACTTTAGAAAAAACCGACTTCCACAAACCCTATTTGATTAGATTGAGTTTAATACAAACTGTAACCCCTTATCCCCCCTCCCCTTGGGGAAGTAATTTTCTCAAATCCCATCTCAGTGCTACCCCACGCAACTAAGGAACGTCTGTGCAAAGTTTCATGGCTCTAGGTCCACCAGTTTAGGCTATGTGTTGCCTGCCCGTCAGCCACGCATTGTATTTGTACCTAATATTGAGCAGTTCTGGTGGCCATATGTGGTCTTCATCAGCAGTTCCGCATCACAATATTATGCTTACCGTGAGTAAATGCACGAGTTATTACTAAAAACACAAAAATCACTATAGGCCTGCCTATAATATTTGAAGAGTTCCCTCGATTTCTCCAGGATTCCATCATCAGATCCTGACCTGGTGTCAATGGGACCAATGGGAAGGTAAACCCTTTCAAACAACAAATAATTTTTCAAATCGGTTCATCCGTCTTAGCGCTATCGGGGCACATACATAAATAAAAACATCTGGACGAATTGTAAACCTCCTCCTTTGGGAAGTCGGTTAAAAATAGAATAAACTTTTTACTGTTCTTTAATAGCAAACGCCAAGTTCACAATGACTTCAAAAGCGAACTGGTGCGTTCCACCTCATTAAAAATGCTGCCAGCTACATGTAGCTACAATGGCTACATTCCACTTTTGACGTGCATTGTACATAACTAGTTCCTTGGGCAAACTCCGGAACTCTCCGAAAGTCTCGTTTTATTCAAGTTATGTTTCTATAAAAAGCCCTTAGCGAAGTTATGCCGAAGAGAAGTTTCGAGACGGCGGTTTTTATTTTCCTCCTCTCGACCCTCTCTCGAACGTTGTGTTGTTCTCTGGAGAAATTCCACTAGCTTTTCGCCGTTCGGTTTATTATGTGCAGTCACGGTTCAAGCGGTTTAAACCGCGTAAAGAATATGTATAATGAAAATTTTCCGATTGCGCGCCTAAATATTGGAATAATTTTACTCTAATTTTAGCATAATACCCGCGTGGCTCACTATTGGGTCATGTATTCGTTGAATTTACTAAGAGCTACATTACAGAAGTAATTAACCTTATTGTCAGCTTGCAAGATAATAAGTATTATCAAGATCGATAGCCAAAAATAAATTATGATAATGTTAAGTGCACTGGCTCAGAGTGAATGCGACTTTGAGTATGACGACAATATGTTTCGACAGCCGACGTGTTAAAAAGCTACCCACCGCGTACAAAGTAATTTATTAAACCATTCATCTAATTCCATTAGCATAACGATTATTTACTCAATAATCCTTAATTAATCATTACGACGACGGCGGCGGTATGTATTTCAGACTATTGTTACGTTTTCAAATCGGAATAGCTTCGTCGACTAAGAACACACGTATTCAACAAATCCGGCATTTCTATGAGACATGGCTACAGATGTGAATCCGTAAATCAATACAATATGCTGGCAACAAACAATAGGCAGCAGTAGGGCGGGCGGGCGCCATCAAATAGCGATCAAACGACCTCTGTGGGATGAATGCTGAATAGTCTAATACCGACCAATATGCGTTTTGGGACCACACAAACTTGTAAGTAGATACCTACAGTACAGGGAGCACTTATCCAGTGGAGAGCGCATAGACACAGAAGAGATAATAGTACTCCGTACAGAACGGCCACTCTCTTCCCCGCGCTGATTCAGATACCGCACCCCACCCCTGGAAAGGATTGGTTATAGGATCATTAGACAGGGCTGAACGCCTGACGAGTGACGACGCGTATACTTAATATCGCTGCATTTGCCGCGCCACCAGCCCTAGCAAAGATTACGCACACATTTGCACGTATACAAATATCATTTGGTCATGTAGTAGTAATAGGTGATCATTTTACGAGCGTTCTATGGAGTGTCCGAGGTGTGGCATAGATAAATTTTCCTTTGAAACACAACTCACCAATTTACGGGCGGGTGGCGGACGAGGTAAGAGAGCTGTGATTGGTCAGCCGCTTTGAAACTGTCTGGCGGCCCGTCATCGTACATAGGTTGCGTATGCGAACGTTTGTTGAATACAACAAACGTTTGGCGAGCCGCATTCCCCTGCAGGTGCAGTCAATTGGATATATAGTCTCTGCTACAGTATAATAATATACGGACGTACCTACGTAATCATATTACTACATGGTACTTTGTAGTAGTAGGGGTCAGAGGTACAATTTGAGTCCATTTCAACCAGGTTTAAATTATGGAACGGGTTTAATTTAATTGTATCTACCGACGGCCAAAAGAAGTGTGGTGAAATAAAATGTCGATGTAGTGTAAAAATTATGGAGTAAAAATTATGTAAATAAAAAAAAAACTTCAGGTTTAAGTTGCAATCGGCCATTAGTCTCACAAAAAAAAACAATTTCCTTTGTACGTATGTTAGACACACACCGCTATATACCTCGAATGTCTATCAAGCGCTTAACGAGCAAACATGGAGAAGCGGGCTCGACTAGTTTAGTGAATTGTTGTGTAAATACGCAGCAAGAGTTCTTTGAGAGATCAGTCCCACAGTTTTGCACTAAACAGATTGCCATCTTGCTGTGCACGAAAAAAAAACAATAATCTTTTACGCTGATTTTTAGTTCTGTTTTAAGTTATGTATTTAGTAGTTAGTTGTACAAACCCTCCATCAACCCTCAGTGAGCCAGCGTGGTAGAGTGTGGCTTAATTTTACTCGTATCCGAGTAGTATCCCTCTATAGTCTGTGTATCCGAGTAAAGGCCTGTCCTGTACCTTGTTTACGCTGGTGTCAAATGTAGGGTCTCATACAATTTGACAGTTCCCGCGGGGAGGCCGGATCTCTATGGTTCCCGTGTCATACCACAGAATAACTAATGGTCATACTAAGGTATAGTTGCGAATGCGCCACTTACACCCAGTTTCCTGGGCGCTGATTAAAGTTAACAGGTTGGTTAAATCAGTTTCGGCCAATCAAGTTCCGTCATTTTGAATAATAGCGGTTCGTGATTGGCTGAAGCTGATTTAACCAACCTGTTAACTTTAATCAGCGCCCAGGAAACCGGGCATTAGCGTGAGAAATTGTCAGTTTTCCTCTCAATAGGAAAGACGATCCAGTTTTTGGTAAGTGGCTCCCTTAGCTTATATATGATGATCATCAACATCTTATACTTGAATACGCCGAAGCTGCGTCTGGCTCTATCGCAAAATAGACAATTCGTTGTTCCATAGAGTGGCCCCTCTGGTTATTCTATACCAGCGCAGCCCGGATAGTTGCCTCGAAGAACACTTTGCAACACAACAACTATTCATTAAGTCGCATTAAGGGGTAGTTTTATAGCAGTTTGCTGTTGCCTCACAGATAATAGTTGCGTTTGTTTAATTAAAAGGGGACCGCAACAGTAATGGGGCGAAAAATCACATGTCAGTCAGGAAAAGCGTACTTAGAAGTCCATTTAATGGACAACCAACCTCTTATTTTAAAAGACTGGTCAAATCCTAGGGTCAAATGTAACAGGCGATTAATCGAACATGAATTCAAAATAGCAGTAGGTGATTAGCTGTATCCATACCAACGATCCATCTTGGATCGGCGATCCCGCGATCCGCTATTCAGGATCGTGGAGCCTGGATCGCGCGCTTGTCTGATCACCTACAATTTGTTGCGATCCTGATGGCTGATCCAACACGTTCCTGCTCCATATTATAATAAATAATCCTGTGGAGCGCGTTCCAGCCGCGCGCTATCGGAGCGCGTTGGATCGTTTGGTGTGGATCCAGCTTTGGCTAAAATGTAAGTCAGAAACAGAAATAATGAAACTCTTGATGGATTTGAGTTCGCAAGACTTGACAATTAATAACAAACAAAAAATGTTGTATAACTATCGATAAACTAGATCCTTTAATATCTATTTTAAGTACACAAAGACGAGCAAAACAAACATTACCTTCGTGTGCGCGGTGCTAGTACTTATACAATGAGTATGAATTCAGCTCGTTATATTATGGATGCTTTTCCCTAAATTACATTTCCATGCGTTGGTGGGCCAAGCGATATCAAACCTACATAAATATACCTTTTATACCATTCTGCAGACAAATAGGATAAAGTGAGTTAAGTAGATTTTCTTTTAATGTATAGGCAGGTTTATTAGTTTTTTTACACATTGGGTACCGTTTGGTGGAATAAATTACGCTGCCCGTCTCATCGCGTCATTGACATTGAATTTAATTGAACCTCTTGGTTCATTCTGAATATAAAAAAATGAATTGCTGTTCGTTAGTCTCACTAAAACTCGAGAACGGCTGAACGGATTTATCTTATCTTAGTCTTGAAATGTTCGTGGAGGTCTAGAGAAAGTTTAAAAGGCGAGAAAAAATCGAATAATTTTCGGGAAAACCCTAAAAACAGCCCTTTTCTATTTCCCATACAAACGTTTTCTAGAGTCAATTCGAACTTTATTGCTATTCAATAAAGTTCATATTAAATTGAGGCAGGACGAAGTCTGCCGGGTCAGCTAGTTCTGAATATAAATACAATAGCTAAATACAAGCACATAACATAGCGTCACAACTTTTCCCATACGGGGTGGCGGAGGCGAAACTGTGCCCACTGTTTGCCAGCGATTCACTACCCTATTATGCGTGACAGGGGGCTAGCCCATCGCCGCTGCTATGGAGTAATGAAGATTTTCTCACGATGTTGTTGCAAAAAAAAAAGGTGTGTACCTACAGAATACTGGCATATACTGGTTTGCCCTAGATTTACATTTAAGTCGAGCTAAAAATGGTTACAATTTTGCAGCAACTAAAATTGACGACGGCCATTCAGCTAATACGATGTTGTGGTCCATCCTGCGACGAAAACCTCGCTAGGATCACGTAACGTTTTCATAGCACTGGAAAATTCCAAATATATTACCTGCGACCGTTGCATTGTAGAGAACAGAGGTGCAGAGGAGACTCAGTTATATAGGGTGTTCTTCATAAAAAGTACTTTTTTTCAGATTTAGGGTTGTGCTTGAAAAAAATCGTAGAAAAAGCTAAGTATACGTATTAACACTTTTGTAAAAAAAATGCACTTGTTCATATTCGGTTCTGCCAGAATACCCTCGATAAATTCATTAATGATTCTTGTACAGTACAGGTTTATTAATCTGTGGTACCGATCCGAAATCCGATTAACAGTCTAAATGCTTTGAACTAGTTCTCAAATTCAAATCATTTTTGTATTACGTTTGTATAGGAAACTGGGAAATTCACGCGGTCGCAGCCCCCATTCCGTTTTTAACCGACTTCACAAAAGGAGGAGGTTTACAATTTGTCGGGATATTTTTATAGTAAAAGCTACGTTCAGTTTTACGCTTACGAAGCATTTTAAGACAGATTTAATCCTCTAGCTCGTCTCTTTTGGAATCTTTATAGATGTTATTTTGACCTATCGGTCTGGTTGCATTTTGGAATAGCGGAAGCGATACCTATTTGTGAACACATAAAAATGTTCATAAACTGCTCCACCGACACCCTTAGCCCTCCGCAAGACACAAGCACGTGTCCGCCGCGGTATTTCCTCGTTGCATTTACCGCTGATGACGCGGGAGTGAAGCGGGGAGTGCAAGGGGTAGGGGGAGGGGCCGACGGTTTTACGTCTGGGACAATATTTACTTTAACCGAATGTTTCCGTTAGCCCCAGGCCACCTGGTGATGGCTATATAACGTATAGTATTTAAGCAAAAGCGACATGTGTAGACTGGACGCGATTAACTGGTTCGCCGAAAGCCTTTTGTAGTCCCCAGTGACATGTTTTGCACTGGACTTGGACAGTGGCTCATTGTTGTATGTGAATGTTTGTATTCCACGTAAGAAGTCTAAATAAAGGAAGCCTTTTCAGAAACTTGTCTTTTTATTTCGTAAGTAAACGAGAGTCTTAATAATCTTATCATTATTTTTGCGAGAAAATATTGTAACATACCAACTTTAGTTTTAACTTTTAGTTCTGTAAATAGTTTTTGATTGAATAAGTATAGCTGGCTATCTGTGCTACCTGTGGCTTTAGCTTTTTAGGCTCATTCGATATTCAAGCCTGGCACAGCCGTCAGAATCTTATTTTGTTTTCCCTGGGGCTCAGTTTTTCTTTGATCTCCTCAGCGACTACTCGTCCCTACCCTAGGCTTTTGTTCAGT
Source organism: Argyresthia albistria (assembly GCA_963457715.1). Taxonomy (NCBI): domain Eukaryota; kingdom Metazoa; phylum Arthropoda; class Insecta; order Lepidoptera; family Argyresthiidae; genus Argyresthia; species Argyresthia albistria. The sequence goes on along the minus strand of OY735266.1, from coordinate 6,665,276 downwards.
GTGGGCTAGTTTATGTCCTCTATGTATAGTGTGTTCTAAAATTGTAAATACCTACCTAATATGCTTTATAGAAACCGGTGTAATTTGACCCCTAACTTGGGTTCGAATTTTTCTAGTTCTTTTTTATTCCTAGTTTCTGTCTGTAAATATCTGTTTTCCTATATCACTTCTGTCTCTACAGCTACAAGTCCGTCTGCAATGTCTCTGATAGCTAGGTGCCTACACGGCTCTCCCACCTCGGCGAGTCTGGACGGGGCATTGCAGACAGATCTTTCGATCTTCTTCCACTCCTTACGCTGTGTCCTTCACAGAGTTCCTACGTTCCTACCTACGTCCCTACTACATCCTTACGTCCCTGCTACGTCATTACATTGTGCTTGCCACGTTCCTGCTGCTGGCCTGGTGGATTCCACAGCCTATTGTACCTAACTAAGACCTGCTGTTCCTCCGCCGGACCTGCGATGATTCAAGGGGAGTCGTAGTCCACACGCACGAAGACGTTCTAATTGAATTCAACCCACGACCCTGTCCTAAATTCCAAATTCATCTACTTTTAAATAAAACTCTTGTGAATACTGTAAATCATAGTCTCTTCCTAAATCTCACTCTTCCGTTTCAATATGAATAGGAATTTAAATATGGAGACTGTTGAATAAGAGGGATTTCTATTCATATTCATATATTTGTTTATTGTACTCTCTTTAAACAAGAAGGTCTTATAAAAAGGGAAAACTAAAAAGCTGACGCTACCTATTCCTCGGACTAATGTCCAATATGGAATCATTGTTCGTACAAAGTCACCTTAAAAACAATCAACAAATGCGATCGACTGATTGCTATAATCACTTTCGAACAGCCACAATAATACGTCCAATGAACCACCGAAAGCCGATTGGAATACGAAGATAACACGAAAAAGCCATAAAGCTACCTACTTATTTAAGGATGTTAAATATTAAATTTTTAAGTTCTTATGTGTTGGAAAAGGTTCACACTTTTAATGTTTTGGCAAAAAAGAGCGTAATAAAAATTGTTATTATCTGTTCAGCTACTGATCTAGGGTACGTACGCCTCATCTTTAATAGTGATGTCATCTCGGTAACTGGAGGTACGTCAGGTTAAAATTACAATTTCACGTTGCACGAGTTGTTGTACCTAATAGTATCTTCGACATTGTACGTTCATAGTCCACCAACTGAAATAAAATTGAATGGGGTATTTAAAAAGATAATAAAAGTCCTGAAGGATGGGGCTTGAGCTAACTTGGGCACAGATTAATAAAGAGTTAGACTTGGGTGTAAAGGTCCCTTTTTTTAGTTTTTCGTAAAAAACTCGCTCATAGCAAAAAACTTTCTTAGACTCAAGTATTCTACATAAAATTCTTTAAAACATTGTATATTTCGTAGCCATATCGTCGAATTGGCCATTTCATGATATGGCGAAATCGACGATATGCAAGTTCGCAAGTTTTTTACGAAAAACTAAAAACTACAGCCTTGAGCTTAAGCTTGAGCTAACGGCTGGGGGGCCGTTAGCTCAAGCTCCACCCTCCAGGACTTTTAGTATGTTGTTAAATACCCCATTCCCTACAACCTTACTAAAATTCGCTTAAACTCGAATTATTCCCCCTAATTGGCATTTTCTCGTCTTCGTTCGATAGACTACTAAGAGGACCTATCAAAACCTAACCTCATAAATTAAAACAAATTTATTGCATATTGTTAAACAATGGATCTTTGGCTTTTTTGCTTTAACTTCTGTTTTTCCTTTTTTTAACGTTTACGGAATCAAGCTACTTTAATGAAGGTCTGTACGAACGATATGAATATTTTCTGTATAAACATAAAACACCCCGGAGCATTTCAGTCAGTTCGTTACATTTCTCAACTGACTCATTCGCAGCCGTTTCGGGTTTATCGTTTTTACACATTTCAAAAATTCAATCCCGTAGAGGCGGAACGAAAAATGTCAAGTGGAATACGAGTTCATAACACAAGAGGAGCGTGGCCCGACCAATATTGCTGACATAGCCGCTTCGAACTCGATTTTCACCATTCCAGCAAAATGGTAGAATAAGTAGTCAACTTTCATGATCGAAACCGGGTGCTCTTTTAGAGATCCGGAAAATTTTCTGGAAGAACCCGCTGAGAATTTCTCCTTGCAGATCCAATACAGCTCAACGACGATGCTAAACGATAGGTACAGATCCATCTAAATTTTCCTCAAACAAATCAATTCTTTTTACCTTTGTTTCGTTTTAAATCCATTTTCTCTTTCGATTTTCGCCAAAGCGCTTGAGATAGAAATGGCAATTGTAATTTCTTATAAGATATGTTTGGAAATAGCAATTGTAATCTCATATTAATAGCTGTCCGATACGTTCTTATTCATATTGATACTCTTTATTGCACTGTAACTTAATATTAAAACTAGACCCCTTTTCTCGCAGAAGCACACCGCTCGAACCATCACCGAACAATGGCGAACTATTGTTATATAAGATGTGTCGGCAAACGAGTTACATAACATTTAGCACGCAAAGGCGAACTTATATCTAAAGAGAGTGTAAGCGATTGATTTTGCAGCCAAAATTCAAAATAGTAGGCATCCTTAGCATCTTAGTTACGTACTATATTGCAAAACCTAACCTATCAGTATAAAAACGTCTATTTAGGGACACTTTTTTGTTGTACTCGTATAATTCCTATTGTAAGTATCGGCGGTCACTGCTTCTGCCATAAATAACTGACCCGGATAGAGGGCAAACAATCCCATAGTTCGAGCAAAAAAAAACAACGCGTCAACAAAATGCTTCACCAAATATTTAGGGCTATGACTGTCCGAAATATGTATTGGCCTCTCGGGATCGAATCGATTGGATTTTATATAGAAGGACAATATTTATTTTCTCATTGTTTACCATCGACCTTGTCGGAAGTGTAGGCGTTTCTGGTAGGTATATTGTCTGAATAATACCGATTTTGATGATTGTATTTTCAAAGGGCTACACGATAGCTTTATCTAAAATGTGGGCAAGTTGAGTTGAAATATTATTTGATTGTTCTGTTCAAAAGTTTATGGATGTTTGAGGCGTTGTCGTCCTAACAGAAAGCGACTACGCGATTATCGCAAGTACCTACGCGCAAATTTTAGTCTTTACGAATTGACGAATACCATCTCACGTGGGCTAAATTCATTAGTTAGAGTTCAGCTTCGAAACATCAATATTATTACAAGTACAACGACCCATTATATTTATATTTAAGCCCGATGCTATAGCTAAGTATACATAGATGCTAAGTAACTGCAATACAGAGTCACGGCAATTTGTCGTTTTGTCATGGATATGTGACATCGCCAACTCAGCAATTCCGTTCTACAATTTCACTTAGTAAGCGACAGCAAAGCGACCTGTCGCGCCGCTCTCACGACACGACATGGCCGGCGGCGGCGCGACTGGTGTGACGTGACCGGGATGAGTAGAGCCAGTATGCATGGAGACCCCTGAAAGCCTCATTTTTAAGCATTACATAATGTAAAAGACAGATGGTGCTAGCTGTAGTATTGTCAATATTGATTGATAGTTAGTCAGTCAATTTAATTTCTGTGAAGCTCTTACTTTTCCATCGTCTCTGAACACGCCAGAGCCTCAAGCTGCTACATCCAGAGCGCAACACTCAGATACATTTGGGGATGAAATGCCCCCTACTATGTGACGCTGCAACGCGTTGCACAGTGTCCCGAAACATGTCCCTCGTTTAACGTGATGACACGCGACATGTTGCCTTATGTTTTGTGTCTCGGGATTTACTTCACATAGGTAATTGTTGAAGGACTGTTCTTCAACATTTTGCTCAAATTTTCCCCTGTTTATCTAAGGCTTAATTATTAATCTATGTCCCTGTACACGTGCATACTTTTACTTAGATAAGTGAAGGATTCGTTAATGTGGGTAGAAAAATCATTTTTCCTAGTAACTATGCCAGCATGTTTGGGAAAATCTTACAAATAAATAGCTTTTGGGTCTATCGTATATCGAAGAAAACTAGCCTAGACCCGAGACTACAACGTTTTATCCTTTTCAGCTGAGAGAAAGCTGTTAAACAACGAGTTTTAGCTTATAGCTGCTAAATGGTGGTAAAAAACGGTTAAAACATACAAGTACAATGTGTTGTGCACCTAGTTTGTGACGTCATTGTGGCGCTGAAATTTTGGAGCATTCCAGAGTTTTAGTACATTAATTTTTATAGCAGGTTGATTTAGGCACCTCTTCAAACACTGCTTCCATGCTTAAGGGCGACTGTCAAGAATGGATACGATTAGCATCAGCAGATATCGGTCTGAATGCTTGGCACGTATTGAGCAATGTCATGAGCTTGTCCAATCCATTCGGACCGCCCCAGGCCTAGTGTAGGGACGCCAGAGTAGAGTTGAAGTCCTGTGGGGGTTATAATACTTTACAATAGAGATGTTTGTGAGCAAATATAAGATAATAAAGCAAGGATGACAAAAGAAGAAAAATAATCACCGATCGATTTTTACCATTTAAACTGTAATAGCTCGTTTAATACAGGGTGTAACAGAAAGGTGTATTCGTATTTTAGGGGGTTGTTAGGGACATCATTCTGAGCAACTTTCACTTTGAAACTGATTTGATCAGAGCAACTTTAATTTTCACTTCTTTATACAAATCAAGTTGAAAACTAAAGTTGCTCTGATCAAATCGGTTTCATAGTAAAAGTTGCTCAAAATGGCCTCCCTAACAACCCCTTAAAATATGACTACACCCTTCTGTTACACCATGTAAATATACATTTAAATAAATACTACTTCTACACGAATCTTCACATCAAAACTCTCTCATCGGAACTTGGTTTGCTGGAAGAGATCTCTTTTTAGAGATTAGCTCACCTTTATATACTGTTTTTATTTACTTTTTGTCCTTGCAATTAATTGTGTGCAATAAAGAAATAATGAATTATAAATCAAAACTATGGTCAAAGACTTCTTACATCAAAGTCGAATCAATAAATTCATTGTTCCACATTTCTTCTCCTTCCTACTATGACTATTAGTTATTCTGTGCTATGACTCCTCTACTTGCCTCAGGGTACATCATGTTCAACGGGCGATCTCACTGACCCCACTTTGGTTATTATTACCCCACTATTATTACCACAGTAATCCATGTCTGGCAGGGTAAATACACTTTCATTTCACATTGTGTTTTACTTCTCTTAACAATGTATCAAAATTATGTTCTATCAAATACTCTACTTCGAACACGAGAGAGTCGGCTGTACATTCAGGCCTACTAAGGCCCCTAGGGCCAATCATTCACTCCTCAGATAGCGCTGATTATCTAGAACATTTGACATTTTACACATACATAATGAAGTGTAAACTACAGATCTGTGAACTGCCGGTGTCGGTAGTGGCTTTCTGGTATTGCTATATTTGGGAATAACGTCCATTCATAGTGGCGTTTCAAAGATGACAATCGTAGTTCTGAATTCTGACATTTCACAACTTGATAGGACTGTAAAGTTATCTGACTGTTTATCTGTGTCTTGAAAGACCGGGCCTTATTCAAGTTTTTTTCACCGTGATAATCTACGGTTGTTCGCCTGTGTAGGCACGGTTGCAAGTGTTGGATGGATCGCTGTGGAACTGGAAATGGTGAACTGACCGTTATTTCACGTTGAAAAAATTGTGTGTATACACTACCTCCCTGTAAGATTATGTACAAACCGATTCGCGTATTTGCAGCACCCTACTAAATATGTAACGAGGCCATTACCGAGTTTCGTTTTATTTGCACACCTGGAATAACTCTCGGAAGTGTTAAGTGTGGGAAGCAGTCGATGGCGGTGTCGTAAACAGCTGCAAATGAGTGGAATTCGTGCTAAGCTGTTTTTGTCACGCACTCGGCAACGCTATTTGTAGGGGAGGATCTTATGTTATAAAGAATAAGGGTCAGTTTCGGTGAGTTATCCTTAAACTGCGCTCAGAGTTTGATGGCGTTTAGTTTTTCAACTGAAAACTTTATATTTAGGCTAAGTTTGCGCTTTTGACAAAGTGTTACATCAAAGGAAACCTTTAAATATTATGCAGTTCATAATTCATAATTCATAATTTCTTTATTGCACGGAAAACAATGTGATACATAGTCTTAAAACAAAGGTAAATAGGCAAAGGCGAGCTTATCTCTAAAAGTTCGATTATTCGATGTCTAAAATCTTGTGTTTACAATTTGTTGCCTAATTTTGCAGCTTAATTTTTTAACATTAGCTATTATAAATCTTCTATGCAGTTTCTATTCTTCTTGTTCTATATGTTGTAATGTTTTACCTTTACCATCTTTATAGATGTAAACTATGTGAGTATGTATGCATGTTGTTTATCGTATCTACCTCTAATATAATGTCCTTTAAGCTTTACAAACAATATGATTGTGGGATAGAGAGCAATACAAAGATCTGAGCGAGAGTATTGATGGATTTCGTGAATAATATTCCATATGGCTGAGCAGATATTACCAATGTATTTAGCCGTTCGGAGCGGCTAAGCCGATAGTCCGATTGGAATCGGTCATCCCGAGTATCGATTTAATCCATTAGATATAATCGGTATTACCTACAAGGGCATTGGCGGTTAGAGCTGTTCTTTATACTTTGCGCTGAGTCTATTTCACGCTAACCGTCAGCTGTAAAGAAAACGAGCCTTTGACGGTAGGTTTAAATCTACCAACTAGCAAAGTAATGTAACGGGCAACGGGCCTTCATAAATGTTGATTAGCAATTTTGTTTTTCTTTGTACCTATTTTTTAACTTTCCGTCTCTTGGGTACTAGATTAACAGTCAATAAATAGGTATTCAATGAAAGACGGGAGAATTGTTCGAGGAACGAGAACTCGATAATAGACATTAAATATTTTTATCTAGATTTTTTCTTTGGAGCAGGTTTACTGGAGATTTATAAAATTTATCAGATTGTAAGTTAATAGATTTTTATTGTGTTTTAAAACAACTTTTCTTAGACCCGCTACAATAATGCGCTGTGTGTGTCACTATTTCCGCCATATCAATACGCGCTGGAGAGATAGCTCTCAGAGCTGTTTATTATCAATACGCGCTGGAGAGATGGCTCTCAGAGCTGTTTATTATCAATACGCGCTGGAGAGATGGCTCTCAGAGCTGTTTATTATCAATACGCGCTGGAGAGATGGCTCTCAGAGCTATTTATTATCAATACGCGCTGGAGAGATGGCTCTCAGAGCTGTTTAGATTTTTATTGTGTTTCAAAACAACTTTTCTTAGACCCGCTACAATAATGCGCTGTGTGTGTCACTATTTCCGCCATATCAATACGCGCTGGAGAGATGGCTCTCAGAGCTGTTTATTATCAATATGCGCTGGAGAGATAGCTCTCAGAACTGTTTATTATCAATACGCGCTGGAGAGATGGCTCTCAGAGCTGTTTATTATCAATACGCGCTGGAGAGATGGCTCTCAGAGCTGTTTATTATCAATACGCGCTGGAGAGATGGCTCTCAGAGCTGTTTATTATCAATACGCGCTGGAGAGAAGGCTCCCAGAGCTGTTTGTTATCAATACGCGCTGGAGAGATGGCTCTCAGAGCTGTTTATTATCAAGGGTCGTAGTGTTATTTTTCTAGCGCCGAAGATGTTAAAAGATTTTTATGTTCTTTCATCTGCTTGAAGCGTACATCCGACTGACACACCGGCGCCCTCCCTATTACACAGCCCTCAAACCATTGTATAAGCAGAAGTATATTAAAACACGATTCTTACTCACGAAGAATCCTTAACATCAAACGAAAGTCAAATTTAAAAGCAACTGCCGACATCCCTTGAAGGAAATCAAATTATGTTGGCCACCGTAAAAAATGGGCCAATTTTTATAGTAGGTAAATTGAACGGTCTCATATTTTACCAGGTCTTCGTGTTATTAATTTACTTTTTCAGTCATTTATGTGTACGGTACGGTATTTACTTATTTCTTACTTTTTAACCGACTTAAAAAAAGGAGGCGGTTATCAATTCTTCATTTTTTTAATGTGTGTGTTACCTGAAAATTGCTATTATATTTTAACTGATTTCTATAATTCTTTTTTTTATATGAAAGAATGAACCTTCAAATTGGTCCCATTTTTTGAAAATCAGGAATCGTTCCTGTATTAAGGTTTCTACCTAGAAAATACTGTCTTCCAGGTATCCAAAATTACATATTTTTGCCTTTCTGTGACTGTGTGATGTAGATGAATTCTGGCTGTAAGGACCGATTTCGTTTATTTTGTGTAATATTGTGAATTGTTAGACGTCATTCGCGTTCCACGTGGACAGGACTATCCCCCGGTTTCTGAGACGCTGATCAAACGTTACGATTACCTAACAGAGCGATTAACTGATTTCAGCCAAGCACGTGCCGCCATCAGCCAATCGTGTGCCGCAATTTTGAATCAACCATCGATTAGTTAATCGTGACCTGTGATCAGCGGCTCAGAAACTGGGGGTAAGTTAGATCATGAAGTCGGTTTTTTTAAGTTTTTAACTTGGTGAATGATACATTCGTATTTATTAGTGATGTATCTTAATTCCTTAATCAGTAATACGTAAACATACGTATACCGGACAATCGACAAAAACAAATTGTTTAGTCATTAGTTTTAGTAGCCTACATTTATTAATATCTATGTAAATCAATAAAGTTAAAAAAATATTGTTTTTAGTTTGATAGTAACTTGAACAAAATTTTCAACAAAAACGTCGCATCGTCTTCTTGACTTGAAACAATTATTTATTATCACATACAAACAATAAACTCTTCAGCTGAAATGTTGTACGAAAGTCTGACAAAACAGTATTTATTATTCAAGCGACGACTTTGTAGTTTTGCCAGCTTCACTCGAGCGCTGAAATCTCAACATTGTTTAGAGATTTGTTGAAGATGACACTTGAATCATGATTATTTATTTAGGCTAGGTACGTTTTATTATTGCGTTTTTGAAAGTCACTGCTGCTTCGGGTATCAACGTTAAAAAATAAGGTTAACAAATAAATTATACATTTTTGACCGTACTACTTTTAGTGCACTTTTACGTCCTGTGTTCTCTCTTCTGTGTTTAATGGCAGCAAAATGTTGCATTACCCTTTATTTCCAAAACGCAGACGATAAAAATGAATCGCAAACGAAATTGGACGACCCAAAAGTCGATCCTGAAAACCTTAGAATGATGCTTGGAAATTAATGTGGCATGAAATTACGTGTTTACCTACATGTCTAGTCAACGGGAAAATTGGCATCAGGGTTCTCATGTGGGCCTGTTGCAGACAAAAGGATCGGCGTTTGACAGTTGACTAGAACGAAATGTGGGACATTCTATTTCTCTAGGGGAAGTTCCCCGGTAGCAAATGTTCTTACATTTACCGTCATAAGAGTTTTATCAACATTATTAAACGCCTTTCCATGACGTGGAATGATACAACATCATTGAAAAGAACTTATAAAAATGCTGATTTATTTTTTCATAATTCATAATTTCTTTATTGCACACAAACAGTTACATAGGACAATAAAAAACATAGAAATGTGTACAAAGGCGAGCTTATCTCTAATAAGAGATCTCTTCCAGCAAACCAAATAGGGATAAGACATGTGGATTATTCTTGAAATTATCCTACATTATTATTTATTTTTGTCCAACCGCAAGCAGGCAAGCAAGTTCCCTTAGCATTAAGTTACTGGAATTCTCATCCAGTTGAAATGCACACGTAAGCGCATCCATAATAACAACTGGACGCAAAACACCACTGCAAAACGAGAATAAATCGAAACCCAATCAAAAAGCGAGGGCACAATCGAATAAACTGTAGCAGTAGCACTCTTAGCTACTGCCTACGTGGTAGAAAATATAATCTGTGTAGTGTTGTTGACATAGCCGTGCCTGGGTATTATTGATGGGCATAATTTATCGCTTTTCCCGGCCTCTGTTGTAAGGGGAATGAGGACGGAATCACTGCGGAGGTAGCGACGACGACGGTAACGTGGAAATTTATGACCAGCCGTGGAACTTTTGATGACTACAAATTTTTCAAAAGGGTCCCCTAAAAATTTACACCGAAAAAGTTTTCTTACGCCCCCTGTGGATCGGACGCGACTGTCATACTAATAAGAAATCTATATCTTGTAATACTTGCTACTCAGAGTATCTAGAGTGTCTTCTCTTATCTTCTCTCTGTTCATGAACACTGCTACGGCCTCCTTGCACCCGCCCGGCGGCGGTTAGAAGAAGAATATCTGGTTGCTCGTCGGTAGGTGGTACAAACACAATAAAACATTATATTCATATTCATCAGGCTGCATTAACATCAATCAGTATGCGCTCTGTTTTTAAACAGCTGCAAACGAGAAGCAAACAGGCATTTTATTTTCCTCATGAGCTTTAGTCACAGATATTCAATCTTTCAGCCTCTTACCACTCACAAGGAAAACAAAGTGCCTGTTTGCTTAGCAGCAAGCAAGCAGGTTTTATAGCAGATGATGAATTTAGATTCGACCTTATTTGAACGAAATCTTTTTTTGTGAATTTTCTGAAAACACGGGCCCAAAAGTGTCACGTGATCTGAGGTAGAATTTATGCCTTATTAATTTTCATTGTATCTACTAAAGTGAAATCGTCAATTCTTTTGCACGGGTATGAGAAAAGCATACTCGGAAATATGTGATTTTTTAGTTATGAAACCTAGCTCGATCGATTTTTACCCCCAAAAACTCCTATATTGCAAATATCATAGAAAACTACAGCGCCTTTTTCTAGAACTCAAAACATATCGTTACACCGTTACATACAATACATAGATACATACAAATTACAAATATTCCTCGTGTTATGTAATGCCGCTTGGCTCGGACCAGACATGGTCAGATCATGGCTGGTCTTCGCCTCGGACACCAATTAGGGATATCAGATCACAGATCAAGACACATTCCACTTTCGTATTCGAGATTCGATTCATTCGCCATCTTCACGTCCTCCGTTTACGGCCTTTCGTTGCACTCATCATAATTACATCTATCTTTATTCCAAACCAGTCTTTCAGCCTCATTCAGTCCACCATCCTTAATAAACATTTAAGGTATGACAGTGTACAGATCGGACAGATAACGAGATACAGGTAAGTGACTTTACCTAACTTTACTTCATGTTACAGTGCTCCACAGCTGCCCACATAACAGTAGGCCTAGACAAAGTTAATAACGCTACGAAAACGAAACGAAACGAAAACTCAAAATTTATATGCGATTTGACATTGTTAATGCTAAGGTAGCGTGACATGTCAAATCGCATATATTTGCATGTTGAATAGGGCCTCAGATCTGTGTTTCTTATCCATAGTTAATCCTCATTAAAAATTCTCTGTCTGAAGTCTGATGCCGGATCTTCATACCATATTGATTTTCGGTAAACTGGAATAGAACAATATCTACGTGATTATTTAAGAGATATTCTGTAAAAAAAATTGTATTGTTTGAAAACAATACTAGTATGCAATCAATTTAAGAACTTTTTCGGATTTAAAGTCTCAATGATGACTCTCTAGATTTAATTTCGATACCTTGCTATAATGTTCTGATGTAGTATTTGATTGTGGATAAAGAGATATTTTTTGGCTACTCATATAGCATGGAACTATCTGGAATGTGACTAAGATGTCAGTGCCACAAGTAAACATTTCAAGTACCTTCACAAATCTCTCAAAGTTTATGGATCTTTTCAATGTGAACGCAAACAGAAATAAAAGTAAATCCTTTATGCCATAAAGGCTTCCATACTTTCCTCGAATCTTTTAACTACCAACACACGTATAAACATATTTACATAGTATAAAAAATGGAAAAAAAACAAACCCGTTTGAAACACCCTCACGCATTTACCACGCTTCTCCAATTACATTTCCCCAAAGATGATATATTTTATATTTCTGTGGACACACTTCCGTAGAAAAATCACACTCATATGTTCGTCCGAGAGGAGAACTAATACACTTAGCACTTATCTGGGGATCGGAGGGGTCCGTTGCATTCGTGTTACCTACATCCGACCGTTTTCTATTTGATTTATTGCTTTGCCAGTGACAAAGTATCAGCGTTGGTGCTTTAAAATTTCACGGTTTTATCTCATATTCGTGATTTTACGTGTGACGCGAAACGCACTGCCAGTCGAAAGCCTAGTTTTAGTTTTAACCATATTGGTAAAAGGATTCGTACGAAACAAAATAAGCATACACGTAGTATGATGATTGCATTTAATAATCTAAATGTTTGAAACATGTTGAAAACAAATCTAAAATGTTTGTAAAAGCTGTAAGCTCTATTTGGGTCAGGAAAATGTTCGTAATCAAATCATACAAGATCTTTAAGGCACCAAATACATTGACTTCAAACGCATAAGTACCTGTAACAGAGACTGTAACTGTAAATACAGACTGTAACAGAGGTGTATTCATATGCTAAGGGGTTGCCAGAGACATAATTCTGAACAACTTTCAGTGAGTAATCTTTATTTTCGTCTCTTCCTTACAAATTAGATGACTGCAAAAAGTATGGAGATGTTCATGTCAAAACTAAAGTGGTTCTTGAAATCGGTTTCATAGTGAAAATCCTCTAACATATGACTACACCTTTCTATTACGTCCTGTATAATTCAAAGATGTTTATTTCACACACAACAAGAGCTCATTTGTGAACTTTCTGCCAAGAGCGCATTCGTCCGCCACCACTCGTAGGGGAGCCATTACGAACGTTCTTAGCAATTGTTGCGGTATGTTGTACGGCCCCTTGAATTTTTCATTCCCTTGTAGCTCGACAAGTAAGCATTACCGAAATTGCGTCATATTTCTTCTCTGAACACACACCCGCTGGAGGAGAGAAATAGTGGCAAGTGGCGGCCATTATAAAAACAGTTCACTTTCTTTTTACCTGCGACTTGGGTGTTGAATTTTTTATTAGAAATTAAGGAATTAAATGTTGCCCAATTATGTCCCCACCGAGGGGTACAGGCCTTTACCCGAATCCGAGTAAGATTAAGCCATACTCCATCACACTTGCTTAGTGTGGGTTGGTGGAGGGGTGTCGAGCTAGCGCTAATCGGACTGTTCGAATTTGATATTAGCTTAAATCACACAAGAGAAAAAAAACCTACTGGTGGTTTAATAACAATATGGCGTGTAGGTATTGGAGAGACAGATATATCAAGAAATGTCGACGTATCGTGAAATGCCCAGAGCCCCAGACACCCAGACAGATCTTGATCCTACTTCAACGATATTCGCACGACTTACATTCGAGAATACTATACTAACTCTTATTATCATCTCGAAGGCAGTTATTGAGAAAAAATACCTATGTACGAGGGTGGATTGAAAAGTACTCGGCCTAACCAAGAAAATAAACACATACTAATTCAGTTATATTTTTTATTTTTCTACATAATCACCATCAAGTTCAATACACTTTTGCCACCACCCCTTCCAAGCATTTAGACCGTTGAAAAAAAAATGATTCTTCCTTAGAGTCAAAATATGCGTCTACAGCTGCTTTGACCTCGTCGTTTGTCGAAAATCTTTGACCTCTCAAGTGCTTTTTTAGGTTAGGGAACAGAAAGAAGTCTGATGGTGCCAGATCAGGTGAATAAGGCGGATGCGGTAACAGTTCAAAGCCACAGTTGTGAATTTCAGCCGTTGACTGTACTGACGTGTGAACATGGGCGTTATCTTGATGAAACAGGACTTTTCTTCTGAGCATTCCTCGACGTTTTTCTTTTATTTCCTCTCGTAAACGACGTAGTAGTAATCAGAGTTTATATTCTGACCCCTTTCAAGATAATCAATCATAATCACACCTTTCGAGTCCCAGAATACTGAAGCCATCACCTTATTTGCCGACAAAATCGACTGCCTTTTTAGGGGGTGGTGAACCAGGTCTTCTCCACTGTTTTGATTGTTGTTTTGTTTCCGGTGTACAGTAATGAACCCATGTTTCGTCCATAGTAACAAAACGATTCAAAAAATCATCTGCATCGGCTTCAAATAACTCCAAACAGTCGCGTGAAATAGTCAATCGCGTCCTTTTTTGTTCAACTGAAAGCAGTCGCGGAACCCACCTCGCAGACACCTTGTGGAAACCCAACTCGTTGACAATGATGTTTTGAGTTCGTTCACAAGAGATGCCTATAATCTCGGCTATCTCTCTAATTTTTAATCTGCGGTCTACCATTATTAAATCAAGTACTTTTTTATATTTTCGTCAGTAGTTGACGTCGAAGGCCTTCCAGAGCGGGGTTCATCTTTCACACTCTCTCTACCACGCTTAAATTCTCCTATCCATTTTTTGACGGATGAATATGACAGAGCACAATCGCTTAATGTACTGACCATGTCATCATGGATGGCTTTTGATGATAGCCCCTTCTTATGGAGGTACTTAATGACGGCACGCTGCTCGATTTGCTCCATTCGCGGAAATTGTGTCCGATTGCTTTGTTAATAAATTTATAAAATCACAACTAATTATCGCACACGTTTCGAACTTCACACAATGAACTAGTCTGAACTGAACTAAATAATGTAAGTAGATTTGATTTTTAGAATTGAATGGATCTGTGTTAGGCCGAGTACTTTTCAATCCACCCTCGTAAAATTTGATATTTTTGGCGTTACCTGTCGAGCGTGTTTTGTATTTGTTCTACCTAATACTTACCTAAACGAAACAGAATCTAAGTATATTCGATACTAATAATATCCTCGTGCCCCGTCGTGTTTCATTCATATTCCTCATTCTGAGTACGCCCTTCCTAATAAATTATAGGCCATCAATAAATAGGGCTTCCTACCGCGTGGAAAACGACTTTCACTTTATTAATTTGTACTTTCCCGAAATGGCCGCCAATTTTCCGAAGAAACGCTTGCACTTCGGTTATTAAGTTGTTCCGAAGTGGAAAAAGTTTCCGAAGTTGGAAACTGTATTTGGAAAAGTGATGTATGATTGTTTTGCTTTTCGTGACACTTTGAAATGACGAGGAGTGCTGGACGATTAATGGGATTAGGATTATACAATGAAAGTGCAGTGTATCTACAATCTTGTAAGATGTCTTTGGGGGGAAAGCTCTTTCTCTCTCTCTTTTCTTTCTTTCTGCATTTTTTCTACCTATTTAAGATTTTACATTTTGATGTAATCAATTAATAATGATTGATCACATTTTTTTATTTCTTACCATGTCATACATAATTAAATGAGAAATTAATAGTTACTGGATAACTTCCCATTCGTATGTCATAAGCATCGTGTATATTTTTACATTTTTACATATGGTGTTAATTCAGTTAAAACTAAACCTAAAAATCCTTATACCTACTTAATATCTCTGTTCATCCCACAACAGATTCTCTCAACAGCGCCATAATATGCTGAAAGTCATCTTTTACCCTGTAGCTAATTCTCTCAACCTTGTCCTCGTCTTGTCTCCCATTTCATGTTCGGCCTTGCAGGATGG
Organism: Argyresthia albistria; assembly: GCA_963457715.1. NCBI lineage: Eukaryota > Metazoa > Arthropoda > Insecta > Lepidoptera > Argyresthiidae > Argyresthia > Argyresthia albistria. Next base: position 6,649,703 of record OY735266.1, on the reverse strand, counting down.
GCTTTGAACTTTGAGCTTTCGGATTCTGGTACCGGGAAAACGCATTTCAGTGCTGCCAAAACGCTCTGTGGTAATTTCATGGGGCGTTTGCTTTCGTCCAAGCGTGCTGCTTACAGAGAGACTTCACGATTTGCGAATATAAAGCCATTCCATTTTCCTGTCTGCTTTTCCTGTTTTTGGATCTAGAGTGTATTTATTAATTAATTGTTTAAATTTAGATACAAATAATTATAATTTATTAACATAATTTATAACTTAACTACAATTAAGACTTAACCCTCTCGCTCGCACGTATATTGTGTTCTAAACACATCACAACGATTGTCCTACATACACACACACACGTTACACGTACACGCATACACACTAAGGGAATAAACTGCCCTGGACCATACCTGATCCAAAAAAGTCCCCATTACGCTGGCAGAGTTGCCACAGCAAGGGCGATCCCCTGCATGAGATAAAATGCTTCCTGGTTTTATTACATATCTGGATAGTAAGTAATTGCCTGTGTAAGTAGGTACTCCAGTTCAATTAACTATCACAATTATTAATCTGTAGCTAACGAAAATAATAATGTAGAGGCATGTCTTGTTGATATTCATTAATAACCCCTTAATGTCGCACCAAATGACTAGGAGTGAGAGGAATTATTTGAAATGAAAACAAAGCAATATCTGGGACGATTCCATTTCGTCTCCAAATAAATTTCAAACTCCCTTAATTTCGCGCTATTTGTAATCCGAACAATAATTCCGTGTAGTCCTTTGTCAGAGTAAAACTTGGAACACAATTGTGAATTTCAAAGGATAAAATTCACAATCAGTTGTGTTGTAGTGATTAGAAATTAATAATGAAATATTCCGGTTCTCTTGTTAGTGTTGCTAGGAGATAAATTTCTCATTGCTTTCATGTCGAACTTGGGATGATTCCATGAATTTGTCGCAATTTCCTTAGTTACCATAAATAGAATGCTTTCCAAGGACAATTTCCAAGAATTTTTCACAATCTCCGAAGTTCCCAGAAGAGAGGAATTGAGTCCAAGCCTGCACTATTTGGATTTTCAACATTCATTAGACTCTTCAGCTAAACACATCAACAGTTGGGTACTGCCATTAGATAAGATAAGATAAGATAAAGTCTATTTGTACTTTCTACAACTTTTAACTTAAAGATTACAGTGAAATTGTTGTACACCATGTCATTAATATAATTTCGACTTCAAACCCCTAAACTAGGTAATGAACCTGTATCTTAGGGATTTTATGTGTTCCGGTTGTCAGAATTTATTAACAACAATAACAATGTAGGTAATTAGAAAAATTTACTTTTACAGTAACTAGGAAAAAACGATAATTTAAATATTTTAGAAATTAAGTTATAAGATTGCTAACTTTAACAATAATTTTTAGTGAACTAAGTACCTTAAGAAGTTGTTCAGTCTTAAAATAATCAAGAGGTTGCAACAATTTTAAAACTGCAAGTTTAACCTCACGGTAACTCAAATTGTAGATAGGGGATATTTTATCAATCCTATTGTATATAAAGGCGCTTTGTGCCGTAAACTTGCGAATTGCAAAGGCAGTGCGGCAACGAATTACGGGACAGACGGAGGTTCCAGACCTTTTTTGAAGTATTTTTAGATCAAGAGGCGTCAGGGAGTGTTTTCGGAGCACCGATCGAAGTATGTAGAGTTGCCTCACGGAGAGAACACCAGACTCGGAGTATAGCCTGGCAGTTGGATAATCTCGTCGTTTGAAGTGCATTACTTTAAGTATAGATCTTTGAGCTTTTTCAAGTTGCATTAAGATAGTTTGGCAGGCTCCACCCCAGGTAGGAATACAATAAGTTATGATAGATTCGGCAAGGCTACAGTTGCGTGCGATCCGTAAGATAGTCGTTGGAAATTTTTAGAGCAAGACCGCGGTCTCCAGCAATCTCTAGTTTTTTGATAAGTTTGGGGATAGAGACAGTGTCAAATGCCTTTGATAAGTCGAGGAAAATGCCAAAGCATTTTAGTTTATTGTCCATTTTGCTGGTTAGGGTCTCAGTAAAGGAGGTTACTGCATCTTCAGTCGATATTCCTGCCCTAAAACCAAATTGGTTATCAGCAATGATGTGATTCTTAGACAGATAACTAAGAAGACAGTTATGAGGATTCGTTCCAAAATTTTTGACAAGGAGCTGAGAACTGAGATTGGTCTGTAATTTGAGACACTACTGCCTCAATCCCCACCCTTATAGACCGGAGTAATAATGGCTTTTTTAAGTGCTTTAGGAAAAACACCTGAGTTTATAGCTAAATTGCAGATATGTCTGATGGGGGGAGTTAATGAGCTGCGAGATTGTTTTATGATTTTTGCTGGTATATTATCCCACCCAGTGGCACAATCGCATCTTAAGCCAGCTATCAACTTTTCAATTTGACCGTCGTCAACAGGTAAAATTGCAAGTGAATTCCGAGGAGAGTTAGGGTGGGCGTCCACTGCCAAGATAAGTTAATAATATTAGTGTTTTGACAATTGTGGCTCCGCCAACCTCGTATGGGAAAATGCGTTATGTTATGTTATAGAATGCGTTGGGTGCAAACAAAACAGGCGAGATCATCGACCGCCAAGTTTGTGTTGAGTTGCGAGTCGATTATGTTTCTTGGTATCTCTGAGCTAATATGCCAGCGACTCGGAAATAAAGTTCCAAGAAACTTAGACTAGTGCACAACCGCAAATCGACTGAAGTTCAGACTAACTTGAAAACTGGAGCGCTTGCACTGCAACATCGATTATTACTTGGCAATCGCGGTTTGCTTCGACGGTAGGTAGGTAGGTATGTTTCTTTCTTTTCATTATTTTTATGTTACACCCTGAAATTGTCAGACGACATGTGATACAAATGTCTTGGTAGGTATACCTTTTCGAAACGTGGGGGGGGGGCGGTATCGAAGGTAATAATAGAATAGGTAGAAAGTACGAAACCAAATCAAAGTACTGAACTCAGCAGTCGTTTGTCTAACTCAGCAGTCGGTATTTAAGCGGCTAGACGCTGAGTCAGAATTTTTATTGCTCAAAAGATTTTATACCGCTTGATAAATTGGGAAAATACTTAATAATTTGTAATAAAGACTTTGACAACCAGAATATCCATTTTTCAACTAAAAATACTCGACTAGTTTTCAGATAATGCACGAACTCTCGCGGACAACATACAAATTTTGCGTCACAGTTTACGCGAAAAATTAATCTCAAATCTAGGTCACTAAAACAAGGAAAAAACACACACTGCCTTGGGTGAGTCCCACCAGCATTTGTTATTTATGGCGTGATAAAGTTTGTTTTATGAAAAAATACTTTCGTGAAGAAGCTCTCCAAGGCTCCTACAATGCTTGTGTTTGGTCCTTCGAACGGACTTCCCTTCACTCTGTTTGTTACTGTGTTAATTCATAAATTATGATTCTTAACACAGCTAAAAGAGATTTAAGGTACAAGCTGTAAATTAGATCACGATTGCATGACACGAGTGTATTTAGATATTGTTTGAGTAGATTCAATGACCTATTTTATCTGTGTTATTATTTCTTCGTTCTTCGTTCTTTTCATAAAAATATTCTATGTTATTTTATTCGTATACTTATTTTATTCGCATACTATAAATATGATGATTTCATTTTTTTTTTAAGTGTGAAAACAATACTAACTGTCCTATTATTTTGTATTGTTGTAATTTCAATACTATGCACAGTACTATGACCAACAACACAGTTTTTACAAACCAATATTAATCTATCTACATAGGTACCTACATAGATAATTGACCGAGCGAGCGAAGCGAGCGAAGCGTCTCCGTTTCAGGTTTGGGCAAAAATGCTTTCGTATGTCCGGTTGTTCTCCTCTACAGGTCGCATTTATGAACCGATTCTCGTGAAATTTTGTGAGCAGGTTGGAAAAATAAATAGAATTTTTTACTTGAGCCAGTTTTTTGATTTTTTTCAAAATGGCGGAGATATGGGGTTTTAAAATGTAAAAAAATCGCTACAACCCAAACGGCTCGATGGATATTAACAAATGAGGTGTCGTTGGATTCGTAAAGACCATGAGAGTGAAACAGATGAGCGAGCGAAGCGAGCGAAGCGTCTCCGTTTCAGGTTTGGGCAAAAATGCATTTGTATGTCCGGTTGTTCTCCTCTACAGGTCGCATTTATGAACCGATTCTCGTGAAATTTTGTGAGCAGGTTGAAAAAATAAATAGAATTTTTTACTCGAGCCAGTTTTTTGATTTTTTTCAAAATGGTGGAGATATGGGGTTTTAAAATGTAAAAAAATCGCTACAACCCAAACGGCTCGATGGATATTAACAAATGAGGTGTCGTTGGATTTGTAAAGACTATGAGAGTGAAACAGATTATATAATTTTAGTAAAAAGTCAATAGGTTGTATAAAAGATCGCGAAATGTAGTTTACAAAGTTATTGGTGCGGCTACTTTCATACTGCATGTACGTAACCAGGTACATTCATAAGTTTGTATGTGTTATTGAAAGAAAATTATTTGGGTTATTTTTTTATGTGTGTTAGCAGTTCAGCTTTCCCACCGACATACTCGCGAGGTCTACAGCTCACAGAGCCACTAGTGTAGTTACACTTCGATTTCATTGCCCAAATTAATGCCTAGGGCAGCAGGAAAGTAAATAAATACTGATGTTACACATTGTGCCTAGGAAACGAATACATTTGAGACATGTACGGTCGCCTGCCCTGCGTCTAAAAGTATACGGGTGGATTTAATATGAATTAACGAGTGAATCCCGCATATACTGCTTGTATACTTTTAGGCACAGGCGACTGGTACATAGTACATGGAATTCGTACCAAGCAAGTACTGGTGCCTTACATCAAATGAGGTAGTTCTGTTTTTTTTTATGATTTGCTGGTGATGAAATGGGTAATATCTTTATATCTTTATTCTTTATTGCACAGAAAATTAAAAAATACATTTACAAGAAATATTATACGCAAAGGCGAGCTTATCTCTAAAGCAAACCTAGGCAGGACAGGAATGTGGATGCATGAGGACAGTCCTAGTGCGCAATAAAACTACATAACAACACGAAAATTACAGCATAAATATAAAATACAGTACTTACTTTATTAAACATTATAAAATAACAATACATATATGCATAGACCTACATAATAATGACAAATCCAAGATTTTGTACATACTGCATGTAGATTACCACCTGAGTCCCAAAGGTGTTTGGAATATATCCTCTCAAGGCTTCGAAAACCTAACAACCAAACCTAAAAACCAACTTCTAAGTTTTTTCGGAGCTTTCAACGGATATCTTCCCAAAAATTTTGGGAATCAGACATGCATTAGGAACTTCTTTACCAGGTGACATGGCAGAAGAGGCCCTGCGGGATCTGGATATAGCTCGTATCCATAGTCCTAATAGCAAAGAAAGATGGTATTCAAAGCCCTGAACGGGTATGGCCCAAAATCTTTTGGACCTGGAAGATGTTCAGGAACAGGCAGTAGGGGTGTAGTAATGCGTCGCAACAGTTACTATGCGGAAGTGGCCAAGTAAATATAAGAGATGGAACACATACTGATTCTATACTGAAAATACATCTTGATTGTCATGGGAGTATTTTGGACCTCCATAAAATTCAAACTACTGGAAAAAAAACGTATTTTTTTCTTATCGCCGCATAATTTTATCTTTTTCGATTTACTGATATACGTATTTTAACAAATATGTACGGTTATTGAATAAAAAAAGAAAAACAGAAAAACGTCCTAAATTTTAGTGAATTTTCAAGTATTTAACTGTGATCCGAAGGGCTTTCGAGGTGAAAAACTTAGATTTGTCATCACCCATTTTATCACTCTCAACAACTCTTAAAAAACAGAATGATGTAAGGTTAAAATACCAATTCCATGGACTAATATAGCAGAAAGAGCTTCCTATACATAGCTCTTTTAATAACAAATAAAAGTCATAATACTGCTACTCGTACGATTACAATAAAGTCTATAAAAAAACTTGATTACCGCGTGACAAATCAAAATGTCATATTTTGTAGCGCTCATAAAGCTCTCATATGCCAAAAGGACTGCGGTTTTATGGCCATCATTCGTCAATTGAATGCTTTGTGAATAGGCTTGTGGCCTGTCAAGTCAAAATAGATACTTTTTATGAACTGTCAAAATGGAACTTTTGTTCCTGAGTTCTATGAAATAACAACAGAATGACGTCATGGAAAAGTGCCATCAAGTGCTCTCTTTTTTTGCACAAAATTGACTTAATAAAATATATCTGCTGGAAATATACCATTCTGAGAATGTTAAGCCATTTTGTACATAATGCTTCAACTTAAGACTTGTTCCTAGATTTATTGGATTACCTTGGCCACAAGCCTATTAACTTTGACTAACGGCCATTCTGATTTCAATCTATGGTCTGATTGGACAACCAATGGGCTTAAAAACTGCCTATTGCTCACTTCAGATGTCACCACTGTAGAGTCATTCATTATAGATCATTGTAGATCCATTTTGACAGTTCTTCATAGTTTTTCTGTTGCAACCAATAGACTATATATGGTGTTTCTTGGGTCACTCTGCAGTGCTGCTACTAGTATGACGAGCTTTCAGTTTCAAACCCCATTATAATTTTTATCGGACTTTCACTAAGTAGTAAGGCAAAACCATAAAATTTGAAGCCGGGGAAGGTGAAGTTGTTCTCACTGAATGGGGACAGAGTCGATGGGGACAACGAGACTAAAATATAAATAATTTATTACAATTTTGTTGTTCCCATTTTGTGGGGACAAAGGCTATGGGGACAATAGAACTAAACCGACCTACCACTAACTACAACAAAACCAATTCATCTCAAACTTACTTAACTTTTTAATTTACTTTGTGGGGCAACGATGAAGACAATCTCTATCAGCACTATTATACACCAGTATTAGTTGCGATAATTACATATTATTTCATTCACCACTTTTACGGTCCCATTTCTTTGGCCGCCATTGCAGCTCCAGGGTATTATGGCTTGGGGATTAATAAACTGCATTGTATTTATGAAATGGAATTGGAATCTGTAATGAAACACGAGTGATGAAGAATTCAGTGTCATACGCATATTTTTACATTATATTTTACATGGCTATTCTACATATAATGTTGTGATGGCAATGTGTCTTAAACCTTTTGTAAAACAAATAGCAGTAGTACAAAAATTATTGTTTCTAAGTATCTTGTCTATGTCAAGGCCTGCGTTTAGATAGTGACTTTACGCAGAAAAATCGGTATCTTGATCGATACATCCCATAATCCGTTTCTTGGCTATTTAAGTAGATCTTATATTATTCCTATCTTTACCTACAACCCAAGATTGTTTTGTGCTTTACAAAAGTATCGCATTGATGCGACAACATTCGGCACGGGTGCATTGACAGCACGGGTTTGCGCTCCCCCGATGCCAGCGATTCCTTGGCGGATCGGATAACGAATTGGACGCAGTTGTATTACCACTCCGCCCAAGTGTCGGTCTGGTGGTGTAAGCCATGTGCAAACCTATCGATAAGTTTGTAAAAGGGCATTTGAAGTTTCTGCGATTACTGCTCGACCACGATACATAGTCTACAGCTACGCATCAAAGTTTTTTCATCACTCAAAACAGACAGAGGGAAATGAATTGTGTTTATGGTGGACATTTTCGAAGTGTGTGCGAATGATAGTTTCGTTAGTAATGAAGATACTTTTGTTTAGACACACAATACTTCTGGTGGAAATTATATCCTTAGACGATAAGAGGACATTTTACTTTTCCTTTTTTTTCAAGTAGTGACCACCAGTCCTTCCACGGGGAACCCAGCAAAGACAATCATACCACAAGTTTAACTCTCTCCTGTTTCGCTATGTCTGTCAATTCAAGGTTACTCTACTGCATTCCATTCAATCGATATAGCGGTACCCCATCTCTAAACCTCTCAGACGATAGAAGTACCGCTGTTACCATCTCCGGGACATGTGTACCGTCTCTGACAAGTGGCACCGCAAACGCCTCGGATATTTGCCAAGTTTATTTCGTAAGATGCTTCCCGATAACAACACCATGTCTGAAGGTACAATGGATCGTCTGAATGGACTCTTGGAATTGGTACTGTTTCATTATAGAGATAATGATCTGGTATTTCTTTGTTGAGTAACATGTTCTTCGTGTATTGTGTATGTTTGTTGTACCTTATAAAACATTTATTTTTAGTTACTGCTTGTATCGTGGTAATCATAAAACTCATCTTCCGTTGTCACCATGAATCGGTGGTCTCTTCGCCCGAAAATAAGTTGAAAACAAGCTTTTTGTTCTTTTCAACTCACTCGGTAGTGATGAAAGGTAGTTTCTTTATACTAGTAGGTAGTACTTAATGCAGAAAAGTGTCACCTTCTGTGGATGGAATACTTATTATTTATTTTTGACGATTGCCCTCATATCATTGCTCATTTTCCTTTAATTATTTTAAGTAAAAGTAAATTTTCTTTATTAATTTAGTTTATACCAATCCAAAAATAACATCTGTTATATTTGGGGTTTTATTTCTTCCAGGTCAATAACTTGTGAAGGCGTGCGTTGACCACCTGGTCACAGAGGTCATCGTATCTTCTTGAGAAATCTCTAGAGTAGCCTCCAGTAATCAGCTGGGTAACTTGATATTGACGGCTTTTGTTCGTGTGAGTCTTTGGCATTTTATTGTGTTTCTGCAGATCATGGCTATTTATAAAATTTATATCAAGTTCAGAACCCTTGGGTAGGTAGTCGAACCAGTCTTGTCAGTATAAATTAAGAAGTACACATATCTCGTAAGTTTGAAGACAATGACAGATTTCAGTTAGCTAACAAATTTCCTTAGACGTGTATAAAACAAGATAGTATGTACTGGATGAAACACAACCATATGAACTTCAACAATGATTGAAATCCACATTGTTACCTCCGCCGAAGTGATGAGTTGATGACACAAGTTTCCATTTGCCAGCCTGCAAATGTTGCGAAACGTCATAGAAACTTGCTTGACTCGAGCACGACGCGACGTCTCTAGTCTAATAACAGTCAGTAGTTCAAGACAAAGGGAAGTAAGCGACAGTTTGAAACTAGTCGTTCGCAGTTAGATCCATTTTGTACCACTGATGGATCCTTTAGATTAATACATTAAAGTAAAGTAACACGACCGTTGTATCTATAAATGGTTGATATTTACAAACTAATAAGAACTAATTAAAAGTATGGTAAGGTAGAAATTATTAGAATCAAAACTGGAATTCGGCATAAATTAAAGATTAAGATTGGTTATAATATGTAATGTAGATTTAGACCGTTAACAATTGACTGTAAAGAAATGTGACATATGAAAATAAATACTCGGTGGATCTTCGTGCATTCATTGGTGTAGTTAGAGTCAAAGTACTTTGCATTTAAGGGGTGTAATGTAATACGTTAGATTAGAATGTCTTGAAATATTTACTTGTATAAGTGTGTGTATAACATAAATTAACTAGGCAAAATAAAGCAAGGCTTTATTTACACTTATCATTTTCCAAATATAACTAAACGATATCATCAATTAACGATCCGAAAATGTGTATTCAAAAGAAATGAAAATATTTGCCGATGAACGCGGTACCAAAGTATAAGTTGTTCTAAATTGTGCTTAGGAATTATATATTTTCTCTTATTTCCTATGAAGTTCAACGAGTATATATAATATTTCTCTTCACCTTATACATTCATACTTAAGCATGAGTTTGGAAGTCTGTTGTGTCTTAAATTCCTTTCACTTCACTTTATGCGGCTAACCTCATGACATGCAAATGCAAGTGTGGATCGCTATGTTTGATTCAAAGTATAAGAATTAAACAGGTATATCTGTAATAAAGTCAGCAATTCAATTCAATTAATTTATTTTCAATCGTAACCTTAAAGCTAAACCATTACGTTACAAAGGCGTTACTTAAAAATATATTTATATATCAAGCAATCATCAGCGTCATTTATGTTAAGTACGTTATACGGACTTTCTAACGGTGATGGAAAACATCGTGAGGAAACTTTCTTTACTCCATAGCTGCGGTGATGGGCTAGCCCCCTGTCACGCAAAATGGAGTATTCAATCACCGGCTGAAAGTGGGCACAGTTGTGCCTCTGCCACCCCGTATGGGAAAAGGCTTGACGCCATATTATTATTATTATAACTTTCAAGGATTAACGCATTCGCAATTATAAACACATAATAATACCCGAATATTCCCTGAGCCCACAATTCCAAATACTCGTGTAATAATCTCAAGACCCTTACAATAACTGGATCTAATCGAGCAGGGACCTCTGGTTCTTCCAAGAAATATCGATAAAATGGGCCAACGCTAACTACTGCAAACTCCCTTGGGACAATGGTAAAATGTATTATGATACGCCTTTAGTCTTTTCGGCTTTTATAACTTTCGTATGAAATAGCCATTATTGCAGTTATTGGTACACTGTTACTGGTATTCCTCAGAAAATAAGTGAAAATCATCCAATATTATTAAATAATCCAATCTTCCACATGTTTCTATAGGAGAATGGGAAAACCACTGTGAGAATTTTGTAACACCTTCTCCGGTTTACGTTTTTATCGAAGAAAACAATTCAATAAACCCTTTTACCTGCAACCTTCTTGCTACTATCACCTTTTTCCTGTTTTTCTAGGAAAAAAGCTTATAAAATTGGTTTGGATTGGAACCTAGGAAAATCTCGAAAATCCTGTCACTCGGCTTCTAAAATCTAATATGATGACTGATTTTTGCACCCGGATTACTCCCAAAACAAATCGCGTTTATTGAATAGCAAAAAAAACTAATTCTATTTTCTCCCATAAAGAGGAAAACAACGATAAGGGAGGAAATCTCTATTACTGCGGCGATGGGCTAGCTCCATATCTCACGCAAAATGGCTAGAAGTGGGCACAATAAATTGTGACTCACCCTTATCCTCACAAGGCTTGTCATTCCTGGGCCTGTGCTCCGGGCGGGGTCAGCCTCTGCCACCCCCTATGGAAAAGGCGTTATGATTATGTTCTGTTATGTTTACGATATGACGGGTACAGGGAAAGAAGGAGCATAGTCAAGAAGAATTGGTTTTGAGATAATGACAAAAAACATATTTACTTATATTGATCGTTATAAACAAGACATAATGATCTTTCTTTAAACAGCAGAGGTGGCTGTGATCTTTTTTTTCTACAGCCAAAGTAAACTTTTTTGAGCCTCACTTTGACTGTGATTTTTTTACCATTTTTTGATCTCACCATTCGATAGCTTTCTACTAGATGGCATTGTCAACTCTGTTTGGAAAAATACTGACTATGATCCTTCTTTCCCTGTACCCTTCATATGGGAACTGGTTTTCATGGAAATACTTATGTATTGCAGCTCCTTTAGTTCCATCATACTTTTCGTGATTTTGTACTAAAATATTAAATAGAGTAATCATTAGCAATAATTCACACATGCAATCATCATCTTTGGAAAACGAGCCAAGGCAAAAGTACGATCGTGCGTGCATTTAATTTATCATCGTAAGATCATTAGTAAATAAACGACTCCATTTACCTCCCCGAGGCATAAAGTTACTCAATTTACATTCTTATGTGGCACATATCAAATGATATTCAATAATTTACAGATTCCCCACGGCTCTCTTCAATAATTAGCACAACTTTAGCATGAAAATCCAACGTTAAATTACATAGAAACGGTCTAGAAAAACCTTTCTCATTCTGCGAAAGTACAATTTATTACGGCTAAGTATCCAAGCTACAGGTACGGTCAGAGCGAATAGAAATAAAACACATTCTAAGTGCACAAGTAAAGATGTAATAAATAACGGGGATTAAATTGACTGTGAAGAGACGCGCTTCGAACGGCAAGTGAAAAGGGAAGACTGAGTGAGAAATGCGAACTATATTTCACAACTTTTAAGGGAAAAGAAATCTCCAGCACTTTAGTTGAGTTTCAACGACCCCTCAATCTGAGGGGAGGTCACCTGACTATTTTCTACGTGACGGTCTGTTTATTTTTATGAACCTAAACCGGCATCATGAGGTCAAAAATTGACCCTGTATAAGGTTATCTCTATGCCAGCAGAGGGTTAAAATTAATGAATCCACTAAAATTATAGACTCACAATCATGTTATTTTGTATCTGTTTTTAGCCTGTGGTCTCTCCAATTTTATTCAACACTTGCCATCGATATAGTATACAAGTCTGTGACACTTACCCTATCTTTCGCCTTCTTTCGTTTATGAATGAGGGAGATACCTCTTCCTTCAGGTCCTCGCGCGATCTTCCTTAGCCAATGAAGTCCATCCCATTCGGTAGCAACCTTTACCCACATGTTGGGGTATATACAGTAGATATGTATGTCTGGCCCAGCTCCACTAGAGTTTGGCATTTTGTGCACTCGAAACTATGATACGTATTTGAGTGCAGTGTCATACGTTTTGTTTAGGACCGATTGTACCTCAATTAAACCTCAAACCCCGCCGAACTAAGTAAGAATTTCAACTGGATCAATGATAATCAGCCTTAAGTTCATGCAGCATGGTTTCCTATAGTTCAGGGGTCTGGTAATAAATTGCATAAATATATAAATTACACTTTTCCCACATTTGTGCCACAGCCACCAGAAAAATTCGAATGTTTTTCCAATTCAAGCAACAACCACATTTCTCATGGCTGTAATTTACACAACATATTAAACTGCACTCGAGCCCAGATAAAACTGCACACTGTCAACCGACACGGGACTTTTTGCAATGTTTCTTCATTGTAAACTCATTAGATGTCGTTGTACTGCCGTATGCACTGTATTTTGGCGACGCTCGTACTCAGAATTGGCGATAAATTTATATTACGCTGCTCTAGAGGCATTGAGTTTTTCATGACAAAGTGATATTACACCCAAGAGTGCTCGTACTGATGTTAATGTCTGTACATGAATAAAGTTTGGATGTAATGAGTCAACTATCATTCTTATTATTATTAGTAAAAGTGCCGTTCTCTCATTCCTCAGATAGCGTTTATCTGACTGTTTATCTGGGGCTTTTGACATTTCACACGTACAAAAAGTGTTAAAAAAAGTTATTTGACCGTTTATCCGTCCCTTGAGAGACCCTTATATCTAAAAGAAACTAAACTACAACAGAGAGTGCCAAAAATATAAGTTCCAACAATTCTAATAAAACTATGTTTTAAAAGATCACATCTAATATTCGTTAACATCAACAAAATTTATGCAAAGTTTGTAGATAAATGAAATAAATAACTCATTATTGGTAGTCATTATGTCTCTAACGGTACGGGTCTTTACTCGAAATACGAGATTCATTGAGCAATTGCTCAGTGATTAAAATAAAATAATATTAGCCACTTATGGGCCACTGAGATAATACATAAATTAATCATCTTTATTAATATTATAGATTATTATTCATCGGCAAGTAACACGAATTCTCTTCATATGTACTGCACACTCGACAGTACCACAAGTGTTCTAGTAAATCGTCAATAAACTGAACCAGAGCTGCAATTTAGGCCTTAACCATTTACATGGCATGTTGCGACGGCTATAATTTGAAAACAGAACCTATTACTTCCACTACCCTGTTATTGAGAATTTACTAATAATACAAAGTAAGGTACGCAATTTCTGCATGGCAGATAGACAGTAAAATACAATTCAACCACTTATGGACACTACACTTTAATCGGTCTCAGGAAGATCTTCTTTAGAGCTTTACGATATCTCTATAAGGTCCATCAATTAAGTACGCAAGTACAGTCTGTAAAGTAAATAACTGGCTAGGCCCAGCTAATTGCGAGGCAGACTGGACCTACTCGTATTGCTTATAAAAGTTATAAAACACTAGTTTCATGATAAATGCACCATGAATGGTCCTTTCCAGCTGTCATAAAATAGAATGGATACTCCATTAAAAAGGTACTCATGAAGTGGTGGGTCTAACCACAGATACCAAATGTATCCTCAAAGAAATCTCTTTTTAGAGATAAGCTTGCCTTTGTTCATGCCTTTTATGTATTGTTCGTGTTTTTTTCTGATATGTGCAATAAATATATATGTAATATGAAGGTACTATAATACGTCTTACTAAAATATTCTACGCTCAATGCTGCTCAAAAGCAATTACAAATTCAATTACTGGTTCCAAAATGATGACTGGAGCGAACTATCAAATAATAACGAGGAAGACTCGTTCAACTCCGAGTCAATTGTAAGAAATGCTTTTCTTTTTCGCGCCGAGTAAGCGAAAGCATCGCTCGAATCGAGGGGCGAAGTATAAATATTTATTGTACAGGTGGTATAAACCGCTCCAGGATATTGAAGGATAAATTGATTGTTCAGGGGTCGGTTTTCCATTTAGATATGGAAATTTCCGGGATTGTGTACGAGAATCTTTGATTTTTTTTCGCTGTAACAAATCACGGGGTTGGCGGTTTGACCACGAGTCGTTTTGTTGTTCTTGTAATGTCTGTGATTTGACCTTTGTAGGGCTGAATTTAAAACAGGTATGGTGTTATTTCTTTTCTTAAACGAAAGGTAGGTACGTAGTGCTTTTTGAAGTAAAACTTCTTGGGGCACGGGGGTAAAATTTATTTAACCTCTCAACTGTGGGTTATTCATATATTTGCTTTTCAATTGATACTAGCCGGGTGCTATCACGAGTGGCTAAGAAATGTAACGGAAATTGGAATCGGTGACGTCAGGGTCGGCTGGAGACTTTTAAAACCGCAACTATTTTCAATACGGTTTTTAACTAATCAGATAAGATAATAATACATTCGTACAATAAAGAATGTTAATTAGTGAGAGAAAAACCTGATGAAACGTTAACAAATAAAACTTATTTTAAGCATTCTTCCACGAGTTCTTGATTTCCGGTATGGCCAAGATGGCGCCGCCGCCGCCGCCGCCGCTGGCTGGGATAAACAAAACCAGTGACGTGACCAAAAACTACTTCGTTCAACCTCTTTGTTGGAACCGGAACTTATGTTTGACAGCTGTGCGATGCGATCCATACAGTTTGTAAGAAAAGAGTTTCATCAATGTCACACGGGTCGATATGGATTTCTAAAACAAGCAAAGCAATGCATACATTTGAGCGAGACGGCTTAGTTCAGTTCAGTTCAAAATTTTTATTGACCATAAAATCATACATATTACTTAGTCAACGTCAATATAATATTAATATTTTTGTATACTACCGCCCGTTCGGAAGTTGTGGGCTTAGGGATGGAGCAAAGAAGGGCAAGAAACCTCCCCCGTACCTCTTTTAAAATATCAGAGCCTTAAAAATACAATGTTATGTATTTCTACTTAAGTCTAAGGAAATACACCGAGGAGAGACGTACTGACTCAGTCCATCGCCCCTCTTTGGATTTCTGTGCGCTGAGATGGTAAAGACCATGCAGTTTTGTCATCTAAATATTCTTTTACACTGTAATATGACTTCTTCAATAGGCCGTTTTTGACATAGTTTTTGAACCTCCTTTCTGGTAGGTCCGTTGCTTCATTAGGTATTTTATTATAAAAACTAACACATACTCCCATAAAAGAGTGAGCAACCTTACTGAGTCTGAACGCGGGCATAGCAATCTTATTTCTATTTCTAGTGCCAATACTATGATTATGACCTAAAGTCTTAAATAAACCTATGTTTTTTCTGGTATACATGATATTTTCATAAATGTATTGACAGGTAACAGTAAGTATATTGATATTTTTGAATTTGTCCCTTAGTGATTGCCTAGCATCTAGTTGATAGATAGCCCGAATGGCCCTTTTTTGTAAGACAAATATTGTGTTTATATCTGCCGCTCTCCCCCAAAGAAGTATTCCGTAAGACATAATACTATGGAAATAACTAAAGTAAACCAATCTGGCAGTTCCTACATCTGTGATGTGTCTGATTTGCCTGACCGCATAAGCAGCTGAGCTAAGTCTTCGTGAGAGACTAGTTACATGAGGACCCCATTGAAGTTTCGAGTCTATAGTGATTCCAAGGAAAATTGTTTCTTCAACGAGGTCTAGTCTTTCCGTTCCTATGCTTACACTCGTGTCCACCTGCCGCACATTCGGTAAACAGAATTTGATACATTTTGTCTTCTTCGAGTTTAATAAAAGGTTGTTTACATTAAACCAACTTAACACATGAGAGAGCGTACTATTTGCATCGTCTAGAATTTCTTGTTGTCTTTTCACCTTAAAGATAATGGATGTGTCATCAGCAAATAGTACAATCTGAGTCATTTTCTCCACCATATACGGCAGGTCATTCACGTAAACTAAGAAAAGGAACGGACCCAGAATAGAGCCTTGGGGGACACCAATATTCATATGCGTTCCGGTAGACTTATTTCTATTTATATCTACTTTTAGTACTCTGTCTCCAAGATATGATTCCATTAATTTTAAAGCATTGTCTTTAATACCATAGTGTTGCAGTTTGAGCAGAAGGGTTTGATGATCCACACAGTCAAAGGCCTTGGAAAGATCACAGAATACACCAACAGCATCCTGTGATCCCTCCCACGCACTATAGATGTGTTGTACTAGTGCTACTCCGGCGTCAGTTGTTGATCTGCCTTTAGTGAAACCAAATTGTTTTTTGTGTAGTAGCCCTGATGCGTTAAAGTGAGATTGTAGTTGATTTAGTATCACCTTTTCAAACACTTTGCTCAACACTGGCAAAACAGATACAGGTCTGAAGTTCGCAGGGTCTTCCTGGCTACCGGATTTGAAAAGTGGTATTAATCTGCTCATTTTCATGAGGTCAGGAAAAATACCTTCTGCTATACAACTATTGAACATGATTGCCATGTACGGAGCAATCACATCAATTACAGATTTAACTACTTTAACCGACATGCCCCATAGATCTTCAGTCTTTTTAACGTTTAGAAGTTTGAATGTTTTAAATATAGTTAGAGAGTCTATTGGTTTGAAGTTGAAGCCACTCTTGTGTTGGGGAACATTTTCAACCAAGTAATCTAGAGACTTTTCAGAAGAGGATGGTAGTGCTTCTGTTGTTATTATGGGTATAGTACTGAAGAACTTTTCAAATGCGTTAGCAACGTCCTCGTTAGATGAGAGTAATTTACCATTAACTTTTAAATTAAAACTAGATTCACTACACCTGACCTTGCCTGTCTCTTTTTTAATAATGTTCCATATAGTTTTAATTTTGTCACCCGAAACTGTAATTTGATTGTTTAAATATAAGCATTTGGCTTTATGACATTCCTTCCTAAAATTATTAGAACAATTTTTGACAAGGGTGACAAATTCCGGACTGTGGTCATAAGATTTTTGTTCATACAATTCATATAGTTTGGACCTACTCTGTCTTAATTCCTCTGAAGCCCATTCAGAGAATTTTATTTTATTATTATTTCTCACTTCGGTCAGATTAAACACATTTTCGAATTCCGTAGATATAACTTGGAAGAAGTTGGAATATAGTGTGTTCGGATCTTCACAGTAAGGTGTTGAAGGCAGACTTGACACAAGTCTATTTCGAAGTTTTTCCATCTTCTTCAAAGTCACTGGTCTACATAAAATTTTAACGGGTTTTTCCGCATTAATTTCCTCAAAAACTACCATCTGACCCGTGTGGTCTGAACTTAATGCGTTAACTATTTGTTTATCGTAGATACTACATTCACAGAAGACGTTATCTATACAGGTAGCGGAGGTAGCCGATATTCGTGTAGGCTCCAGAAAGACATTGCACATATTGAAAGACTTAAATACTGCTAAGGTCCTAGTGCGTATAGAGCGGTTTGCTTGGTCTAATAGATCTACGTTAAAGTCGCCACAAACTATGATGCGTTTGGACTTGTTTCTTGATGCCAGTTGAAGTACTTGTTCCATGACTGTCTCAAAGATTTCAAACTCTCCTTCGCCCCGCCTATACACACTAACAATTATATATTTTTCCATCTCAACACACGAGACTTCAGCATTCATCTCACTAGAGAGACTAACAACATCCTTTCGTTCTTTACACTTAAAACCATCTTTTACTAGTATTAAGGAACCACCTCGAGTTCTAGTCTGTCTATTGAAACAGCTGATTATTTTATAATTTGGTATACTGAACTGCATAGCACACTCTTGCAGCCAGTGTTCTGTCATACATAGTACGTCTATATTACTCTGTTCTAGAAACATTTCTAGTTCTAATTGTTTGCCAGAAAAGCCTTGCATATTTTGGTGCATCAATTTTAAGCCGTGCTTTCCTGTTGTCGGTTGCGGCAGTTTAAATTTGATACAAAAGTATCGTGTGTACATAGTGCCTTGTCAGTGGTGTCATGCATTTTATTAGTACGAGTACTAATCGTTACGGTGTCAACATTACATATTCTTACTTCTGTTATATTGCTTATAACAGATTCTAATATAAAAGAAGCTAATGATTTAGCAATTTCATAAATCATGTCAACATTAGAGTAATAAATGTCAAAGGTGTTATATACATTCGTGTCAAAGTAGCGTATTTTCGTACTTCGTAATGTCATGTTGTACATGTACATATTTAATTTATAGGTGGCTATTTTTTGCCCTCTATTCATTGTATTCTTATATGGGAATGCACACAGTACCACCTTTGTCACTTCCAAAGAAGAAAGGGCGTCGATGAGATTTATCAATGTCTGTTTGCCTACGCCTGAGCAATTTTCTACATAAATGATTATGGATGTGCTCTTTTCAAAATGTCGAGTAATAATTTTATCAGTTATTATTTTAAATGGGGCACCAGGCATACACTCATTGATGACAGATCCCACACGACAGGTTTGAAGTGCGAGTCCCATACCTAAGCCTAGCCGGTCCGAGAACATAATTGTACTGCGAGACTTTTCCCGCGAGACCTCCGGCGCCGGCGGCATCGCCGTGCACGTCGTCTCCGCTCCGCTCTGCTCCCGGCACTGGCTCTGCTGGGGTGGTGGTGGTGGCGGCGGCGGTGGCGGCGGCGGCGGCGCGTATGTGAGCTCGGTGGCGTCACTCAGACTCGTCACTCACTTAAAGACGTGACGTCAGATGGTATATAATCTGAGCGAGATGCAAATAGTTGTGACCTCAGAACAATAACTAAAGGTAGTGACACTATTGAATGAGTTAAGTATATCACCACGAGCGCGACAAATTGTAGATAAGGAATGGTGGGAAATAAATGACATGACGTATTAAAAGTAAGTACAAGTATAAAATAATTTCAAATAATCGGACGTCTGAAACTTAAAAGTAACTTGAAGCAGAGATTGGATCTCAAAATTGGAAATTTAAATCTCTTTTAGTATAGGTAGGTATAGGTGTATAGTATAGGTACCACTTAATGATCTAGCTACAGAAGTTTTACTTCTAACACGTGTACGGTGCTACACGCGTATCTTTTTTTATATATATTTTTAGCTATGTTTGTTAAGCTAAGCTGTGTTGTTGTTTACACATGTTAAAAGTATCTTCTATTTGACCTCTTACACAGATTAATAGCCTCTTACTACAAATAAAAGGCAACGCATAGCCTAAACCAGTATACCAGTAGACCTAGAGTCATGAAACTTTGTACAGGGGTTCCTTATGTAGCGTAGGTGGCACTAAGATTATATCAAATTTTTATACGTTAGATTGGTAAACTAACGGTTTTGACAATTTCACGGTGACATATACATACAACATTTGTATTACGAGGCCAAATAGAAGATACTTTTATAATGTGACTGTTGGTAGTGGTATAAGTGAAACGAAAGTTTACACTCCTTGATAGATCTTTATTGGACTGTGGTCGCAATAACACTACAAATTCGCTTACAAACTAGCTTATATTTATACTCGGAGCTAGCGTCGGTCCATTGTTCTCTCCGTGTTCGTCGCAGGGATCGCCTCTCTGTTCATGCGGTCCTTGTCGGCGCGCCGCGCCGTCTCGCTCGCACCTCCAGCCAGTCAGTCGGCCGGTGTTCGTTGCGCCGGTAGGAGCTCGCTGTCCGTAACATCCTCCCCCCGGCGCAGACTCGTCGTAGCCTCCTCTTCAACGCGAAGGACGGCGAGTTTCCTTGTAGGTCGCGTGAAGACTCCGCCTCTCGTTCGGATGTCGGCGCTGCGCACGTCGTTGTCCGGGCCGACGTGTATGCGCTCGACGATGCCGCGCGGCCATGTGTTGCGCGGCAACCCGGAGTCCACCACGATGACGAGGTCGCCCACTCGCAGCGGTCGTTGCAGATCCGCTGCGCCTCTGCGTGGCACCAGGGTGGGAAGATATTCCCTGGTCCATCTTCTCCAGAATTGGTCAGCCAGTCCTTGGGCTGCTCTCCACTTGCGTCGATCAGCTGGGTCGCAGGGGCCGGTCTGGGGCAGGCCGCTCGATGTTCCGATCAAGAAATGGTTAGGCGTCAGCGCCTCTGGGTCTGCCGGGTCCACCGACACGTGGGTCAGCGGGCGCGCGTTCACGGCGTGCTCAGCCTCCAGCAGCAAGGTCAGCAGCACCTCCTCCTTGGGCACCTGCTCGTTCAGGGTAGCTTTGAGGGCGGTCTTGATGGACCGCACCAGTCGCTCCCAGGCGCCTCCCATGTTCGGCGCCCCGGGTGGGATGAAGCGCCAGTCCACGCGCTGCAGGTGCGCGTAGTCCCGCAGTGCTGGCGCCCACTCCTTGTAGGCGGCTCGTAGCTCGTTGTCAGAGCCTCGGAAGTTCGTCCCGTTGTCGCTCCAGATCTGGCGCGGCCATCCGCGGCGCGCAGCCATCCTCCTCAGCGCCATGATTGCTGCGTCGACGTCGAGGCTGCCCACCAGCTCGATGTGGACAGCTCGCGTCGTCAGACACGTGAAGAGCGCGCCCCATCTCTTCTCTCGCCGGCGCCCGACTGCTACCAGCATCGGGCCGAAGTAGTCGACCCCGCAGTTGGTGAAGGGCCGGCGGTTGGAGTCCAGGCGGGCCGGTGGCAGGTTCCCCAGCGGCGGGACTCGGGGCGTCGTTCGGCGCACTCGGCAGAGTGCGCAGGATCGGGACACCGCACGCACAGTGGGGCGTGCGCGCAGTATCCAGTAGCGTTGCTGCAGGTCGTTCAGCACGCGCTCGTTGCCGGCGTGTCCGGCGGCAGCGTGCTCCCTCAGCACGATCAGCCGAGTCAGCGGGTGGCGGCCATCCATGATGAGAGACTGCTTGGCCTCTGTCGGTACGCGTGCGGCGTTGATTCGCCCGCACACGCGTAGCAGGTCATCCTTCATCATCGGGTCCAGCTTGTGAAGACGGCTGGAGGCGGGCAGTGGTCGGCCCGCTTGTAGCCGTGCGATCTCCTCCCCGAAGCTGTCCCGCTGCGCCTTGGCCACCCATAGCTGCTCTGCTCGTTCCAGGTGGCGCAGCTCCAGGCGCTCGGTCTTCTTCCTGCATCTGTCGATGAAAGCCAACATAGTAGCAGTGGCCCGAATTAGCCGCTCATATGATGAGAAGCGGCTGATGTCCGGCAGGACATCCGCTCCCCCCGTGTTGGATGCGTGGTGCGTTGCCTCGACATCCTCTGGCTCGTGGTTCGATGCTCGGGGCCAGGCGTCCTCAGGCTCGTAGAGGAAGGCCGGGCCGATGAACCACCGGTCGTGTGGTCCTTGTGGCGTGTTCTCCGGGCGCGTCGCGTCGTCTGCCACGTTGTGCTCGGTCGGCACCCATCTCCATTGGCTGGGCTCGGTCGCCTCAGCTATCTCGCCGAGCCGGTGCGCTACGTATGGGGTGTAGCGCCGGGCGTCGGTGCGAATCCACTGGATCACGGTGCTGGAGTCGCTCCAATAGACGACTCGTTGTGGCTGCCAGTGGTGTTCTCGCTTGATCATGTCTGCGAGTCGTACGCCAATCACCGCAGCCTGCAGTTCAAGGCGCGGGATCGTCTGGGGCCGCAGTGGGGCCACCTTTGCTTTGGCGGCGGCCAAAGCGATCGTGATGCGGCCGTCGGCGTGTTCAAGGCGCCAGTACGCCGCTGCGGCGTATGCTTGCTCGCTGGCGTCCATGAAGACATGGAGCTGTCGCTCTGGCTCTGCAGTGTCCTCTTCGTTGTAGCGGCGTGGGAGTCGCAGCTGGGCAATCTCGTTCAGTGCCCCCAGCCAGCGGTCGAAGCGTTCGGCGTACGCCGATGGCAGGGTCTCGTCCCAGCCCATGCTGATGCGCCACAGGTCTTGCAGCAGGATCTTCGCCGTGCGCCATGGCAGCCCAACCTCCAGGCGACCGTTGACTCGACGGGCCGTCCTCTCGAAGGTGTTGATGGCGCGCTGATGCTCCGGCGTTGTCTTCTCATGGTGAGACACACCCAGCACGTCCACCTCGTAGTGCTGCTTCACCAGCTCGTGAAGGCTCTCGTCGTCGCAGCGGCGTTCTGCCGCATGGACGTGCAGCACGGCGTCCTCGTCAGTGCGGCGCAGCAGTCGTGGCACCGTCCCGTAGATGACCCACCCTAGGTCGGTCTTGGAGGCGGCAGGCTCGTTCCGTTGGCCGGTCCGCATCTGATGAGATACAATCAGGTGCCAGTGGTCGGCACCGATCAATATCTGGGGCTTCGCGTTCTCGAAGCCGTGGTCTGCCAGATGTCGCAGGTGGCGGTAGCGCAGCACATCCCGTGACACGCTCTGTTGCCGCAGGTCGAGGTTGCGGACGGTTCGGGCCGCTATCTCGTGGTGTGCGCGCTCCTGGTGCCCTCTGATCTGGACAGTGACTCGTCGACTGTCCGTGTGTGGCTGCACTCCGTTCACCCCGCGCAGGTTCAGTGGCGCGAGGTCTCCTGTGGCACCGACAGCGTCAGCGAGGTCCTTGCTGATCAGGGTGACGCTCGATCCCTCGTCCAGCAACGCGTAGGTCGACGTCTTCCCCGCAGGCCCAGTGACTTCAACTCTGCAGACCTTTAAGAGCACAGTATGGTCGTTAGTGTTCGCAATCGACATTACCGCTTCAGCTTCCTGGTCGGTGGCGGGCTCGGTGCTCACGGTCGGCGTCTCCTGGGCCTGGCGGCTGCTCTCCTCGTGCAGCAGCGGGTGGTGTGGACGGCGGCAGCCGTTCGTGCCGCATCCCTTGGCTCTGCATACGTTGCGGCGGTGCCTGGACTCCATGCACTTGAAGCACAGGCGTTCTGACCGGGCCCACTCCCAGCGGGCATCGGTGGTCATGTTCAACAGCTTGCGGCATCTGTTGATTGGGTGCTCGTTGCCACCGCAGCAAAGACAGGTCCTGCGATCTGCAGGTCTTCGCTCCTCTTCCGCGGTGAGCACCTGGGCGGTGCGCGCTGTGGCGCGCGGCAGACGGGGGATGACTGGCTTGGCACCGGCGTACGTCTTCACTGGAGCGGGGGCCACGGGCGCGATCGACGGGCCTGATGGGTGAACATATTTTACCATATCCCTCGCTGCTTCCTTCAGGAAGCGTGTCAGACGAACGAGCTCTGGTTCTCCCAGGTGCGATGTCTGCCTCGCGGACGTAGCCCAGTTGCACTTCATGTAGTCGGGCAGCTTGCTCACCACCTCTCGTACCAGGAGAGGGTTCTCCAGCCACTTCTCGGCGTGCAGGTCTTCCAGCCCGAAGACCACGTTCTCCACCTGTGAGGCAAAGACACTGAAAGAGTTAGTGTCATCCCGTCTGGGCGCCGGAATCTGATGTAGCATCGTCAGGGAGTTGTCGATGAGCAGCTCTGGTCGGCCGTAGAGCTCCTCCAATGTCTGCATGATCCGATCTGGACGCCTTGCAGTCCCCAACTGGTTGATCACGCTGGCTCTCGCTTTCCCTTGCAGCGCGATTCGGAGTCGGTTCACGTTCTCCTCGGGGTCGATGTGGTATTTTCTCGTGGTGCTCTCCATCAAGGATTTGAACGATACCCAATCGCCCGGCTCGCCTGAGAAAATAGGTAAATTCAGGTTAGGTTTATACCGGTGAGGTCGATCCAACTTCTGCTCCATTCTCTCGAATCGTTCTGCGAGAAGTCGTCCCGTCGGCGTGGGTGAGCGGGAGCGGCGCCGCGCTCCATGCTCTCGCGGTGGCGCGTCCAGCTGCAGTTGCTCATGTCTGAAGGTGACATGAGGTCTCTCCCCCCGTCGTTCAGGCGGGGTATGGCGTTGCTCGGCTCCGGTCCCCGTAGCTGTAGTCGTTGCGGCGGTCGGGTAGCTCGTCGCCCGAGTGTCGGGGATGGGGTAGCTCGCTGTCCCGGCGGCGGCAGCAACTGGTCCCAGCCAGGCGCTCATCCGCTCATGATGAGAGACGTGGCTCGCCTGTTCGTCGACAGTTACGCTCTGCATCTGTAATTCAAGTAACTTTTGTGCGTTCTCGAGGTCGAGATCGACCTGCCTCTTCTCGAGCTCTAGGGCTCGACGTCGCATCTCGTTCATGCGTGTCTGGGCTTCGATCTGAAGCTGTATGCGCCGCTGAGTCACGGCGCTGGATGTTGATCGCACGGAGTTCGCTCGTCGCACGTTCTCCTCGGTCAGCGGAGCCAATCTCGGGCAGTGTGCTGGCAGCACCGATCCTGCCTGACCCATTGACGCTTGCTCCGACGGGGACCGGGGCGGCATGACGTGGTGTACGGTCTGTACAACGCTCCTTTCATCCTCAGCGTAGGCCCGGGCTTCGGCGCGGGCATTGGCGGCAGCAAGGGCTTCTGCAGCTTCGGCTGCGGCCGCTTCGGCGGCCTCCATGCGTGCACGCATCTCCGCTTGGGTGGACTCGACGGCGGTGGCGGCGGCTTCAGCAGCCTCGACGCGGGCCAGCATTTCGGCTCGGGCGGCCTGGGCAGCGGCCGCGGCGGCGACCGCAGCGGCGGCGTCTGCGTCTGCCTTCGTCACCATCTCGTACCGATCTGGTACAGTTCTATACTTCGAACGGAGTGACACTCGACGCTCTCAGTACTGGTACTTTCGAACGGAGTTGTCACTCAACGTTCTAGGTACGAATAATCGGAGTCAGACTCAACGATCCTTTCCACCCAACGGCACTGATCGGAGTTAAACTCAACGATCCGGCTCGGAGGACCAAAATGTTGGTAGTGGTATAAGTGAAACGAAAGTTTACACTCCTTGATAGATCTTTATTGGACTGTGGTCGCAATAACACTACAAATTCGCTTACAAACTAGCTTATATTTATACTCGGAGCTAGCGTCGGTCCATTGTTCTCTCCGTGTTCGTCGCAGGGATCGCCTCTCTGTTCATGCGGTCCTTGTCGGCGCGCCGCGCCGTCTCGCTCGCACCTCCAGCCAGTCAGTCGGCCGGTGTTCGTTGCGCCGGTAGGAGCTCGCTGTCCGTAACAGTGACCCTAAATTTGATTTAGATACACAGATCCAAAAGCGGTCGGCGAAAATGTAAAAGCCTGCAAGGTTAAAAATTCATGAACTCTAAACGTAAGTGCTTCCGCTTTTTCCTTGTAAAGTAGTAGGTAGGTAGGTCCTTTCCACTAAAGGTAGTGACACTATTGAATGAGTTAAGTATATCACCACGAGCGCGACAAATTGTAGATAAGGAATGGTGGGAAATAAATGACATGACGTATTAAAAGTAAGTACAAGTATAAAATAATTTCAAATAATCGGACGTCTGAAACTTAAAAGTAACTTGAAGCAGAGATTGGATCTCAAAATTGGAAATTTAAATCTCTTTTAGTATAGGTAGGTATAGGTGTATAGTATAGGTACCACTTAATGATCTAGCTACAGAAGTTTTACTTCTAACACGTGTACGGTGCTACACGCGTATCTTTTTTTATATATATTTTTAGCTATGTTTGTTAAGCTAAGCTGTGTTGTTGTTTACACATGTTAAAAGTATCTTCTATTTGACCTCTTACACAGATTAATAGCCTCTTACTACAAATAAAAGGCAACGCATAGCCTATACCAGTATACCAGTAGACCTAGAGTCATGAAACTTTGTACAGGGGTTCCTTATGTAGCGTAGGTGGCACTAAGATTATATCAAATTTTTATACGTTAGATTGGTAAACTAACGGTTTTGACAATTTCACGGTGACATATACATACAACATTTGTATTACGAGGCCAAATAGAAGATACTTTTATAATGTGACCCTAAATTTGATTTAGATACACAGATCCAAAAGCGGTCGGCGAAAATGTAAAAGCCTGCAAGGTTAAAAATTCATGAACTCTAAACGTAAGTGCTTCCGCTTTTTCCTTGTAAAGTAGAATATTACTTGGGGTCCGCCGGAACAAACATTCTCGTCTGTCTATCCTCCTGTCAATCTTTCACATCGTTTATATTCCTCCCGGTAGAAACACAGAAACAGCTGAATAAGAAAAATATTACCACATAACAAACTCTCTTTTAACACCCTTTTAATAGGTCGTGTTGTAACTAAATAACATCGAGCAATAAATCTAGGAATAAACATTTCGCCCACTTCTAGTTCTTATATCATAACGAAACTTTGTATGTGTATATAATTTATATGAAAATACAACAATATTTGTACCATATTGTCAAGCTGGTCTGATGATGGAGCTCGAAGGTGGCAGTGGGATGCTTACTTGTAAATACATTGAGTTTGGGCTCATTACATTCGTCGTGACATATCTGTGGTGGTGAAAAAACCTATTCAAATCTCAAGAAATGTTCTCATCATCAGCACCTGATGATGGATCTGGAAGGAGGATATTGGAATACTGGGATTTTTACTTATAAACTCATCGACGTTGGGACTTCTTTAAACTAGGTACTATAATTATTGTAAATAGATAGGTATGTAATGATAATGATAAATCTGTAATACTTTTTCAAAGTATATTTACATTCCAGTGCCCTTTCTTTATATAAAGGCCAATAAGGATATGCTTCCAATCTCATGCCATGCATCATTTCGTTAAAACGAGACATATCGACGTCACAATTTGTTGTTAATATTTATTAATGTTCAAAGGAGAATCGGCAAGTTTCGTAGCCGGTGTTAGTAGAAATGAGGCATCGTCGTCCGACTGAGCAATCGATTAATTGGAGTCGATGAAATAAAAATAGATCAAAGCCCTGTTGACAATAATCTCTTGATTTTATAAATAGTAAATAGTATTTTCTCTATACAACAGGCCAAAATAGAGACATCTAATATTTGCAGGAAAAGTATTTAATAATTAATAATATCAAAATTTTTAATGAGCCCAAAGCCGATTGCTTTACAAGAGGCTCCCAGAGTTCCGTTTACTATCGACTGGCTCCATCATCAGGTGATGATAATGAAAATTTCGCTAAAAGCTATAAACAGGACTTGTCACGATAAATTGAGTGAGCCCAAACTCAACGGCTTTATATTATACAAGTAATCGTCCCAGGGTTCCTTCTGCCACCTTCGAGCTCCATCATCAGATCAGCCCGATGGTGCCATATTATTGTATTGTCATCTGAACTACATACATATACTTAGTTTCGTAGCGATAAAACGTCCGGAAGAGGGCGAAATTTCCATTCTTAGATTTGCCGCTCCGTGTTACTAATTACAACACACCTAATCGTGTTAATAAACAATAAACAAATAGTTGATAAAATATGTCAAATCATTTAAAATAGAGAATAAATCCACTCCACACACATCAATTCTAGACTTTTCGTTACTAGGTACTTATCATTACTCACAGACAAACGTTCGTGATAAAGCCATTTGTCATCTTGGTATAAAAAATATGCAACAGTAAAGCGTCATGCCCTTTTCCTAGGATAGCACAATTGTATTAGCCTTAAAAATATATATAATTCTATTAAGTAATAAATAATAAACAGAGAACAGAGCGACACGTCCCGGTTATAGCAATAAAAAATATATCCGTATTTGGGTTTCATATCCAACTGTCGACGGATATTCATTGCGATAAAAACAAAAACGTGACCCTTTTGTTCAGCCGGTGTACTCGTATTATTAGATTGCGAATGAATGTAGGAATAAACTTCGACAAACGATTGACTGCGACAAAGGAGGCTCGACCATGTGAAATTAATTCAATAAGGCAGGTCAAATCAATGACCCTGATCTACGGATGCTAGACGGGGAGCTCACTTACAGAAGGGATTATGGGGCTCGATTGGCAAAGTGTTTTGATAGCATGAGAGTCACAACCGTTCTACTTATATCAATATAATAATGATCTAGAATAATCGTATCTTGCATTACTAGTATTCCAGACTCACGTTGTCTTTATGCATCGTAATAGGTTAAGAGCCTATGGTCTGTGGCAATTGAAGCTGTTATTATAATTGAAGCACCAGAATTATAAAATCAATGGAATAACTCACCACTTTACACTATTTTATATATTTTTTTGTATGGACTGAAAACTCTGCCGATTGGGGTATCAAGTTTAAATGAGGGCTTATATGTGTATGTGATTAATAGAATTAAAAACCCTGATTGGCATTTGCTTAAAGCTGCGGTTTCTCTTTTTAACCGACTTCAAAAAAGGAGGTGGTTATCAATTCTGTTGTATTTTTTTTTATGTTTGTTACATCGAAATATGTACTCTTTATGAACCGATTTCAAAAATTCCTTCTTTGTTCGAAAGGGAAGCCCAATAGTTTGGTCCCATTTTTTGAAAATCAGGAATCGGTTCATTAGTTAGATTTCCACATAAAAAACTGTGAAGTTTAATTTGTTTTTACCTGGATGACATTAAACATCCAGCTTTTTCGGTGTTTATAGTCATTGTCACGAGATAAAATTGGCCCGTTAGGATCGTATATTTGTTTAAATTATATACCTAATATGTATGGACTTCACTGTCAGGAAACAGATTTCGTAGGCTCGTTTTCGGGTTTATAGACGACATTTGCTTAAAGAGCGGGGAGGGCTAAATGATAGGTCATGAAGTCGGTTTTTTTAAGTTTTTGACTTGGTGAATTATATTATACCCAATATACGAGACTCAGTATTCCCCGGAGGACACCTGCTATATTGTTAGAGACAGATTATTTCTGTTCAGCGAAGCGGAAACTCAAAAGAAATTTCATGAGATATCTACTAACGAAATTGATAGAATTTAGCCAACCAAAGACAATCTGAGATGGCGGTTTTCTAAAGCTTTAATGACCTAAGTGAAGCACACATTTCGTACCTGCTATTTTTCTTAATTTGCATGTAATCCTGTTTGCTTGTCTAGATACGATTAGATAATGTGTTTATCGTACACAAGTGTACAGTCGAGTTCATGAGCAAATCCAAGGCTTCAAATATAAATGGAATGGTAAATAAATATCTGAGCAGATTCATCAATATGCGAATATGCTCAGATATTTATGTCCCCTATGAGAAAATCTAAGGTTTCCAATATAAATGTACATTTGCACATATATTAATTTACTCGACTGTCAAAGCTGAACGGCCTGTCGAGCTGTAACGAAACATCTGACTGTCGAGGTTGGGAAACTGGGTGTCAAGTAAAAGCCGTACAATATCTGTACTGCATGTGTTTTAACATAGTACTTTCATAGCATAACACGTCAGTACATAACAACGGATAGTAGACTACCAATTATGTCAAAAACGGGTCTTTGGATGATCAATGATCCATAATGTGTTTAGCAGACTCTGCCCCCGATAATAAGAAAGGCGCATGTAGCATCATGTTCAAACCGAGATAAAAATGTTTTATGTAAAAAATATTTTAATGCCTGGCTGTCTCACAAAGGAAAACTATAAACATATTCTATCGATGCAATAAAATGGGTTTGCTATTATGTTATAATGTGTAATCGATAATTTTTCTATATTTTAATTATTTATTGAATTATTAAGAATTTTCCTTTTATTCTTAGCAAAAAAATGTTAGAAAAATAGTCAATATCAGGTTGAAAAGTCGCAAATAGCCATTTACGTCCTTTAAACTTAGCAGCACAGGCTCTCTGCACGACTACTCGGGCGCAACTGATCGATCGTCGAATACGCCACCCCCTCCCGCCCCGATCGGGACTCCAGTGCTTAGCTTAAAGGGCACTTATGTGCACTAGCGTCTTTCCAATGTAGTATTCCAGCGACGACAAAAAAAGTTCACAGCAAAGTAGGACGCATTTACCGCACATGCGTCTAAAAATTTAATTGATATACTAGATAGAATAGGCCCATTTGCCACATGCGTTTAAATAACTAAGTGAATTAATAGATTGCAAAGGCGCATGTGATCAGTTACGTCTTACCTACTTCGTTCAGAAGAAAATGTGTCTTTTCAATTTCTGAAGTGATTGAAATTTTCCGAAAGAAAAGGACACATGTACGCAAATAAGCCTTTTCATTTAAGTTTATATCCAATGCGCCCTTTTGGCTTAGTACTCGTACATCATGCATTGACAAATGCGCCCTTATACGTTACAGAACTCCGTGTACGGACGAGCTAGACAAATAAAAAAAATATGAGCAGATGCGTCTTTTTTTGCTGATCACGGCCCTATATTCAACTCAATTTCGGAAAAAATGTTAGATGCGCCCTTCTTACTATCGGGGGCAGGACTTAACGCCCTGGTCTGAGACACTCAGGTGCAGGCACTTGAGGTGTGTGAGAAGTGGCCTGGGCTCGATTACAGCAGATTCTGTACCGTTCAAAGCTGTGACCGACTATAAACATATATGTTTAATACGGATTATAATTTCATAATTCTACCTCTGCCCGTAGCTTTGGTGAGTCGTCTGTTTATCCTCATGATAAATAAGCAAAGTTTTGAAATGGAGCTAATTAATTTCCATAAAACGACGACTGAATTCTAAGCAATCATTCAGGCACAGTCTCGCAATCTATTCAGACTGAACCTATTTAACTGCAAGTCTGGTACAAATACACTTTCTTCGTAAAGGAATGCATGAAGGAGCACATTTGTTGTCCTAACACTGCAGCCTACCAAAACTTTATACTCAAGAGAATGCCTTAAGAGGGAATAGGAATGAATGGCTTAAGTTATTTCCTAATTAGACAACGACGACGCGGGAACATTATACGTCTCCTCCGAGTGTCGAAATGAGAGTTAAACTAAACTTGTTTACCTAACCGCAGAGCTGTGTATGTGTATGTGAAACTTTGTGAACACTCTGCTGCTATTTCTGCTGGAGCTAGAGAGATACTCGAGCGAGCTGGGACAAATGTAATCATTTGCGGCTAAGTGGCCGAATCCGTCGTTCGTCCCGGTTCTGTAAAAACTTGTAAAGCTATCTTTTTTTGTTTCTTGACACTTCTGCTCAACAGATTAAATTCGACTTACCAAATAAAATTTCCCAGCAGTTATATACTATATCTATTTTGATAAATGGGACTAAGATAGCGTAGAAATATCAAAATGTTTACATCTATTTTGAGCGGTTTTGGAATACATTTGAAAAATAATAATGAAATACAATTGAAAACTTCTGGAATATTAATTAAGTATCTACTTGTTTGTTGAACACAAAATTATTAAAAGTTCTCAGTTTTATGAATGCTTGACTTTGTTTCCGGCTAAAGAAAGCCGAAAATTGTAGCCTCTTAGACTCCTGCAATTTCTTCGTCCTATTATCTTTCTCAGAATCCGATATTGGACTTGAAATGAAACTTTTCCTCAAAAAAAAAATGTTTTCAATACCGTAGGCTCGTCGAAATAGGGTGGCTTTATTTTCCGTTAAGAATTGATTTAATTTACTTCAATAGAGTACCACTATTGGTTCAATTACAAATGTAGGTTTTTTTTTAATGAAAATATCAATCAATAGTATAATTAATAAACTCTACTATCCGAAAGTATAGTGTATTCACAAATTACGTAGCCAAGTTTAATTTATAATGAGGTAAAGTAATAGTAAAGTAAATAAATGTTAATTTAACTCTATTCTGTATCAAATCTGTCACTAAAATGTAAACATTAAATAAATTATCAACCTTTCAGATTAAAATCAATTAGTCAAAGCCATACTTACTCGTTATACATTTATCGGGTTCAATTAATTTATTAACGGAGTGATCTACAAAGAGCTGCGAGGATTTGAATAAGGGTGTATCGAGGGCTGAATTTATTCAGTGACTCCACTTCGTTAGTCCACCTTTATTGACAGTGAATGTGCTGTATTTCGTGGTCTTTTCGAAGTGGCATTAAGGACAGTGGCAGCAACAACATGGGCTGTAAGAGTTTTGGCGGCAACTGGTATCGGAATTATAAAACTTATGCAGGTTATCAAGGGCAAACAAACGTATGATGTGAAAAACAAAGCAAAGAAGAGTTTATCAAAGTAATCTTTTATATTTATTTTACAATTCGTACCAGGTACATTATATAATCAACTAACTTTATACTATACCTAACCTATACAAGCTAACTATAATTATAATAAAGTAAAAAATTCGCTCAGATCGCTGCAGGGTGGAAGTAATCTTTTAATTGTATTTGTAACCTGCAGAACTGTCACTTTGTGTGCGAAGCCCAAGTTGATCCGACGAGACGTATAATTTCTGTCTCGTAATGACCTGAATACTGAATAATTCAGCCAAACATGTGTACAGTGCATTTCCTTTTAACTCTAAGGTAACTTCTTATAATTGCTGGAAGCATGGTAATGCTTAAGTACCGCATGAACTTGTCAAAAATCAATCCAACATTCTTTGCATCATTCCATTTAGCTTATTCATCAACCGACTTCAAAAAAGGAGGAGGTTCTCAATTCGACCCGTATGTTTTTTTTTTTTTCTATGTTTGTTACGCGATAACTCCGCCAATTATGAACCGATTTGAACAAATCTTTTTTCGGCGTATAGGTAATACCTCAAGGGTGGTCCCATTGACACCAGGTCAGGATCTGATGATGGGATCCTGGAGAAATTGAGGGAACTCTTCAAATATTATAGGCAGACCTATAGTGATTTTTGTGTTTTTCATAATAACTCGTGCAAATGCACATGGTAAGCACAATATTGTGATGCGGAACTGCTGATGAAGACCACATATGGCCACCAGATCTGCTCAATACTAGGTACAAATACAATGCGTGGCTGACGGGCAGGCAACGCATAGCCTAAACCGGTGGACCTAGAGCCATGAAACTTTGTACAGAGGTTCCTTAGTAGCGTGGGGTAGCACTGAGATGGGATTTGACAAAATTAATTCCCCAAGGGTGGGGGGATAAGGGGTTACAGTTTGTATTAAACTCAATCTAATCAAATAGGGTTTGCGGAAGTCGGTTTTTTCTAAAGTTTACTTTTTGTTTCAATTATTTTCTGATTGTTGACGTGGATTCCTTAGCCCAGTACAAATACTTACTATACAATCGAGCAAAATCAAATTCTCTGACAAGATGGTAGCGTCTTATGTTTTACCATAATCTTAGTTACGTCGCTACGCCGCGCCGAAAGGCTTTACAATTCGAAAGCAATTGCGTTACATTACAGCAACAAATTTTACTAGCCTTTGCTATTCTCAAGAATTCTCGTTAGCAGACATTGCAGGAAATGTCTGCACTTTCTGGAGAAAGCAGTAAGCCTTACAGAAATAACTTTAATGTGCTGCAACCTTTGTTAAGCTAAGAAGCAAATGTTGGAGTATTCCACCAATGCGCTGTGAATTTTCAACTTTGCGATAATTGCGAACATACCAGCAGCGGGTCGATTCTCGCGCCTTCGATATACGGATATCGAGACCAATATTGACAGATTCCCATACGAAATCACTCGATATAAGTGTAGATATCGTATATCTAATGCGCGAGAATCATGCTCAAGGAATGTATATAATCGATATACGATATATACACCTATATCGAGTGATTTTGTATGGGAATCTGTCAATATAGGTCTCGATATCCGTATATCGAAGGCGCGAGAATCACATCCCAGTATGTATGTAGGTACTAAAAATGTTAATCTTAAGAGGATGGGCTAGAAAAAAAAATGAAAAATGGATAATTTCATGATGAGGCCCACAATTTTCATGGAAGAATTTTGTATATAAAACACAAAAAATACAGAGAAGATAGTGTGTACAAAAGCAAGCATAACTCTAAAAAGAGATTTCTTTCAAAAAATCTTGAAGGGTCTTGTTTCGTTATTGGCATTTCACAATTTTTATTAATATGTTTTCATTTTACGTTGTAAACTGCTGTGAAACAACTAATAAACATGTAAATAAATAAATAAATAAATAAATAAACCCAGGATGGCCAAAAGACATTCAAAAAACAGGACAGGTGGCTCATGTGTTCAATTTAGTTTTAAATAAGAATATTTCATTGAACGAAGAAATGGACAAAACACTGCGGTAGCCGTGCAGCGCAGGGAGTGGAGAGCGCATAGATACATTTTCCTTTGAAACACAACTCACCAATTTACGGGCGGCGGGGGACGAGGTAAGAGAGCTGTGATTGGTCAGCCGCTGCGAAACTGTCTGGCGGCCCGTCTTTGTACATAGGTTGCGCATGCGAACGTTTGTTGAATACAACAAACGTTTGGCGAGCCGCATTCAAGTTCAAGTTCAAGTTCAAGTTCAAAATTTTTATTGACCATAAAATCATACATATTACTTAGTCAACGTCAATATAATATTAATATTTTTGTATACTACCGCCCGTTCGGAAGTTCCCCCGCAGGCGCAGTCGTTTGGATATATTATAGTCTCTGGTGCAGCGTCACCCCTGAAAGGCTGCTGAAAGGTCATCATGTGAGTGATACTTACGATACTTACGACAAGTATACTTTCGTAATTTCGTAATTTCTTTATTGTACTCACATGACAGTATAAAATAGCTTAACATAGAAAAAATATGTACAAAGATATAGATATGAGATTTCTTCCAACTTATCACATATAACACTTTAAATATATAAATGTTTAAATAGCTAAGCCTTATTTTCACGTTATATAATGGCCGGTTATTAACTTAACTTTAACCCTTCGCTTTTAGAGTTTTTCTGATGCCCCCAACACAATCGTAATCTATTCAGTACGTGATTTAAATAAATAAACAGCACTTTGTCCCTTACATTCTTATGAAAATGTACACGTGTAGTATTGGTTATCATATTTTATTAAAATATCGCATCGGAGCAGAGTGGAATATCAATGAGTAGTTAACCCAACTATCTGCGGTTGAATAAATAATGACTTTTGTTGCAAGGGAACTGGACCCTTTTTATTAAGTTCCTACACTTATACATAAGTACCTCATTATGAATTTTTCATTCTAAGGCTACCTACTTATTGTGAAATCTTAACGCAAATTAATAATTTACCGTGGTTTATGTCAAATGGAGGGCATTTAATTTAAATCCTAGGCTTTTACATAATCAAAGTTCTCAAATAACTAACCTAATCTATTCGTGCAAAGCCGGCGTCAAACCAAAAGATCCAACGCACTCCGATCGCGCGCAGCTCCACAGGATCAGTGTGGATCGGCAGGAGCGTGTTGGAGCAGCCACCGCAGGAACGCAAGAAATTGCAGCTGGATCGGACAAGTATGATCCACGATCCACGCTCCACGATCCTGGTTCGCGGATCGCGGGATCGCCGATCCAAGATGGATCTTTTGGTGTGGACCCAGCTTATAAGATTTTCAGTTTGATGACAGCGTGGAAATATTCCGCACAAATGTTAATAATAAAAATATACTGAAACCAATATAACGTTAATTAATAAAGCTATTTATTTGATCATGGCCACCCACATAAGCTCCGTCCCGTTCCAATCTTCCGGCTTCCGTTCCGGAACACTCCATATTCCGCCTTTGAGGTTGTTTTTCCTGTGTGGAGTAATCCCATATAGGCCGGTACATTAAAGTCACAAGCGGAAGATGTGATCTTCTATTACACAATTATTTGATTTTAAGTTTCGGTAGGTATATTGATTACATGTATTTGGTATACTTTCGTTTTCAAATAATATTTCAGTACTTATTTTAGTAATACTTAGTTCAGATTAGTTTAGAATTGCCGACATTCTAGTAACTCAACGATTTGATCAGAGCAACTTTATTTTTCACTTCGCGATACAAATCAGCTGATCCACTCAGGCCAAAATGTACTGGGAAGTGAAAAATAAAGTTGCTCTGATCAAATCGGTTTATACTGAAAGTTGGTCAGAATAATGTCCCTAATAAAGTAGTTTCTCATTTTGCGTTAATTCATTTACACGATGTAATGCACCTCCAGCTGCTGTAACTCAAGGATCATTAGAGGTAGATTTATCCTTTATTTATGCATCAAATATCAAAACAAAGGCAAAAAGCTATTTCTAATGTGGGTTGCAGACCAAGAGATAAGCTAAGTTAGTTTAGTTTATCTTGTACAGCTGACGCATTTTTCTTACATAAAACATACTTTTCTGCACACAACAATGGAAAACTGCGTCAGCTAGGCGAGCAAAGCTAAACTTGTTTAACTTAGCTTAGCTCTTGGTATAGCCTGTATAAGAACCCACATCTACGTAATTTAATAATCTTAGATCGACGAAGCAGGACCAAATTAATTTTACAGCGTCTCGTCGACATCCAAACAAGTAATTATAAGACTTATGGGCGAGGAAACTTCTCAATTTGTATTAAGTTGATTGCATCGACAAAAATCTATTACAGCCCCTGAAATTGCCGGTGAATTGCAAAAAATATTTTGGTCGAGACTTTGTAAATATTTGTCGGGATTTGTGGGGAGCATTTTAGCCGCTTGCTCAAATTACGGTTTAGTACTTAATTTATTTCGAGATAACCTACACAGTGTTATTATATTAATCACAGAATTACTTACCTGTATAATTTTATTAAGTAAGTCACACTTAATAATCTTAGCAGTGGCCAGGATTCAGCTGCACGATTTGATTAAATTAGAAAATAGTTATTTTCTCTGTGATATCTGCTACAGCTTCATTTTCATGAGGAAACCCAACCTTACACGAACGTGTACGTACATGTAAACTAATACCTCTCCAGGCGCAAGAACTCAAATCCTCGGAGAAGCCATCAAAAGAAACATCTTGAGTGTTACACCCCTTGGAAATAAATCATGCGTAATGTGGTATCAAGGGTGCGACTTTAAGAGAGACACAGTAATGTTACTGTGATCAAATGCATTTTAGTAGATATTTTAAATAAGTACAACAACTTTGGTGCCTCCGCTGTCCGTCCGTCCGTCAGCGGGCGCTATCTCACGAACCGTCGTCGTCATAGCTAAAGTCTTCATAAAATAAAAGGCCCGTTTTGACAGTTCACGCCCATGAAGTTTTAACCCCTAACGCGTAGGTAATAGAAGCGGTTTTCCTAGGTGCAACTTGTACGCTTTGCTTGTATCACAGAAGAGATAATAGTACTCACCAGCTGGCTTTTATTACCTACGCATTAGGGGTTAAAACTTCATGGGCGTGAACTGTCAAAACGGGCCTTTTATTTTGTGAAGACTTTAGAGAGTGGAATTTTTTACAGAATGTGTAAATCTGGGCCCGCTACACTGTAGTGTATTTGTGTACCTATTTGTTCAGCAACAAAAACTGAACAACCGAAATAATGAAAAATTAAGGGCGTTCCCATTAAAATACCTTGTTTTCTTTGTGCTGTTTCTTGTACGATGTACGGAAGCCCTCGCGTGAGATTCCGACTCGGACCTGACCGATCATTTTATTAGAAGAGCTCGGTCCTGTGGTTTCACACTCGCTACTCGCGCTTATTATGGGGAATCGAAACCAGTGCTTATCATGTGATGGAAAACATCTGGAAAAATTTTAATCTACATAGATGTGGCTGACAGTGGAAGTCGGGTAGCTCCCTACTCACACAAAATGGAGCATTTAATATTATGTTCGGTGACGTGGATCAAACGTTCTGGTTAAATTAAGTTGATAGGCGCCGTGGTAATAACATAAGGGCACATACATTTTTTTGCTTCTGGAGGCCAATTCTCGTTTCTATAGCAAATTTGTCGAATTCAACAAAGGAGGGCGGTGCTTTGTCTTTTAGTAGGCGAAGGACCAATCGCGAAGGACCTTCGCCTATTGAAAGACAAGGCCCCTCCCCTTTGTCGAATACGCATTGAGAGTCTAATGGGTGAGAATCGGCCTCCTGGTCCCACACTAGGATACCTTGTTTCGTGTGACTTAGTAACAGCGACGTCACAAACATGTGAAAACTTCCAAGACCTGTTTTTTCTTCTTTCGCTCCAGCTAGGATCAGAAGCTTCGACCTCTTGCTTGGGAAGCGTCCACCTCAACGCCACAGAGGTCGTCAATGTACCTGGAGCCCGCAAGTGTAAGTTATGCATCTTTTGATCCTCTTACCTGTAGTCGATTCTAAAGTACTGTACTTCGCTATTCGCACGGGCTCAGAGACTTATTCAACACACCGATTTCATTACCTTCGTGAAATGTGTCGCGTCTTCAGTCAGGTATATCGTCATTTCAGATCCTCACATACTGTTTTCATATCATACTGCATATTTTTTTAAAGGTAAATACATTTTTGAATTATCTAAGCACTGATTTGCTTACATTACACATTTATAATAGTTACTAAGTCCATAGCACGTAGAAATTAAACTTAAATTACGGACTTTCATTATTTAGGAATAGCAGACTTTTTCAATCAAAAGTATGCATCAGCTGCAAACGTTGACATATTCATTCATGTTGTATATTTTCTTTATTAATATGTTGGTGTACATTCCCAAAACGTAACTATATGTAAAGGAACCCAAATATACCGCATGCTTCTAATGCATGAAAAGATTTTGTACCGGCTTTTATTTCTCTCTGAATGAAGCCCATAGTCGTAGATTCTGCAAAGCGAGCTTGCACTACTCTCTACCTCTACTACTAATGTTTAGGTTCCGACAATATTTCTGTTCCTCTACACTCCATGAGATGATCATTCCGCGTAGTACTTACATTCGTTAGAGAGTTAGTTACAAGAACGTTTTGGATAAGATTTTTGCTTCGGAACTTGGGTCCTTCTGTCGAGCTAATTAACAAGAGATATCTAAATGTTGTCTTGTCTTACTAACAATGAAATCTAAAGATACTTGTTAATAATAGAAACTGAAACAAATATCTCAAGTAACCTCGATAAGGTACCAACCAAGGTGTTGAAAATAATTTTCTATTACCAGACTTATATTAAGTATCAGCTACACCCATAAGTTTAATCAAATAACAGTCACGAGTTCATCGCTATAGATCATTTTGTTTCACCGTATCGTCTGCCCTTTGTTGGGAGAAGTGCAAACAGAAAATGAAATTATTTTAACGAGCCTCCAGCGTTACACAAAGCCGTCTACAGTCACTGATCTGGTATTAATTGGTTGATTGCCTGCGCCGCAACATTTCTGTTAAACAAACGAACGAGTAATCGGATTCCGAAATGGATGTTTCGTCAACATTTGCAGATTCATAATGTGATGTGATAGTTTTACGCTGCCTGCTGATTTCGTTGGTTCTGCAGACAGTCACTTGTGTTGCTTACCCTGATTTCATTGACTTTGCAGACTAAGGAATAACATTTCAGTGACATTTTATTTGTATGTAACCAACACCCTTATTTATATAAACACCGATATGAACAGCACTAGCCTGACTGTAGCAACATATTTGCAAAATGAATTAATATACATATATAGTATATAAAATGTATTTATGGTGTTTAGTGTAGACATATTTAGATCTCATTACGGCTAACCAAGCGGGTCAAACTGACTGAGCAATACTGAAAGAGACGCTGCTAGCTAGCGATGTTGTGTTCAATTTGTATGGAAACGTCAACATTCGGCCGAACATTATGGGACCCGGGGTAGATTTTTTCGATTTTCTTTTTTAACCTATTTTGGCATGGTACAGCATATTTCGAACAAAATAATGAACTTTTTGGATGTCCTAAATTTAGGACAAAAATACTACCCCCGGGTCTCACGAGGTCAATATGATTGAATCCTATTCTTAAGGAGTCACCAAATTAATAAAGCCTATTCAATGTTGATAATTCGTACCCATAAATAAAGAATTATGGAAACAGATTCATGAATGTCAATCAAACTTTGAACAAATTTAAGTGAAAGAGATATTATTAAACTAACAAATTACAAAGTCTAGTAAATTGAAAAGGGTCTCAAACTTAGAGTTGTCTTTAGTCGATCAATAAATAATATTAAACGTAGGCACGAATGTTAACAAACATATTTGTATTCTGGCGACATGAAGGGTAGTCAAGGCATTAACCTTTAAAAAGGGGTCAATGTGTGAAAGTTTGGACCCCTGTTCACTTATTCCGCCCCTACTGCCTACCGAAGGATTCGTTCGGGAAACCAAAATACAGAGTTTGAATATTGATGAACTGCTCTTTATGACGATTATTACCTATGAAAATATGGTTTAAAAATATTTTCAGGTAAAATGTGGATAGAATAAAAAGTTAAGTAATAATAGAAGATACCTTTTAATTTTTCAATAAATGTTATCTGTAGCACATATAATGCATTTAAATACCAGACAAAAGACAGAAAGTTGGCTACAATAAGGGCTAGAAGAAGCTACTTTAGTACCAGTCATTACTAATATGGGATTAATGATTAATTTGTGATAGACGACTGTATTTCCTTACTGATTTTCACTTCTAAGTCTGTGTTAAAAACAAATAAATCTCTTTAAAACAATCATAGAAATCACACAACAACTTGCCTGCCCGTACGTCCTAAATTGTAACCGATTTACCGTCACCTCGACAACCCAACAATACTTTACAAGAAAATCTACCTCCACCTTTACCTGAGCACATTTTACACCGGGACCCGGAATGGCGAGTGACTCCGCCGGCTGAATAATAAATGTGCAGGAACTTGTCGTATGCTTTTATTTCTGCTCCCTCCCTTGGCAGTTCTAAACATAACTCGCCAGACTCGCTGGAAATAGTTCGATTAAAATTTCTCTTAGCCACAGGGGTTTGGAAACAGAAGAATTGCATGAGTGTAAGTATGTTTGTAGACTTGGGGAGACGTTGTAAATAATAACGAAAAAAAGGGATAAGGAATGGCGGAGGCTGCATTTATCACATTAAAGTGACAACCTATACGAGGTTTTTATGAATATATCGAGGTTAGAAAAATTATAGCATAGGTACCTGATTCGGGCTTTTGGCAGTGACACGAGTGGTGCCATCAGCCAACCCAGTGTTAGATACTGGACCTCAAATACCTATCCAGAGCATTCTTGCCTGTCCAAGTGTCAATGAAATTACTTGCAACATTGGCAACACAAGAGCTCATTTCAACTGTTTCATTTGTGACGTAGATGGTAGAGCAAACACGTTAACCTTTTCAAGTCTCAACGTTCCTGTCAGCAATAAACACTGTTTCATTTGTTCCTGATCCTCACGTTACAGTGTTACACACATGAAACGGAATACAAAGCCGGTCGCTTATTTTACGAGTGCATTATGGCCATCGCAATCCAAGCCTTCTGTTGTGTAGTCACTATTGTAGCACATTTTACGATGCTGACATCGTTTGCCACGTGTCGTTGAGATTGTTGTCAGAAATAATTTTACGGACCGTC
The DNA here is from genome assembly GCA_963457715.1 of Argyresthia albistria. Lineage (NCBI taxonomy): Eukaryota > Metazoa > Arthropoda > Insecta > Lepidoptera > Argyresthiidae > Argyresthia > Argyresthia albistria. Next base: position 6,608,117 of record OY735266.1, on the reverse strand, counting down.
CTTTACCTCCAGGAATTTTTGTTCGGTCTTAATCCATTTTCTGTGAAGGTATTTCATATTTATATTTGGGTATGGTTTAAGAGATGGATGATATTAACATCTAGTTTAATTTGCTTTCTATAACTGACAGAAAGGCTGACTGAAAGGTATTACCATAGAGTAAGAAAAAAAACACAGAGCACAGAAATATAAGCAATATATTACGAGATAGACAGAAATACTACATTCTAGAGTTTCTAATGACCCTATCATTAGGTGACCAACCTGTCTTCATAAGAAGGGGTCTATGAAGAAACCCATCATAGTAAAGACCTGCTAGAGGTTTGAAGCCTTCCATACGAGTGTTTGAACTTGCAAACTTTTTCCACCTCTCGTCAGTTGGTGGAGGCAATGATTCCTCAGTTGTATTGGGTTGTTCAGTGGTAATAAACAATTGATCTATAGCTTCGTTGTTATATAAAGCAGCAGGATATTCTCCTAAATGATAAGGAGCTTCTGGATTCCATTCGTATTCTCCGGTAATAGTTGTCATAGATTCAGTAGAACTGGCAACTTCTGTCGTATTGGTACTGTTCAAGACTTCGGATATCGTAGTAAACATATTACTTATAGTAGTTGGAGACTCTGTAGTAATACTTAGATTTGCAATAAATGTACTATTATTAATGTTGTTAGGATAAAGGCCATCTGAAGTCGACATATTTGTACCATTTATGCTGGTATTGGCTGTAACCACGATCATTGGTGTGGCCGATTCATTGATTGGACTATTAAAAGTTTCTTCGTCAGCTTTTAATTGTACCTTTTCACTTATCGAAACATTACTTTTGGGATTGTGACGTGTATTTTCCTCGATGTCGTCATTTTGATTTAGAACACCATTACGTGTGTTTTTATTAGTTGTAGCAACTAGATTAGCTGAATTGATAGTTTGTATGGTACTTCCCATTTCTTGGTAATTTTCATCAGTACTTGCAGTTTGTAAGGTTACAGCTTGTTGCTGATTTACTGATGGTATTACTATTAAGGATGGTTGTACGAAAAGTGGAGCAAATTGTAGAGCGTATTGCTGACCAGCTCGGAATCCATGATAATACCCGAGCATTCCAAGGAAATATTTACCTTTACGCGTATCTTTCGAAATTCTTTCATCACTTCCTGTATTTGTAAATAATAAAATGAATTACATATATTATATGCTAACATACTTATTACTTCTAAATACAAACGATATCAATCAACTTATAATCTGTCTTACCCCAAATATAAAGATAGATCAAATGAGATCCTGGGGTACGATTCTCGCATATTTGATACACGGATATCGACAGCTATATTGAGTAATTCCCATACAAAAGAATTAAATAACTGTAGAGATCCGAATATCGAATGCGTGAGAATCATGCCACTGGTTAATATAAAATTAGGAAAAGACTGCTTCTGATTTTGACCTTTATCTTCAACCAACAAATAGTTAATAAGTACTTACTCGCTATAGTATTCCTAATCAATAAAATGAGCACTAGTACACGTGTAGTGTTACACATTTTTTCACTTCAAATGGAAATCTAAATACTCTGAATACCATTCATAGTTTCTATAATAAAGTAAACGTAAAATTCAGAGTGATCAGCACGAGTATTGATTTTCTAATAATTATATCAGACAATTCTAGTGTATATAAAGTGTTACGGAAGTGCAAAGATTTATTGTTTGTGTATTTCAGCAATACAATCGGCACACCGTTTGAATGAAAAGACTGATAGTTATGACAAAATAACCGATTGTTAAGCCTGGTATATACGATTTTCCACACATACATATACTATGCTAAGTGAAATCGAAAGTTTGATAAGAACATTATGCTCATATGCGGGTAGAACTCTAATGTTTGTTTTACTAAACATGTCACCCACAGCATTGATCAATACGTGTAATAACTTTTCTTATCTATTTCGGTGAGATAGGACCTAGACAAGTTTCAATATTCTGCACCTGGGACCTAACTTTATCTATTAAACTAGAGTCGCTGTTAGTTTCAACATTTATAAGACAACACCGTAGGTATTAACAAAAAGATAAATAAAGCTGGCTGGCTTTTGGATGGTAACGAAAATGGCTTTTTGTATTTTTTCTTTATTAAAACGAAAAATAAAAATGTTCTTCAGATAGGTACATCACTGATTTGATTTTCATATTTTTAATTATTATTTTGCCTTTGAGATGTCTCTAGAAACACATTTCAGACTCAGAGCTCCATATTTATTTAAACTCCTCCGAAAAATGAGGGAAAATACATAATAGACTTTAGGGACACCCTGTCAGTGAATTTGTAATGAAGTGATGGATAGAAAGGGAGCGATGACAGGTGAAAAGCATCCATTATTATTTTCGACAAATGAAACTGTGATGAAAGAAAACATAATATTTTACGTCGAAATTATTTTCGGTGACGAAAAATTAAGTCCCTGTGGGAGACAGAGATATGAAAGACGCTGCAGGAACAAAGAGTTATTTCGTGTTTTTGAAATGTACGTTGTAATAAGTTTCTTTGTTCGCATTTCGCGTATTATAATTTCTTATCTCCACACTGTGCTATCTGAGATTTTTTGCTTTAAATTGCTTGAAACGTAGGCGAGCGGCACAATCTATGTCGCACGGTGTAGATCAGACACTACTAACTTAAACTCTATACTACAGAAAATTCTGTATTACAGAAAGTATTTCCTTGTCACTCGAGACTGCAATGCGGAACTACCGTGTACAGCTGGAAGATAAATGTCACCGAACTGTCTCTCCATGACCTTTCGCAAACCTGTTTCATCCACCCTTATGTCCATCAACAATTACAAGATATCTAATCGTGGGTCGAGAGTCGAGACTTTATACCTCATAATGTTGTTAGCACCTAGTCCTGGGAAAGTACAATATTCGATATTTTTTGGTGTCTCGGTCACATTCCCGTCGTCAGTGCGAATAACCGCTATGGGAAATAACAATGGAAAAGTAATTGTTATAAACCTACTGATGAAGGGTTAGCAATATTTCCTAATACGTTCATCATGATGAGCCTGTCAGGGAACCCACTATTGAGTATATAGACCTCCTCATATACACGCCCTTCAACTTATTAGCTGCTAAGTATTTCCGCCCACTTTTTGCTATACGCCTCTTGGGAAAACAATACCTACATTTATATTTAAACTCAGCTCAAAGACCTAAGACGAGGCTACTATAAGGTGGGAAGTAGAAATAAGATAATTTGAACTGAAATGAAAATGGTAATAATGGTAATAATGGTGGTGGTGGTGGTGGTATTAATGGTAATTTGGTAATTTGGAACTTGTTTGATATAGCTAGGTACCTATCTAATTTAAAGAGTGCGATTATTTCGAATAAATTAATCAGAGTGTATGGTAGTACTATTAGGTTATTCTGTGGTGTTATTTAATGTATGACTACAAATACAAAAATAGTAGATATATAAATCAAATCTCAAAAACGAACAAAAATGGGTTGGGATGGATGGGGATCGTGTGAAGATCGTAAATGCAGACCAAAAACTGGGTACCAAAAATTGAGTTTCGTTTTGTGAGCATGCCTGGGTTCTGCACCCATAAAACGAAGCAAACCTTTGAAAATCTCCCCTTTCGCGAAACAATCACACTCGCTCTTCTGTATCGAGCATATATCTGTTGCAAATGGCCCTTACCGCTCGATGATGACCCTGTTGGATTTAATTAAACGATACTTTATGAAGATTTACGATATAATTTGCTAAATTTTCTCATAACCCGCTGCGCCGAGTGCGCCTTATGTACGAATTTTAATCGCCTTCATAAACATCAGGCTGGGTCCGTGTTATGAAATTTTTTACGTTGCAATTTGTGAAGATTCCAGGTGAAGCGTAAATAGAGCCAGATTTTTCTAAATATTAGATGGTTAGAATAGAATAGGATAGAATAGAAATAGTTTATTTTGCCTTACAAAATTACATAAAAATTACAGTTACATAGGGTACATTGATTTAATAAGACAAAAAAGAGACGGTCTCAGCGTTTGCTGTGAGTAGCACAAACATGTTCTAGCTCACAGCGCTGGTTTTCAGACCGTACCTACCTGTAAAAGAGAAGAGAAAAAAAAAATATAACAAAAAGAAATAAAGTAACAAAACAATACAATTATAAATAAAACCGGCCAAGTGCGAGTCGGACTCGCGCACGAAGGGTCCCGTACCATTATCTATAAAAAACCGCAAAAAAAAAAAGTATTGGAGCCCCCCTAAATATTAATTTAATTTTAATTTAATTATTTATTTTTTAAGTAAATAATATACTCAATATATTGTGAACATTTTAAGCGTCTACCTGCTACCATTATCAATATCGAGCAAAAATGAGCAAAAAAAAATCACGTTTGTTGTATGGGAGCCCCCCTTAATATTAAATTTCTTTTGATTTTTAGTATTTGTTGTTATAGCGGCAACAGAAATACATCATCTGTGAAAATTTCACCTGTCTAGCTACCACGGTTCATGAGTTACAGCCTGGTGACAGACAGGACGGACGGACGGACGGACGGACAGACGGACAGCGAAGTCTCAGTAATAGGGTCCCGTTTGGCACCCTTCGGGTACGGAACCCTAAAAATGACATAGCAAGTATAGAGCTCTGTGGTCTAGTGGGCCTCCCGCCCGATTCTCACGCAGGAGATTCAAGTTCGAATTCCGGTGCTGACCATACACTAATGAGACAATGAACTCATAGATTAATTATTGATCCATCAACCAGACTATTGGATGACATAATAATTATAAAGCACAATTATAAGACAGCAAACAAACAGACGTATAACAATAAAAAAATAAAACAAAAAACGGTTTTGAGATCACTAAACGTGGTTTCTTAGAGTTCCGTACCCGAAGGGTGCCAAACAAGACACTATTACTAAGCCCCCGCTGTCCGACTGTCTGTCTGTCTGTCTGTCTGTCTGTCCGTCTGTCACCAGGCTGTATCTCATGAACCGTGATAGCTACACAGTTGAAATTTTGACAGATGATGGACCACTGTTGCCGCTTTAACAAAAAATACTAAAAAACAGATTATAATAAATATAAAGTGGGGCTCCCATACGTGTTTTTTCGCTCGTTTTTGCTCGATATTGATAGTAACAGGTAGTCGCTTCAAATATTCACAAAATATTGAGTTGTTATTTACTTTAAAAGGAAATAATTAAATTAAAATAAAATTTATATTTAAGGGGGGCTCCCATACCACAAACGTGATTTTTTCGTTTTTTTTTATAGATAAGCGTACGGAACCCTTCGTGTGCGAGTCTGACTCGCACTTGGCCGGTTATCTTAGAAACACTTCGACTGGTGCTAGTCATAATTTCTTTGCTTTTGTAGATATACTAAGCATTTTAATCTGATTGGCCAATTTCTCAAAGTTCTCAAAGACTAACATTTATATATTTTTTTTGACAGGGGGTAGTTATTTATTTTTCAACCGACTTCAAAAAAAGGAGGAGGTTCTCAATTCGACCCGTATGTTTTTTTTTTTCTATGTTTGTTACGCGATAACTCCGCCAATTATGAACCGATTTGAACAAATCTTTTTTCGGCGTATAGGTAATACCTCAAGGGTGGTCCCATTGACACCAGGTCAGGATCTGATGATGGGATCCTGGAGAAATCGAGAGAACTCTTCAAATATTATAGGCAGACCTATAGTGATTTTTGTGTTTTTCATAATAACTCGTGCAAATGCACACGGTAAGCATAATATTGTGATGCGGAACTGCTGATGAAGACCACATATGGCCACCAGATCTGCTCAATACTAGGTACAAATACAATGCGTGGCTGACGGGCAGGCAACGCATAGCCTAAACCGGTGGACCTAGAGCCCTGAAACTTTGTACAGGGGTTCCTTAGTCGCGTGGGGTAGCACTGATATAGGATTTGACAAAATTAATTCCCCAAGGGGGGGGGGGGATAAGGGGTTACAGTTAGTATTAAACTCAATCTAATCAAATAGGGTTTGTGGAAGTCGGTTTTTTCTAAAGTTTACTTTTTGTTTCAATTATACATAATTACAGGTTTATATACATTTCAATTAAGATAATAATAATTAAATGAAAATGTTAATTTACATAGAAAATTTGAGCCGCTGGGCGAAGTTAGTTATGAAAAATGATTTATGTAACCATTGTAGTAAGTAACGTCAATTAAAACTAGTAAATAAGTAAGTGATTCCAATTCGATTAATTGTATTTATCAGCAATTATTTTCTGAGTCCTAAATACTTATTTGGCAATGCAGGGACTTTTTCTGAATTTCTATTATTAGATTTTTCTCCAATATTTGATTGAAATTGGGCGAAGTTACCAAGCACTTAGTAAAATTACAATTCTCAAAGAGTTAAATACTTGAAACTGATATTGAAACATACTCCAGACACGAAATCAATACTCTTGAAAATTTAACCTCTAACGAATAACAACTTTTAAAGCCTACTTAAGTTTAAGTAGAAGATGTAGGTATTAAGCTTTATCTGAAAAACAATGATTATAGTCAAACATTATTTTCGTCTGAATTCAGCCGATTAATTGACAAAGCTTTTTAATTGAATTTTCAGTTATTATACAGTCTCAAAATATCAAAATTCCATATTTGTGTATCGATCGTCCCAAAGGAACTCCATATTATAGGTACAGTAATTTCCATCCATAGACCCGTAAACATTAACGACACAGGAACCCATCGAGAGGTCTCAAGTCGATCATTTTCTGATCGGAGCCATATCCATAGAACACGTACACTTCCCCTTGGGACTTTGCTGCCGTCTGTGCGATATGTGCCGATATATCATGATACAGCGGTTGCCATGATAATAGAATAGACGTAATCCTTTCTCATATTACCAGTAGAAATACACGGAGATATTTTTGCCCAATACTTCGCTCCAGTCTGGAGGGTTCAATTTGAGAGTATTTGAGTAGTAGAGCGGGAGATTAAGCGGGAATGATGGGGATTATCAGTAAAAATATTGTGTAAGTACGTAGTTGATTGTGTTTTTTAAGAGATTATGACATGCGGCTAGTTTAGAGATAATTAATATTAATATTAACTCATCAGACCCAAAGATAGTGAGGAAGCAGTAAATACCGCTTGATCTAAGTTTGCTATAGATCTACAACTAGATCTCAAAGTGACTAGACGGTTGGCGCTAGCTTACCCGCATGTAGGACTGGAACATTATATTTACGAGTCTCGTCTTACTCCAAGTTGACTGCACTGACGAGTTGGCAACTCTAGCCACCGCAAGTTGTTGGTCGGTCAGAGCCACACATAACAAATTCTTCTAGAACGGGAGCGGCGAAAGTCACAAGATTATTTCCACCGATTTTTTTATTGCCTTACCAAATAGAGTCTGAATAGGGCAGTCATATAGCTGTCATCATCATCATCATCAATCAGCCCAATTTCACCCACTGCTGAGGATAAGCCTATTCTTTACCACGCAATCTTCACTTGTGTTTTTTATTTATTTCCATTTATTTTAAGTACATCGAAGACCTGAGGATAACTTTGGCACCCAGGCCCCCGATTCTCGCGCTATCGAGATCATCTCCCCAGTCAAGATATCGGTTTTCATAGGGCCTAAATCCGTCGTCGCTAGCGCCAAAATTGCCCTACTGGAGTTATGTGATAAAACTTCAATGTGCTGGTGTGGAATCCTAGCACGATTTAAAATGGCTAGTTTTCATTCGTAACTTTATGTTAACCAATCTGCTGTAAAACCCCATCAAAAACTTATTTGACTTTACTTTCCGAGTATTCATTATCTTCTTATAACTCAATTTATCACTTCGCTCTATCGTAACTTACATCTGTGGTCCAAGTTGTCCCGCTGATGACAACAAAGGCTTGGCGACTTGCTCCAAGGAAGCCTGGTGTTGGTCCAGAGCAACTTAACGCAATTTTGACTTGTTACTTACTTACTGAGTTATGGGAGGTAAATGCGAAACTTAGGAGACAGTTTTGTTTTGGCAATGGCAATCATAGTCGCGTGGTAGTTTATGACTGGGTAGTACATATTTTAATCCTCCGCGCCCGCCGTCAAAAAGTTAATTAAATGCAGTAGAATGCGTTTCACCGAATAGTTCGTTCGTTCGTTCGTGCATTTCACCGTTAGTAGTTGTCAAAGGTTAAGTACGAAAATGCCTTGATCCAAAGGAACTATTCGGTGAAATGCAGTCTAGTGCCTTTGTTAACCCTTCGTCAGTGGAAATGGCCGAATCGGCCATTAACAATTCCTAATTGTAATTATTATAAATTACCCTTCTTTAGGGCATGGCTCCAATACCTAGCCAGTGCGGCCGACTACTGTTTCGCTGACTGACAATAAGTCAAGTGTCACTGAATGATTCGACACGCTCTGAGTGTTGTGTATAATATCTATGAAAGCAACTCATACTTATTACCTCAGCTTATTACTCAGTTTACTGTCAGCCGAAATGTATAATAATGAGCCTAGCATTCATTTGCAGTGCGAATGTACTAGCTCGTACATCCAAACTTCACTGCGCGCGATTTTTAACCCAAATTGAAAACCCAATTTTTGAAAATATAATATAACTATGAGAAAATCAGTAAACAAGAACTGGGCCTTTTGGGCCGTTTGACGAGCTAGTGGGTTTAGCAAATGTTTTGAAGCATCGGCCTAGCGTTTTCCCGCTTGGCCAAGACTAACTTTATTCGCTCAATTTATTTCTAACTGTGCCGATTGGTGCATCACGTTCGCCGGGAGTGGATATTCGTTCGGGTTCCAATCTCACTTTCACATTTCGTCGAGATTTTTTGTTCAGTACACATTTGCATAAAGAGCTCTGCGGGTCCTAAGGGTGTCCTTTCCGGGATTCCTATTTTGTGCTTGAATGCTACGTTGCGGTAAGGCCGTGGGGGCGAACTCAGGGTTTATTTTTAGGGGGGCAAACCAGAGGACCTTGGTAGGCTTGATATTAAGAATGAATTTGAAATATAGTGTTTCCATTTGAATGAAAACGAACAAAGTTAATTAGTAATAAAAGTTCTCAGACAAATAAAAGATATGACAATATAACTTTGACATATTTTGCTTAGAGTTGTAGATAGCAAACAGTGCCAACCAATTTTATATTGTAACAACAAGCAAACTATGACTTTCAATGTAGTTTTTATATACTCAGTTCTCTCATCACAATTAGTGATAGTAGTAACCACGACTTTTAAGAATTTTTCGAAGTTGTTTTCCAAGTTCCTTTACTTTGATATAGACGGGGGCAGAATTTCGGTTTCACTCTGAGTCCGATACTGATATTCCTACTACTACCTACGGCATGAATCTGACAGTCAAGCGGCCGCGGTGGTTTATTTCAATCGAATTACCTACTGGAAAAAGATTAGGTTGTCGTGGTTTGGCCGTTTCAGAGAGGTCCAATCTAGTGTTTGTTACGGCTATTGTTATATAGGAGAGTGGCTAAACCTAAACCTGTGACGCTCGCGGGGCAACACCTGGCGCTGACTGAAAATCAACGCTGAAGGCCTGGCCTTCAGCATATCGCTGAGTCAGTTGCCATTTATAATGACAGTGTGTGTCTTACCTTCTGGTTTTGGTTTATTTTGTCTAACTGTTATGTGTTCACTGTCCTTGTAAAAAACGTTTCTTTCTTTCTAAGTTTAGCCGGCTAATGTTAGGTGTCAATTTACGTTTAGTTTCGTATATATTTATTGCACATATCAGAAAAATACAAAAACAATACAGAAAAGGCATGAACAAAGACAAGTTTATCTCTAACAAGAGATTTCTTCCAGCAATCCCAGGATAGACAGGATACATTTTAAATCTCAAAACGGGTGGGACTATGTGCTAAAGTAACAAATATAATTGAAACAAAAAGTAAACTTTAGAAAAAAACGACTTCCACAAACCCTATTTGATTAGATTGAGTTTAATACAAACTGTAACCCCATCTCAGTGCTACTCCACTCTACTAAGGAACCTCTGTGCAAAGTTTCATGGCTCTAGGTCCACCGGTTTAGGCTATGCGTTGTCTGCCCGTCAGCCACGCATTGTATTTGTACCTAGTAATGAGCAGTTCTGGTGGCCATTATGTGGTCTTCATCAGCAGTTCCGTATCACGAGTACCAGTAATGCATACTTAAAAAAAAAAAACAAAAAAAAACACTAATGGTCTGCCTATAATATTTGAAGAGTTCCATCGATTTCCCCAGGATCCCATCATCAGATCCTGACTTGGTATCAATGGGACCAATGGGAAGGTAAATCCTTTCAATCCTTTCAAAACAAAAAATAATTTTCCAAATCGATCCATCCGTCTAGGCGCTATCAGAGCAAATACATAAAAAAAGAAGAAAAAAAACATTTGGACGAAATTGTAAACCTCCTCCTTTGGAAAGTTGGTTAAAAATAAGTATAAATAAATGATATTACTAAACTACTGAATATACTAAATACCTAAGTACCTACATGAATAAATATTAATCCTGACCGTGAGAGTAACGCGTCTTTACAGCCAGATTCAATTCAATTCAATTCAATTAAAAAAAAATACCATAAAATCATACATATTACTTAGTCAACGTCAATATAATATTAATATTTTTGTATACTACCGCCCGTTCGGAAGTTGTGGGCTTAGGGATGGAGCAAAGAAGGGCAAGAAACTCCCCGTACCTCTTTTAAAATATCAGAGACTTAAAAATACAATGTTATGTATTTCTACTTAAGTCTAAGGAAATACACCGGGGAGAGACGTACTGACTCAGTCCATCGCCCCTCTTTGGATTTCTGTGCGCCAGACTATACAAATGGAAAGACAGAAAATATAAAATACAAATAAAGTGCTGAGATCTTTTCTGCTCTTTACGGTACAACAAGGATCTTCGGGAAACAGGTTCAATTACTTGCGAACACAATTCACACCTAGTATACCAACCAACCCAGGGTTCTTGTGATACAGTGGTTCTCAATTTAAAGCATTTGGGCAGTTCCGCACCACGTCGGATCCGTATCCGAAACGAACCCGTGTAAATACGGTCCGGAGTAGTTGACCGAGCTAGGGAAGCATCTCCGTTTCAGGATTGGTCAAAAATGCTTTCATATGTTTGTTTGTTTTCCTACAGGGCGCATTTCTAAACCGATTCACGTGAAATTTTGTGCGTAGGTTGAACAATTAAATAGAATTTTTTTGTCCAGCCAGTTTTTGGATGTTTTTCAAAATAGCGGAGATATGGGGTTTTAGAATGTAAAAAAAAAGCTACAACCCAAACGGCTCGATGGATATTAACAAATGAGGTGACGTTGGATTTGTAAAGACCATGAGAGTGAAACAGACTATATAATTTTATTAAAAAGTCAATAAGTTGTATTTTACAAAGTAGTTTACAAAGTTATTGGTGCGGCTACTTTCATACTGCATGTACGTAACCAGGTACATTCATAAGTTTGTATGTGTTATTGAAAGAAAATTATTTGGGTTATTTTTTTGACCTTGTGTGTTAGCAGTTCAGCTTTCCCACCGACATACTCGCGAGGTCTACAGCTCACAGAGCCAGTATTTATACTCGTATGTTTCTCTTAATTTTCATTTATGGTTCTATGCCATCAGATTCCGGTACACCTAATACCTAACCCGGGGTAAAAGCTACTATTATAACTTTGAGTACCATTAAATAGCTGTCATAAACCTTCCCTAATGCTGGCGCTTCCAATACTCCAAACTCTGCACAGTTTAGGAACCGCTGTCGTAAACCAAGAAAATTGGCGACCGCCAGCGATCAGCGTAAAAGTAATCTTTGCAAACATTCGACCGAAGGGAAAACAATTTCCACTGATGTATTTTTCGAGAGCCTCCGTGTAGCGAACATTAAGGTTTCCTCCTTTTATGTAACGCGAGATTTGCTTGCGAAACGAGATTTTTTGCGAACGCTGTATTTAGATGCTTAATAAAAAATGCATGGGACTTTATTTATAAATAAGAAGAGGCGACTGAATCACTCCGTAATGAATGAGATTGTGATTGAATTAATGAATGAATGAATAAGATGCACGCTACGACGACCATATCCGTTTTCAGAAGCCTTAGGTATCTTGAAGGAGGATCGATGCAGGCCACCAACAGATTGGCAGAAAGCCCTCAGGGGCGCGTAAATACAGGGCTTCAACCCGGGCCCACCTGTGTACAGACCCTATAAATAAGTACATTCACCTCCCAGTCCCGTCGGGCCAATTTATCTAGTTTATTTATGGGGTAACTTGAAGGCGATAAAATAAAAATGAACGGCTGTTTCGTCTCAAAGTTTTTAGAGATCATTACACGAGGGTGTTGCTAAGTACATTGTAATGGGATAATATGCCTTTGAGCACGCAACATGCTTGATTACTTTTGCCTGGGTAAGTAACAAACTTCACGTTACAAGAATAACTTCGTCTAAACCGTACATATTATATTTTTTCAAAACCAGCCGTTTCCATGATTTACCAGTTTTGGTCGACAGTCTTACATCAATTTAGAAAATTCCGTCGCTCCTTATTATTATAGAAAAGAATGCATCATCAAAAGCTTATGTCAACCCCTAACTAAAGGTCGTGACATTATTCTTGCTGGCGTTATTTTCTTTAGACCGCTCGCTGGCGCGAAAACTGGACATTTTTCTCTCGGGGATGCTCATCATATTTTTTCTTTTCAGGTTAAAATTAAAGCCCGCATCCAAGGTGGTTCTTTTGTTACCATCTACTTTTAGTTCACGACTGACCCGCTTTGGGGATTCAGGTGTCGCGGCTAAAATACCGCTGTAGTTTGAACAGGCTGTTGTTAACTTTGGGAAATGTCGGTATCTTTTCGGTGCCTAGCTGTATTCGCTACGCATGGTTTTGCTTTTAAAATGTAAATTATTTGGTATAAAATATAGGTATGAAAATGTAGTCGAATGTTTTTTTAAAGCTTCAATTAACTTTCGTGTCGCATTCGGCGTGAGAATGGACGGAATTCTTCTTTTAGATTCAATGTTATGATTTAAAAATGATGCAAACAAACTGTTTCTATAGATTCAATACTACCTACTTTATTCAAATTAGTTTATACTTAATTGACAAATTGGCTAATTGTGAAACATTTTGTAGCGATTTAAATGACATGAACGGGAAATAATTGTATAGTCCAATTTTACATTCATTCATTTTACGTTCCAATGGCTTATTATTACATATTGGTAGGTATGAACAGTTAGTTAAATGATTTCATTCCAGTAATTACTTGATCGTAGATTCGATTACAATTTTAAGGGTTCTGTTCTTTATTTACCAATTATATTTTAGTTTTAAAAACTAAAAACAGCCATTCGAAATCAAGAGATAGTTTTAACACAACGTTAAGAATATCTGGGAACCGAGCTTTTCTCGGCGCGGCGGTTGGTGGTACAAACACAATGAAATATTATACTTATTTCATATTTATCAGACTGCATTAACAATACCATCAATCAATATGCTGGTTTTTAAACAGCTGCAAACGAGAAGCAAACAGGCATTTTGTTTTCCTCATGAGTTTTTGGCACAGATATTCAATCTTTCACAGATATTCAGGCTGAAAGATTGAATTCTCTGCCTTTGCTATTACGCTACGTGTAGGCTGAAAGATTGAATTATTTGCCTAAAACTCACGAGGAAAACAAAGTGCCTGTTTGTTTAAAGCAAGCAAGGAGGATGAATAGCATATTAGTTTAGATTCGACCTTATTTGAATGAAACTTTTTTGTGTGAATCCGTCAAAAAGTGTCACGTGATATGAAGTCGCAATGAGAAACTAATTTTTTGATTGTCATTGGAATTTATGCCTTATTTTAAAAGTACTAAGCGAAATTGCCAATTGTATTGAGAAAAGCATGAAATCTCGGAAATACGTGATTTTTCAGTTAATTAAACTTGTTCGATTAATTTTTACCCCCAAAAACCCCTATACTTATTGCAAATTCCATCGAAAACTACGGCGCCTTTTTCAAGAACTCAAATCATCGTTACTTCTATACAAATATCCCTCATATCACATTAGGATGTTGGCCCTCGGCCAGACTCGACTGACTTTGTCAGCTCGACTGACTTCGTCAACCTTCGACTGGATCTCGGATCCACAAATTAGGGGTATAAAAACTATCACAGGCAGTAAAAACTGACCGCAAATTCTATTTAAAATGAAATATGCAGCAGCAGAGCATTTTAACCCTGGCAGCGCGATAAAGCATTTTTGAAAATGATTAATATATTCACACCTGGGGCTTACTTCCAAATTTACATCTCCGATACGGATCATCTATCACTCTCATACTTTTTGTGCTAGTTTTATTTGTAATTTCTTTATTGTACTCACATGACAGTAAAAATAGCTTAACATAGAAAAAAAAAAAAAAGGTACAAAGGCGAGCTTATCTCTAATAAGAGATTTCTTCCAGCAAACCATGTTGGGTAGGAGACGGAGATGAAAGGTAAGGGGAAGAATTGCGCGTACAATAAAACTATTCTAGTAGGTATTAATTTAAATTATGTATTTACAAGGTGTAAATAAATTGACGCAAAATGAGAAACTACTTTGTTAGGGACATCATTTTGAGAAACTTTCATTATGAAACCGATTTGATCGGAGCAACTTTATTTTTCACTTCTCCATACAAATCAGCTGATCAGCTGATCCACTCAGGCTAAAATGTACTGGGTAGTCTTTTTTAATTACGAAAGCGCATATCTACTGTAACAATTAAGGTAGCGCATTTATTGTAAAATAATCCATTAAATAAATAAATAAATAAATATGTACAGCACCCATAAGTAAGTAAGTAACAATAACACCCATATAACACTAATTTTGATAATACATTTATCATTGAAATAAAAGGTGCTGTTACGTAAATATGTGGAATTCTGCTAAGTTCTGCTAACGAGCATGCGAGAAGACTACACGAATATAAATATTCAATATTCCCCAGCCGCAAAAATTGGGAGTAGGGCCCCTGTCAGAACAACAAGTAATTTTGTGCGTTTAATATCAAGAGCAATATTCCATTTTGCTTTTATGAAATATCACCGGAATTTATAACCAGTGCTAATTAAATGCCTTTATCTGGCTCGTGATGGAGTTTAGACATTTGTTCAGAGGCATGATGCTGTTTTGTTTACTATAATGGCAACCAACGCAGTCATATTTATTCTACGCAACCTGTAACTAAGATTTAGCACCTCTATATATTTTACGTTACATAAAGTGAGCGGATCAATTTTCTTATATAACGCTGCCAGAATAGTGTTAATAATTTTTGTCATCTCAAGATTTTGTAGTACCTAATACACTCCATCACGTCTGTGTGTCAGGTCAGGCTAATGAGATGAGCAACCTTGACTATCAAATTCTATAGGTATACTATCATCTAAAAGTCAAATCCTGTATTACACACCGCCTGTATTTACCCTACACATTGAATATATTTCCGAATGGGAGCTTGGTATGTTTGTAAGGTCTGAGAGACCCCATTAATCAACTCGAAGGATTGATTGCACGACCGCCGCTCCTCAACTTATAGTATTAAAACATCATCCTAGATAAACACTTAATCCTAAACATCATGCATTATTCAGAACGTGCGGATTTGTGATTTGAATTCCAAAATATACTTCTCCTGGATGCACGGGGTTTTGCAGCAACACATTTTAAAGTTACAGCGAAAGCCGGTAATATAAAATACTTCGTGTATATTGTTGCCGCTGATCTATCCATGATATCTAGAGGGATCTATGGTAATTGAAAGGGATGTATAAGCCGAAAGAGGATTGTTAGGGACATCATTCTGAACAACTTTCACTCTGGGACCGACTAGATCAGAGCAACCTTATTTTTCACTCCACCATACAGATCAGCTGAGCGCTAGGCTCGAAATGGCCGAAGGCCCGAGTTAATAAAAATACATAATTATTTCTGTTACTTCCTGTATATTTATGAGAAATAATAACACCTCCAATTTCCAGGAACTCACCCACACCCACACATAGACCGCAAAATTTAATTTATTAGGAGAATGTTAAAAAAACCCTGGCCCGGCGCAAACGAAACTTAACTCAAATAATTGGTATAATTGAGTAATAAAATAACCCATGGGAGACATGATCGAAATCGATGGCTTAGTGCGCGAAATTGCTATTCGAGTTTTTACAGGCGTCTAACTAATATTTATTTAATTAATATATAATTGCAGTTTAAAAGCGTAAAGTAGCCCTTCTATGAAGTGATTATTACTATCGCATGCTGTAAGTTTCTATATGTCTCGCTCATACGTTTTTGGAGACAGACTCGGTCTATTTGTCGTAAGGTTACTATTACTATTACGTCGGTCTAATAGGTACGGGAGCAGGGGGCAAGGTATGATTCGTACAATAATTGATGCCCACTCTACCGCCCAATGGACGAAAAGACCCATTTTCCATACTTATGTTTTTTCATACCTTCATCTTGATGTGGGTATATTGAAAATCGCGGGCCGTGGACTTTGACTTAACGGCGTGGTTTTAGGTGAGTGTATGTTTTTTTTTATCAGAGCACGACATGTGACAACTGCATTGACCTAATCAGAGCTGATTTTTAATATAATTATGGTAAAAGTATTGTTAGTTCTATTAAAATATTAGTATGACTCCTGTGAAAATTCGAATAGCAATTTCGCGCACTTAGCCATCGATTTCGATCATGTCTCGAATGGATTATTTTATTACTCAATTATACCAATTATTTGAGTTAAGTTTCGTTTGCGCCGGGCCTGGGGTTTTTCTTCATACATTCGTAGCATTGTCCTTTTTCCTCACTTTACTTTATTAAGTAGGTATCTACACTTGACAAAATTAGGATTTTAAAAGGAAATGTGAGGTAAACATTAAACATAAACATTTACATACAGGCACATACATTGCTTCTGGCCCCACACTAGGATACCCTGTATCGTGGGAACCAGAAACAGCAACAACACAAACATAATATAGGTAAACATTCAAGACCTGGGTTTTTTTTTTGTCCACAGCCTATATCTCAATAGCTGCGGCGGCAATAAGCTAACCCCCTGTCATACGAAATGGAGTATTTAATTACGTGCTAAAAGTGGACACAGCAGTGCTTCTGCCATCCCGTATGACAGGTTTTACGCTATGCTAATAAACATTTTAAATTAGGATTTAATAAGTGTTTTTGTATACGGGGTGGAAAAAATCTATGAGCCCGGATGGAAACTACCTTACAGCCTAAAGATGGCTAGTTTTCAAAAAAGAAACATTCTTTTAAAGTAGCCAAAGTGCATTTTATCTCGATCGACAGACAAGTAAGACGTGTTTCTTGAACTCCAAGAAACATTATGTTTCACACTCGCCTGTCGTACGAGATATCCATAAAATGCAGTTTCCAATAAAAAATAAATAAATAAAAAATAATTTATTGCATAATTAAAGGTTAACAATTAGATAGCAGACTTAATTAATACAGAGCATTTGTGTCAGACCAAACAGAATCATCTGAACCTGAGCTAGGATTAACCTGTATTTCAGATTCAGCGCTCTTCCTAGTTACATGATACGTGCTGGCGATTGATAACATAGATTTAGAACCAATAATACATTAATTTAAGCTCATTTAAAAAGTCAAATTTAACTTAATTTTAGAACACGTTACAGCTAAGAAAAAATATTTATAACTGCGAAAATTTAAATTAATACATTACAAACGGAATTGGTGAGTGTAAGGAAGAATAATTCCCTCAATATTTCCCTCATAGCCCATACTGCTTCATATTTTACCACCAACGTAACGCACACCATACAAGTACGAGTAACGAACCCATCCCACGTGAACTGCTATTGATCATTGGTGTCCCCTATTTTTTCCAAATGCTCGGTGCGTTGTTTGAAATTCCGAATCGATCGATACAAGTAACACGGGAGTTCCATTTGTGTTAATCGGAAATTGGGTAGACAACGTTAGGTGTGAACCAACTGTCTTTGCCAAATATTCGGACTCGTATTTGTGGGGTGATGTAGTCCATATTGGTTTGGCAAGTCACAGTTGTATTTTAGTAAAGCTGATGTCCTTCATGAAAGTAGAGGCTGACATAACAGACGGTGAAATGCATTCGAATTCTGATTCCAAATGGAATCTAAACAAATCGGGTGTTATCGTCTGTCTCCATTCGCGCTATGATTTTTCTGTACCTTTTTCAAAACTTACAAGTAACTGGCTGGACCTGTGATATAAATCCTTCGGTGGAATGCATAGGTAAGTAGGTAATTAATTTAGTTGTAAGCGCGACAAAAACTGTAAAGCTGGGTCCAGACATGTTCCTTTGTCCGTTCCGTACCTTATCGTATAAGGTCGCGATCCAAAAATGCTAGCTTGGTACGGCACGGTGCAGTGGTACGGCGATTCGATCGGAGAGAGGTACGCTCCGATCCATTTGAGTCGGCATTTTCGTCCCAGGCGATAGGATACGATAGGACGCAGACGACATGGTCAGACGACACTTGACACAGCAATGAACACGCAATAATCGCAGTGACGACGGGAGCGATACGGGGATACGAAACGGGAGGTACGGGTTATTTTACTAGGCGTCCAGACTTATTGGATCGCGACGCTGATACGATACGGAGGTACGGAACGGACAAAAGAACATATTTGGACGCAGCTGAAGACTTGTACCAAAGCTGTCTTTTTCATCCTGTAATCGTAGAACAATAATAATCTATATTAAGCTCTTATTTCATACAAACCGTTTTCCCGTATGTCTATTTCTTACGAGTATTTATAAAAACGTTGTTCCTCTATTTGCAACTGAAACGATATAATTTGAATTAAAACAGAAGAGAAACAAAACGGGTGAGACTCGCAACATCTCTTACTTTAACATTACTAAGCCTAAAGGAATAGCGCAGATACCTACGTCTGATAAAAACTTTTATATCCCAACACAAGTTATTTATGCCTTTCCTTTCTCAAGACTCGAGATGTTGATATCTCTCTTTAATCCCCTCTTTTTGTTGATAACAACGCTGCCGGTAGCAACTTTTCTGGCGATGTGATTCTTATCAGTAGTATGGTATTTGCTATGATTTTTGCTTTTATAACAGCGGAATGTGAATTAACAGACGACTATTTTACATTGCTTTTTTCTAAATTAGGACCATATTTTTGGATATTGTATAAATCACTGCTACCTTTCGTCAAGCTTACCAATAGGATTCTTTTGGCAGTAAAGAAATATTGAATGTTACTGTTTCCATCTTTCAATATTACAAAGAAAAACAATTTGCACTACAAAGTAAAGAACACGTATCCTGCGATCATTTGTTTCGCCTTCAAAGAAATAAATAAAAGGCGGAGTTGCTCTCACAATCAGACCAAGTTCTTTGTTCTAGAAAATTTAAAATTACATTTTGCCGAAGCAACACGCATCTTACTATCTTCGTGTTGCAAAGACAATGATTTATTCAAGGTTCCATACAAACGAGCGTTTTTCTCATGAAAAGTAATTTAAGTAAGTTAGAAAAGTAGTTTTACTACTTACAAGATACAATTTAAATACAAGAGACACAGTACATTAATAACTTTTTTATAATGAAAAAGTCGGATGATCACTAAATCTCATAGGTACATACTTTTTATGAAGACCTTTTTTTACTCTAGAACTACAAGATATATGGTAATGCACATCTGGATATACTCGGTTACTTTTATATCAACGACGATATTTTGGGGATTGATAGTACCCATCATTATGAACAACTATGAAATAAACATTGGGTCTCCCATAGTAACTTGAAAACAGCTGATAGGGTCAATATCACGTTTTTTTTTTTATTTGCGACATTATGTTTCTTGGGGAAAGTTATTATTAGATCGGTACTATCAATCCCCAAAATATCGTCGTTGATATAAAATTAACCGGTTATAACGTCGTTACAATATTACATTACAGTATTGCTTCCTAGCGAGGTGTACTACAATATGATCGTGTAAATGTATGGACTCTATTTTTTCCGCCGATTTTGTCTCATTCCATCACTTCAGTGTCAGAAAACTGGGGTGTGATTTTCGCGCATCCAACACGAGTATACACATATCGACACATATATCGAGCGATTCCCATACAAACTCACTCGATATAGGTGTCGATATCCGTATATCGAATGCGCGAGAATCCTCCTGATTGTGACGTCCATAAAAACTACAACCTTTCTAAACGCCGAACCGCGCGTCCAAACCGCTGGACTGCTCCAACAAAAGTCGGGGGAAAATAAAGAATTTTCCAACAGTAATGCATGCTCGAAGTGCCTTCCCGCCGCGGGCTGGCGGAACCATCAGAGGACGCCCGCCCAGCTATCTTGTCACACAAGTATACCCACTTTATTTCTGCAGCGCTTATTTATGGCTGCTGCACCAGATACTGGTATACATACGCCATTGGACTGGTTCAGCTGATAAGTAGTCGGGTGGGATGTCACTTAGTTCGGTGTTTACTCGAGAGATCTTTCCAGCCATTTTCTGTCTTATTTTCACTGAGCAGAGAAGTAATGGAGTTTCATTTCCTTTCGGTATGTAATTGTTTTCTTTTTTCTTAATTTATTCGTTATGTTGACATATTTATAAACTTTTCAGGAGTTCTGTGATAAATATAGGTTTCCTCACGACGACGTTTCCATCACCGGGTGTGACAGCTTAATTCTACTCTGAAACCACAACATTATTACTTATAGCTTTGATTCGTGCTCACAACTTCCATTTATTGTGGTGAAGGTCTAATGTATATATCGCGTGGTAGAAGTATATTAATAATACGCTTTCTATAACTGTATTATTTTTCAGCAGCTCACTGAGTTTATCTGCCTTTTTACTTGATTGCACGGTAAGTAAAAGAAACGTATGACCTTTACCGATATGAAAACCAAAGTAAACTTCAATCGTCGCGTCGTCGTACATACGTACAGAGCCACCTAGTTAGCTGTTCAGGTGGGAAAAATTGGTACTACGGACTTGTCATCCGCCATCAAAGAAAACTATGTAACTATAATATGTCCGCTATTATGTAGACTAATACGACACTAGCGACCGCTATCAACTGAACAGCTAAGTTGGTGGCACTGTATAGTGCAATTTCTAATTCACTGCCAAAAATGAAAACATATGGGTTGCCATAAAAACATACATTTTGTCTGATAGTAGATTACTATTTTGATAAAAGAGGCACTTTATAAATGTATTATTTATTATTTATACTGTACGGTTCACAAATAACCGTACTAACCGCGGTCTCACGCGCGTTCTACTTTATTGGTCGAACGTCAGCGATTCTATTTACTTACCGAGTTTAGGTTATCGATTTAATTAGGCATTATAGTCAGAATACAATCAACGCTCAAAGTAACCACAACTTACGGGAAATTAGTCGCCATAATCTCTCATGTACTTTGCAATATACTTCTGATTGGACTTCTCATCTTTTACTACATCTCTCGTCAACTACTACTACTACGGGGAACCATCTCAAGACACACACTGCGGGGTGGCCCATACATCAATTTGAGAATTAACAACAACGACAGTGACTTACCTACGGAGGATTACTGTGAAAAAATTTACAACATAACGACGAGGGAGAGCGACGGAACTTCCGTTGTGAAAATGCCGATGAAAGAAAACTACGAAGAACAACTCGGCATCTCGAAAAACAGGGCTGCGTCCCAGTTTTTCCAAAAAGAAAGAAAAATGGAGCGCAAAAACAAACTGTCGCAAATGTACCGGGAATTCATCGCAGAATACGAGCAACTCGGACATAAGAATTCCGCGCCGACATCAATGACCAACCGATTTTCCATGTATCTACCATACCATGTAGTGCTGCGTGAAAATTCGTCAAACAACACTACAACAGAATGGCTACAAGGTGACGTCACGCGCTGGGAAAAATACGACGCCAACCGTGTCAAACACATAACTACAGCCCTGCTGATGGTTCAAAATCAAGCGGGAGAGTATATAACTCTGCGGGCTCTTCTGGATCAAGGATCCCAGGTGTCACTTATCACCGAAGAAGCTGCGCAAAGACTACGACTGCAACGCAGAATGATGAGCGCCACCATATCCGGGGTCGGCGTATCAATGGGAAACTGCAAAGGTCTTCTCAGCCTGAACTGCAAGTCCATTAACACTGACTACACATTCGGCGTACAAGCTCTAATAATGAAAAAACTTATTCGAAACTTGCCGAACACAACATTTGAGAAGTCAAGCTGGAGTCACTTGGAAACGCTGAAGCTCGCCGATCCAGAGTTCAACGTGTCGAACCCAGTTGACATCCTCTTGGAGGCCGACGTCTACTCCGACATCATCCTCGACGGACTCCTGAAAGGAGAAACTAACACACCTGTCGCTCAGCAAACGAAACTCGGATGGATCCTGTGCGGAAACATCAAGACCTTCAACTGCCTAGTTACGCTACACGAGCTAGAAGACTTATCACGAATCTGGGAGACGGAAGAAATAATTAACAACAACGACAGTGACTTACCTACGGAGGATTACTGTGAAAAAATTTACAACATAACGACGAGGGAGAGCGACGGAACTTCCGTTGTGAAAATGCCGATGAAAGAAAACTACGAAGAACAACTCGGCATCTCGAAAAACAGGGCTGCGTCCCAGTTTTTCCAAAAAGAAAGAAAAATGGAGCGCAAAAACAAACTGTCGCAAATGTACCGGGAATTCATCGCAGAATACGAGCAACTCGGACATAAGAATTCCGCGCCGACATCAATGACCAACCGATTTTCCATGTATCTACCATACCATGTAGTGCTGCGTGAAAATTCGTCAAACAACACTACAACAGAATGGCTACAAGGTGACGTCACGCGCTGGGAAAAATACGACGCCAACCGTGTCAAACACATAACTACGGTCGTGGGCGCAAAACAATGGCGCTACGTGAAGACGGACGAAAACCCGGCGGACTGCGCTACACGAGGACTATTTCCAACACAAGCAGCATCATTTAAGCTGTGGTGGAACGGTCCAAAGTGGCTGAAAACTACGAAAATCGAGCATGAAAATAAAACATCTCAAACGTTTTTATCTACGAGAACAATTGAATGTATAAATAATAACTCCAGCGCATCGAAAAATGCTGACACCGAGATCGCCGCCGGCTACCTACTCAAACGGCACAGCTCATTGATACGACTGGCTCGGGTTACCGCATGGATACTACGATTTACTACGGCCGGACGATGGAAACAAATGACTCAATGTGAAGTTTTATCGTCCGAAGAATTTAACAGAGCCATGACCTGCATAATACGACAAGTGCAACGAGAAATCTACTACGAAGAAATCGAAAACTTGAAGAAACGAGGAACTGTCAACAACAAAAGCAGTTTACTCAATTTGAAGCCATGTTTAGATGAAGATGGCCTACTCTGGGTTGGCGGGAGACTACAACATTCCTCGCTGCCTGAAGAAACACACACCGGCCGCGACGGCTACGTCAGGGTCGTCAAGCTGAAGACAAAAAACGGGACACCCAAGCATCCAATATTGAAGTTGTCACCGTTACCTATGAACACTACCTCCATAACTGGGGACGACAAAGAAAAATCACGAAAGGAAGAAAAACAACTAACAGATAGACCTAGTCAAACAGAGAAGAAAAGCAGAAAGAAAACAACATTAAGCTGCTATTTTACAATGCTGATGACGATACTAGCTTCCATCGGCAACGTAAAATCAGGGACGACGGAAAAGGGCTACAAGATGACACCCTTCAAGACAGAACATCCCCTTTATTTTGACGATATTGGGAAGATACAATATATACACGACGAATGGAGATTACTGGTATACTATAATCTAACGACTTACTGGGAAGGAGCCGAAAAAGTACAAGAATATGTCAATCATATTGAAAACATCTGCAACAAGGACACAGAAAATCAAGTTTGCGGACCTCTCATTGCACAACTACGCCATGAACTTGGACAATTTACGGCATACAACTCACTTTTGATGTCACACCACGAAAACAGGAAGAAAAGAGGATACTTTAACGGCGTAGGAAACTTAGCAAGAACACTATTTGGAACATTAGATGAAGATTTTGCTGAAAAATACCGATCCACTTCCAAAAGGATCATGAGAAACTACCAGAACCTATCCACTCACACGATATACACCAGTACATAGTAATGTACTCACTGGTAGCAGCAGCACTAGCCACCATTCTAGTGTACTGCATCAAGCGACGCAGAACAGCAGCCAGGCCTACAACGAGGCAGCCCACGGACCAACACAACCAGAGCATTGAGATGGGAATTATAGATAAGGATAAGGACAGAACACAGCCGGCGAGGTCGTCGTCAAGAAAGTCAAGAAAATATTTTGATTTTAACTATGTATAATGTATTTTACTTTTATTACTTTTATTTTTTATGTACTGGTAACTCATTTCTCGATTTGTGGTTATTTATTTAGTTTTTCGTAACGTTTTTTTTGGGTTGGGAGTACAAGCGTAACTTTACATTACACTTAGGAATTAATTTTCTTAATACTTTTATTTTTTATTTGTTCTTTTAGTCGTTGGGAGCATGTACGGTTCACAAATAACCGTACTAACCGCGGTCTCACGCGCGTTCTACTTTATTGGTCGAACGTCAGCGATTCTATTTACTTACCGAGTTTAGGTTATCGATTTAATTAGGCATTATAGTCAGAATACAATCAACGCTCAAAGTAACCACAACTTACGGGAAATTAGTCGCCATAATCTCTCATGTACTTTGCAATATACTTCTGATTGGACTTCTCATCTTTTACTACATCTCTCGTCAACTACTACTACTACGGGGAACCATCTCAAGACACACACTGCGGGGTGGCCCATACATATACTTTATAAATATATTATTTATTAGTACCTAGTTTAACAGATAAAAATTTGATGATTTGCCTGAGTTGACTACATTTTAGATACATCACAATGAAGTCGGAACGATAAATTTTACTAATATTGTTTTGTGGAACTAATAATTATATTGCATGGGTAACCCTTCAGATGTGACTTGATGATGAAGGTGGGTTTACAGGGCGGCAAATTTTATAGTTTTACCTGTGACCGCAAGGCATTGACGTATATTTGGTAAACTTTTTGGCAGTGAATTATAAATCTCACTTTCAAATCCAATTTAATTTAATTTTACATTAACACAGAGTTACATATTAATACATTGCACACATATCCTAAAATATGAAAAACATATGTAGGTATTTTTGTTTCACGGGCTGTCACTAAATCTCACTTTAGTTGCTGTAAATATGTAAAATATATTTCGAATGTTCGATATGTCAAGGACGTCATGCAGACATCCGTTAAATCTAAGAACGTGCTAAAACACTTGTAAAAACTTCATTGAACGAACACCTAACAAATAATTTCCGAAAATTGCCAATCAATTCACGCCACCGCCGCCGCCGCGACATTATGTAAAATTTCACATCTTCAGAAAACCTCATCTCTGCGTGCAAACAGCGCGCTACTATCAGTTCAAACAAAAATCGCTCAAGAATTGTTGAGGCGCGTGCTGCTACCGCTGGTAGCCTGTTTGTACTTAATTAGTAGGAATCGCTTCAAGCGGTTTATGGTGCGCCAGTTTCATCAAGCTGAGCTGTTATCTGATGAGCCACTCATAATACTGCCGGTTCTATTATCGAGGGTTGGTAGCGGGTTACCTTGGTTTAGATTTTATTTGCGAATGTTGAGCCTGTCTGATTTGTAACCTTTATTTCTATTTACATTACAATATGGCTGAAACTTGATTTGCCATATGTCTACACCCAAAGAAAAATTAAGTTAGTAGATATTTTTCATTGCAGAGCATCTTACTTATTTCCCTCTCGCCCTTATGTGTTTGAGACGTCAGTAAAATGTACGTACGTACTTGCAGCAAAAAATATGAAGGACCCATTTTGAACTGTAATGCCTAAAAATACAAAATAAACAGTGGTTCAGTCAAACTTTTCTGATGGTACCTGCTTCGTATAAAGCCTAGTGATTTTTTTTTTATTCGCAAACTCCATACCCCTAATATTTCTGAAGAAATGGCCCATTATCCCTTATTTATCGCCTAAACTCGGCGAGAGTTAGCATTTCAGTCTCAATTCTTCTTTCCACTAAACACAAATTTGTCGTTTCTCGTGAAAATTACGGTGCTCAAAGGGGATAATTTCTTTAGAAACCCGCCATTCAAAGACTAACAAATTTAAATTAAAATCTAGATACTTTAAGATAGCTATAGAGATAGAGGGGAAGAGCTCGAAAAGTGCTTTACCTCTACCTATTTGATAGTTCCAGCGTACATGCTTGTTGCGATTAGGGCTTGCGAGTCGCTCAGATAAGATTTGAACCCAGCACTTGAGGTGCATGTAAACCCCCGCCTTTGGAAATCACCGCCTTATTTCCACCGCGAAAAGTTGGAAGTTTTGAGCTCAGAAGAAACACGGCAAATGACACCACAGGGACAAAATTGCTATCTCGGGAAGTGGATTGGGATTTTTTTTTAAAGTTTCCAATGACTAATCTCTGAAATTCTATATAATTTACATAATTATAATCACACACATGTAACAAAAACTTAATTATTCATTTAATTTTTTTCATATAGTAAATACGGCTAAGGACACTTTATTTTTAATACACCTGATCAGCCATGACTTGAGTAATTAAATATGCATTAAGTATTATCTCATTTTACTTCCATATTTTTCATACCAAGATGAGTGAACTAGGTTAATTATATTAGATACTACCTCTATATCACAGCATACCACCTGCTTCCACTCCACACGCATTAAATAAAGTTACATAGTGGGCTTACCTACTTTCTTAAAAAGGAAGTCTGGGTTTCTGTTTCATGAATAAAACATCAGGAAGTGGATATGTATAAAAAGTACCTACGCAGAAATCTCCAAACAGAGAAAAACAAGACAAGCAGAGGCGAAAATATTATCCAATAAGTAGGGATCCAATAATAATATCTATGTATTATAGGTACCTACCTACTAGAATAGTTTTATTGTACGCGCAATTCTTCCCCTTACCTATCATCTCCGTCTCCTACCCAACATGGTTTGCTGGAAGAAATCTCTTATTAGAGATAAGCTCGCCTTTGTACATATTTTTTTTCTATGTTAACCTATTTTTACTGTCATGTGAGTACAATAAAGAAATCACGAAATTACGGATGTATGTATAATAGCATCTTTACAAAATATGACATAGATGCCGTTTTGGTTCAAAATTGCCTCTGTCACGTCTTACGGCCGAAATTAATGACCTATCTTCTATCCATAATCTGCAGATTTGAGATTGATAGTGTAAATTTTGACATAAATCCCATAGCGCAACTGTCAAATGTAACGCGTAATCTGCAGATCACGGATAGAGATAGGTTATTGGGATCGGCCATTAGTAAGTTAGTAAACGTGACGTTTTTTTGTGAGCTTCTGTTAAGGCTTCTTATCTTGCAAGTAAGATCCAAGGCAAGGAAAGGAAAGCACTTAATCGCCGAGGGCCGTTTTAGGTCACAAACAAGTCGTTGTTTTTAAACTGGCGGTTATTTGTTCCTTCTGTAAATCCGCCACACGAAATGAGATGACCCGCAACAAAACATCCTTCCGTGGGAAACAACAAGCATGTGGGTATTTGTACTCTCATTCACGAGTGATAAATTAAAAGTCCGGTTAGGAACAGTGTCTGTGTCTGCTACTTCATCGCGTGTCGGGGACATTGCGGACTCATGTGCGGTGGTGGGGTGAGACTGGCGATTCGACTTGTTTCTACAGGTTGTTAGGGACATCATTCTGAGCAACTTTCACTATGAAAACGATGTGATCGGAGCAACCTTAATTTTTACTTCTCTATACAAATTATCTGACCGCCCGGACCAAAACGTATGGAGCAATGAAAAATGAAGTTGCTCTGATCAAATCGGTTTCATAGTAAAAGTTGCTCAGAATGGTCTCCCTAACAACCCCCTAAAACATGACTAAACCCTTCTGTTACACCATGTAGAAGATGGCACAGTATTCTTCAGAAAATAATTCCAATGTCCTGTCCTGTCTTACCTCTAAGGCACACACATACAGACACACACACTTTACACTACACACAACACAACACACCCACACCTTTCACTCCCTGGCTCACAGCTTTTGTCAAAACTGTTATCATTATCTGTTTTATGTAATGTAAGAAACAATTGTTTGTCTTTGTATTCATATGTATACATAGTGAAATCCCTAATTGGCCTTATGTTAAGTATTATTTGAAAGTTTCATTATTCGACTGGCTGTGGATTTGTGTTAAATAAATAAATAAAAAATAAAAAAACAATGTCTTTGGAAGATATTGGACACTTTTTTCTCCTATTAGGCTAAAAAGAGCTCGTGATTTTAAGTGGAAATAATTTAAAAATTCTCAGAAAATAAGACAAAAAAAGCATGGCGAAAAAAATAATCGCTCTGCTGTATAGTTCTGGATCCGGGCGAATTAGGCTTCCCCCGTACCGTAGCAGAGTACGGGAAATGAAAATCAGCAGCGCACATCCTTTCAGCGGCGAGCGTCGGTAAATTGGAAAAGCAACACCTGCGTTGGTCTGTGTTCGGTCTTTTTGCGACAGCCCCCGCGGTCGGATTTCCTCTGCGTGTTTTATAGGCGCTCATGGATGTTGCTGAATGGAGATGCCATCGATACCGAGGTGTTCGTGGTGTGAATCAATTAATCTACTATATTTTGAATCTATAATTTTGACATGTAACATACTGTTATGAATAAATGATTATGATTATTATGTTCAAGTTACCCTTATTTTGCGTGCATGAAAGAAAAGTTAGCTACGTTGTTTTTGGCAGTCTTGTAATTTGAATATACGCTTGTTGCACCGAGAAATCGTTTGCATCTCTTACCTCGTCCCGTGCAACACATTTTATATTTTTTTCTGAAGAGGATTTCATTCAGTAGCCGTTTCCAGTTCTGATATTCTGAGGCGCAACCCGCCCGCCCGATCCGCCGAAACGATTATGAAGATTTTATTTGGAAAACAAAGGACGGGAAACTGTGGTGATGGAATCGGGACGAATAGCATTGAGATACTCTGCTACACGAGTGTGTGTGCGGTCTTCACTATGTGCTATGTGTGCAGTTTACTTTAGAAGCTTGCGCTGTTTGAGATAAATTTCGTATGATGAAAAGTAACTTTATCAAATTACTGTGAACTAATATTGATTATATTATTATTGAAGATGACTATTTCATCAAATGTCTATTATGTTATGATCCTATGGTAATAAATTAAATTAGCCTATCGCTATGACTTTATAATTATTTCAAAGGTTAAATTATCCAGAACTAAGGTAATAACTAATACCTGAAATCAATATTATGTTATCGAGTCTTGAATGAAAAAAATATTAAAGTAAATTATTAATTAAGCCAAAAGTAATGAGCAAACTGCCCAGATTACCCAAAACTAAAGTAAGGACTATTCCCTGAAATCATGATGAGATAAAGACTCGATGTCTTAAATGAAAATCTTAATTAAAATGTTGTAAACTAAACCAAAAGTAATCAGCAAACTCAAACGAAGCACCTCTACAGACGGATCCAATCTATCCGAGGTCTTATGTTGGCACATTACCCGCCGCGCCACATTATTACAGACAACAATGAGTGGAGCGATCCAAACTACGAGCAGCGCAACGAAACAGCGCAGTTCTGCAGCGCAGTCGTCGTAACTCACTACATACGCTGGGGTGTGTTACATTACAACTCAATTACAAGGTGCCAACTTAAATACAGCAACGCAGATAGATGTTTTAGGCTTTTAAAACCAGCTGTGGGAGATTCTTCGCCCGCTGTGGTCCAAAGTAAAGAAGAGGCAAAACATAATGGTGTCCGATGTATTTGAAAATATACATTGAATTTGACTTGACACAAAAATTCGTGAAATCGACCCTCGTAGAAGGTTCGTAACGCTTGCAACGCTATTTGCAGCGTTCGTAACAACGTTCGTAGCAGATTCGAAACGCTTGCAACGCTATTTGCAGCGTGCGTAACACCGTCCGTGGGTCGATTTCACGTCAAACGAATGAGATCTCATTCGTGTGACTATAAATTCGTGAAATCGACCCAGAATCAGATAACTGAGTGTGTTTCTGAGTTATTGCGTCATCGATGCGTTATACGCGACCCCTGTGTTATTGTGTTACATATCAGATTTACTACGGAAGTGGATTACTCGAATTATCTGCACACGCTGAGTTACAGATTAATTAAGCCGAATTTAGGATCCTGCGTTGTGTGATAAAATTTACTCCGGTTGCCTAGAAGCTACTGATAATTCCGAAGCGCTGTGAAATATGTGATTTATCTACGTTTAATTATAGCAGCATAAAAGATGGTAAGTAGTAGGTAATCTACATATCATCCTCATAAACTATTAATCCGTCGGTATACAGGGTGTAACAGAAGAGTGTAGTCATATTTTAGGGGGTTGTTAGGGAGACCATTCTGAGCAACTTTCACTATGAAACCGATTTGATCAGAGCAACTTTATTTTTCATTGCTCCATACATTTTGGTCCAAGCGGTCAGCTGGTTTGTATAGAAAGGTGAAAATTAAAGTTGCTCTGATCAAATCGGTTTCATAGTGAAAGTTGCTCAGAATAATGACCCTAACAACCCCCTAAAATATGACTACACCTTTCTGTTACACCCTGTATAGAACATCGAGTCATAAGAATAGTAGGTACAACGAGTATCCATGGTATAAACTGCATAAGTAAGACTAAGCAACCGTATAGAATAGGCTTGTGGCCAAGGTAATCCAATAAATCTAGGAACAAGTCTTAAGTTGAAGCAATGTGTACAAAATGGCTTAACATTCTCAGAATTGTATATTTCCAGCAGATATATTTTATAAAAAAACAATTTTGTGCAAAAAAAAGACAGCATTTGATGGCACTTTTACATGACGTCATTCTGATGTAATTTCATAGAACTCAGGAACAAAAGTTCCGTTTTGACAGTTCATAAAAAGTATCTATTTTGACTTGACAGGCCACAAGCCTATTGTACATAGTGCAAGGTTCATACAACTTGAAATCAGGGGCTTTCATTACGAATATTAAAAGCATCGACCACACGGTGTCCGGCCCGCCTTGCTGGCTCGCGTTTCATTATAGACCCACGAAGAAGCATACAATGATACTTGGTCCCTGTTGGTTGATGTACACTTTACTACGCCATTTTTATAGGTCTTGCGCTGCCTGGTTTTCGAACCCAATATGCTTATTAGATGTAGTATTTTTAGGGTTCTGTAGAGAAACAAGGAACCCTTATAGTTTCGTCAAGTCTGTCTGTCCGTCCGTCCGTCCGTCCGTATGTCACAGCAACTTTATTCCAAAACTATTAGGACTACACAGTTGAAACTTGGTACGAAGATGTAATTTATGAACTGCTTTACGATTTTATACAAAAATAGAAAAAAAAAACAAATTTGAGGGGAGCTCCCCATACATGAAACTGAAACCAAAAATATTTTTTTTCATCAAACCTACATGTGTGGGGTGTCTATAGATAGGTCTTCAAAAATTAAGTGGAGGTTTCTAAAATCATTTTTCCTCAAAGTGAATCTTTAAAGAGACAGACCCATCCAAATTGAAATAAATTGTGTACCCCCTCTAACTTTTAAAGTAAGAAAGTAATAAATCTATAAAAAATATATGCTGTGTACCTCAATATAAACTTTCGATAAAAATTAGTTTGAACAAAATATAGTAAGCAGTTTTTAAAATATATAAACCCGCAAAGATGACACTATGAAAAACAAAGTTACAAGAAACATCCAGTCTTATAATTACTTGCTACTACGGAACCCTTCATGAGCGAATCCGACTCGCACTTCGCCACTTTTTTTATAAAATGTTTCATGTGACATAATTGCCCAGCAATTGTTCAAAATATGAAAATAGGCAAGTGGAAGCTAATACAAGTTATAAACGTTTTATTAGTTGTAAGAAAATCTGAGGGTTGCTGAAAACTGAAACGCACTCTCCTGCAGCAGCAATTAGCAGATGGCATCGCCCAGCACCGACTCTTTAAATACTATGAATATAAGAGCATGATGGTTCAACTGCACTACGTGGAATGAAGTCTGATGTACATCAGCTCTTTGGTTTCATTCAATTCAATTGGATTCATTTACATAATGTTCATTCATTCAATTCAATTAAGTTTTGTACCTTAAAACAAACCCATATAGATTTACCCTATGCCTTATTTATAGAATCACTTCGTTGTCTGTCCGTCTGGGCCCTTTTTCTCAGTACAGGAACAGATGAAGGTCTTAAGTTAAAAAATATATTTTTAGGTGCGGTCCTTTAAAAAAATCAAAAATCAAACCTAAGTACCTATGTATTGTTGTCGCAATTTGTATTTCCTTGATACTCGCATGGGAATCCAACCCTCTATCTATCATGAAAAATAATGTTTTACAGTAGGTACAAGGTACAAGTAGAGAAATAATTCAAAAACCGTTTGTACTTCCATCGTAAAACCACAGAATAACTAATGTAAAACTTCCCTTTTGTATAGGCCACAAAAATGATAAATAGGTAGGTAATGTTTGGCAATGTGTTAAGTTGTTTCCCTTTATTTTCTCGTGAATACAAAAATATTTTTTGTACATACTTTTCTGAGATGATCCTCTTATCGTTCATGTAACGTGTAACAATGTCGATTCGAAGATACCTAGCAGATATATGCGCTTTTCACCCCATTCTTTGTTTCCGCTAT
Organism: Argyresthia albistria; assembly: GCA_963457715.1. Lineage (NCBI taxonomy): Eukaryota > Metazoa > Arthropoda > Insecta > Lepidoptera > Argyresthiidae > Argyresthia > Argyresthia albistria. The sequence goes on along the minus strand of OY735266.1, from coordinate 6,575,136 downwards.
GACTCTGATCTAATTTTAGCATGAAACGTTCCGAAATTCAATTCCCAAACACATTGGGGAGGTTTGAGCTGCAGTTACCTACGAAATGTGTTTTGTAACTGAATGATTTGGTAAAAGCTCCAATGTATACAGGGTGTTCTGGCAGAAAGAGAAGCTTGCCTTTGTAAATTACTTCTCTGTATTTTCTGTGTTTTGTCTTTTATGTGCAATAAATATATACGAAATATACGAGGTTTCCAAAGCCCGTGTCCCCATGATTTTTGGACATCGAAATTGTGATAAAATTATTAAGTTTTAGTCCCGTCGTCCCCATCGCCTCTGTCCTCTTTGAATGGGAATGGGCTGTAGGGACAACGGGATTACTACACCATACAGTTTTGCTTGATATGAAACCAGAAAAGACTTAGTACAGCTACGTACTCCACTATTTTGTAAAAAAAAATGCTCTTATTCGGTTCTGCCAGAATACCCTCGATATTCATTTAATGTGAATTCTGAAGGAGAATCATTTAAAACAATGGATTCAGAAGAACTCATCCTTTTTTTAAATAGGTACCCTTCTTATCGGCTTCAGAGAATATGGATTTATGATCTGGATTCAATTTACTTTCTATCCGGTAGAAGATTAATGTAGAATGTAGATAGGCAATTTTACAGTTTATATACGTAGTAGGGCAAGATTTGTATGTGCTCTGATTTATATAAATATTACGTGGCCAGGTCGTAAAATATTTAGTTTTATGATGTAGCCTACCATTTCAAGATCTGCCTTACGTAATTCGTAATTTCTTTATTGTACTCACATGACAGTAAAAATAGCTTAACATGGAAAAAATATATACAAAGGCGAGCTTATCTCTAATAAGAGATTTCTTCCAGCAAACCATGTTGGGTAGGAGACGGAGATGATAGGTAAGGGGAAGAATTGCGCGTACAATAAAACTAGATCTGCATTTTTATTCAATTCTTTTGACAGCAAGTATTGCATTTTATCTTTGGATGATATAGCAGTTACTGGTCTCCAGTAGGAATAGGAAGTATTTATATCATCATAATTAAAAACATTAATAATAGGGTATCAATTTGCTAATCAGGTAGATATTATTCGATTAACCGTGTAATTTATTCCCCAGCACTAAACTTTCCGACAACTGACCTGAATTAAAAAGCGCGATCGCAACCCCGCTTGACCTGCTGAAATGTAAGCCGTCAGTAAACTGGGAAACGGTTGATAAATACAGCCGTGATGGAATATAAATTAAATAAGTCTCAGGATCTCATCGCTTGGATTTTTATTGATGGCTATAATTTATTTGAATGGCTCCCGCAGTGTGCTCTCGGAGAAATATGAAAGGCATTACAGCCAAAAGGCCTTTCGGAATTTATGAGCATCTCACTGCCTGTTTGATACCGCTCGAGTTTTCATGGCTTGCCGTTTTAAAACATTCTCAATTGGTTAAAAGCGAGTTCTGTTTGTCGGGCAATCTTTACCTCATATTTAAATGTGACGTGATGATACTGAAGCAATGTTCGTGCCTGTATGTAAAATGTTTGTTTATGTTTGTTATGAGCCCATTAGAAAAGCTGTCTCCGAAACAGTTTCGAATTTGTGCTTTCAGAGTGTGTTTTAGTAAAGATGCTGGTAGGTTCAAGTCTGGAGAAATCTCGGAATTAAATAAAGACCTAGAATTAAGCTAGTTTAATTATAAGACCGCAGAAGGTAATGTTGACCTGATGAAAGAATGGCAAATCTATTTGAAATGTCGAATTAATCGGCTAATCGCTTTCGGTTACTTCATTCTCTAAAGACAGAGCAACACGGCCTCTAAAGAGAACCTAAAAATATTGATTGTCGTTGACACTACCCGTGAAGCACGTATATGACTGCAAATTCCAAGTATTTCTTTCGGACGTGAGCTACTGCCTCCCATAAACGCCATCAAATACCAATCTCATAATTCGTTTCCTCTTCAACGTCAACAAATTCTATAAAAAGCTAAAAAGCAAATTCACGTTTTTTGTTTAATAGACTAACTGCTAACTTTATAGTCTGTAAATATAGTCTTGTCATTTCCTTATTTCATCTCGGGGCGCATGAAAGTTTTCAATCTGTCAAGTCTGTGGCGGCGTCCCCGCTCGTGAAATGCAATTTTTATTCTATAATTAATTTCCCAGGTGCATTGTAAAGGCAAAATAAACACAAAACCAAGTCCTGTTGATTCACTCTTGCAGTCCTTATTTTAGTCACGTCGGATTTTTTTGTATGAATAAACAATGAGGAAAGAATTATTAATTTATTGTGATGAAATAACATCCTACCTACTAATAATAGTTTCTAGGTAGTATACCAAATATTCAAAGGTTAAATTGCAGGATATCTCTACCTAGCCTATCCATACCTTTATGACTTGTTTCAAGAAATCCCGATAACGAGATAGTAGACATCTGTGACAGACCACAGACCAGCTGTAGTTTTTGCCGAGATTTGTGCGATCTGCGGGATATTTATATTTATAAGAAACAGGCTCTTACTCAACTTAGATTTTAATAAAAATAATATGCGTCACGCCTTTTCCCATGCGGAGTGGCAGAGGCACAACTGTGCCCACTTTCTATCAACTAAGTCAACAAATCTTACTCTAACAATACTCGAAAGTTTTACATAACAATCTTAAGAGTAAAAAAGTTTATTTTTATGAACACACATTAAAACCGTTTCCCTAGCTTGCCAAGAGAACAAAATAATATATTATTACAAACCGGGTCTTTGTGATATTTTAGCACAATAAATCGCCGCTGACAAGATGCTGACCACATAATAAAATAGCTATTCCAGCACACTCCCAGAGTGACCTACTTCGATTGACGATAACCACCTACTGAGCAACCATTCAAGCCTTTCACCAACAACTTATATAGAACCACTCTAGCTTTCTCTTTCCGATGAATGTCGTATAAAAGAGAGAGAACAATAGTATTGTTGTATTGATGAAAGTAAGTTAGTACTGCCGGATGAATATGAGTTTCCCGGATGTAGCAGACAAGATGTTAAAATAAATAAAAGCATCGCACATAAGCACTCGATATCCGACGTTCCCCGGCTTCCGTGCCGACGCTTCATTGTCGGGAAAATATATGTTTTCTCGTAACAAAACCGTGGATGTAATGATTTATAATACTCGCTGCTAAATGCAGGAAGCGGTTTGAAATGTTTCGGGTTCAAATCTGGATACCTAAGGATGTTTAGTTTCAGTCATTTGCGTATCAGTAGGCCTAGACAAAGTTAATAACGCTACGAAATCGAAACGAAACGAAAACTCAAAATGTATGCGATTTGACATTTGGTGACGCTAGCGTATCGTGACCAAGCAACTCAAAATGTATGCGATTTGACATTTGGTGACGCTAGCGTATCGTGAACAAGCGTCTAATCGCAACATATTCTTAGCGTTTTGTGCGAACGATAATAGCGTTTTGCATCTTGTCTATACGGGGGCAGGTAAATTACGTTTCTGGGAGTATGCGTCGAAATGGTTTCGGAACAGATTTAATTTACTACCTACCTACCTTTTCGGTTAACGAAAGCCCATTAAATTTGAGTAAATCCGACAAGTAAAAATGTTATCATCTCTTGTCAGAGATAAGCTCGCCTTCGTACAATGCAAGCGCACCTATAGTGGATACCAACTTGTCTTTGCTATAGTAACCGATCCCCTGTTTACTCGCGGTTTGACAACTCGAAGGAAGATCAATTTCGCCGTTGTTTAGTTGGAACTTTGTCAAACAAGAAACGTTGACTGCAGCCCGCATCTAAACAATCCAAATACGGAAGTGACTACACTGGCGGGATCTGAAAACAAACAGTTTTCAACTTGCCCTACAACATCGTGGAGTGAAAGTTTGCAGTGTTTCAATCACAGTATATTTTATCCTATACGAGTACAATCGGAGGTACAATTTTAAAGGCCGTACCTAACTCTAAGTGAAATAAATTCATATATTATAAATTAATACAGCAAGTACAGAATTTCCAAAGAGTAGTCGCATAGCTGTGTCGGAGCGAGATGGCCACCAGCGCAACACACTTCTCCATCAATCCGCAGGGAGCTCCTAGCGTGGTGTAGATGGCTCAATCTTACTCGTATCTGGGTAAAGGCCCTTGCCATGACCCTCGTTAGGGACATTAATGGGCTAAATTTATTTTACATGAGATTTCCACAGGTAGATTGCGCTAAGTCTTTACAAGTCTAGAAGGGCACCAGGCGTGTCGTTTAAACCCGTGTTCGCCGTGGTCTAACGGAAGCGAGACCACACGTAGAGTAAGCCCATTATTCTTTGGTAACAACACTGCACTACTGGTAAGCCCTGTGGCTTTAGGATAATCGTAGGCTAGTTCCTTGTTATCTTCTCTAGCTGTGTGGTGGTAAAACCTAAAATAATGCAAGTGGAGGAGCCGTGCTGTACTGATACTGTTACAATACACACACCGCCAAATTACTGATAGTCGGTTCAAAATGATTCTGTTATCAAAATGTTAACTTTGCCATTGATCTATTTTTATAAGGTTGATTTAAAACATATGAATAGGGCGAAGTCATCGAATAGTTGGCGTACTAGGAGTTTGTACACAGACTCATTTATTACGCACAAATAAAAGTAGAGATTGATTTATAGAGTTGTATTGTACGCGCAGGTCTTGCCCCGCTCAACTAACCCTTTCCTTTCCCAATGGTTTGCTGGAAGAAATCTCTTGTTAGAGATAAGCCCGCTTTTGTACAATGTCTATCTATTATAAGTTTTCTGTATGTCATTCTTGTGTAATGCAATTACGAAATAGATAGCTATGGCTGTGAATTCACCAGCGGGTCGATTCTCGCACCTTCGATATACGGATATCTAGACCTATATTGACAGATTCCCCCACAAAATCACTCGATATAGGTGTAGATATCCTATATCGAATGCGCGAGAATCATGCCCCAGCGGGTCGATTCTCGCGCCTTCGATATACGGATATCGAGACCAATATTGACAGATTCCCATACGAAATCACTCGAAATAATCGACCCGCCTGATCTGACAATTAACATTCGATAACCAATTAATAATATAATTGCTTTACCTACTAATGAAGGGATAAAGTTAGATCTTAAGTTAACTTTTTCCCAGCGGATCCTATTCGTTCGTTCAGCTGATACCGTTATTTATTGTGCCACATTATAATGACAGGCACGGAGGGAACCGCTGTTATGAGATCAATAGCTAGATCACAAGACGTATCTACCGATATTTGTTCCTGTCTGGCCAGATTGCAAAAGTCGACAGCGAGATATTATCCCTGTTAAATTATATTATCAATTACTTTCAGTTCTCTGAGCCGCTCTTCCTACGTCGCTCGTTACCTTGTGTTTGTTTCAGTTTGTCACCACCGTGTTTGGCCCAAGATTGGTGACAAGATGGTTTGGCCAGCCATGGACAGCTTTGAAACTATTTTATTTTTCAAACTGAAATAAGTAAATACTAAATTATAATCTGTGTTTAATCTGGGAAATAATTTAAGTTTCGTATAATACGCGTAACGCTTTTGCTGTATCGTAGATAACAAAAAAAATACCTATGGTAGGGTACCTATTATTGCGACCTATTGGAGACGAGTCTAAAATCTTAAAGGGGCGAATATGTAAGTAAGTAAAAGTCCATTAATGTCCCCACTGAGGGGCACAAGCCTTTACTCCGAATACGAGTAAAGGGTCGAATAATTTGGTAAAAACCAGGAATAGACGTTATCTTTTGTGCTGTTGTTTCAACAAATTACCTTCGATCCGAAGCATGTATTATAGATAGTATTTGCTGTAGCATTTCCTCCCCTTTTGATGCCAAAAGCCTTTTGTTGTTTGACGCTAATTTGCTACAAGTCGGTTTCGTTTCGTGGAACGATATTAGCACCAGAAGCCAGAAGTTTTCGTGTAAATAGTTTCCTGCGGGGCTACCAGCAGGGCTCATGATCATGAGGCACGCCACTCACCTCAGTCGTGCATTTTGACACAATTAAATGTCAAATCAATACTCGCACGCAAGTAAAGAGAAACGTCATTGTGTCGCGTTTGACATTTATATGCGCGACTGAGGTGAGTGGCGTGCCTCATGGTAGCCCCGCTGGTGTAGGTAGATTCACTACTGACGTTGCTTTAGTTACAGTTTGCGCCACGTTTCTTTGTTTCTAAGCGAGCTGTCACCTCTCCCTCTCCCTCTCCCTCTCTCTTACTTCACATAAGGTACTTTCACTTAGAGATAAAGAAAATTGGCGCGGGCTGTATAAATATCGTTGCCTGCACCATGTATGCATGTACAATATGTTACTTTTACATCTTCAGCTGCAATAACTTCATCTGCACTTCATACCGGATTATTTCATATTTTTATTTCGGCTTGATATAGGAACCACTAACCAGATTTCATCGCGATTAATATACCTATCGTACTAAAATGTCCCCTTAACTACCCTTTGCCAAAACCGCGGACGCTTATCCCCTACCTCGAGAGTTTGATTCGAAACACTACCCTCAAGTACCTATAGTCATTATAAACCCTCAGGGTCCTGACAAAACTTCCTATCTGTATTACAGGCTGTAATACCTCGTACTTGACACGTAATACCTCGGTCGATATCCTCGGGCAATGCTCAATGGATCGTCCGCTAATCGCCACATTACAGACACGATAATCTCTCATTGATTACCAATCACAGAAGCTTACTTTGTATTGATAGAGCGAGAGTTTGTTTATTGTTTACCTTTGTTCCTGCCTACAAAGCTGTTATTGTTATAATGGTAAACTGAACAGTTTTTGAACAATATTCTATGGTAAAAGGTATGTTTTAGTTTCTTTAAAAGTTTTGGGTTGAATACACCATAATGTGCAGTAAATGTAAATGCCATGTCAAAAGTATAAAAAACAGTGTAGAGTGAGTTAACATCACGTTTATTGTAAAGCATTGGTTCCGTAGGCATTATTTTATTTTACTGTAATATTCAACAAATATCACATAGCCTTCTCTAACTAGACGGAAGTAATACGGGTACTATATAGTAGTTACCATGTTTTTTCCAAAGTTTTACACAAAAATAGACTCTTGGGATATTACGTCAATCTTTTTACTATCTGTAAAAATTAATAAGGTACTGGATGTAAGTTGTAAGTAAGTAACATTGGCTTAGGATAAAGCCTAGACTAGATAATCTAACATAGCCTAAGGTTAATCCCTTTGCTAACCGCTTTGGTAATATCTGTTTTGACCAGTAACTGTTTACCTTATTGGAACCCCATTGTTCTCTGTGATTCTAATGAAACTACTAGGCCTATATCAATAGGGAATGAGGAAGCGTACACAATACAAATATGTATGTACCTGGCACAAAATTACTAAAATTACTAAAATCGATGCGTGGGAAACAATGACTGACGGGAAACTAAGCAGAACTTTCTTTTTGAACAGATTTCTCATCAATAAAGATCATAGTATATTCGGTCTCTGTAAATTTAAATGTAAGCAAATTGTAACTAATTGGCTTTTAACACTAAATTACGAGCAAACAGAAAATATTTTATCTATAATAAAGTAAAATCCGCATACACACTTTAAATGGCTGAACACACACAAAACAAAAAGCAACACTCACACGCATTTTCACCGACCCAGGGACACACTACATATTATGCTCTTTTACTATTAACAAACTTGTTTCTAATATATAAAGTTTAGACTCTAACGGTGTTAATGTGAGCAACCAGTGATCATAACATAAGCCTTTTTAATGCTTAGCTTGGTTGTTGGTCTGCTGTATGAAAATAGTGTAGGCTCTCTGTATAAATATAAGTTCTTGTGATACACTTTTGTGCTGTAAGATTTTATGAATAAATAAATTGTTTATGTTTACGTTATATTTATGTTTACTGTAGACAAACTGACACTTTTCCATAATTTTCGATTGATCAAGAATAAAGGGGGTGATAGATGTAGGTATGGGCGAAACAACGATGGTTCCTTGTGCGACTTAGGGAATCCTAAAAACTGCAGTGCCACTCGTGACTCAAAATCTTACTACTCACGCCAGCACCTAATTAACTTCAAGAATTGCACCAAACATGTTAAAGGAACACGCAATATGGCTATAGAATATTAAAATTTTGAAATAAGAGCTTTTAAAATTAATTCTTTGGCACAAAGTTTTTGTAAGAATGAACACGGAATGAACTATTTAGTAGACAAACATACATTTCCGGCATATATTTCTCTTTGTATGTTGAATTCTTTTCAACACTTTTTTAATGATTCATGGAGCAGACCAGACGTTATTCGTACAAGGCATACAACTTCTAATAAATATGTATAGTTGGAACTTAGTCAAACTAGAGTCATATAAACCCCGAGCCTACAAAGTAGTATATTTTCCTGCGATCATTATTTCGCATCGCCAACTCTTGTATTGGTGCACTATTTAAAAATATTCTTCAAACAACTCAGCGAAACGAATAGCACTAAGCCATAGTTAATTACGAAAGTTGGCCGAGAATATGGATTTAAAATTATGAGCTGCGGTTAGCCTCGTACGGACACTCGAGTTAGCTGGCCAGAACTGCAAATTGTAATGAGTTTTTAATTCCACTGTAAGCTAGCCATTCTGGGGCAAAGCACTCGTAGCAATATTCTTATTTCTGGTCTGTTTTGATTTATATATTTTACTTTTATCAGCTTAAATTGCCTTAGATAAGTACAAGTTAACTGGGATAACATTACTAGATAATTGTTAAGTACTTGGTCATAAAAATAAAGTGGTCATTTACTTGACTTTACATTACTAACTTTGGCCATGTCTCTATCGAATGATGATAAGAGGATTTTGTAGTAACTAATTTTTAGGGTTCCGTACCCGAAGGGTGCCAAACGGGACCCTATTACTGAGACTTCGCTGTCCGTCTGTCCGTCCGTCCGTCCGTCCGTCCGTCCGTCTGTCACCAGGCTGTATCTCATGAACCGTGGTAGCTAGACAGTTGAAATTTTCACAGATGATGTATTTCTGTTGCCGCTATAACAACAAATACTAAAAATCTAAAGAAATTTAATATTAAGGGGGGCTCCCATACAACAGACGTGATTTTTTTTGCTCATTTTTGCTCGATATTTTTTTAATGGTAGCAGGTAGACGCTTAAAATGTTCACAATATATTGAGTATATTATTTACTTAATAAATTAATAATTAAATTAAAATTAAATTAATATTTATTTTTTTATAGATAATGGCACGGAACCCTTCGTGCGCGAGTCCAACTCGCACTTGGCCGGTTTTTTTTACTTTCTAGGAGGTCGTACAACATAAAAAAATACAACAGTTATATTCTGGACTGCAACTGAGTAATGGAGAAGAATGTCTACTCTTCATGCCGAGCATTATCTAATCTACTTAATTGTAATGTTCTGTTTGCTACGTGTATACTTAGCAGCATATATCTCGTTATCATTACAAATAAGAGTTCACTTGCTTGCTGATAAGATAAAGGGTTCCGTGATACCCCAAGAAACCCATGACTGTAAACAATATTCCAGTATAAAACAAAACGAAACAATCACAATAAAAATAAGTGTCAATTACTGACTTGCTTTCGGTAGGTACCACTTATTCAGTAATACTTATGTTTAATTGTGATATCAAATGTTAAAAGTCCTAGCTATTTAAGTACTGAACCCATCGTTTGACACTTAAGTTGTGTGATAGAATGTTTATTTTTCTGTCAGATATGATAGTTTATTAATATATTACAGTCTTGATTCTAACTGTCTCCAGTAAGACGTCCGTCGTTCATTATATATAGCTCATATTAAAAGTACAACAAAATGTTTAGTTGTAACTAATTTACAAAAAAAACAAGGTTTGTTCATTTATATTCAGTACCTATTTCTAGATCTTGCAAACACAATTAATTACCAATATTACAAAGTAACCAATATTTTTTTGCAGATGTGGCTGCCTACTTTATATCTTCTAATTTTGTGCTTTGGTCTTGGTGAATCTGCTAAGATCCTGTATGTGTTCCCATTCACTGCACCGTCACATTACATTTCTCAAAAAGACTTGGCGTTGCAGTTGGCCCATAGAGGCCACGATGTTTACGTTCTAACTTCTCATGAGGAGAAGAAGCATCCACCAACATATCACCAAATTCTTATTGGGATTGACCATAAAACAGTTTTGGAAAAAATGAGTAAGTATTCAATGTGAAATAAAGATTTTCAAACCTTTTCTTGAGAGACCGATGTTACGTAAAGTTTGACCGGTTCAAAATGTGGTTCCAAAAGTGTCTTCATACTAATAAATCTATTAATCATTTTATTTCTTAAATGCAGTAAAAAGATAACGATTAATATATTAATTTAATGTTTGCACAATATGTATATTATTTACAATTATCTTCTAGATGGTGGAAGCGCCGAGAAACTAACAATGTTTGATTGGAAGGATATGAGTTTATTTACGATGCAGCAGCTTTTGTATAAAAGTGGACATTTTATGACCGAAGCCGTATTTAACTCAAGTGCAGTCCAAAAATTCCTGAAGGAGGACCACAAATTCGATCTCGTCATAAACGAGTTGTTCTTCCAAGAGTCACTTTACATGTTTGCTCACAAATACCAAGCACCACTCGTATTAGTGACCTCTTTTGGAAACTCTGTCAAAGGCAATTTCTTTGCAAGGAATCCCCTACAACTTGCTACTGTTTACCACGAGTATGGATCGTCAAGTGACCCAACCGGCTTTATAGGAAGACTACGGAATGTTATTTTCTTTGCGTCTGAGATGTTTTGGATCAAATATTCCTACTTACCACGCCAAGAGGAGTATGCTCGGAAATACTTCGAAGGTCTACCGGAGCCGGTACCGAGCTTAGAGGAGTTGTCAGCGAACGTTTCTCTTGTGCTTATGAATTCTCACTTCAGCATAGACACGCCTGCGGCATATTTACCAAATTTCATAGAAGTGGGTGGCTTGAACCACGTGAAGGCTACTAAACCTTTGCCCAAGGTATCTAATGTTTCTGACATTTCGATAAGCATAAATATATATTATTATTTATTTATGAAGAAAGAGTTTAGCCTTTATAGCTTTGAAAATGTAAATCTAAATTGTTATTTTCATTTCAGGATCTACTAGAACTTCTTGATAATGCTAAACACGGGGTAATCCTATTTAGTTTGGGTTCCAACGTACAGATCAGTGAAATGATTGAAGAAAGGCTGCTTGCTTTCCTGAAGGTATTTAGTGAACTCAAAGAGACTGTTTTGATGAAGTGGGAGATCGAGCCAAGATCAGACTTTCCAAAGAATGTTCATGTCAGAAAATGGTTTCCACAGAGGGATATTTTAGGTGAGAACATAAAAGCATGTGATATAAATTGGATCAAAAAGATGATTGTACCTACCTCTATCGAAGGGATTTATAAGTACCTTTATTACATTATAGTCTATTCGTGATAAGAATGCAGTAAAATCATCACTGTCCGGCGGCCTAGCAACGCCCCGTAACTAATCAAATCGTTTCCAATTATCAAACCAAGTTCACAGTGACCAGTTGAAGGCAAACTTTCGAACGCGAAGGTTGTATCCTGTCCTGTGAGTGTGTGTTAACAGATTTAAATTTAAATTTCACTGCATTCTTATCACGAATAGACTGTAGTTTAAACACAAAAGACTGTGTTCCTCGCCCATTCTAGGATTAAGGTAACCCTAATCTTAAATGCTCAAAATAAATAATTTCAACTATGTCTGAGCCAGCGTGGTGGAGTACGGCTCAATCTTACGCGCATCCGCGTAAAAGCCTGTGCCCCTCGGTGGGGTCATGAATGGGCTACATTTACTTATTACTTTATGGCTTTCACTAACAGTAAGTAACCTTTATATCTCTTTTATTTCAGCCCACCCGAACCTCAAACTTTTCATTGGCCACGGCGGCTACCTGGGTCTTCAGGAAACAATCCGCGCAGGAGTGCCTATACTGGGAATGCCTGTCTATGCAGACCAATATCTTAACATCCTCCAAACTAAAGAACGAGGATTCGGAGAACTTCTCGACTATAACGAGATAACCGAAGATGGACTTAGAACTGTGATGAATAGGATACTAGAAGATAAACGATACATGAAAAATGCGAAGGAAGTTTCTGCGAGGTTTATGGATAGACCGATGAGTGGCTTAGATACAGCTGTCTGGTGGATCGAGTATGTGATTAGACACAAAGGAGCCCATTTTATGAAGTCTCCTGCTCTGAAATTGAACTATTTCGCGTATCAAATGATTGATGTCTACTTGTTTTTGATAGTGAATTTGTTGGTCTTCATGTTTTTAGGTTTTAAATGCTGTACATTAGTGAAAAGGAAGATGTTGACCAAATCTATTAGAGGTATTAAGAGAAAACAAAAAAACAATTAGTTATTGCATTGTTTCTTTTTGTATCAGAATACTGCTCTCTGCGAAACATAATTATTTACTTACATAGAATCCTGCCAAAATAAAAAATCCATTGAATACTGCTTTAGTTACCTGTCTTTCTTATGTCAAATATTATTTTGCTCAGCTTGGATTTTGGGTAAAGGCCTGTGCCCCTCGGTGGGAAACTGGGGATATTAATGGGCTTTTACAAAATTTTCTTTATGTAATAATTAAAAACTCATTTAATGTAAATGTTTATTTATCATACACAATATCTAATCCCCTAATCAAGTTTACAAATAACACAGCACATTGTAGAACACAATCTGCCCTAGCTTGCACCTAATTAGTTAGAGTACCAGAATGGCCGTTTCGTTACCACTAGTGTAGAGTAAACTTTTTCAGTCGGAACTTAAAGCTTCTATCACTAAGATGTAAGGATGAAAGTCGCCTGAGTTAAATCTGTGTGTTTCTAACGTTGGCCAAGTTCTTTGCAACATTTGCTAGAAGCTTCAATTCTGTTTATTATTTAGGTGTAAGCAGTCTTAGTTCGACACCGGGAAAATTCCTAATTTGAAAATATTATGGTAATCTTTTCGGATCAGAGCGGGTAGGAATCTCAAAGAGTGAGTCAGAGACGAATTTTGATATCAAAAATTTATTTATAGAATCCTCTTTTGGCTTCCCTCAAATCAATAGCGATTATTAACATCATTAGAATTTTGATTTATTTTTCATATTTCTAATCCATCATGGAATTAAGTATTTTATCATCGCATTGCAATGTTTGTGTTGTGTTAAATGAGCCTTAACCTCCCACACTGCTATAACAGAATCCGTAAAGGATTGAAAATATAAAGAAGCAAAATTCTTTGTCTAATAATATCAATTATTCAATCAATTCAAATCAAAATATAATATAGATAAATGCACCTTATGAATACTCATTAAGTCATCAGGGGAATGGTATTTAGCTTACTCGGTCGCAATCTATTGTTAGAGCTATTGTTAGTTTGGCCCGCATGTATTAAAATACGCGAGTGAACCGATTACCCCTAACGCGTTGGTACTAAACATTATTATCATGAGAATTCGGTCCAAACGTACATTTTAACCTTTCTCTTTGCACGAAGAATTTAGCAAACCAGATGGATCAACGGTCACTACACTGTTGACTTTCAAATCAAATGGGGCAAGACAGCTGCTGCTGAGACATAACTGTAGTAATGCAATGAGTGCTAGGTAGTTAGGTACTAGTAGAACATAAGTTTATAATAAACTCAACTCAACTTCGAAAAAATGCATTTTATCAGAGATATTAAAAACATTATGACTATGACATTATAAGTCGCTTGGTTATAATTTATCATGCAGCATAAGACACTAAGCACGAATTTGCAAATAAACGCAACGATCTTAAGATTCCTGCTTAAAATTCAATCCAGACTTTCGAGAACAAAATATTTTAATAAAAAAACACGAAATCTTTTTCTTATTTCTCCCCTTTATTACCTCAAGTTTTATCTTTAATTCTACAGACGTGGCATAGGAACGCTGTGATTACGGGGGAGAATGGGGTGGAAAGGAACAGAAAGAAAAGTATAATGGAGTTGGCTCGCGGGTGTACCGTGTGCCCCGGTATTCCCAGTTAGGCCCGCTCATTGTTGTCATTCTTTCAACGTAATCAAGGGTCGTCGACAGATTGTAGCTTTGGCTAAAAGTGGCTATGGAAATGCGGTCTTATGTTTTCTTAGTCTTCTTCGCTGAACGTACTATTTCACTCAAATATACAAAACAAATCAAACAAAGCAACTTTCATACTTTTGATGTCATTTGAAGGCAGAGCAATGGAAATATAATAATTAAGTGAAGAATGTGTGAAGAAGTGTCGAAATCGTGTGATCTGCCAAAATTTGTTTCTAAAATCCACAATGTTTTTAACAGACCCATTCGGTTTACTAGATATCTCTTCTCTACTAAATAAAACCGCGTAAACCAAATGTAGTATTTTCCAATTATCAGAGAAAAAAGCTCAGTTTCATGTTAATGTCGTCCTTCGCAAAACCGCTCCAGTACCATTATTTTAACAATAAACCATCCGCGAACCCTCTTTTATTCGTCCAGTAAATCAGCTCAACAATCCAGAAACACCAACAACCAAATAGCAGTAGGTATTCCCGCTAATGTCCTACAGCCGTGCTGCGGTGAGCCAAACGTACCCGCAGTCCACAAACAAAGGCTGTCCCGTCCCTGCAAAGGTACTATGCAGCTACGAAGCCATGTGGACGTCTCTCCTAGTTAATTACCAACACTTGACACCTGCTGTCGGGCCGGCAACCTGTTAGCTAATTGACATCGGGACGTTTCGACAACCTAACTGGAGAACTAGATTAACCAGCAGTTTTCCTTTTAAGGGGAGGCTGATGGGATAGGATTAGGGGCGGATTAGTCGCTGAATCGCGTCTGCAACTTTGGTATGCCGAGTAGATGTGTAAATAAAATATGTTTATTGGCTTTTCCAGATTTATGGCACTGACTTCGCTGCGGTGTTCGTGGTTGCAGCGTTGTAGAAGATCAAGTTGGCATCGGATCAGGAAAGAAATAGATACCTTTTGAATCTTATGTCGTCAAAATAGACTGAAATTAGTGACTGCAGCAAACGCTAACGTCAACAAGTATTGGTGCATGAATAACTCTACCTAAAGCTCTACTATAACTTCATCGAGAGCTTTGCCTTAATTCGCTACTGGCGCGAAAAGGCAACACAGTTGCGGTTTAAAAATACAACAACAATACCGATACCGAACAAAAAACCTCGTTCCCAGCTACCTGCTGATAATTCGGCGCCGTAATAGATTTGGGCAAAAGCGGAAGAGAGTCAGCCATAAATCGCGTTGCCGAATGAAAATCCATTTTAATATATTCGAAAACGCGACAGCCGGGCGAATAAAAACTAACCAATGGAGCCTGTGACGAGAGGGCTCCACCATTTCCTTGTTTCCATTTAATTAAACCAGAAACTCCGGAGTCAGGACTGGGAAGTGCGCAAAGCGGACTGACTAAGCTCACTTGAAAAATGTTAGTTTAGCTTTGCAAATGAGATTAACTCTTCTGGTGGCTGGCGGGTGTCCTTTTTAATATCGCTTTTTGGGTAACTGGACGTTGTTCTGGAGAAGTTGGTTGATGGATTCGTGGAGACTTGGGAACTTCACTGGTGGAAAGCTCAATTAGGCTTTTGAAAACGACTTTGCATAGCGTAATAAAATTAGCTTTTAGAGCAAATAATGAATTTCGTAAATATCTCAAAAGTGTGAAAATGAGGAAATTTTCGAAATAAAACCTTTGGATTTCGTCACTCTCTCCTCAAATGTCGGATCTTACCTTCACCTCACGTAACCACAAACCCTTTCACCCTGCGGAAATAATCCCAGCAACCCAACACCCTCGCGTGCGATTACAAACTGAAAACTCTTTCCAAAAGGCACAGTCATTCCACGCCACATCCCTCGACATATTTAACGCGATTCGGGGCAAAAACCCCACAGGTATGTTACCTTAATTGGATTTGGTCGGCGACTCGGCATATGTTGAAATCCTGTAGGGCCATATTACATATCACCGTGTGCCGAAGACCGTTTGAATTTGAACAAAACCCGTTATGTCACAGACACAGGGCGAGGGTTAAGATTAACGTGGCAAGGTACAATTTTATTAGCAGTTTTTTTCCTCTTTCCGGGCGCACTGAGCTCATTTCCTCTCTTGTAATTTATCGCGTGCCACCGCGAAGCCGTGAAATTAGAAGAATAAAATAGCAGTCATAACGGCTGAGATGTTTCTATTCTTTTACGGGAGCTGATGACTGGGATTAAAAGGATAGACGATGTAGTAGATATTTAAGTATAGTTCAGCGGAAAGGACAAGATTGAAAATATCAGGATCAACCAAGTGGCAAAGTGCCTCCCAGATATTAAAACAATATTTGTGTTATCTCTTAATGACGCCGTTCTTTAATTAAAATGTCTATCTTTATTTAATATGTTCATCAAGAACTGTCTTAAATATTTAACTAACTATTGAGATATCTCTGTATAATTTAGTAAGCGATCTCAATTAATTCATTTTAAATACACATCCTACAAAAACCAAAAACAGATGGTACTAAATAATGGAAAATTATGTACAAAAGCGAGCTACTACACACCTGCATACACCCCAGTATGTGTAGTCGGATGAAGGAATCTGAATGCAGCTTTGTGAGGCTACATCTATCTCAGTGTATCGCAACTATCAATGGCAGAGTTGGACATTCATCTTTATTTGGCTAGCTCGAGCGGGGTTAACTCCTTTCTGACCCGCAAAAAATATTTGTATTAGAAATTGAATTAGCACAATATTTTTGCATATACAAGTAGAAGAATAGTGTTGAAAACATTGTGCGGATGCCCCAGTTGCGCGAAATGGGCTTAAAGTGGGCATAATTGTGTCCTACCAAATGTAAAAAGGCGTGATGCTTTGCTAAGTTACGTCAAATATTAGTAAAGATTGTTGCAGACAATTCTAAACAGTTTTTCAGGACTTCATTTTTAAGGTTAAAAGTAAAGCAGGGTAGATGTCATCCTGCGTAATAATCCGAGTAATCTTTAAACTCGGACCAAACCTTTCCGAAGCACTCAGGTCCTTCAACCTAACACCAAGAACCAAGAAGTTATTTTACACCATGTAAATAAAGAACGAGAAAGGGTGTCTACGACTGAGTAGACCAGTTCCGTAACTCTACCGCCCAAACTGTGGAGAAGCAATTTTCTTTATGCGCCGGCTCTGTGCTATTTGCTGAAAAGGGAGCGCTTTCAGCTCTACGTGATTTGTTGATCCACTTACCAATGTTCTGTATTAAAAGTATCACATTGCTTAGAAGGTAATGCACATGTTAAATAAGTAATGAGAGAATCATTCAACACCACTCATAGCATTAACCAGTTCAGTATAGAGTCATCTTAAGGTACCTAAATGAAACTACCTGAAGCATAAGAGGTTTTTTTCCAATAAGCGGCTGTATCGTTATATTATAGACGACGAAAGTATACGAAAAGTAAGCATATAAAGCAAGAAAGGAACACGGTCGCAGAGTAAGTTCAGAGTCGTCACAAGCTAACCTGGACTACCGGCAAACAATTCAACTAACAAATTAAAAATAGAACCTTTGGCAACTTCAAACGAGTTGTCACATTTCAAACTGGTAGTGTGTTTCGACTGAGGTTTCGACCGTATTTCGACAGTTCATTTTGACGCCAAAATTCAACAAAGAGTTAAATAAATACACATACTCCGAAAAATGTGTTGTATTTTATTTCATGTAACTCCCTGAATCTCAATTTTATTCGCTTTATCAGTTTAGCACCTTTGGTTTTTAACGTATTTCAATAAATGAAAGAATGAGTCCCCTGTGAGGCCGGAACACGGAGAGAAATCCACTAATGGACACATTGATAAAGTATCGGATAAGGGACTTCTTTAGCTGCGCAAAATGTATCCGTAAATAAAGCTCTTTATTTATATTTGGGGATAAAAATCTGGCAACTCCGGCCACAAAGAGGTAAAAAAATAATCCGGTAAGTACAATGTGTGGGTTTCCATCAGAAATCGTTAGTTATTTACAAACAAAACAAAAAGGTTTTATACTGCATTCATCCTTACTTGTAAAAATTTACAAATTTACAAATATTAAGCAAAATACTGATATTTCTAGTAAAGGGAATAAACTGATAGAATTGAATGATGAATGAATGAAATTGGCCTAGAAAAAGGGTATTTTGTAAAAAAACAATATTGATTCATTTAATTAACATTGACCCAATCTGTCCCAACTATATTATGTAGATTTTTTTTGCCTAAATTTTTACCACCGAGAACTTTACCCGAATTCGAGAAATCTATGAAGCCATAGTGCACCACACTGGCTCAGTCGACTGACGTCATGCTGTCGGCAGTCAGATGGAGTGGTGTCGCTTAGGTGGCCAACTAGTCGGTTGCAGAAGAATGTAAAATATTTTTTATTAAAATCTAAAGAAACATTGTGCCAGTGGTTTTTACCCGCACGGTGTATTTTCCGAGAAAATGCCCCGACATTCTGTGCAGCTGCTCAACGGAATTAACCTCAAAGTTGGGTCATTAATAATTTTGTTTTCGTGTAAGTGACGTCGGCTAATGTTTCAGTGGGCTTATTATTGGGAAATTTTGTAATGACTGTTAATATAACGACACGCCACGGCGCGGTCGCGGTCTGAATCACGCGAATCAACCTGAGTTCATTGCACTTATATTAAAAAGACTGTCGGATATTTTATAACTACTTATAACATTTTCTACGTGTAAGTGGTCAACAATGTAGGTAGAAAGTGATTAGAGTGGAAATCCTATCCTTCATAATCATCCAAATCCTTCGCTTTCAGGTAAAGTGAGCGTATAGTTCTCGTAGTTCTCTTTACTCGCGCGATTTCGATTACATACAAAATATGGTTTGTTAGAATAAATCTCTTGTAAAACATAAGCTTGGCTTTGTAGGTACATGGTCTATCTATTTATAAGTTTTTGTTTGTCTGTCTTGTGAATTTACAATAAAGAAATTACGAAATTACATATACAATTATTATGAAGTGAAAATTTCATTCTGGCACCCTTTGAAATGCTGTAATCCAAAGTAGCATACACTGTGTAAGAGAAAGCATACATTAAGTATAAACAAAATAAACATTGAAATACACAAGAACCCAAAACACCATTCGAAATACTCACGCCCGACGTACATGTTGAATCATCCAACAGATAAGAGCCACTTTTATCCCTTTCATGCTTTATCACTTGCAACCATTTTTCATGTCTTTGTTGGGCCCGCAATAGGTATTATAGTGACGTCAGACGTCTACGGTCCCTTCTAACAATTTCATGTTTTTTTGTAAATGTCTTCTGAAAACCTTCTCATGTGCACCCTAAGTAAAACACGTGAAGTTATAATAACTCTAATACATTTGATTTTTAAAAACACGGTGCGTGTAATTCGGGAATGAATTGTAACTTTAGAAGTTCCAAATTCGTCATTAGATGTCGTTGGCGAAAGAGGTAGTCATGCCAGTTATAAAATTAGGTCACAGTTTACTCTTTCAGACCCCTAAATTAAAACCCTGTCGAATCAACGCCTTCTGTCGCAGCTTTTAGAACTATTTTTGTTTCTTAATTAGCTGTCAGGAAATCCTCTATTGTTATGGTAAGGAGGTTCAATTATGCTTAGTTCTTAGTTAAACCGTCTCTCGCCACTTTGTGTACCACCCGTAGGAGCATAAGGCCGGTGTTATCGTTCTGTCTGCACGCGAAGGGTTAATAGCTGCACCGCAGTACCTATAGTCGTTGTTAATCTGAGTCGTTTGACTTCGTTTTATGAAGAACTATGCAACCAAGCACACCATTCAGCAACGTCCACCCACAGACTCCCATATCTGCGTAGCACAAAACGGTTCTGCTGAGATTGGCCGAGAATACGCTGAGAAAATCCAAATTTATATTTCCGGCTACAGGGTACCTTTCAACAGAACAGAAACGTCACACAAACTCATGAAAGTGAGGGACAAATGGGATGAACAACCTGTCATATACGTACATCCAGCATTTGACACTTCTATCGGCTTTTAACATAGCTAGATATAACCACTTAGGTGGAACATAGTGAATCCCTGAACCACAATGCCTTGTCATCATTTTTTATTCGCCATCGAAGGCTTGATATGCTCTTTGTGACATGAGAATATCAAATTATTGGTCCCTCTTTATTGAACCGATCTCATCTTAGCCCATAGAAATACCCCTATAATCTTATAGCCCTTGAGATGAGTTGCCATGTCGATTCGGGAGCCGTAATAATCCTGACTTAATTACTAAAATTTCATATTGGAAAGGGAATAAGTTGAGCTAATATTGGAGTTGGACTTTTAGAACCTTTGCTCGTATTGATTTTCAAACTTCCCGAAACCCGTTACGGGAGGCTCTGTTGGGTTTGTACATCAAACAAAACTCGATATTGTTTGTGAATGTAAGCATCCTTTTAAAACAAGAATGATTATTGCGTTTGTACCTACAGCCTAACAACGAAAGTCCTTAGGGCGTTTGTGCACTACAATTATTTTTCTGTCCGGCATAAGTCCGATTTTTTACGGTCCGATATGGCATGAAAAAACGGATGATTGCTTTGTGCAATTTTGCGTTGTCCGTCTTTACTCGGATCGGTGCGTTCATTGCTGTCATCTCGGACCGAAAAAAACGGCCCGAAATGGGAAAAAGTTAAATTTCGGACAGTAAAATTACGTACACAAACTAGTAATACAAATCGGGTTGCCGGCCAGTAAAACTACTTGGACGTTGTACCTAAAGGTAACAATTTGTCTCTACATTTTATGTAACAATCGAGGCAAAGAATACTAGAGTTACTTTTCCATACTAACATATATCTTAACGACATTGTAACGTCTATTCACAAGAAAAATCATATATGATAGATTTTTATTCATAAGGTCGATACCGTAAGAATTTTTGATATTATATTACATAAATACTGGCTGGAAATAACCTTCATCTGATAACGTCAAATAAAAAAAATGGAGTCTGTGACAATAAGCCTTTGCATTTTTACTCGGAATAATACCAAAGAAAGTCATTAGAATTTCCAATTAATCACACTAATATTATAATCGTGAAAGTTTGTGTGTGTGTTTATATGTTTGTCAGTCTTTAGCGCTGAAACGGCTGGACGGATTTAATTGAATTTTGAAATGTGTATAGATCATACCCTGACTTAAAAAATAGGCTACATTTTATCCCGAAAAATAATCACTGATTCCGTCGGATGTTCAAAATGCATCCATAAGAAGTTTTCATAAATCACTCACTAGATGGCGCTGCATGTATTTTACATCGCGGTATGGTTTGGTTTCAAGCTTACTTCATATATGCCGGCACTGACACGCACTGACTGAGGTTGTTCTGTTGATTTATTGCTAAAGTTTCTCTCTCTCTCTCTCTCATCTCGATAGTTGGTCTCTTTTGTCTTGATAATTACAACAAGGTATTCTATTTATAATTTCGGATAGGTTAAAGGTTAACTGTGGTTCTTTCGCATAGAATTGTAATTGGCATTGTAACTTTTTAAATTGAGAATGCCTCGCAAACGCTAGACAGCAAGAATCTTCTGTTCATGCTGAACAGCGGAGAATTGAGCAAGCGGCGCGTCAGGCAAATTCTCGAGCATCTGAAACCTCAGCGCAGGCTGATGCTCGACGTCACCGGAACGCTAACCGCATTGCATCTCAGATTGCTGCGGAGACACAAGAGCAGTCGGATGCTCGACGAAGGGATATGGCAGAACGTATGGCTTCTCAACGAGCCTCTGAAACACCAGAGGAGGCGGCTTCACGACGACAAGAGAACGCAGAGCGCATGGCTTCTCAACGAGCCTCTGAAACACCAGAGGAAGCGACTTTACGACGTCAAGACGCCAGCAGTTCCCATTGAAAGGGGCCTTTTCAATAACTATTAACAAGAGCCAAGAGCAAACATTAAAAGTGGCAGGCATTCATCTGGGCACCCCATGCTTTTCGCACGGGCAGCTCTACGTTGGCTGTTCACGTGTATCGAGAGCTAGAAATCTCTATATTTACGCAGAGAACAACAAATCTCGGAACGTTGTTTACAGAGACGTATTGCATTAGATTTCTGTCTCTCGGTGCATTTCACGACTGTTTGCGATACTCAACATTCTAAATGATTTAATTTCCGGACATGTGTACAAATATACTTACAACGGTTCTCTACGTTGGAATACCAGAAACTCTTACAGAATTATTTTTGTTCTCTTTTTTAAACACATCAGGTATATTACTACAAATGTGCACAATCCAAAGCATGGCGTAAATCCGACTACTACGCGGGCGAAGCCGCGGGTAAAAGCTAGTACAATACATATATTTTATAAGCCTTCAATAATAGTATGAAAAGTTGTACTGAAATTAATGGATTTCTTTGCTCTTTGGTGTTTATAGACGCGTTAGTAAGATGAGATATGATCCTGCCCTTGTCCTTTCTGTTTCTTTCCATTATTGTAATAATCTTTCGATTACGCTTCAGAAAACGTCAATTCTGAAACTTAGGAACAGTTTCTGAATTGGCGCAAAGTACCAGGAAATATAGCGAACTTTTAATTCTTTTTTTGACACGCCATGAGGGCATTAAAGATGTGACGTGATCGCGTGATATCAGCAACTTTTTTATTAATGTCACGTCATGCCGGCTGCCTTGGATGTCTAACTACCTGCTGAGTACGGGGAAAGATTGAGGAGTAAGCCAGGCCTAAGATACATATTGCATAAGGTTGCTGGTTTTCAATATAAAATATGAATTATATCAGTTCGTTGCTCCTCATAGCTACAGATTTATATGTATATCCTCCGGTTCACATCATACCCTCTCTTACAGCATTAATTGGTTTTGCTAAATGTCAACTGGAGTATTTTAGAACGCACTTTGATAATGTAAACGTCTGCATTGACGACACGTGTTCTGAAATGCATATGAGATTAATTTGATTTCATGCTCAAACATTATTGTTCCAATTAAATTTCCATGTGTGATGATGTGACACGTCCGGATTTAACTCGGATAGCATGTGGATATTACCATTATTTTGAACACCAAGGTGCAGTTAGAATTTCCCGGCGAATGTAGACTTGACACTGTAGTGGTGTGTGTAGTTGCATCTCTATATAACCAAAATATTATCAATAAATCTTCAGTTCATACTCGGCAGCCAGATCGTTTCAATCAACTCAACACCCATCCTGACATGGCGACCTTGCCAGGATTTAATTGTGATTGTTGTTCGTAGGCTCGTATGTGCCTTTCTTACATTCTGGGCATGTAAGCAATCAACGACAGCATTCCTCTGAGCCTTGGAAGATATCGCATGATTTTGATAAAACTGAAGGATTTTTATCGATGTTTTCACGAATTTTAAAAGACTTGATATTTTACTTAATGGTTTGTCGCGCCATATATATAAAAAATCTATTTATTTTAATTATTTTAATAATCCGCTGTGAACTTGCAGGAAAGTGGTAAATATTTTCTTCTTCCCGCGTATTTCTCCCACGTGCCAGGCACAACTAATTACATCCTTTGTTCTTAAAGGACTTATTCAGAAACGGATGAGGAGTTTATCCCGGTTCGCAGAATAAAGCTAACTAGCATGGAAAAAAACCTTTGGAGCGAGCTTACAAGGAATAGCTGGAGTCATGAACTTTCTGCGATTGGAATCAGGTTTATTATCTAGCTGGAAGACAGGATAAAAAAGTGCCAGATATATCTTAAGATATATTTTTTTTTATTATTTCCTTCAGTCAAAAACCCTCCATCAACCCGCACTGAGCCAGTGTGGTGGAGTATGGCTCAATCTTACTCGTATCCTCGTATCGGGACATTAATGGGCTGCATAATATTATTATTTTGTATCTGAGTTTACGGTTCCCGGACAGTGAAGACCGGGAGGTCCTTTTTGTAGGATTGCGTGGGGACATTGGTCCAATGCGTAGAGGCCCCTTTCAGACAATTTATTGAATACAAATATGGATTGTGGCGCACCCGTTTTTATTATTATTTAATTATTTCCTTAGAGAATCCGAGCCAAATAAATTATTCGTATTGTCGTTTACCGGTTGATAGCATGACGGTTTATAAAATAATGCAAGTATCTCGTAAGTTCAGAAATAAAGCTTTCAGTGAACTTTTATGTAGCTTTCGTATCTTTTATTTTTATAATTGAAATACATATAAGTCGTAAGGTAAAGTTAAGTAAAATAGGACCACTTAAGTAATTATTAAATAGCTTTAATTTAAGAAATAAAAAACATTCGACTGGCGCGACTGCTAGGTGCCCATTTTTAATTCCTAAAAGGAAGAAACCGAGAGATTTTAATGAGAGATCAGATTTTTCAATTATCCCGTTCTTTGCGAACTTTTACAGGAAAATTTAGCATTGGCTTTGTAAATGGACGTTTTAAATATTTGGATCTAAAGATCTGTCTGCAGCTACGATAAACACTCTTTTTTGTTAATCAATTGGGAAGCCGAAATTTTCTTTTTTAATTTGTGTCACCACCAATCCGATGAATATATATAACATAGAGTAACTTATATACTTTTATGTTTTGAGGATGCTCTACTGTTATGTTTTCACGTAAATATAATGTGTTCTCAGGAAAATTACAAATGAACGCTGATCACTTAAAAAAATACTTTTAAAACTTTGATGTTTCAATTTCTTATATGAAATGATAGTCACGAATTATAATATTGAACATTTCAGATAAAACTGAGAATATAGCTGTTGAGGAAGAAAAAACTTGACTAAAGTTAAATAAATCCATGGTCAGATTTTCTGCAACAGGAAATTACTTCTATTTGGAATCCTTCACAAATGATGCCCCAGTACCAGAGCTCACTCGCGAATCCGTGACTCAGCACTTTGACAAGGAAACGTACTTAATTTAATCATTATCTAAACCTTTAATATCACTTCCATGTTCAACAAAAGTGTGAAGTGAATTTTACCCAATTTGGATAGAAGATTTCCTCGCAGCCTCGCCATTTCTCGAATATAAATGGCATTAGACTGAACAACATTAAAGGTAAAATGGCAAACACGAAGAAAACCTCACATCAAAGTGAGCTTAGCAACTCCGGATTATTGGATTTATTTATTTTCAGCTTTGCACTCGGGGATTGACGGTAAAAGTACCCTTGCCTTACATTAGGGAACGTACCCATACCACGTGACCATTTTAGGGGGAGGAGGGGGTTCTTCAAGGTACCACGCTAGTACAAAATACGTGGTTACGTAAATACAGTGGTTACGCAGGGGGAGGAGAGGGGTCAAAAACAGCAAAAGAATTGTCACGTATAGTATAAGAGGTCGTTCCCTTACGTACTTTACGCTACAGGCCAGCATATTGTATCTGTTTCATGTTACATTTGATTCTTAACAAGTCAGAACACTAGGATGCAAGCTCAAATATGCCTGTTGGGATCTAGGTTCTAATATTGCATTCATATGTATACATTCTGCCAGACGACAGAAGAATCACCAGTGACTTATCTAGATTTGCCAAAAGATCGTTGGTATCAACATTCATTGTTTAATTGTCATCAATTATTATTCCTTTTTCTTCAGGGTGTTTTAGAGTGGTTTTTAGGGTTCCGTACCCGAAGGGTGCCAAACGGGACCCTATTACTGAGACTTCGCTGTCCGTCCGTCCGTCTGTCTGTCTGTCACCAGGCTGTATCTCATGAACTCTGGCAGCTAGACAGTTGAAATTTTCACAGATGATGTATTTATGTTGCCGCTACGTTAACGTTTCGTAACTTATTTATCTACTTACTGCTATTAGTTTCCATCCATTTGCATCAGCGAAGAAGATTCCTGCCATCGGTGTATGGTGCACTCTGAAATAGGTACCAAAACTGGTAACCTTCACCCACTCTAAGAATAATTCTGTGATATAAGTAGGTGAAATAGCAGAATGATCTGGTATCCATAGAAACCTTTGATTGAATCAAGTGAACGCTATCGCTTTCCGCAACACTGAAAAGGGCGAGCGTAGAGTCAAATCGATCAACGGTTTTGTTCAGATGTTTGATGCAGAGAGTTTCTACTTTTTGCTAACAAACGTTTGTTTGTTCAAACGAACATGACGCCATCGCAGTGTTTTGTTGACCATTGCGCGGATTGCGGGCTAGATACTACACGTGGCAATCGACAGTTATTGTCACTTTATTTTGTTGCCATGAGCCGAGCTGCCTATGTTGGATTAAGAAGTGTGATCGATCAACGTATATGTATATTTATGGTTCAACATGTATGTCATCTGCCATCCAGTCTTGAAGATTGCAGAAACAAAACGGTTTTAGCAAGAATTTGTTGATACCTCTTCACTTATCTCCTGGCCGAAAAATAAAAATATTTGCCATTAAAATTAGGGGAAATTTAGTTTTAATTTCCTTGCAATAGACATTAATTGACGTCTTGGTACCCACTTTCAAAGTTTGTTCGGGATGTGCCGTTCTGAGACACAAATTGTAAGTTTAGTTATACAATTTATGTATCCGAGATATTCGTGACTTCAGAAGTGAATATTAATGAGGAGAGACATGATGACCGCTCTCCCAATTATTTTCTAACCTTTTCTTAATTTCAGTAAAATCCGAGCCGACGACCCTTGAAAACCTTATTTTTTATCGTATCGGTGAGAGATTCTGCCCATTTACTGAAATTTATGTGGATTAGATATTATTGACAATAAGTATTTTCAAGATGTCATCAAATTAGGACTAGCAGATCCAGCAGGAAGGAGGAGCAAAAACCGGTATACTTACTTTTAATTTGGATTTGATTTGTGAATTGGTGTTGAACAACTGGCTTAAAGTGAGCACTATTATTATTGGCCTCTTTCATCTCGTATGCAAAAAGACGAGATATTTAGGTTTTGATAATTTACTCCCTCTCGAATAAAATTTGAAGTTATAATCAAAATTTCATTCGAAAACCGTTATACTAAAAAATAGTACATAACAAAATGGTATATTATCGTTCACCTAAGACTATCAGAATAACCACCGGGTAAAGTGCTTTTCACTGCTTTTCTATCCGCCCATTTTGCCGCTCAGTTCTGAAGACATAGTTTTAATTGGAACGCTTCCGACTTACTTAAAGGTCTCTTAATCGAATTTTGCATTTTAAATTAATAGCACTTAATTTGAAAGCCAAAATGGCCTCACAATTATGAATATCAGATGCAAGTCAGTAAAGATCAAGCATAGGCAAGAAAGGGAGTCGTGAGGATTGTGTGCGGGAAAAAAGCCAGCCAATGGGCAACTTGACAAGAGTAATGTGCATGTGTATGTCGGCGCCAATCGTAGAATCGGGCACATCATGATGGGCCGTCATTTCCCCCGCCATTTCATGATATGCCCAAGCAATTGCTGGGCACATCATGATGTGGCGGGTTTTAACGAAAACAAGTCTTATCAAAAGCATTTTTATTTCATAATTTCATAATTTCTTTATTGCACACAAAAAGTTACATAGGACAGTAAAAAACATAGAAAACGTGTACAAAGGCGAGCTTATCTCTAATAAGAGATCTCTTCCAGCAAACCAAATAGGGATGAGACAGGTGGATTGCTGAGCAGGAGTAGACCCATGTGTACAATACATATAATTATTACTTACAAATCAATAGACTACATAAACTAGTGCATACTTATATAAATAAATATGAAATATATTTATATAATATATATAAACTAATAAATACTATACATACATACTACCTATAATTCTATTCAGCACTACGTGATGTTTTTTGTGTTATACATGTCAAACGAACAGAAATACTATTCGGGGTCTTCGCTACGCTTGCCCCCTTTAGTCTTCATATAAGCTACAGCAGTGTTTGCCTTAAGAGATTTTATCGTTTCATGATATTTCACGTTTGGGCACATCATGATTCTTTGCGATTTTTAATAAATGTTTTATATCTTAAAAACTGCTTATTATATTTTGTTCAAACCAATTTTCATCGAAAGTTTATATTAAGATACACAGCACATATTTTTTATAGATTTGTCACTCTCTTACTTTAAAAGTTAGAGGGGGGGGGACACAATTTTTTCCACTTTGGATGGGTCTGTCTCTTTAAAGATTGACTTTGAGGAAAAATGGTTTTAAAAACCTCTACTTCATTTTTGAAGACCTATCTATAGACACCCCACACATGTAGGTTTGATGAAAAAAAATTGGTTTCAGTTTCATGTATGTGGAGCCCCCCTTAATTTTTTTTTTTTCAGTTTTTGTATAAAAATCGTAAAGCGGTTCATAGAATACATCTACGCACCAAGTTTCAACTGTGTAGTCCTAATAGTTTTGGAATAAAGTTGCTGTGACATACGGACAGACGGACAGACAGACTTGACGAAACTGTAAGGGTTCCTTTTTTCTCTACGGAACCCTAAAAATGTCAATATTGTCGTATAGGCTTTCAAATTCTAATGGGCAAGAACTGCCCCCCAGGTCTTACGTGTTCAGTGTTCCTATTCGATTTCAACTGCTCAAACAGAATTGAATTTTGATCAAATGCACGGGAATTTCTATAGAGCATTACCAGAGTATTCTCTCAATTTTACCCGCATCTTGAGTATAATTCGGTTCCCGTCTCATCGGGGTTTTGTTTATTATAAATTTATGCAGCGGGCGCGCCTGTGTTTGCTATTCAAAAACCGTTCATCGGTCGAATCCCAAGCCTCATAAGTAAACGAGGATTTGCGGAAAGCGTTACCTACTAACTTGCATTTATTTGGTATTTTGTGAACTTTTTTTTTATATAATATTAGGTGCCGCTAGATCTTGATTAACGCTAAACTCGAGTAAATTTTGGCAACTCTATACAAAATATAGAAATATCAAAGTTTACTTATGAACTCACGTTCTCTAGAGTGTCATAGCTGATGTTAACATTTCAACCTAAGTAATATTATAAGTAAGAAAAAGTGATTAAGTTTGAATGCTTCAAATGGAGACCACGACCACGGGACTAGATTAGAAAATAAATTTCCATGATGTAGTTCCGTTGTCTCCCTAATCTGACCCCATTCAGTGAGGACAGAGGCGATGGGTACAACGGGACTAAAAGTTAATTATCTTATTACTATTTTGATTTCCAAAATCATGGGGGACACGGATTAGGGGGACAACGGGACTACACCATGGGAAGTTGAAATCTCTTACTAAAGATAAGCTTGCAATTAAACACAATTTTTTGTATAAGTAACTGTTTCTTTTTAATATCTGTGTGCAATAAAGAAATTATGAATAGTTATTAAGTTATTTTCTGATCAAGTCGTGGTTTCCATGACAACGGGTCTACACGATTCCCATTAATGATCGAGATAAATGAGCATGACCCATTCTTATTATTGAGCTACAGTACTGTTTTTGTGACTTTTCAAGGGCATTTTTAACCGACTACCCAAAGGAGGAGGTTTACAATTCGTCCGGATATTTGTTTTTTATTTTTTTTATTTTTTATGTATGTTCCCCGATAGCGCCTAGACGGATGGACCGATTTGGAAAATTATTTTTTTGTTTGAAAGGGTTTACCTTCCCATTGGTCCCATTGACACCAGGTCAGGATCTGATGATGGGATCCTGGAGAAATCGAGGGAACTCTTCAAATATTATAGGCAGACCTATAGTGATTTTTGTGTTTTTCATAATAACTCGTGCAAATGCACATGGTAAGCATAATATTGTGATGCGGAACTGCTCATGAAGACCACATATGGCCACTAGATCTGCTCAATACTAGGTACAAATACAATGCGTGGCTGGCGGGCAGGCAACGCATAACCTAAGCCGGTGGACCTATGAAACTTTGTACAGAGGTTCCTTAGTAGCGTGGGGTAGCACAGTGATGGGATTTGACAAAATTAATTCCCCAAGGGGGGGGGGGGGGTAAGGGGGTACAGTTTGTATTAAACTCAATCTAATCAAATAGGGTTTGTGGAAGTCGGTTTTTTCTAAAGTTTACTTTTTGTTTCAATTATATTAATTTTGCTCGATAGAAAAGTCTCCTGAAGTTGCCAGAAAATCTGTCTGTCACAATTTTTTTAACGACTTCCCAAAGGAGGAGGTTTACAATTCGTCCGGATGTTTTTTTATGTATGTGCCCCGGTAGCGCCTAGACGGATGGACCGATTTGTTTTTTTTTTTTTAAAAGGTTTACCTTCCCATTGACACCAGGTCAGGATCTGATAATGGGATCCTGGAGAAATCGAGGGAACTCTTCAAATATTATAGGCAGACCTATAGTGATTTTTGTGTTTTTCATAATAACTCGTGCAAATGCACATGGTAAGCATAATATTGTGATGCGGAACTGATGATGAAGACCACACATGGCCACCAGAACTGCTCAACAGTAGGTGCAAATACAATGCGTGGCTGACGGGCAGGCAACGCATAGCCTAAACCGGTGGACCTAGAGCCATGAAACTTTGTACAGAGGTTCCTTAGTAGCGTGGGGTAACACTGAAATGGGATTTGACAAAATTAATTCCCCAAGGGGGGGGGATAAGGGGTTACAGTTTGTATTAAACTCAATCTAATCAAATAAGGTTTGTGGAAGTCGGTTTTGTCTAAAGTTTACTTTTTGTTTCAATTATAGTCTTACTAATCGTCAGTCTTATGTACCTACAGATCTAGCTAGAGACCCTGAAAGATCGTGTAAGGTCGAAACAGAAACTCAATCAAAACTTTGCTAATAGTAGCGAGCCAACAGTAAATCTATCGGAGTGGTTTTGTCTCACATTACAGTTTGTTTGTTTTTCTGATTCACCCTCCTCCAGAACGCGTCAGACATTGGTGGCGGTGGGAAAAACATTAAATTACACAATGAAAATAGTCTGATAGATGAATTAACATATGTTTAATCGCCTTCAAGGAAGATTTCTCGGATCGATTTTTTGTTTTGTTACCTCGATCATTATTTAAACAGTTTTTGGAAAATTAGGAATCGGTCCTGTTTTTGCATAAAAACCTGAAAAGAATGATATCATCCAGGTAAACCAAATAACGTATTTTTGCTTTTGTGTGACTCTTATGGTCAAATAGTGTCACTGAGATATTTCATTTCATTTATACTTTATTGCGCAAAAACATAAAAAAAACCGGCCAAGTGCGAGTCAGACTCGCTCACGAAGGGTTCCGTACCATTATCTATAAAAAACCGCAAAAAAACACGTTAATTGTATGGGAGCCCCCTTTATATTAAATTTATTTTGTTTTTAGTATTTGTTGTTATAGCGGGAACAGAAATACGTCATCTGTGAAAATATCAACTGTCTAGCTACCACGGTTCATGAGATACGGCCTGGTGACAGACAGACGGACGGACGGACGGATATCTTGAGATTTTAAGGTACTTTCCCTCCAGGGCCCATTCGTTTGTTCCACCCTGTATATGTGTGAACTGTAACTGTATTTTTCATTAAATACCCAAAAAGTTTTGTTCAAATTATCATCTTATGTCAGAATAACTTTGTAGCTAGTTGAAAAATAACATTTGAATTGATTCAAAGAGGAGGCAGTCGCTCACGTCCGAAGGAATTACTTGGAACCCACAGCCCTTCACGTCCTTCCCGGGTAGTGCTAACGAGCGACAAATCATCATCATCATAGTCATCAAATCATCTCAATACATTATAATTTCCAGGTTCTCAAAGGAGAACCTGACCACTTGACACTGGCAAAATTAACCTCAAAAGAGGTTAGGACGCCATTAATAAAAAAAGAAGAAGAAGAAGAAGAATTGATTCAAAGCTTGCCGCGCTTTTAGGGCCTTTAGTACCTACTAAACGCCGCCGTAAGCAGCACTGTCTACAACCTACTGGAAAACGTGAGACACCCATCTACAATTTCCGTACAATGAGGTTCACTCACTCATTATGTCAATGTCATGCAGACTGCAAAACATCATTTCAACGCACCAAAGAGTATTTAATTAAAACATCACTGGCAGCCAAACTTGAAGTGGCCAAAAGGAAAAAAATAATTTCTGAGCTCTGAGATTTGTATGAAAACAAAAGTAATTAAAAACTATTAATTTTATAATTATAGGAACGGCATAGGAACGGAAAGACTAGACCTCGTTGAAGAAACAATTTTCCTTGGAATCACTATAGACTCGAAACTTCAATGGGGTCCTCATGTAACTAGTCTCTCACGAAGACTTAGCTCAGCTGCTTATGCGGTCAGGCAAATCAGACACATCACAGATGTAGGAACTGCCAGATTGGTTTACTTTAGTTATTTCCATAGTATTATGTCTTACGGAATACTGCTTTGGGGGAGAGCGGCAGATATAAACACAATATTTGTCTTACAAAAAAGGGCCATTCGGGCTATCTATCAACTAGATGCTAGGCAATCACTAAGGGACAAATTCAAAAATATCAATATACTTACTGTTACCTGTCAATACATTTATGAAAATATCATGTATACCAGAAAAAACATTTGGTTTATTTTGGTGGTTTGGTTTATTTAAGACTTTAGGTCATAATCATAGTATTAACACTAGAAATAGAAATAAGATTGCTATGCCCGCGTTCAGACTCAGTAAGGTTGCTCACTCTTTTATGGGAGTATGTGTTAGTTTTTATAATAAAATACCTAATGAAGCAACGGACCTACCAGAAAGGAGGTTCAAAAACTATGTCAAAAACGGCCTATTGAAGAAGTCATATTACAGTGTAAAAGAATATTTAGATGACAAAACTGCATGGTCTTTACCATCTCAGCGCACAGAAATCCAAAGAGGGGCGATGGACTGAGTCAGTACGTCTCTCCTCGGTGTATTTCCTTAGACTTAAGTAGAAATACATAACATTGTATTTTTAAGGCTCTGATATTTTAAAAGAGGTACGGGGGAGGTTTCTTGCCCTTCTTTGCTCCATCCCTAAGCCCACAACTTCCGAACGGGCGGTAGTATACAAAAATATTAATATTATATTGACGTTGACTAAGTAATATGTATGATTTTATGGTCAATAAAATTTTTGAACTGAACTGAACTGATTATTTTCTAAAAGTTCTACAGAATAAATAGAGACGTCGTAATTCATCAATGAATATTTAAAGTCTTTGTAGAAATCTGGGGACGACATTGCCATATCATTTAAATTTAGTTTCATTAAAAGAAGGCTTACCTACCAAAACAAAATGGCCTTGGTATAAACTTTTCAAGCGTGTTGTGAAGACGTATCTTGTACCGAGACCACTTTAAATTTATAATATCTCTCGTATTTCAGTATTTGTGGTTGGTGCGGCAACAGATATACACATTCTGTGAAAATTTCAGCTTTCTAGCTATTACGGTTCGTGCAGGCGGACCCGGTGACAGACAGGACGGACGGACGGACGGACGGACAGACGGACAGACGGACAGCGAAGTCTTAGTAATAGGGTCCCGTTTTTACCCTTTGGGTACGGAATCCTAAAAAACACGTTACACATTGTATAATATTGTAACATAATATAACACATATTTGTTAAAATTCTTGCTATTTGTGAAGGTGGAAACACTTTATATCGACTCTCAGTCACTATCTTCATTACGCATTAGTTTGTTTGTGTAAGTGATTTGGTGTCTATAAATCAGAGTGAAGTCATGGAATTCTACTTGGAATTTGCTCGACCTTTACCGAACATAAAGTCGCCGGGTTTAAAATAATCTACGAGGAAGTATATGTCAATTTGTTTCTTTCTAAGCATCTTCGGCCTATAATTATATCCTGCAGGCTCTCTTAATGTATGGTTGGTGTATGACACATTAATTAAATGTATTCCTTCTTGAGTCGGGATGGTCATCGAATACTTAATCAGACTATTAAGTAGGTACTATTAAGAAAGCAAGACTATACCAGTAATAAATATCTTCGATGGATGGATGAACTTAATTAGAATCCCTTTCATGCACACACTGACATCACTCGAGAGGATTTGGGTCACGTCCGCCGTATGGGCTGAGCTGGCAGATTTCGCGCTAATAGCTATTTGATAACGTTCGGAAAATCATTAAAATAAGCCTGTGTGTAATTAAAACCATCACTGAACAGTTGGAGTATCAAAAATTTTTACCAATATGGATGTTTAATTACTGGGTGCAAATTGAGTCAGATTAATTATATCAAAATTAAAATTCAAAGTTATTGATTTTCTGTAGATATTTACAAATACAGGGTGACATTTAATTAGCTAACCATATTTCGGGGAATGATAGTACCCATCATTGTGAACAACTTTCCCTATGAAACATATGGTCTCAAACGAAAAAAAATTTTAGGTCTCCCATAGTAACTTGAAATCAGCTGATCGAGGCAATGTACTGGGGGACGAAAAATGTTTTTCATTTGCGACCATAAGTTTCATAGGGAAAGTTGTTCACAATGATGGGTACTATCATTCCTCAAAATATGGTCAGCTAATTTAATTTCACCCTGTATATTTAGAACACGTTATATTTTTGCCTTTTCTCTACGTCGGACCACAGTGGGAGAAGAAGAACACATAAACTCCCACAGATTATTTTTTTGATCTCCCATATATTGTTTATACACTATGTAGTATTTTAATCTGAGGCATTTATTCTAGTGGGAAGTAGCAGCAACTTATTCTAAAACACAGAGTTCGCCCTTTTTTAGGGAGTAGCGATACATCCCTTGTTTACTTTGCTAAACAAGTTTCTATGTACAAATCTTTTTGAAAATAAACGATTATGATTATGATATATTCTTAACGTCAAAACAGAGACGAGCGATGATAATTATTTGTGAACAAAGGATAATACAGGAAGAAATCAGGCTATAGATTGTGTGACAGTGAGCATAACGTATTCAGTAAAGAAACTAATAAAATCTCATTCTCTTTCCCTTCCATGAAAAATCCCACCTAAAACTATTTCAATAAAAAAAATGGGAAACGACGTGAAATCCTGCTGCGTCACTGCATGCTTTGGCCCGTAAAATGACCTCATTTTTCTATCCAACTACAAAGCGATTTCACGACCCAACCGGCTCGTTTGGTTTCATGTCCGCTCTTTTATCGCGATCCAAGATTATATAATTGCGCCCAAAACCATTATAAAACTTTTACGCGTGTCAGGGAAAGGCAATCGCAAATATAAGAGAATGTTTTTTTGCCGCTCGCTGACGGCCTATATCTGACGAGGAATTCCTTATAAACGTTGCATCTGTTGGTACTTGGGGTAGCATCTTCTTGTCAGTATTGTAACAAACTTTGAGACAGGTTTTGAACTCCTGAAAGATCCTTTAAAACTAAAACCACCA
The DNA here is from genome assembly GCA_963457715.1 of Argyresthia albistria. NCBI lineage: Eukaryota > Metazoa > Arthropoda > Insecta > Lepidoptera > Argyresthiidae > Argyresthia > Argyresthia albistria. Next base: position 6,539,658 of record OY735266.1, on the reverse strand, counting down.
CATGTATGTATGCCTGAATAATCATTTACACATACCTCTTATGACGCCGGATTAAAGGCGCTTGTCGACTGCCACATCTGTAGTGAACTAAAATAAACATTTTGAGCAAGTGTGTTGTGTTGACCGGGTCGTAAGTTCGTTCCCTCAGAACACCGGAGTTTGCAACGAAGAATTCGCTACGAGAGGTCTCAAGTTCCGGTTTAAACTTTGCAAATGACACCGAGGAGACCGCGATAATTCACAGGCTAATGTCGAAGTTGGGACTTGAAGAAAATTTTTACTGAAAGAAGAAAAAAAACTCTTGTGGTAAAGAAAAAAAATCTCGTGAGAGGTTCTTTCGTCAAGGAGCCGTGGCAAAGACTTTTTCTAAGAAACTGTGGATTTGGAGGTATTTTTATGTACCCTGGAAATCGCCAATTATATTTACTTTTATATCCTTTGCCTCCTGAGCCTGGCCGTCCAGATTTCACCAGACCATCACAAAGTTGGATAAAGCAACTGCACGGCATAATTTTAGTCCCTGTCACTATAAAAACCACATGTGCCGCTGTGGACCTATTGGATCTGAGTAAATTTATGCACTCGTTTTAATATAACATCCTCCTTTTTAGTTTTATTCGGGTCAGTAATCGCCAGTACTCTAATCATATTCTTGCCCTCCAATGAGGAATGCCCTTACCTCTTTAGGACTACTATCTACATAAAGCATTTTTAAATAGGTACTCCTGTCATGCACACGACAGTTTACACTCCGTCCACTACAACATGAGTGTACTTAGTAGAAGGCATTAAGCTGCCTCATTCCCAGTCCTTCTATACTGACCTTTCGTTCGATACGAACGCGATACTCTCTATCGAATTTTCAAGGAAGGAAGGAGATAAACTGCGTCTCACATTAGGCGGACAACAACACACATGTATCGGGAGTCGTTCGCAAACACCTAATACGGAGGCATTTGTCAACTTCACATACAAGCTACTTGGGCACTCGAGTCGGACATAGGAGACTCTTAGGTAAGACACCCTCTTGCTTTGCTACGTATATAGAAACCTTAGTAGGAAGATTATATTATAACCAGTGATCGGAGTAGGCAGAGCTATTTAGGTTCATTGACCGCAAACATTGATATTATTATGGATAATCCATGGTATTGGGACTGATACTCCGGGTTTTAATAAATATAATTGTTTTTATCAATAAGTATAAAACATGGTTTATGTAAGGCAATAAGCGCATGAGCGACATTGTAAATTTTATATCAGCAACACGTTGCCAAACTTTTTTCCTAACGTGCGACGTTGCCGCTTTGTTGAAACTCGTCGTGATATCGCCAAACAAAAACAATAGCGGGGTGTTCCTCGAAACGAAACGAAAACAAGAGTGACCCACCTGTTTTTGTCTCTTTCTGCACCACTAGAATTCAATTCAAATCCCGAGATTCGGGGAGTATCCATATTATTCTTACATATGGCAAGTACATAAAATAGCTCTGCCTACTCCGATCACTGATTATAACATAGCAATATAGTAGTTGGCCGGTGATATTACTAACACTATACTGATACATACGTGTACGAAAATAATAATGATTAAAGGGTATAATAAATATGAATTTGCTTTTTGATAAAAGAAAGTCGTAAATCGCGGCATATCAATTGTTCCTATGCCATCCCGTATGGGAAAAGGCGTGACGCTATGTTGTTGTTATGAGTCGGGGGCACAGCAGTGCCGCTATCAAGGTAAGTCATGCTTTTTCTCCCTCTTTCCTTTTCTAGACCCGTTTCATCGGATATTGTTTACCATTTTGTATCTTTTTTACCATGTGCTCTACAAAATGACTATCTTAACTATTTTATTAAATACCGTAAGCTAGCTTAAGGACTTTAATTATTCTGTATGATGTAAGCATAAGGGTAATCCTGCGGAATTTACGGGTGAGTCAAAGCTTAATGTGTAAATCCCAGCCGCATAATGTATGTAATAACATAACTTGTGCGAAATAGTACTCTAATTACTTAGATACAGTAAGCGCCAAGATCACTGTGAGTGACCCCTTTTTCACGTATTGCATAAGAGAGAGAGAGAGCCAGAGAGAGAGAGAGAGCTGACGTTCGCGAACTGTTACAAAATTAAGTACCTACTGCCATGTTGTGAGTTAGCCATATTACAGTACGGGGCCTATGTTTTGGCACGTCGAGTCTCGTCTCGCTCTCTTTCTCTCTCTCGCTAAGTCAAACCATTGTCTATGGTCAAACGCCGCCGAGTACTCGGTCATACTCGTGCGTGGCACCTCGGGTCCCGTCCCGACGACGTGCCAAAACAAAGGCCCCGTACTGTACATTAGCTACGTGGGTAGGTTTCTTAGAAAAAATAAAAGTATCATAAAAGTAATTCTCCTAAAATATGTTTCCACGAATACAAAAGTCCTATTACAATAAAAAGTGACTGCGGATCTCTTAAAAATAATAAGGAAAAACTCCACGAAAGAAAACGCCTGATTTGTCAAAAGATTTACAAGCAATATTTATCCACCAGACCTTTACAAATTTGTTATGCAAACGGAAGCCTTACACTCCTTAATTATTTCCCAGGCCTGTCTCGGGACTCAAAGACGTTGTAATATTTTACGATGCAATGTAAAATTCCCGTTTCAAGGGGTTTTTCAGAGATGTTATGAAACTTAAAATCTCAATTTGATGAAGTGTCTTTACAAAGCCACTTGTCGTTAAAAACGATATAACCAGAGTAAAAACATTGGCTGGTACCGTTTTTACAACGCTCTTGATAAATTGGCGAGGGAATCTGATACGAGCCGAGTCTACAACCACAGAGAAATTGCTGTCCTTAACTGTATCCGTGAAACTGTCCCGTTATCTCTTAGAAGAGAAATCAAGGCGGATCTAAGGATTACACACTTTCCGACGTACCGTTTTGTCGATGCGCCGAAAACTTCTCGATAAAAGATATCCTAAGCTCCCCTAAAAAACTTTCAAACTTTCCACCACTTTCACTTTTCAAAGGAATAAAATGTACATAGGAATAATAATGCCAGCTTTTCATACCTACAATACATCTGTAAGCGTGTATGTTTAGGCACTTGTGTATTTACGTTGTAAAAGCGAGCCTTGTCAAATATACTTATATAATTCCTTCAGCCAAGTTCAAAGTGACGGTCTGATATTTTTTCGGAAACTTTGTGCAAACATCAATCCTTTTACTCATTGGTATTCCGGGTATATGGGCCGAATGCAAAACACTTACCCTCGCCAGGGTTCAAAGCGTAAAACTTTTTCTGTCGCAGACATTATTCCAGTCTCGTAGCTATGCAGCTTTGCGTGTTTGAGGTTTGAAGTATTTTTCGGTTGAGCCTTCATTAAAAACTTCTTATTCGACTATTTGCTTTGCGCAGCCTTCCATTACTTTTGAGTGACTATTTTAATCACCGATCTTAATTGGAGAAAGTAATATAAAAGTACTAAATGACAGAATTGAACGGCTGTTTTTTAATTATAATAAGTGAAAGATTGGTCTGCGATATTATTTCAAGTTGCTAAATTGGCAAAGTCATTATATAAGATTCATTATCTACATCAATTATGAAAAACATTTTACCATCATTCTGCTTTGCATGCAAAAAGTGCTCGAATTCCGCTCTTTTAATTACGTCGATTCATTCATTCAGATTTTAAAGTATAATTAAGTTAGCATGTACTTGGAGAGGAATAGTTTTTGAACCTGAACGGGGCCAACTTCAGTTAAGTTGGACAATGATACTGCTGTTTTTTAACCTGCTATTCCGGAATTAGGGATAATTTCGTGACTACTGTATCGCGGCACGTAGATGCTATAAAGGTGCTAATGCACTGCACAAACTTAGCTACTTGCGATTGCCTGGGGATAACTAACCCGGATTATGTCACAGTTTAGTAGACTTCATGGTTGTTTTGATACCGATAACACGTGCAAACGCTGCAGCATTGCAACTGTTTTTACTTCTACATATAATGTCTGGCGAACAATCTATGACTGAATTAGTTTTATTTTAAAACAGGATAAAGCTGCAAGAAAAATCTATGTTCCATCAATGAAATCACAGAAAAGATGGTTTGTAGCACAAACTCTTACAATACGACAAACTGCCATCAGTTTTTAAACAAGATAGGTAAGTACCTTAATTCTGTATGTATTGAGGGGAAGCAAAGGGAAGCAAGATTTATCGTAGTTTTTACAATTTTACGGTCAGTAGGCTCTACTGGATACCAAGGGAGACATTAAGGGCGATATCGCAGATTTACTTCAAAGTCGAATTCTCCTCTTGAGGGAAATCTTAAAAAAAGAGAGTCATTAAAAGCGGGTTAGATATTTTTTATGTTTTTCGTCAATTTGTTCGGCCATTGATTTCCATAATTTTAATTTGCGTAGATTCATTTTGCTTTGAAGCTTATTTTCTGAAAGGAGAAAGGTTTTTTTCTACGGTCACGAGGCAAATTGGTTATGGTTCTCATAATTCAGCAGACATTTAGAAGATTTTGGTTTAATGGAAATATCGTCGTAAAATGGCTAAGACAACAGCAGCAAGTTAACATAATTTGTCGATTTAAGCAGTTCATTCTAATTAGCGAAAACCGTGTGTGCATTTGCATATGTTATCTACGTTGTTAACGTACACGTAATAAAGTTATGCAATAAAATTTCATCTATGCGAGCACCTGCTTCAGACAAATAAATGCCTAACAAATAAACCATTGACAAAACCCAACCGCCGAACTTCAGAGAGACGTAATTTTAAAATAAATCAATATCATTTCTCATTCTCCCTTCAAAGTCTATATCCTAAGATCTGAAGAGAGCTCGACCTTCACCCATCTGTTACTGCGATGAAACTTGGTTTATATATATTTGTATACTAGAAAATACATTGCGAGTGGATTGCCTAGCAAAATTCTGGCAAGGCTATGATTAATTTAACATTTAAAAATAAAAGGCCTTGTATATCAAGAATGCGTGGACGTATGAAGCTGAAATTTGTACCAATTACTCAAGTCTATGGTCACTTAAAGCTGTGAAAAATCAATCTTTTAGGTCAACGTAATCGAACGCTACGACCGTTTAGCCGTAATTTTGGATGAATGACATCAAAATATCAAATCAAATCAAATATCAAATTGATTGTTAATTAATTAATCATAGCCTTGCCAGGATTTTGCTAGGCAACCCACTCGCGATGTGTTTTCTAGAATACAAAATTTGATAAAAACCTAGTTTCATCGCAGTAACAAATGAGTGAAGGTCGAGCTCTCTCAGATCTTAGACCACTTAGAGGCCCCACACATACGCATTGGAGGTACTCGTATCCTACATGAAGGGCCCCCTTTGGTCCCACACAAACTGATATAGATTATCAACCCTTAGCCCTGGGTCCCGCAAAGCCTTTATCGAGGCCGAACCCGGGAAATACTTCAAAACAAAGAAGAGGTCGGATAAGAAGATTAAAGTACCGACACTGAGTTAACGAAGAAAGAGAAATAAAAAAATATATACGAAAAAGTTTTCGCTCAAGGAGATGTGGTTAGGAAATGCTTTTGAGTCGCATGGGACTTGAATGCGGAGTTTGTTTACAAAGTTTAAATATAAGTACCTCAGAACAATAACTAAAGATAAGTACTCCACTGTATACTGCCAAAAATGTAGTAAAGCATCCTGCTTGAAGGAATATAAAAACCATTTTTCGAGAATGGAGTCAAAATATTTAAGTTTCATAAAAAGACTCATTTTATAGATTTCGCTGAATGCTTACCTCCTTCGAAAGAGTGAATAAATCAGTATGGCGTCTTTATTTCCCTGCGCTAACTTAAAGTTCGGAAAAACATTTTCAATATCAAGATAACAGCGTTTGAGCACGTCAAAAATAATTCGATTCTTATGCAAGGGGACTTCGGTGATGGGGGACGCCCCCTCGCTCGTTATTCCAACTACGTCCTCCATGTTACGTCTTTTTCGAGACAAAATATGTATTAAATTGCCTTCCGAGCTTCGACCATAGCGACGGTAATGTATTTTCTCGTCTGTGAGATGAAAAAGCGAAATCAATTTTGCGGGACATTTATTATTTGTTTATTGGTGATATTAATGACGATTAATTTAAATTCATAAGTTCTAAACAAACGTAGACATTTCGTGTTTGCATTGTTTTTAATGGCGTGAGAACTTAACTACAATTCCATGCGCACAATTCAAGTCGAGAAAGATCGAGGTCCTTTTGTGCCATAGAATTAATTAATAAAAACCTAAACTGGTGTCTGTAAGCGCAATACCACAAACGGCACATTTCTTAGCTTAAGGTCGTCCAAGTCACCCTGTCTAAATGGCTACAGTGCCGTCGTCTGTCCTAATTTATTAAATTAACCCCACTCGGGGTGAGTTTTGCACCTCTAACAGCATTAGGCTCTTAGTTTACGAGACAGACTAGACGATACTAATCTATGGTCTATCTATCCATTCTTGTCAGAAAGTTACATGATTAAATCAATCGAAAAATCATTCATAATAATTATACAAAATTCGGAATTAATTTCATTCATTCAACATTCAATTCTATCTGATCTTGGCAGTTTGTTCACTTTTAATATACAAAGTACATTTCTAGTGCAGGGAACTTATAAGTTTTTGGTTTGTTTTGTAAGTCTACAATATTGAATATGTAAGAATGAATATCATCCAAGTTCAATCAAGCTAGTGTTGCAGTAAGCCGCGTCGCGACATCCTCAGAAAAATGGCGTACAAAGCATGTCGCTAATAAACTAGCTGTGCTCCGGGCTCCGACCCAGCCCTTTCATGTCGGCGGCAGTAAATCTACGGGAATGCTACGGCACTGAGGTGGCTGTCGTGATGTATCCTCGACATTAATGGAATTACGCCTCCACCGCGCGATGTGCCAGTGTTGTAGCTGCTACTCTAAACAGGAGACCAATTCTATTAACAAAATTACCGCTCACATTGACGCAACGACTACGCTGAATTTAGGTATCCATTATCTTTCATTTGGAGTATATTTTACATGGAATTGAAGGTTTCAATTAAGGTAATTGTTAATCAATAAATTTCTACCTTTAATTTTCTAAAAAGATACTCCAAACGCAAAATAATGGACATAGTCAGAAGTCTCAGGTCTAAAGTTCAGCGTTGTCGTCGCCTCAATGTCTGGGGGTCATTGCGCTACCGGAATTAAGGCCCAGGGTGTGTTTCCTGCGGTGTGCGGGGAGGTACTTCAGTTAGGTGTCAATTTTTCAGTCAGTTACAAACACAGACTTGGATAGTAGGACATGGCTTGAATATGTCTCCACTAGATCAGTGCTAAAAGGTTTTAGCTAGAAAAAGAGTCAAAGGACAAGATAATATATGTGTAGACTCTCGATGGCCTACCCTACCTTAGAAATCAACTACCTCGTTGAAAAGTAGTAAATGTAGAGTTCTCCGTAGTTCTGGTCTGTAGGAGGCTGAGTACAGAGTCTGTTTTGGTTTATGACCACCCCGCCCCACGCTTCCTATCCTCGCGCATTCGATTTATGGATATCGACACCTAAGTATTTCGAGTGTAATTCCCGTACAAAATCACTCGATATAGGTGTCGATATCGTATATCGAATGCGATAGTCCCTGTTTGCTATTTATCGAAATCAAGCATTTGTTTCAACACGATTTACGATACAATTTTTAAGCAGCTCCTGAGGCATTTCTATCGGTATCGTAAATAAAAGACTGATTTTGGAGACGCGAAAACTGTTAATCATCATTAGGGTAAAACTTAGGAGGTGAAACGAACGTGTCGATTTAGCATATTTTGCTGTAATTTATGATCTAAGAAAAAGTAAACCTATCTGGGGTCCAGCTACAAACCTTCTACAAAGTATTTGTGGATTATGAAACTAGTTATACACTTTCCTTAGAAGCCCTTGATATCAACAGGGGTTAAAATTCTAAAAAACTTCAAACGGAGCCACGCAGCAAGCCTTCGTATTGAGAACAGAGAAAATAAGTAATAACTATAATTGAAACAAAAAGTAAACTTTAGAAAAAACCGACTTCCACAAACCCTATTTGATTAGATTGAGTTTAATACAAACTGTAACCCCTTATCCCGCCACCCTTGGGGAATTAATTTTGTCAAATCCCATCTCAGTGCTACCCCACGCTACTAAGGAACCTCTGTACAAAGTTTCATGGCTCTAGGTCCACCGGTTTAGGCTATGCGTTGCCTGCCCGTCAGCCACGCATTGTATTTGTACCTAGTATTGAGCAGATCTGGTGGCCATATGTGGTCTTCATCAGCAGTTCCGCATCACAATATTATGCTTACCATGTGCATTTGCACGAGTTATTATGAAAAACAGAAAAATCACTATAGGTCTGCCTATAATATTTGAAGAGTTCCCTCAATTTCTCCAGGATCCCATCATCAGATCCTGACTTGGTGTCAATGGGACCACCCTTGAGGTATTACCTATACGCCGAAAAAAGATTTGTTCAAATCGGTTCATAATTGGCGGAGTAATCGCGTAACAAACATAGAAAAAAAAAAACATGCGGGTCGAATTGAGAACCTCCTCCTTTTTTGAAGTCGGTTGAAAATTGAAAGAAAGAAAGTGTGTTTGTTTATTCTGATGCAGGGTCGGTCACCCTTATTATTAACTCTCATGTGCTCAAAATAGTCTTTTACTTTTACCCTACCATGTGCTCAAAATAGGATGGTGGGTATCTGTGCTTAAAAATTCAATATGGCTAAATGTGCTCGAGCCAAGGGATATATCACGTGGAAGCAATTTGAACACCTCTAGCCTGCACTAAATGTTATTTATGGGCAGCCCAAAGTACACTTACTCGATTGCCCATATTGGGGCTGAAAAGATTTTTGGAGACCGAACGGGGTTATTTTTATCGCCAGTGTACTTTAGTTTTAGATAAGTTTGTCTTCCTCATAAATATAATAAATTTACATCGGTGAAAGGTGACTAAAACGGTTAACCGTAATTTAGGACAAAGTTACTCACAAATAGGCTTAAGATGGTGGATATTTCTTATCTCAAGAACTAGATAAAAACAATAACATACTTAGACAAACTTATTTAGTTCCTTGTCATTCAAATGTCCATACTTTTATTACGAGAAAATAATGGCACAAGGATTAAGTCATACTCGTTATATTATAGCAAGTTACGACTGTTTCAATGTTTCCTTCCATGATATTTCAAGAAAGCCTTGTGACTTGTGCCAAAACTCGTCGTACTATTTACTCAGGAGTTTTCAGAAGTGCCTTTTGTCACCATCACTGAATGATTTCTTGGAGCATAATAATTCAAAACGTCTGATTCATCAGGAGGACCTTCAGGCTGAAAGAACCCTTTACTTTGATTTCATCCTTTGTTCCCGTAATGAAACGCCATTTGCGGCTGTCCGTCACAAAGCCGACATAATGACAACTTCCTTTTGTTTTATTCCCATTTTAGGGTATTTTTGGGGAAAATATCGTTACAGCGACGCGTTTATTACGGGCACGAAATCACTTTTATCAGTTAAATAAAGTAACTATTGATCAGCAAAATAGGAAATTTAAAAGAAACAATAATATTGATTACTTACAAATGAATGGGATACATCTATACGCTAACGCTATAAGCTATTTAAATCATCAGACTCTTCATTGAGGTTTTTTTTATAAGATTGCATTTTCATTCAATCAGCAATCTTTCTTCAACTTTATGTGTGTAGCATCTGTTGATAACTTTTAAAATTACCTCTTCGCTCGAGGGAGAGGAGCTAAACGACCCTCCTGAAATGTATTTTCGGGGTTGGTTGAGAGTATTGCATTCCTACATTATTCATTGCTCGCTGTGCATCTACTTTACTTTATTACTGTGGTCCAAAGCCGTGGGTCGATAACTACTGGTAAAGCAATCCGAGTTCTCGAATCTCAGCCTTACCCGCCTTACTATATGGATGTGAATTCGGCAGCTATCCTCCTCGTTCGCATTATATTGAAGTGTCCGGTGCTTCATTCTGATCATTGAGGAAAACTAATACCCATTATAGTATGAGTGCTCTTTGCCATATTGCTCATTTAGAGGCTTCCAATTAATAAATAAACTTAGATTACCTCTCTAGAAAATACGAGTTAAATAAATTATCAGGTACAGCATCTCTCTCAATCTAACTTGAGATAGACTTAAATAAGATTGCTCACAGACCTTCCCATTGCTCAAATCTGAATGCTAATCTGAGACTCGCTTAGAATTAATACAGATGGCACCGAGGATGAAAACTGAAATTATACATCCCAGTGATACGTACTTTGAATAAGAATCTCTAGGCCACTTAAGTGTAGGCGGCTGGAGCACTTAAATCTGAGAACGGCGAAGCAAACAGCAATGTGAACGGGAATATTGATTTTCGTTCGTGTAAGTAATATTTCTAATGCACCGTGGCAGTGTTGCAATCTCCTGATGGAACGTCGAGATTACTTGACTGAACGCTGAACGCCACTCTTTTTGGAATTCAACGTAATTCTGCTGTGACTGTAAAACAAACGTTCGTTGTAGCACACAGTTATGAAGTGTGTCTTTATTACTTAGTTTACTGACATGACAAAAAAGCGTGGGTTTGCTACAGTTTGTGTAAGCTGCAGCCTAGAGCAGCAGATTTTAGAGGGCGGCATTAGGGTTCACAAGTTTTAACGTCTTCGTTAAATTCTGAGATAGGGACAACAGATAGATAGAAAATTCCGATATTTTGTGTTATCAAAGTTAATCCAAGAATAACGCAACTCGCGGTTATATCGGGTCTTAAGATCTAGTCGGAGACAATTTGATTTTGCTGAATGTCTCGAAAAGTGATTGAGTTGTTCAACTTATTTTGCTTTTGCTTAGAAAAGATGTTAGAGCAAGTTTGGCAGTTTCAAAGCCAATTACGCTTCCATCCATCACGGAGATGGTCTCGGGTCTGATACATAATTCCATTTATAGCATTTTAAATAACCTCAGAGTGCTCTTTTAATGAAAAGTCCAAGAAATATGACGTTTATTTATGAATATTAAGGCGATAAAAAGTTTCGCAGCGCGAGGATTCCAGCCAACAAATTTGATATTCGAAACTGTTATTGATAGTACTTATTCTGAGCTAGGTAAATGCTAGTTTTGTTTGGCTGGGTAGTAGAGGCAAGTTGGTATGAGTTTGTGCTGGGCGTTGAGGAAGTTATGGCGGACTTATTACCTCAGATGCCGAGGTTAACCGACGGTTGTTTCAATAAATTTTCACTAATTATATCAGATGCACGGCAAAAAACTAAAGCCGGGTTATCCGAGGACTACCTAATTTGAATGAAACTTTAATGAGGGACCTCATTTCGTATTTCGTTTTTATGTTATGCTTTTTAATGACTCTTTGATTAAGGTCGTGTTTTGTAACTAAAAACCATCGTGCAGCAAATCCAGGAATGGAAATTTCGGCCACTTTTAGTTCTTATATCACTACGAATCTTGGCGCGTGTGTGTATGTAGTTGAGACGACAATACAGATATGGTACCATCAAGCTGATCTGATGATGGAGCTTGAAGGTTGCAGAGGGAACCTAAGAAAGCTTACTTAAATCACAGATACTATAATATTATACTAATACTTAAACTCATCGAAATTGGGCTCATTTCGATTCGCCGTGACAAGTCCTATACATATCGTTTAGCATAATTCTGATATCAATCTGTCAGACGGTGGTAAAGAGAACCCCGAGATTCTAACTTGTAAACCCATTAACTTTGGGCTCATTTAATTCTTCTATAAAATTAATTAACGTTAGTGTTATTGTTATTCGTCTTGATATAACCTCTTGATCTCAAAAGGTTTTTTTTTTTGTTTTTAAAGTACTATAATTATTTTTTCTTCAAAAATGAAACAGTTTTCTTTTATCAAACAAGGTGATCGGAAAGCGAAAAACAAGGAACAAGATGTCATTTAAATAAAGCCTTTAATTTTGCTTATTATGAAGAATATTCACTATAAAATCACTTTCAGAAGAATATGTCACTCCCTGAAAACTGCGATAGATCGCTCGGCCCAACGGCAGAATTGTGAAAATTTGTACACCACTCAGGCGCAGTACCAATCAATTTCTCGCACACTAGACACCCTTTCTTCTGTATCTAGGCCATCTATTTCTCGTCGCTGGATCGTGTATCGCACACCGCATCCATTACGGCCCATCAATCTCATACGCCCATCCATGCACACACACACAACTGCCGATGTCAATTGCTCGGGGCCACAGGACGTATGCAATACTGAGTGCAAACAAGAAAGGGTGATGAAAGGTGTATACGTCTCTTACCATTTCGTTTTAGGAAAACCAGTTGCCGTATCATTTGTTTTAGCCCTAACAAAGTATTCTGATCAAAGTGCCAGTTGTTTAAATAAGTTGCTAATTGCGAGTTGGACTCGCGTTGACAGGGTTTCGTACAACAATAATAATACTAAATAATAAAGTAATAACTACTTTAGGAAGTACCCCAAAATTCAGTTTTTCATACAAACTTTGCACCTCAGATTTAGGGTGAGGGGGTTAAAGTTGTAGGTTTTGGAGTTTTTATGGGACTTTGTGCATACCAAATTTCAGATTTTTAGGACTTCGGTAAGATACCTTAGAGGTTTTGATGACATGCGAATCGGTCATTTTTTTTTTCATTTGGCCCCCTAAAAGTGGCCCCCATATTCCATATTTATATATTCCACCTCTGTCTTTGGGTCATAGATATTAATATGTGTACCAATTTTCAATTCCATCGTCGGTCCAATATGTTCTGAGTAAATTGCGTGTGACGGACGGACAGACAGAGAGATAGACGCGCACGATTGATCCTATATGGGTTTCTCCTTCAGAGATACAAAACCCTAAAAATGCACTCTAGATTTTAAAGCCCTTGAAATAATGTATTCCACGTATACTGTAAGTCAACCACTAAGAGGTTAAACTTTTCCCTCGTGGTCAGTGGTTCTAGTTGTAGGTCACAATTTTAAGTAAATACTACTAAAATTAAAGTTCGCCTCATAAAAGCTATCCATTAATTCTGGTATCTATGTACGTATTTGTTTGTAGTTTATATTATTATTATTTATATATATATATATTATGTATTTGATGTTGTACACTTGGATCCACCTATTGTTGATTTATTTATCCTTTTCATCCTGCTTTTGCTGGATGAAATCTCTTGATAGAGATAAGCTCGCCTTTGTACATGTTATATCCATTTTTAATTGTCATAATGTATTGTTTTGTGTGCAGTAAAGTATATTGTAGCTATACAAAATCATAGACCGTATGCCGTTCTACCGCGGTATACATCATTGGCTTCGTCACATCGTGGCGCCGATAATTTGCGCGCTTCAGGAATAACAAGCAGGACCCACCATCCAACGTCAGCCCTTACATAAATTCATAATGAACCTTGCCGCCCTACCCAAAATGAAATTAAATTATGCCTGCCACTGGTAACTTTGGCAAAACATTTATATTTTCTTATCCTTTTCGAGAGTTCCCAATGGAAAAGAAAATTACTCTTTATAAATAACGATTCTACAATACTTACCTAAGTTAATACATGGCGCAAATTTTTTCAATCATATTTCACAGCTTGTTTTTATGAGTAGTACAAGTTAATTGAAACCTATAGTGAGGATTGATTGTAATACCCTAAGATACCGATTTTGACCAGTAGGTACAATTATTAACCTATATAAGACTATGAGAAAAGTTTGTTTCCAATGTTTTTGTTAGTTTTCTTTCAGTTCATGCTCGTAAGTCAATGAGGTTGCGTACAGTCTCGTGATGCCTTTTGTGAATTGCTCGTCTAGTCTACGTCCTCTCAGTTTCTTGGCGTTAGTCCAGTGAATCTAAGATTTAGAGCATAAATTCTTAGTTGCAGACTTTGCAGAATTTGAGGTGCAGGTCAGTTAACTAAAGTTGGCAGACTAACCTCACGAGAATTAGTTACTACGTTGACAGAAAATTTCTAAGGTCCTTCTTCCGTTACGCTATGCAAAAGCGACAAGATTTCTACACGACTTTTTAAAAAGTCTCCACGGTGTTTCTAACATTTTGAAGGTTCGAATCGAACACTACGGTCTAGTATCTGGTATCTGGTATCCTTCAAATATAGAACGTGATATACTTCGTATCAGCTAGTCTACTTACATCACCTATGCGTATCGTAATGGGAGAATGGCCTTACGCTACCCGTTCTTCCTGAGCCTAATCTCCTCAAACAAGAACTATTTGAACAACCGAAACCATACAGCCTGTCTCTGTTCTTTACAAAGAACATTGCAAAGAACAAATTCTATTTAACCACAATTTATAAACCAGAAAAGGGTCTCTGGTAGGTAGGAGGACAATATAACAACGGTATTATTTCTCCGTAGTTTTAGATTTAAATGAGAGTCCGCATTGAGTGTAGTGAAAAAGTAATGAAGAACCAATAATGAAGAAGTAATTTCAACACTGAAGGCCAATAAAGCTAACACAGAATGCACTGAATCAATACACTTCCAAACTGAAGGGAACCACAGCAAGCACTCCGCCAAACTCCAACTCGTACCAAAGACGGGGCGAAGGAATGGAAACTTCTCGAAGTAAACTGCTCAACTGATAAGACTGAACCACTTCACTAAATAGTAGCTAGTTCACTAGAACAATAAATCACGAACTCATTAAGGCGTCGGTTGCTACCATTTTAAAGTGACTTCTACGAACCGTTGCGGGGAAGGGTTACTCCTAAAAAACACACATAATCATCTTAAATGCCCACTCAATGTATGACAAGAATCAATAAATTCAAGCAAGAATCAATCAGGTAAATTTTGGAAAATGAGCCAAAAAGATGATAAAAATGTGTGATGCTTTAATGACGACGACGTTTGTACATTGCATAAAAATGCCGGGTTTTTACCAAAAACGCCCCGACCAAAGATGCTCTAAACCACTCTTAAAATGAATTAACCTAATTTCACATACTGCCTAGTTTCTCTTTGTAAAAAGATAACATGTCCCTGCCTCATATCTTTAGAGACTTTAGGCTTATTATGTGAAAATCTTTGGTCATGAAAGAGAGTAGAGTGAAAAGCAGAAAAGGTTTAGTTGCATGGCATTCGAATAGCAAATTGCTCGAAACTTGGAAGAACCCGGAAACTGCACTGATTTAGTGACAGTGTTACATTTGCGTCGCGAATTAATGAGGTGCCGAGGAATAATAAATACTGTAATTAATGGGACCCTCGATAGTTAATGTTACTTGTTGCTGAGGAAATGAAGTTCCCAAGCTAGGATTTTATCGTAGTATTTCTTGAAACACATTATCTGATAGGTTTTCATTGACACAACAAAGAGATGCAGGCAAGGAGTGTGGTAAATATGACAAAAACTGAAGGTTAAAATTCTTTGGAGGCCAGGTTTACAACTGGTTCTGGTTGCTATTACGACACACCCACACACAAATGATTTCCACGATAGCACACTGAAGTGGAAGCCTTGTGGGGGCATTGTGTGGCCGGAAACATCAACAACCACAAACCTCCCACCAAGGTGACCCGGTTGTAAACACACAGTGAAGACTCCACAGTGAAGAACGTCTTTTGTTCTCTCAAGAGCCGTAAGTTGCGTAACTGATATCCCGTGAGTTCAGATCTCCAAGTCTAATTAGATCACTAACAACACAACAAATATTCAACACTAATTTATTTCACCAACAACACAAGAAAAGTTATTTAATAAACTCATATTTCAAAAATTATGATTCGGACGTCCGCTTTTGCGACCCCGTGACTGATATGAAAGAAAATGGCTTCCAAAGTTCATTAATTCTACCCTTGACATATCGTCGTACATGATCCTTGGCACAAAAAGTCAGATCCATAATACCGTCCAAGCCCTAGCCCCCAATGATATAGCTATCAGGGGCAAACCAGTGGAAAGGGTCGTAGAAGTAAAAAATCTTGGGTTGTTGATGGACGGTGAGCTTCGATTCGAAAATCACATTAGAAACGTAGTCAGCAATTGCTTCTACCGCCTTAAGATTCTTTATAATATACGTGATTACCTTAGCACTGATTTGCGTGTCAGGCTAAGTGAATCATTGATATTATCTAGATTAAACTACTGTGATGTCGTCTATGGTGGTTGTATACTTGGTCGGACTAAAAGGTTAATACAACGTGTGCAAAACGCATGTACACGTTTTTGTTTCAAAATCCCGCCTAGATCCCAATCACCCCATACTTGGATGCAGCAAAACTTCTGAACATGGAAGCTCGTCGGCATCTACATCTTGCTAAATTACTATTTGGTGTAATACGCACAGGAACCCCACCCTACTTGTACACCAAGATAAAATGGGCGACCCGACAACGTGGCGTGCACAAAGATAGAATTTTGATACCATCGCATCGTACGGCGACTTTCCGCGGGAGTTTCAAATTTGCGGCATCTAAGTGTTGGAATGATATTCCCCCTCCAGTCCGTGAAGCGACTAGTAAGTATGCCTTTGGGCGGAAGCTCAGGGCACATTTGCTAGATCAGCAGAGACTATTCCTTCCTCTCGTACCAACCTCTCGCCGCAACAAGACTTGAGTCTGTAGTCGCGCCGTCTCTAGTTACCACTTCCTTTTGTTTATTTTCTTCTTTTTTTTTGTTACTAAATAGTATGGCTGAAAATCGCGGACCGTTACTTTCTTATTCATACTTATGTATTATTATTTTTCTTGATCCTTATTTTCCTGTATTGATACTTATTTTTATTTACTACATTCATATTATATTATTATTTTTATCACACATTACGCACCATTTATACTCTTTTATGTATATGTATCTTCTTGTACCACTTATTAGTAATTAATTTTATTTATTTCGGATTGTACCACGCCAGCCGCAGCCTGTGACGCTCGCGGGGCAACACCTGGCGCTGACTGAAAATCAGCGCTGAAGGCCTGGCCTTCAGCATATCGCTGAGTCAGTTGCCATTTATAATGACAGTGACACACCACGACCGTCATTTCATGTGTTTTCATCTATTGATGATTTTGTGTGTGTCTTAATTTCTGTTTTTGGTTTCTTTTGTCTAACTGTAATGTGTTCACTGTCCTTGTAATAAACTTTTCTTTCTTTCTTTCTTTCTTTCTTTCTTTCTTTCTTTCTTTCTTTCTTTCTTTCTTTCTTTCTTTCTTTCTTTCTTTCTTTCTTTCTTTCTTTCTTTCTTTCTTTCTTTCTTTCTTTCTTTCTTTCTTTCTTTCTTTCTTTCTTTCTTTCTTTCTTTCTTTCTTTCTTTCTTTCTTTCTTTCTTTCTTTCTTTCTTTCTTTCTTTCTTTCTTTCTTTCTTTCTTTCTTTCTTTCTTTCTTTCTTTCTTTCTTTCTTTCTTTCTTTCTTTCTTTCTTTCTTTCTTTCTTTCTTTCTTTCTTTCTTTCTTTCTTTCTTTCTTTCTTTCTTTCTTTCTTTCTTTCTTTCTTTCTTTCTTTCTTTCTTTCTTTCTTTCTTTCTTTCTTTCTTTCTTTCTTTCTTTCTTTCTTTCTTTCTTTCTTTCTTTCTTTCTTTCTTTCTTTCTTTCTTTCTTTCTTTCTTTCTTTCTTTCTTTCTTTCTTTCTTTCTTTCTTTCTTTCTTTCTTTCTTTCTTTCTTTCTTTCTTTCTTTCTTTCTTTCTTTCTTTCTTTCTTTCTTTCTTTCTTTCTTTCTTTCTTTCTTTCTTTCTTTCTTTCTTTCTTTCTTTCTTTCTTTCTTTCTTTCTTTCTTTCTTTCTTTCTTTCTTTCTTCATATTTTTTTATGCCCAAGCATTACAACCAGCATGCGTGCCCGCTCGTATGAAATGTATGGAAAGCAGTCCGGAAGTCCGGGTGCTCGTCAAGATCAATCTGTCAGATTGATCTGACAAGTTTTGGATCTGAGAAAAACTGACTGTGTGCGGAGAATAGCTAATGCGTCCTGAATTCCGTACCTGAATTCAGAGAGACATTCCGGATGTATCGGATCGAGTCTATGTACAGTCTTCACAAAATAAAAGGCCCGTTTTGACAGTTCACGCCCATGAAGTTTCAACCCCTAATGCTTAAGTAATAAAAGCCAACTGTTGCGTACAAGCAAAGCGTACAACTTACCTAGGAAAGCCGCTTCTATTACCTACGCGTTAGGGGTTAAAACTTCATGGGCGTGAACTGTCAAAACGGGCCTTTTATTCTGTGAAGACTTTACAAATAAACATCGTGGCAATTGCTATAGCGAGGGAGCAAAATTCCGGTTTTGTCTTTGCGACGTAAATTGATTAGTTGTAGAATCGGGGGCCAGTGCCTTAGCCAGCAAGTAGCCAGCGGGGCAATTCTGGCGCCATCGCCAGCGAGATCATGTCCATGGTCGAAATATCGATATTGAGATACCGAAATCTCTATCAAAAACAATAAAAAGCTAGTCTTACGACTAGCCTTTCGACCAACCGAGATATCTCGACCTGTTTCCAATTCGAAATCAATCGTTTTCGACGGATTTAGGCGGTATCAAAACCGATATCTCGACTGGGGAGATGATCTCGATAGCGCGAGAATCGGGGGCCTGGCATTATTATGTTGTAAAAAATATCCCCAGGCGCCAGACTCTAACTAAGTGCAAACTAAAATGGCTGCTCAGCGCTCATCTTCATAAATGTTCTCCTTTCTGTTTTCTTAGAAACGCCAGCTTAATTGACAAGCACTATTAAAACGAGTCCCTCGCAGCAATTATCCAACAGTTTTTGTACGACCCCTCAACTCTTTCGTGTTCCGGCGACGACGAAGACATAGTTATAATTGGAGTCGTTTCGTGGCACGCAAAAGAGGGTTTTAATTAAAAAATTCAACGTTTTATATAGAAAAAGATCATGAAGCGATGAGATTCACCGGGTATGAAGTGCTTCATACTTTTCAGAATTTAAAATTTTTGTTCCGATTTTTATAAGGTAAGTTGATCATTAAAAATTCTACTTTTCGCTTTTCCGTTGAAACGATATTACGAAATAGCTTAACCCAACGACCACCATGAATTCTTTCATTTGAGTACGCTATATCAAAATATGAGGACGTTCATCATAGGCATATTGTGCCGTTAATCAAAGAGGGATTCTCGATTGCATTAATTTATACGGTCCTACGGTAGTAATAAGGATTCACATGTGACCTTACATCAGGCTTGCAAAGCAGCAGCCTCTCGCGTTACACAGAGTAGCCTCGTGATAAATTCTGAAATATAATTGTGTTTGGGTGAAATAATAACCGGCCAAGTGCGAGTCGGACTCGCGCACGAAGGGTTCCGTACCATTATCTATAAAAAACCGCAAGAAAATCGCGTTAGTTGTATGGGAGCCCTCCTTAATATTTAATTATTATTTTTTTTGTTATAACGGCAACAGAAATACATCATCTGTGAAAATTTCAACTGTCTAGCTACAGACAGACAGACAGACGGACAGCGAAGTCTCAGTAATAGGGTCCCGTTTGGCACCCTTCGGGTACGGAACCCTAAAAACTAATATAGATCCCATCTTAGACTTACCCTGAGTTGCATTAAACGATTTTGTAATTAAAGTTATCACCTTACTGATATAATGTTTCATTGATTTCATAGGATTGTCATTTATTTCTAATGCTAAGGAAGGATAATATGCTTATAAAGTTTCGTGCAGCTTAAGGTTAGTGATTTTGGTTACACTCTCGCCAGTCATAAAAGTGTTACGGTTCTTTATCCGGTATTTATGCTACAACGAGATAAGTAATTTACCTTTACTATAGTATCGGACGTTCTAACGGTGATGGAAATAAATATAAGAAAACTTTCATATATCTACTTAACTCCAGATAAGTCGATGGGCTACATTTCTGTCACGCAAAGCTGTCGCGAAGGGCAAGTGTGCCTGGCCACTCCGAATAGAAAAAGGTATGCCGCTCATCCGGTTAGCTAATTATAAGTCACCTGACACAATTTTTCTCATACACCTTCCACTTATCGTTTTCACCCCGCATTTGCATACTCTCGGAGATTAGCATAGGTGGCGGGCGCGAGGCGCGAAGGCGCGGCGCCCACATCGCATCCGCCCCTGAATTAATTAACAGAACATGTTTACAAATTAACGAGGCCATAACCTTATGTAAAGTTTTGTTGGCATATTTGTTCCGGCAACAATGTCTTTGGAACATGCAATCTTGTTGCACGACGTTTCTTCAAGTGTATGTTTGTATAAGTAGACTGTTGGTGGTCGACTTGGTCGTGGCAGACCTTAGTAGCAAAGTCAAGTCAAAATAAATATTTCATCATATTGAAGAAAAAAAATTGAATGAACGCTCTGTGAATTCTGTAATCGTAAAACTGTCGTATGTATAACATCGAAGTATCTATATTTTGGTCTCAACAGTAGAATGTGCCTCCGTATTTTGCTTGGGTAAATTGGTACAGTTAGGCCCTGTTTCAAAGGTTCTCGATAAGCTCTATGTGACAGGTATGTTTAAACAAGATAATAGTTTTGTTAGTAGTATCGTAGTAATATTGTTCGAAATTAACTTTGTACCCACGTGAAGTCTCCTATGACCTATAATGATTTTCTACCTTGGATCTGTAAACACTTATTATTTTCTACCTTGGATCTGTAAACCCTTATTTATTTCTACCTTGGATCTGTAAACCCTTATTATTTTCTTCCTTGGATCTGTAAACCCTTATTATTTTCTACCTTGGATCTGTAAACCCTTATTATTTTCTAGCTTAGATCTGTAAACCCTTATTATTTTCTACCTTGGATCTGTAAACACTTATTATTTTCTACCTTGGATCTGTAAACCCTTATTTATTTCTACCTTGGATCTGTAAACCCTTATTATTTTCTTCCTTGGATCTGTAAACCCTTATTATTTTCTACCTTGGATCTGTAAACCCTTATTATTTTCTAGCTTAGATCTGTAAACCCTTATTATTTTCTACTTTGGATCTGTAAACCCTTATTATTTTCTACCTTGGATCTGTAAACTCTTATTATTTTCTACCTTGGATCTGTAAACCCTTATTATTTTCTACCTTGGATCTGTAAACCCTTATTATTTTCTACCTTGGATCTGTAAACCCTTATTATTTTCTACCTTGGATCTGTAAACCCTTATTATTTTCTACCTTGGTTCTGTAAACCCTTATTATTTTGATCAATAAATTAGTCTATGTATTCTATTCTATTCTTATGATTTATCTGTTCAATAGGGGCTTATCGAGAACCTTTGAGACAGAGCCAGAATATAAAATAATAAGGTGTGTAAGAGTAAGTGAACTGTACAACCATAGTTAGACTTTTGTTGGTATTTGTACTGGAGGTGCTTCAACGCATTTTTCTGTAGTTCAGTTCAGTTCAAAAATTTTATTGACCATAAAATCATACATATTACTTAGTCAACGTCACTATAATATTAATATTTTTGTATACTACCGCCCGTTCGGAAGTTGTGGGCTTAGGGATGGAGCAAAGAAGAGCAAGAAACTCCCCCGTACCTCTTTTAAAATATCAGAGCCTTAAAAATACAATGTTATGTATTTCTACTTAAGTCTAAGGAAATACACCGAGAAGAGACGAACTGACTCAGTCCGTCGCCCCTCTTTGGATTTTTGTACGCTGAGATGGTAAAGACCATGCAGTTAGTTATTATAACTGTGGTGGATATGTTTGTGTGTTTGGATTATTTTGTACAACTGCTTGAATAACTTTAACTACTAGAAATTGTGAACGCGCTACATAAAGGTATCATGAAACGCATATTTTCTCATGAAACGTCTGCATTTTATGCAGTCCACTTTAGAGTATTATAATTCACATTAGGAAGCCGGAATATCCTCCGTTGTTCTGAGCACGACCGTCCCTACCGCTTTAGTTTTGATGTCAAAGGGACAAAGAAGGGCCCACTTTTGTTTTACGGCTGCTCTTATCTATTTGGGCCATAACATCGTTGGCCATATACATAATATCTACAATGAGTGAGTGTTAAGGCTTGCGTCCATATGTCCGCTCCAGAACACATTGGGGGTATCGTATCCAACTGCAGCTAAATACGCAATGCTTACCGCATAGCAACGCAACTGTTCCGATACGTTCCGATGAGTCTCATAAGTTTATAGAAAAGGAAAAGGTTAGAAGCACAAAAAGCCACAAGATAAGCCACGCCATCTATCTGTCCAATGCGTTTGGTCTCGTGTAGTCCGGACAATATGGACACTGGCCTTTATGGAATGTTGGCTTATCTAAATATTGCTTGCACTATGATATAGGAGTCCCTCGTTCATCATTATAGGTATATCTGTTCCGTTTTGCGAATTGAGCTTTCTGTTCGTTGTGTGCGACTGGCATACAAAGACATGGTCAACCCACCCTCCCGAGTTATTTCAGAGTATATCGCCTTGTGGGGTTTGTCGGCAAATATGTCAACTTCATGTCTTTTTCAGTGCGGCCTAAAAGGTTTATACAAATGCCTTGACAGTACGAATCCCAGCATAGCAAATACAAACAACTACAAACTAGAAACAATGTAAATAAAGTCGTTAGATTATAATCTAAAGGTTCCGATAGCTTCCAATAGGTTCAACTACCGGATGCAGGCGAACAAAAATTGCATAAAATAAGATAAGATACAAGATAATTCGTAATTGTCATTATATGTCAAGGAAATACATTGAAATTCAGCTCAAATATTGAGTTAGCTATTGTATACACACAAACAAATAATACGACGTATTACCTCAGAGCAAAAATGCAGATTTTCTGATCTGGAATAGATTATATAGATGGAAGAAGCCAACCAAAGTTATTTGTGTCAGACCAAAACCTTCAGTACCCCAAATCCACAACCGTCAAACTGAGGATCACGAACTAAATTCGCATATTCTTGAAACAGCACCTACGCCCGGGATGTATCCCTGGAATGCAAATGGAATAACCGTGTAAACCCCGATTAGGCCCGACTCAACCCTGACCGACCATGTAGCTTGGAAGCGTAGAGACAAACCCTGCTATGGAATAGATGGAACACGCACTGAAAATAGAAAGAGGAAAAATGCTGGCTAACTAAGGGCATTGTTGTGCCTCTGCCAGCCCGCACGGATAAAGGCGTGACGTTATGTTATGTCAAAAGGGTTTTTGACGCTGCAAAATTAGTTTACGGATTTCAAATTCTATATTTTAGCTTTGTGTAGAACAGAATAAAAGTAAGAGGCACCAGCATCGCAACTACTACTACAGAGACGAATCAACACTTCCTTTTGATTAACCTTTACAACCTTTCAAATGTTGAATGAATCACGTTGAAATATGTGGCATAAGTCGTAATTATTTTTACCTTTTAAACATTATAGTTTTTCTTTATAATACCAAAAGTTTATTTATTTACAAGCTTTTTATAATGAACTAACTATACACAAAAATTACCATATTTTATTTTCTTTCCACATATGTATATACAACCTAATTACGATTAATTACAAGTGACTTTAAACGTAAACGCTTTTAGAACTACGCTCCACGGATAAACCAGGTAGCTCTGAGTAGTTTCTGTATGCCGCCATCTTGGTTAATTTAGGATCCCAAAATAACTCCTCCATGTTCACATTATCCCTGCTGAATCACTCTAACCCAGAGTTGCACGAAACAAATTCGAAATTAGCTAAGGATATCCTTAGCATTACAAATGAATGACAAATCACTAATGTGACAACCTTAAAAAAAGAAGTTTTCGTGTCATACCGGAATCTGATGGGAAATGGGGAAATAGAAATTTGATGTGGGCAATACTGGGGAAATTATAAAAGTCCATTAATTTCGTTTGTGTCACCCTTTTATCTCGCCGCCTTGCCCGGGCCGCCTAATTTGAAAGAACGCCGACACTTGGTCAAAGAAAACCGCTGCGGAGTACACCCGCAGTTGATGGTCTGTGCGCAAGACAGTTTTTAGTTTCTATCGAAGTGCGCCGTGCCTTGCCGATGCCGTAGTGATAGGTGGGCGACACAGCCTGTTCGAATGCACTTTATCGCGACAACCTGATTTGACAGATGACAATGACAATAGACAATAATAGACATTGCCATATGAAAATCACAATTTTCGTCTATGGTTTTATGGCATCAGATTCCGGTACACCTACCTAATAAATAACTTCCTCATAGTCGCTAGAAATGTAGCAATAATAAAGTATAAATGGACTACAAGAAAGTAGCTGGATCCGACTACATTATTTTATATTATAAATTGAATTTGACTCTGAATAAAACCAACTGTTGCGTAGACGCTATCTTACAAAATCTGATTCAAGTGAAACTTTCGGTTAGGCAGGTTGTTGAACGTTTTCTACGTTGCTTTATTTGAAGCAAAATCTAGGCATTTGATTGAAAACGTTATTAATTTAACGAACGGCCCAGGTAGGTATGCGACATGGATACCGCGCCAAGTATCCTTATCTCTGAACAATGCAAATGAGAAGAGAGAGATAGAGAGAGCGGTATGCAATACACCTTAAAAACATTAGAGATTAAGGGACTCCGCTCAATTTCATGGCTTCTTATTTAAACAGGGTGCAATTGTGATCCTCCGTCACAAAATCTCGCCCACCTTCACTTTACGAGATCTGGCCATATATTTTTCAAAGACAAGAGAAAAATCTAATTTGGCAGTAAGTGTCCATAAAATGTTGAAGACGCCCAACCTTCCTGGGGCAGAGGTTCGTCGTGTCTTGGGGATATTAAAAATTTCATAGCACACGGTCTCTTTTCTAGATTCTACTTTATTTTAGAAGAGTCAACTAACCCATTATGCGAATATTTTAAAATAACATACTTTTAATTTAAATAATCGGTCAAGTACGGGTGGGACTCGCATACGCAGGTTTCTATCAGGGTACCATCGTTTATTATGAAAACTCAAGGAATAAAATGTAAAAATAAAAAGTAAATGCAGCCCATTAATGTCCCCACCGAGGGGCACAGGCCTTTAACCGGATGCGAGTAAGATTGAGCCATACTCCACCACGCTGGCTCAGTGCGGGTTGATAGAGGGGTTTTACGACTACTACATACTACGAGGTAGTGATAGTAGCCGGGACCTACAGCTTAACGTGCCATCCGAATAAGATGTAATAAATAAAAAATAAAAAAGATTGTCCGGACTTGGTTCCGACACCAGTCCCTACCTACAAATTGCAGATTCGACATTTAACCAATCGCGGCACCGAAGATGCTGCAAAATTCGAACGGGCAGGAATACTAAAACACTTCCATCTCATGCATGGTTTGGTTTTACAATGTTGGCAACACCAACACCAAACCATGTAAACATGGTATTACTAGAATAGGTATTTTAATATGGCAACACTGTATCTTACTCTTCCTCCGATGTCTGCTGCATAGTGTGCACGCTTGGTGCAAATAAATATCCAGTTTTAATAGTTTATATCGATTTTTCGTGAATTCACTCGGTGTTTCAACTCTCTACATATTACGGAACATGAGATACAGCCCTCTGACGGACGGACAGACAGACGGACGGACTGCGGCTTAGCAATAGCATCCCGTTTAACCTTGCATAAAGCACTGGGAACACAATGTATGTGAATGTATGTTTTACACAGTGCTTCATCTTATCATATTCAAAATTAACATGGTTAGATTGGTGCTAAAATAAAATATAATTAAATGGATTCATCTTAGCAGGTCGGGGGTGTTAAATGCAACATTCTGTGAAGGAATAGCGCCAGTTTAATCGCTTTACATAAAATGGAGGCGACACGCTGATAAAACTGCAGGTCGACGAGGAAATTAGGTTTCCTTGCACTAGCGGATACAAAATCTTACATATAAAATAAAATGATTAAGGGTCGCGGGTGACTTGTAATGAATATTATTAATAAACGATGTCTATGTCTAGAAAATCCGCTTAATTCTGATTATATCGTATTTTACTAATTTGAATTAACTCCCTTATCATAATTAGCTTAATCGTGATAAGCCTTTCTCTTGCACCACACTTTTTAATTCTAATTAGCCAGAACAATGAATGATTCGAGTGACTTCCGGTTTACTATGTGATTTGAGTGAGTGAGACAGAGACAAAAGATACAAAACAGAGCGAGAAAAACATTTTTGTTATTTTCTTTCTCTTTTTCTTTCATTGTTGTTGTTTGTTGGTCCTTGTCATGAGTTGTCAGCAAACGTCAAGTTAATTAGCAACGCCAACCATGGCAACTATTAATATGGAATTTTGACAGCCACTAAACGGAGTTTAATCGCCTAAACTTGGCCGATTATACTAGAATTAGCTTAAACGGAGGATAATCGTAATTAGCAGTGAAATCTGCGTGGAGCCATACGATATGTAATTTTTTTCTCTAATTCCAATTAACCTACATTTATTCTGCGCTAATCAGCTACTTAAATTTTGGAGAAAGCCGCCCTATGTATTTCAGTTTTTCCCCTTTTCTGAAGGTTTCAATGTCCTGAAATGACCTGCAGCCTTACTCTAAACTTTTTTGCGACCCAAATCCGATACCGTTCAGATACAATAATCGTATATTGTATCTGAACGGTATCACCATGATTTAATCGAATACACTTTTGTGAACTTGTTTTAAAATGGTCATATTATTTTCTCGGATAGAATTAGGTAGAGCTAATCCGCATTGGTTGGAGGTGGGAGTACGGGCCCTGTGCTCTACCTAATATGATCCGAGAAAATAATTCATGACCATTTTAAAACAACTCATATTATTATGGATTATTCGATTGAAAATGGTTGCCATGGTATTGTACCTGAACTGTATTGGATTTGAATCTCAAAAAAAGGTTGAAGGAAGGCTGTTATTATGGTCCTGTTCGTGCTATTGCCTGAAAATGTACTATCACATTGAATTACTTGTAGCCTCCGTGTTGGCACCTAAATACCTAATATTTTTGCTGGTTCTAAAAGAGACAAGTATCACATAATGGTAGATAAACATAATTTCCTATAAATCTAAATCTAGACACCGTTCACAAGAAAGAAAACGTGCCAAAACATGCACCTGACGCTCACCGGTTCCATCCTTTTGCACCTTCACTCCCATTATTATTTGTCAAAATTCAAGACACAGCGGAGGCGGCAGGTACACTCATGAACAGACGCCGGAACAATGAATAAGTTAAAAGAAACCTGCGGGTGGTACAGTCAGCAACAAAGGGCGTGGGAATAACAAGCGAGCGCGTCCCGGGAGACAAAAGAAACTCTTCTGCTAACGATGTACCCGCACTTGACGCGGGTCTGTGTTGCCACTTCCTTGAATTGCTTTTCAGAAGGATTAAAAAGTAAAAGGAGAGACGCAGAATTGTTTTTCGCGAGGGCTTAGTGGACGTTCCGCCGAAATGTAAGAAGTCTGGCGCTTTAATGGAAATATAGCCTTCTCTAGAGTTATGTAGGTGATGATTACTGATGTCCCGTTGCCGCAAATATTGCCCCATTATATAGCAATGATGCCGGACAAATGGCAAGTAGTAGCAGTAGTGATGATTCCATATCCCTTCAACTACTCGCATAAAGTTTCTAAGACGGGTACCATTCGCACGTACGGCTCTACAAAACAGTTTATAAAGGTTGCAAAACCCGATCAAATCATCCCTTACAAATACAAGACGTAGACCTGAGAAAGTTTTCAGACATTCCCCAAATGTTCCACCAAAACAAACATGCTAAATAAGAGACCTGTTCCTTCCGCTATCCCGAAATAACCTCCGAAAATGGGAGCAGTGTTTCCGAACGCTGTATATCCAAAACTAGCGATGGCTCGAAACACCGCGTTTCTGGCCCACTTCCAATGCATCGTTTTTGCACGACAAAACTTTACCCAACTACCGTCATACGCGGGTACGACCGAGTGGCAACACCAGTTTACAACTGCCACCAGCTTGCACAGTGTTGCCAAGTCACACGGGCCATTTTGGAGCGATGCGTTTGCAAGTAACGATTTGTCGAGCCATAAACTATTCGGCAAAAGTTTCGACTAATGGCTCATCTCCGTCACCGTCTTATTATCTCGATGAATGTATTAAATAACCATGTTTTAATGATCAGAATATGAAGTTCTGAGTGTGTTGCCTGTGAAGTGTTTTGTTATTTCGGTAGGTAATGAATTTCTAAAAAGACCTATTCATAGTATCATGCCGCTTCAATCAAAATTCAATAGTGTCTATAACTACAACCACAGATACTATAATTATTATACTAATACAACATTATGACCTTCGCTCATTTTTAAACTTCAATTAGCAATGACGAACTTCAGTTGAAATTATTATTGTTCTTCTCTTTTTAGTGCATAATTCCGTGTTGACGTTTACTGGTGCGTTTAAATAATGCATGTAGATACAGAGATTACATGAGAACGTACCGACCTACAACTACAAACAGCAGCATGGAAGCAGCTCTCATTACTGCAACAATTTGTCACGAGTTTAGAAAGCGGTTCGGGCTCTGTTCAACTCTACATAACATAATAGAACATTTACATACAGGCACATGTATTGCCTCTCGCCCCACACTAAGACCATAGGAACTATAAACACCGATATTACAAATTTATACGTAAACATCCAAGACACCACCCGGGATAGGAACCCGTTTTCTTTCCTCTTTCGTCTCTTGATCCTTACTATGTAGCAGAGAAAACTGAAACAGTCGAGTGGCGAAGTTACCGTTTCAACTATTTCAGTAACTGGTGTTGCCGCCATCCTTACAACTGGGATATAGCTCATTATTTGCTAAGTTTCCGCCAGAACTATGTTAAATATTTATGATATCAGCAGATCGTTATAACGCCGTTTTGGAATTTGAACCGCTCTTATTGAGCGCACGAATAAATTTTAAAGCATGATACCGTGTGTTGGGGCGTTTACTTATTTTATCTTGACAATTTTATTGGTGATTTCTTCCGATGTATAAATTGATGAATGTTCTGAAGAGACCAAATCCTTTCTATCAGATACGCCCTTTGAAGATGTTATTCATTTAATTGGCTTATCGTGAAATCCGCTTTCTTAGGGCAACGAGTTTTTGCGTCAAAACCCTGATTCATTCAGTCTTTCAACAGAAATCTATTTCTATAACCCTTGGCTAGACGCTTGAGTGGTTGATTAATAAATTATACACGAACAAGGTTGTCCAGTTATTTTTAACCCTCTCGTCGACACATCTTATCTATCTATTGTTCTCCATTGTTCGTTTGTTCGAACGGTGTGCTTCTGAAAGTGAACCTTTACAGAAGAAGCATAGTTCCTAAGCCGGCAACATACATGCACATTAGCGCAGTTTTGTGTACGCAGCTAGCTCTACTGATTTATCTTCACAATTGAAATGCTGATATTATAATACCCCAGTAATAAAAAGTTTTAGTCCCGGAGTATAACTTTTTATTAATATAAAATCGTATGTATAACTATTTCGAAGGTAGCTTGGCGTATTGAGTTTTATTTTAATGTCATTGTTTTATCTTACAAAAATTACACCGAAATCATTTCTTGTTTACCCCAAGAGGCCGAAACCGTTCCCGTGTAAATGGGCAATTGTCGTTTAATATAACGGGTTTAAACAATGATTACAATCTGAGATTTATAGTTATTTGAAATGCTAACGTTAACAACTCCTGCCTTTGCTTATTAGAGGAAGGCCCGATTTATGAATTGGTAATCATTTATTTATTTATTTATTTATTGACAATAAGACTTAACAGTACAACACCATATAGCGCACTTATTGCTAAAGACTTAACACTTATTTACTTAGTAGTAAAAAGAGTTGGTACTCTAACTTTGGTATAGAATCAAAGAAAATATCAAGATGATCAAAAACATTAACTAATTTATTGATAAGCGCGACTGCTCTCGCTGTAGGAGCATTCATAATTCTGAATACCTACCCCAAATGTGTGGAGGGTGTAGATATATTTTATTTTTTTAGTAACGTTATCACTATATTCAATAAAGCTTTTTTCATGTCAGTTTTTTAATAGCATATTCTATTAAAAAACTAATATGATGACTTGATTTGATAAAAAGCTTTATTTATCAAATCAAGATTCAAAAAATATTGCTTCTGTGCCCTCATTACTATACGGGTACCCTGAATACCTCGTCAGTTTATTCAAGACTCTGCCCCGAGCACCGCGATGCCTTACAATTACAATACTAATGCCCCAATTCCAACTCTTACTGCAACTTTCCTGAAAAGACGTTTGAGTCTTTCCCAGCACTCTTAACCATCACCTCTGGTCTCTTAACTTTATTGATAGCGGAACTTAATGTAAATCGGAACTCAGAGGAGCACTTATTTTGAAAACGGGCATTCAGCTACTTGAAGTATTAATTGCTTCTCGTGCCTCATTGTGATTCAGTTCGGTGCGAAAGAGATGCAAATTGCGCAAAACTTTGCTACTCTGCTGCTCCACTTTTCTAACCGGAATGCGAAAAGTTCTGTGAAAAACACAACGCTCGGAGAATAGAAATGCCTGTTTACAATAAGCGTAGAATAGAATGTCGGCGTATTCCGATTCCGGCAGTTTCATGTGTGAATTTTAAGCACTAGTTATAGCTTTTTTATAATCGGTCAATCAATATACGTACATTGACGTCTGGTTTAGGGTATACATAACAATTCGATACTACGGTTACTCCGTTAATACGTAAAAGTCTAGAGTCAGGGTGATGAAAGTTGAACAAGCTGATATGTTGCAGAACGCTAGAATCAATGTTTTGCTTCTCCCCATACTTGGATCGCAACGTAAACGCATTGCGTTTGTTTCATCCATGTTCGAATTTCGAACAATGCGTGTTGCCAACTAAATCATGTTTGTCGGACGCCTCCAGTGATTTTAATGGTCGAAACTTTGGTGGTAGAAGGTTGTGGTACTGTTCTTTATTTTTATGATCAGTTGAATTATCGATACTTTATAAACATTGCGTTATCTGTGCCTTTTCCCAAATTACTTAGTTAATAACAGGGATAATGATACGCAGCAGAGATCCCCCACTTCTGGAATTATTTTTTCTCTCATGTACCTACTACGTAATAAGTACTGTTTGAATTTACTTGTTCCTATGGCCTACTTTACCAATCTCTGTTACTATAAATGATAAACTCTTATACAGTACTATTATTAAAATGACCTAATTATTCATTATAAGTGTCACTGTAAATATACAGCATGTTCATTCTCTGACGTGTTGACAATATTCAACAGCACAACATATTGAACTGCATTCTTTATCGTCACAATTTCCAATATTTCAATATTCAAAAACTGAGTTAATTAGCAAAATGCAACGTGTCATGCCCAAAATTGCTTTCCCGATGTCGGATTCAATACTAGCCATTAACGAGGACTCCAATTTATTTATATTAAAAGTGTTACATGAACGAATATTCTAATTATATAGCATATTTTTAATTGAATATGCTTATATCATCATCGTAAGACCAAATCATATTTATTAGTTGATTTAAGCAGTGACTAGAAATCCCGATTCTTGACCGCCAGACACTTTATACTTATACTTTATACTTTATTGCACAGAAAACATAATACAGACACTTAATATTAGAAAAAACATGTACAAAGGCGAGCTTATCTCTAATAAGAGATCTCTTCCAGCAAACCTAGGATGGAGAGGATAATTTAATAAAAGGTAGACCTACATAAGTGAACCTACACTTACAATTACAAAGCCCCACGATAACAAGAGAACGGCCTAAGCGGAACTACTGACGCCACTATGAATCGTCACTTCAGCTGTCAGTTATTGTGGTGTATTTCATATTTCACGTGTATTTCTCAATGAAACTCTTTACTGTTCAGTTGACGTAGATGGTGGCGCCTCGCTTCATTCTCTAGCTGACGTGGTGGCACTGAAGTTATGCCAGACTTCCCGAGGCGGATGTAGAGTGCGTCTGTTCAGACTACCAATATCAGAGTACATCAGGCAGTATGCAGGGGGCATTACATACCTATCTACTAGACTAGATGAATCAAAGTATTTGCAAGATGTATAAGAGATCATATAATCTCTACGGATGAAGACGAGAAAGCACGACGTAATAGAAAATGAAATTGTTTTCGTTTCATAAGGAGGGGATTATATACTCATTCCGTTTTCAGCATTCCGTCGTTCCATTATTAACTCTCTAGACCTTCATGAACGTTTCTATGTAACGTGCTGTCTACAATATGGCAATCCCAGAGGCATTTAATTTACGGGAGTTTATCTTTAGCAGATGAATGGAATATGAATATTCATCTGAAATAATGTTCACTAATGAATGTCGGTTCAGCAAAAGTGCATTGGCAATGTAGCGGCCAACTATACATTTATTTATCATCCATTATTAATTGACTATTAGGTATTATTTATTTGTGATATCACTTTGGTCGGTAAATAGCAAAAGTACAAATTAGAGGGCCTTAAGCATAGTCATTAACTCGTACCTAGATTAAATAATTTATCAACGAAACATCAGATTCGATACTGAGCCAGCCCACTGTTACTGGACTGCAATTGTATTTGTTAAAATTCGATGCTGATTATACATCGTGCTCACAGAATAAAATTAGATCCAATTAATTTTATACTTACCTTGTATGTTTTTAACCGACTTCCCAAAGGAGGAGGTTTACAATTCGTCCGGATGTTTTATTTTTTTTTATGTCTGTACCCCGATATTAGCGCCTAAACGGATGGACCGATTTGGAAAATTATTTTTTTCTTTGAAAAGGTTTACCTTCCCATTGGTCCCATTGACACCAGGTCAGGATCTGATGATGGGATCCTGGAGAAATCGAGGGAACTCTTCAAATATTATAGGCAGACCTATAGTGATTTTTGTGTTTTTCATAATAACTCGTGCAAATGCACATGGTAAGCATAATATTGTGATGCGGAACTGTTGATGAAGACCACATATGGCCACCAGATCTGCTCAATACTAGGTACAAATACAAAACGTGGCTGACGGGCAGGCAACGCATAGCCTAAACCGGTGGACCTAGAGCCATGAAACTTTGTACAGGGGTTCCTTAGTAGCGTGGGGTAGCACTGATATGGGATTTGACAAAATTAACTAATCAAATAGGGTTTGTGGAAGTCGGTTTTTTCTAAAGTTTACTTTTTGTTTCAATGATTACATTTAGACATCCACCATTTCCCCTCAATTGTAATGGAGAGTTTAATTCCGTTTAAGGGGGAGCCCTAAAACGGTTACAGTCAACTGATTTCATATGAGAACCCAGATTGGCTATAACATACGCAATAAACAATAAGAGATCGTCAACATAAAAGACGTTCTTTAGTAGGTGTTCTGCGACAATGCTCGTTATCACGCTGTTACGCTTATGCTAGCAATATATTCTTCTCTCTGCTTTGTTCTTTCCGATACGCAAGAATAAGACGGACGACCTTTAAAACATTTATTTTTTTGGAGATTCATACAAGCATTTTTTTGAGCGAGACTTACACGAAAGAACAGTCAGTGGCAATTGGCCACCTCCTAAACATAACATAGCTTTCAGCCAGTGATTCAATACTCCATTTTGCGTGACAGGGGGCTAGCCCATCGCCGCAGCTATGGAGCAATGATGGGCCACCTCTGTCACGCAAAATGGAGTATTGAATAATTTGCTAAGATTAGCACAATTGTGCCTCTGCCACCCGGTACAGGAAAAGGCGTGACGCTACATTGTATTACGTCAACTAAATACCTACATAATGTCGTGAATTGAGGACAGTTTTTCAAGTTCCTAACAATTTAGTTTTGAGCTATAATAATAAATCGGATAGGCAAATATGAACAACAAGTCTTGACTACATAATGATAAGATAACAATACATCATTTAGATATGAAATTGTGAAAATATGATGAAGTAGATAGGTTCATTCAATTATAGAAAAATAGCCCTAGGTATTGTGTCGTTTATTCGAATAAACCGAATTATATAGGTCATTCATGATTATAAGAAGTCCCTTACTTTCCTTTCGTTTATTCACAATATCCCTCCCTAATAATGTATATGCGCCCTATTCTCTTATCGTCTTATTAAAATAAATATTCCTCCGAGGCGGAGAGACAGTGTGATTTGACGAGCGAGACCCTTTCTTGCTAAAAACATTACCCTACTGAAATAGAATGGCCTTTAATATCTAGAAAATAAGAGTTGAAGAATTTGGCTCTAGGAGTAAGTAATTGGAATCGGAGCCTAAATCTTACCGTACAACTTAAATCCATTCGTTTAATTTGATACAAAAATAAAGCAATATTAAGTAAAAAGAAGGTCTTGTTTGTTCACACATCTAAGGAAAATTTGAGACTATGCAATGCAAGATAGTAAAGGTCATAAAGAAAACGTACCGTTTGTTGCGAATGGTCAAGTTAGTAGATAACAATTATTTTGTTCTGTTCTTGTGTTTCTATAAAATAACTGTCTAAATAAACCCGGCCTATTTTATTATGCTGCGCCTGCGAGGGAAATAAAAACGAAATATGTATAAACCGTTTAAACGCAACCTTCTTTACATAAAACGATCTCATAAAACTCAAGGGGTACCTAAAGAGTTTTGCGTTCCTCTGCTTATTTAAGGACGCATAAAATAACCAAGAAAGCGTATGTACGATGTAAAGGTAATCGAATTCCATAATTGAAATTAAATTCAAGAGTACTTGTACTCTTAAAAATATTTTGCAGACTATTGTAACCACTCAAACGAGAAAATATTTTTCCGAAGCATGTTGGAAATATTTTATTCGGTAACAAACAAGATTTACTACAGATTATTGAGTCTTCGAAATGCACTGTGCTGACGAGATCTCGTATATATCTGATATTGGAAGCATATCTGAGAATATTAAAGTATACAACTTAAGAAAATAAATACATAGGTGGTACAAGGGTTAAAGCAGGTTAATAGAATGCTTGAATTCCCGTAATAGCTTTCCCCAAAATTAACCCGTGGACATCGTGAGTGCCTTCATATGTATTAACAGCCTCTAGGTTCATAACGTGCCTTATCACGTGATATTCGTCGGACACACCGTTGCCCCCGAGCATGTCTCTCGCAACCCTCGCAATATCCAAAGCTTTGCCGCAACTATTCCGCTTTATCAACGAAATCATTTCGGGAGCAGCCTTGTCTTGGTCCTTCAGGCGGCCGACTTGTAAACAGGCTTGGTAGCCTACGCTTATCTCCGTCATCATGTCGGCCAATTTCTTCTGTATAAGCTGGTTTGCAGCGAGCGGCCTGCCGAATTGCTTCCTATCCAGCGTATACTGGCGGGCGATCCGCAAACATGTCTCGGCCGCTCCCAGAGCGCCCCAGGCGATCCCGTACCGAGCGTTATTGAGACATCCGAATGGCCCCTTCATACCGACTACGTTCGGCAATAAATTCTCCTCCGGTATAACCACTTCGTCGAGCAATATCATACCCGTTGCGGAGGCTCTCAGGGAAAACTTGCCGTTGATTTTCGGCGTGTCTAGACCTTTTTTGACTTGAGACCGCTCGACTATAAACCCTCTCACTTTACCGTCGTCGGCTCTCGCCCATATAACTAAAATATCGGCTATAGGAGAGTTCGTTATCCACGTCTTGGACCCGGATAATGTGTAGGTTTTACTGTTTGCGTCATATTTCGCACGGGTCGCTAATGACCCGGCGTCGCTGCCGTAATTCGGCTCCGTGAGGCCGAAGCACCCAATAAGTTCGCCTTTCGCCATTTTCGGTAAGTACTTTTGCTTTTGTTCTTCCGTTCCGTAATTGTATATGGCTCCCATTGCGAGGCTGCTTTGAACGCTGACGGCGGATCTGTAAGCTGAGTCGACGCCGTCCAACTCCCTCGTGATCAGCCCGTAAGTGACGTACGACACTCCGGCACAGCCGTAGCCTTTCAGCGTGCATCCCAGAACTCCGAGTTCGCCGACCTCTTTATAAATCTCTCGATGGAAAACCTCGTTCCTATTGGCTTCGACTATTCTTGGCATCAGTTTCTCTTTGCAGTAAACCCGGAAAGCATCTCTCACGGCTTTCTCGTCATCATGGAGCTGACTCTCTAAGTTGAGAGGGTCTTCCCAGTTGAATGATGCCATAGCATTTCTGACAGACGTTGTTGACAGAGCACGGGCACTTGTGATGTTTTTACACAAGGCCGACACAATATTGGAGATCTTAAAAACAGGCGCTGCCATTGTGAACGTTATACAATACTACTGAGATACAAGTCCCACACTGCGATAATGATAAGAAATGTTTACTTGTTAATTTGCCTTAATATTTCCACTGTTGTCCGATTTACTTAATTGTTTGTCACTTATAACTTTCGATTTACATGACCGTAATTTGTTTAATTTCTTGTATAAAAGTATGAGAAGACGCCAAAACAACGTAAATATCGGTGTTTCGACCTCGTTATTGACCTAGAACCAGTGACCAAGGGGCGCGGGCGCACACTGTCAGACAACTGTCATTGATTAACAGTATCGCAGCTAAGTTCACACATGTTCCGATTATATGCTATTACGTCATCTCTACACTTGTGAGCGTGGTAGTTTTTGATTGTGTGCGTGTCCTGCTCGTCTTGTTTGTTTGTCATACGTTCCGTTATCAATATCATACGTAAACGAAAATAGATAAGTTGTTTTAAACAGCTATATTGTTGTTATGTGAATGTACTTACTACTCGACCGCTACATTATGGCGCAAAACAGCTAAGTCATTCAAGCCAAACAGCATGCCTGTCATGCGCCTAAACTTACTGATTTACTTCACAATAAATTCACAATTAATTCAGATACCTACGTCTTGGCATCTCAAATTCCAGCCATCTGCAAAACATTTCTGGAAATTCGTTGTCTATGGTCGTCTTAAGGGCGGGCCCTAGGTAATCAGAACTTAGAATTTCATCCTTAACTTATTTTTAGAAGAAATTAAATAAAAAATATAAAACCGGCCAAGTGCGAGTCGGACTCTCGCACGAAGGGTTCCGTACCATTATCGAAAATAAACTTTTGTTGTATGGGAGCCCTCCCTTAATATTAATTTAATTTTAATTTAATTATTTATTATTTAAGTCAATAATATACCTACTCAATATATTGTGAACATTTTAAGCGTCTACCTGATATCATTATTAATATCAAGCAAAAATGAGCAAAAAAATCACGTTTGTTGTGTGGGAGCCCCCGTTAATATTAAATTTATTTAGTTTATTAGTATTTGTTGTTATAGCGGCAACAGAAATTCTGAAAATCATTTGTGAAAATTTCAACTGTCTAGCTACCACGGTTCATGAGATGTTGCCTGGTGACAGACGGACGGGCGGACTGCGAAGTCTCAGTAATAGGATCCCGTTTGGCACTCTTCGGGTACTG
Organism: Argyresthia albistria; assembly: GCA_963457715.1. NCBI lineage: Eukaryota > Metazoa > Arthropoda > Insecta > Lepidoptera > Argyresthiidae > Argyresthia > Argyresthia albistria. The sequence continues at coordinate 6,502,157 of OY735266.1, read as the reverse complement.
AACCCTAAAAAGGTTAAAGCCAAGCTAAGCAAGTCTAACTAAGGAACATACTGTGCCATTTTTATAATGATTAGATAAATAACAAGAACACAAATTCAGATGCGGTGCGAAATTGTAAAATAAAACTTTGTGACAGACATATTTTCTGGCAACTTCAGGAGACTTTTCTATCGAGCAAAATTAATAAAATTACGTTTATGGGAAAGTAAAGTCACGCTGATACTCGTGATAAACAAGCTAGTAAAAAAACGTACAGCAATAATACTCATCATTCCGAGCGATTTGTGTTTTGCTAAAGGCTGTTTTTGCCTAGGGCGCCGTCTTAACAACTCGAGTCATGAAGACATTCATGAAAAACTTTTCCTACTTATAACAAGTTTGAATTTAAACAGCATTCTGAACTCTGTAGTTATAAATACCTCTGACGCACTTACAATTTCCAAGTGGTTAGCGCTGGAAAGTTTAAACGAAATTCATAGAATTGAGTATACGAGTACGTGGTGCAACAACCATAACCTTTAATAAGTTACCGGAAACTCGACTTAGCTGGTGTAAAGTTGTATTACTTGTTAGTGTAAAGGTAGGTGAAGTGACCTGGATGGGCAAAGTTAGCTGTTAGCTTAAAAGCTAATTAGCTAGCGCTTACGTTTACACGAGACAGAAAAAAGAGAAGCAGTTTCGGTATGGCAATACTTTTAAGACCAGTATTAATAAACCGCACTCAGCTCTCAGTTGTGTCACTCAGCTATGTCACAATCACGGCATATTAAACCTGTCGTTTACACGTGCTTGAGATAGCTCTCAGGGCTGAGAGAGGTACTTTATTACGAGCCTTAATGTTATCTATCGCCTACTCCTTAGCCTATTTTAGCTGTCGGTCGTCAGAAGGCTAACCGCGGAGCGACAATGCGCTCTCTCCACTTTAGATTTCATTTATATTGAAATTCTAATTTATTCAAAGGGCAAACACTCCAAATTCTACATTAAATAAATAATACTTTCGTACCCCATTGTCGGGTAACGACATCTAGGAGATTGGGTCGGTTTTAGCAACGCGATTCTATGACAATACCCCGACGCCCGCGGTGTTACAGCAGACCTAGTGTGAGTTTACTTCAACGTCTTACGTAAATATACACACTGCGGACTTCGCTAAAGTCTATTCGTGATAAGAATGCAGTAAAGTCATCACTGTCCGGCGGCCTAGCCACGCCCCGTAATAACCAATGAAATCGTTTCCAATTATCAAGTCAAGTTCACAGTGACCAGTTGAAGGCAAACTTTCGAACGCGAAGGTTGTGTCCTGTCCTGTGAGTGTGTGTTAACAGATTTAAATTTAAATTTCACTGCATTCTTATCACGAATAGACTGTAGTTAACTTATTCAATGATGAACCTGCAAACAGAACCATTAGGAAACGGATTGTTTTAAAACCCAAAGTTTTGGCTTGTCCAGATCTTAATCTAGTATCACTCTTACCATCATAGGGTGAAGGTCTATAAGCGTCTCAAAATGCAAACAAAGCGACACGCCATAATTTATACTTATGTGGCTGTGTCGCTTTGTTATCCTTAAGGATCTATTTCGAATTAAGTATACGGACTTTCTAATGATGATGGGTACTGCCAGCAGGTTACTGCTACTGCATTTTGAAGTATTGAAGAACACGTGGGCACATATGGGGTGGATAACGTTACGCGTGCGTGACACAATGATATTTTTTGACGTGATAACGTCTTATAAATCGAAGAACGCCCACTGCACACACGAAAAGGCATAACTCATTGTCACGTTCCGCTTGTCACGTTCCGCCTGAGCCGAGTGTGCAAGCGAGAGCGCGGAACAAGCGATAGAGAGGCACGATCGGCCTAAGCGTTCGGCTTGTTATCACGTGAAATGATCGTCCGTAAACCGACTTTACAGACAACCAATTTTTTTCTAGAACCCTACCTGAGGTAAGAAGATTAGGTTACTCTGTCAGAACTCGCCATAAACTCACACTCGGTACCCAGGAGGGATGAATTTACTATAAATTATTCACTCTCTATTTACATGACAAACGACGGCCCAGCACGGAAGGTCTCAGACCTCTAACGGCGGCGCTTCTTCCGATCCTGTTAAACTGTCCGCTCTAGCCTTTCTCAGAGGGTGGGGTGGAGGCACTCTTTAATGGCCCAGTGATTTTTCCCAGTCATATGCAAATGCTCGATTAGCATACATTTTATTCCGCGCTACCACTTTAGCCGACAAAAAACGTGGGACTCCCGGTATTAGCTGAGCGAGGGAGTTAAACAGGGTGTTAGGGAAAGGTGTGTATTATTGAAGGGGTGATTAGGAACATCGTTTGAATTTACTCTGGCAGAAGGAAATCTGATTTCTTTATGTATCGAACAGAGGATTTTTCTTGCAGCCGTGCATCTTTGGAGATCATTATGGATAAAGAAAATTTTATTTTATTTATTTTTATTTTATTTTATTGCAGAACAAAACAGTAAAATCACATTGCATTCCTTAGAGTATAGGTTTTACATACTAAACTAGTGATTAAACCTTAAGATGTCCTGACAGCATGCTTAGAAGACATATGTCATCTGCTACACCTATAACTTAATTATTTCAAATTAAGACTATTAAGACTAATCAGTAATTACACAAACAGAAATAGAAAGTAGTGAAAAGTATTCTAGAAAAAAAAAGTATTCTAGAAAAAAAGTTAAAATTAAATTAAAATCAAGTGTATGTTTTCTTCTTTTTATAAATGTTTAGAAGTTGGGTTTTGAAATGACATGAATAGCCTTATGAAAAGCCACTTACCTTTTGGAACAGATTTCAGGGGCAAAGTTCTCCTATTAGACTCCTAAAACACGTTGCACCGTTACATCCCGTATGCTCATTAAAGCTTGTTAAAGCATTCCTTTGTGTCTGCCTCGTCTCCATAATAAGGCTAGCAGCTACTAGTATATACTTATTTTAAGATCTATTCAGCAGCACGGATCTTCCTTTTAACAAGCGTTCAGATAGACAAAACATTTGAATTTGATACTAATCTACCTTCACATTTACAAGATTACCTAAAAAAGTCTCTGAAATACCTGAACTGATGTCAGTGTAGTCCTCAGTAACCAAAGAGCGACGTACAATCGCAAACACAAATGGAATTGCCGTGCTCTTAGGGAGGACAGCATCGCCCGGTAATCTAGAAAGCCTGTCTGCCAAATTAGGCCCTTTATCGAGCAGGTCTCATATAATCTGGTTCAATTAGTCGGCGCTACTGTGCAGCAGTGTAACGCCAGCTATACTGATTGGGGAGCAGGCAGATACAATCTACGTAGGATCTGACGGGTTGATTAACCTCTGCTGTGTAGTGCTAATGAAGATGGATCTCAGTCGTATGTGTTTTAGAAATCTGTATTTCGAACTCAGTCTAGACGGTAATTGGTTGCTATGAGTTGTAGAACTGTTAATACGTGTTAGTCTCTTTGAGTGTTAATCTTACATTGTACATAACATTTGCGATGTTACGCCTGAGTGTTGCTAGAGTAAGTACCTAATACTAGGTGTGTTACGTCTCTTACATTTTACTTGAGTGGAACTGAATGTTTTATTTAGAAGTAAAATGTTTTATTTCACGGAGCTACGGCCTTAGTACGGGAGAGGCTCTTTTTAGGGTTCCGTACCCGAAGGGTGTCAAACGGGACCCTATTAATAAGGCTCCGCTGTCCGTCTGTCCGTCATCGGGTCCTGCAGCACGAACCTTAATAGCTAGAGAGTTGAAATGTTTTACAGAATGTGTATTTCTATTGCCGCAACAACAACAAATACTGAAATTTACGAAAAAAGGGTGTTTAGAATTAAATAATAAGCATCCCCGGGATTCTTCGGCATTATTTTAAACCATAGTATTTATGTCTTATTTTAAATTGATACGTTTAGAATGAATGGCCATTGGTAAAAACTGGCCATGCCGTTCCGGTCTGCGTAAGTCTTTAGGTGTATAATGTACGCTCCCTAAGATATTTTTAGCAGGATAGTAACAAGCACTATTATTTACAACTACAATACAGTTTGTCTGTAGCCGGTCATGTTTGTAACGTCATTAAACAGTTAATTCGTGCATTCGTAATTTCCTGTGAGTAAAAGGAGAAGGAGTTCTCGAATAAATTTTCAATCGAAATCGTTTCTCTGAACTTTGTAATTTAATGTCAAATTAATTTCGTTCAAGTGCAAACTTAAACAACTGAGCTGAGCACGCAAAAGTTAGAAAACAATTACAAGTAAGTATATAGGTGTATATTTTAGCGATATTTTACCTTTATTTTATGGAGATAACAAGTTAGGAAAATTTACGACGCTCACTCACAGAGCCTTTATCACGTTTTTTTAGGGTACCGTACCCGAAAGGTTCCAAACGGGACCCTATTACTAAGGCTCCGCTGTCCGTCTGTCCGTCCGTCCGTCCGTCCGTCCGTCCGTCCGTCCGTCAGCGGGTCCTAGAGCACGAACGGTAATAGCTAGAAAGTTGAAATTTTCACAGAATGTGTTTATCTGTTGCCGCAACAAATACTGAAATACGAGAGATATTACATATTAAAGGGCTCCCCATACAAGAGACTTGTTTTGATACACCCGCGCATTTCAATATGATTGTAAATTTCGCGTCAACCCACATCGTTGTGGTAGCCCAGCCGGTATGCCCGGTAACCCTCAATCTGTAGGTCGTGAGTTCAAATCACCGTGATGGAATCTTTTTTAATTTTCTTTTTCTTTTTGTTCTATTGTTTTGAGTGCTTAAGTTATGTTGTACGATGGTACGGTACCCTTCGTTTAACCGTTTCGATTTCGACCCGCACTTAACAGCTTTTTTACAAAAACAATTTGCTATATCTTGAAAAATATGTAGTTGGAGTAACAATATGGTAGGAGATTGGAAGACAAGGTAAGGACTAAGGATGTACTTAGTGCCTAGAAGAAGTACCAGACCGGCGAGCATGCATGAATAAATGTAGAATGTTGACGAAGCGAGAGAATGTATGCTGGATAGTTGCAAATGGTAAATGCAGGATGCTCATCCCATACAAATTGAAATAAGTAACCCTTCGTAAAACAGAGATGGCTTGAGGAGTAAGATTGGTACATTAAACGCCTTGGTTTCAGTTAACATACTTATAGGTGGCGATAATCTTACAATAAATCCTACATATCTTAGCGCCATCTCGTGGTATTTGCAATTTTTCGATGGTGCTGCACCAAGCGATAATGGCCTCGAACTAAAGAAGCTTCTGCGAACTGAGATACTTTACGCCGGTGTCATATTTTGTTCTAGGTGGTCTATCTGTATTAGTATAATATTATAGTATCTGTGGTAAAAGTAATATCACAAAGTATATGATCATATCAAGGAAGGTTACTAAAATAAGCTAAAGCTTACTATGGCCTCTCGAATTACCAATCTCGTCAAAAACCTTGACTTTGACCGTCTTATTTTTTTGGCTATTAGGGTATTATTAATTCAAGTTAATAGTGTCTATAATCACTTTCGCCATTTTAGATTAGGCTAGGTTATCACATTACCTACAATTTAAGGATAGCTCATATCGAGAATGATCAATTTCCTTCAAATGCGATTAGTAAAAGGTCATAGCATTTCTTTGTTTATTCATTCAACCCAATGCCGCAATTTTCACAACTGCACAAACATAAAGGAAAATACGTCAAAGATCTTTCAATACACAATAATAGACTGAAGAAAACAGCAAACATTTCAATTCCGAGTCATAGCGCTATGATAAATAGAAAACTTTTTGTCATGCTGCAGCTGCAACGGTTTGAATGCAAAAAGCTGCTTTCGTAGCTTTGTACTGGAGGTTTTGAAAGTACAGGCAGAGACTACCCTTCAGATATTCAACATACTTGATTGTATATTATTTGTGGAATGGAAAGCATACGATCACGACACGGTCATAGTGCCATGCAAATCATGAATGGCACACATAGCACGGCGACCGTATCTCATCCATCATCTTTTACTTTGAAAATGTAGAAATACTTAGGTAAGTACATCATAATAAAATGTAGAAATACTTAGGCAAGTACATCATAATTATTTTGTCAACAGACAGCCCCAACTAAAATGTACCTGTGGATGATGCTGTGGGTTCCACAATAGAACACTTTTTATTTTTGTAATAGTTACATCTATATATTGTGTAGTGGTTTTTCGTCCCAAATAAATAAAATAAAATAAAGGCACACCGTGACGGTACCTTCCATGGCCGTATGCATGTGAAAAGGCACCGTGACGGTACCGTCCGTGGCCGTATGCATGTGAAAAGGCACCGTGACGGTACCGTCCGTGGCCGTATGCATGTGAAAAGGCAACGTGACGGTACCGTTCGTGGCCGTATGCATGTGAATAGGCACCGTGACGGTACCGTCCGTGGCCGTATGGATGTGAAAAGGAACGTATGTATTATCTACAGATTTTGCAATGATTCGGAAATGGAAGCGCTGGCTGCTGAAATTGGGAGGAGTAAACTAGAATATAGAATAGAAGTAGGTAAGTAATTCTCAGTAAGGTTTCTTTGTATCTTTACCTCCACTATCCAGCATTACACTGACCGTGGCGCAAGGTTTATTTATGTGCTAGTACAAAAAATACAGCCATACGTACGTACGTTACGTACATATATTGCACCTACATGTCGACACGAAAAAACATGTGGTAAGCGTTTGCAGAATGTACTATCCTTTTTGTCACTGTAGAGCAGGATCCAATGGGCTTATGCGGTAGTTCTATTTTAAACCAACTTAAAGGTAGGGCCCTCTGACTAGCAGTAAGACACCCCCCATCGGGTGCATGACAGGTGAAAATATCTATTGTAAGTAATTGTAAGGGATGAAAACATAACTTCCCCTAATTTTAATGTCAAATGGGAACGAGCAGAAGGGGCGGTTTTCATTCGTTTTAAGGATTCTGTACCCGAAGGGTGCCCAACGGGACCCTATTACTATATAAGGCTGGATTTTACCAACAATAAGTTATACAGAGAGTAACTATCCCGGGGATAACTTTTATGACAAATGACAGTTCAAAATGAGGTGATCTGATCTAGGTGTCACTGGTGTCTATGAAAAAGTAGAAGATCTCTCGAGTAAAAGTTACTCTTTCGTTGGTAAAAACCGGGCTTAGCCTCCGCTGTCCGTCTGTCTGTCCGCCTGTCACTGTCAGCGGGCATCGCACAAACCAGAACCAGAACCAATAACTAGAAAGCTGATGTTTTCACTACATATTAGGTTTCAAATAATGAACTACCTACACGAAATATCAAAAAATTAAGGGTTTGTGTGTGCTTTTTGTACTTTTTCTTGTACGATGGTGCGGAACCCTTCGTGTGAGAGTCCGACTCGTACTTGGATAGAAATTGCAAAGAGAATAACGTGCCTGTCCATCGGTCTCTCAAGCTATGCCCTTCTTTTTTTTTGCAAAAAATGTTTAAACGGACACTTACAAAATATTGTACCTACAATCTGTACATAATGTAAGTTTTATTAGGTCCAATGTAAACACGGTCGGATTATTTTCCCGGCACAATACCTCAATAAAAGGCAGACAATGGAGTTAATCCGCTACAACAAAATTGGGGTTTCCTCGCTAAAACACTGGCCGGAGGAAAAGATATTCCTTGAATTCCCTTTTCAATCGACTTCATTTATAATTTGGGTAATTATCGTGAATAGGGAATCGAGCCTTATAATATAGTTCATGTAGAATCATTTAGTTTTGAAGAGCGTGGAGTTGAAACTTTGTAAAATCCCCTTTCCAATTAAGATCTGCCTAAGGGAAACTGTGTATAAGTTCATGTACCTACCAATATCGGACGATTTACTCCGATACGATAGGTCATCGTTTAACTTTAATGTAGATTGATATACATTTCTGCAGTTATCAAAATGTTCCATAAATAGTTAGTTTAAGAACCAAACATCGCGCTGATCCCATGATTTAAGAATCCTAGTAACTAGATCAACAATTTTCTCTGCTGGGACCTTTTCATCGCCAAGCAATAAACAGCAGCTGCATTTACAAGCGGGTGATTACTTCGTTGGTACAACAGCGCGACAGATTCTCATTTCCCGATGAATATCGCAATATCAGTCGATTCCGAAGTGTAAATTGTGAACTCTTAATGAGGAACCCGACTGTCTGAATTTAGGGTCTCGCACAACTTTACTGCCTTAATTATAAGTCTGAAACGTTTGACTGGATAATTGGAGAGTGGTAGGTTGTTTCAGTTGCCAAGTAGGTAGGTACCTGAATTCGCTAGCTAGCTACTCGTACTATACTTGTTACTAATAGGTATTTCGTCGATCTAACGTTCAAAGTTTGGCCTTTGTTGTGTGTACCTACACAAGTGTAAGTTCGACATATTATTTGAATGTGCTAAGTTTCGGAGCGAAGTCTGCAATAGTTTCAGGACTATTCATATTTAGACGACCCTTGCTGAAATAATATTGAAAGAACTAGGAAGGTATGGGTATGTTACGACTCACGATTTTTCTTTGGCCTATTTTAGTTTTCAGGGCACGAATGAGGACAATCATCGCAGAAATCTAATTTATTCTGACTGCGGCTGAACTGACAGACCACCAGAAAAGAATCAGAACATGGCTTTCATTTACCTCACAAATCCTTTTCACAAACTCATCACACCCAATTGTTTACATCAAGCAAGTTTATGGACATTTTTGTCTTGAGTGTTATTTTCAGAAAGCCACCGCACGAGGCGCATTTCATATGCAGTAGAGAAAGCCGAGACGCTCAGCTCAGGATTCCTATTTCGAATTCATAAGACTCAACTGAATCTACCGGGTAACCCACCGGGGAAGAGCGTTGAACAAAAGCGGCATACTACGGCACGCCCCGCTGTTCAAACACCAATGTTTCGCGCAAATATTTGCCTAATTATACCTGGTGGCCTGTCGCCGTAGACACCGTTTCACTCGGGAATTTAACCGGTATGCCGCCCTTTATTGTCTATCTCGTCTGGCTGGGCAGACGTTCGTTCCTAATTTGAAAAGTTTCGTTATTCTTTTGTTTTCTTGGTAGATGCTTTTTTTCATGCAGTTTGATGGGAATTACGGCCAGCCCATTAAGGAATATCTCTTAGCACTGCTGGCTATTTTACGTGATAATCGTGATTATCTTTGGCGGTTTGTGAACTTTTGACTCCACAAGAAGTACGTGATGGCGTAAGTTTTGCATATTGTCTACCGTAACAAATATATTGTAATATTGAGACTACCAATCACATTTTTTTTTTTTATGAGCCTGTAATATCCCACTGCTGGGCAAAGGCCTCTCTCCCCCTCTTCCACTCCATTCGATCCTGAGCGGTCTCCTTCCACTCTTTATCCCAATCACATAAACAAGCATAATTATTATCTCTTTTATAATAATTATCACTAATAGATAAGCTCGCCTTTGTACATGTTTTTTCTAATATTAAGTGTCTGTATTATGTTTTCTGTGCAATAAAGTATAAATGATAAATGATAATAATTATTATCTATTGTAATTTCTTTTTACGTTTATCATTTTCTTTCGAACCACTTACAACACTTTTTAAAACCGACACAATTTTTACAAACACAAACATAAATACCAGCAGCAACACCAACACAAACGCGCCAACATCTAGCATATTATACTCCACCCAGCTCAACCTCCTTGCAGGATTCTTCATAAACTCAGCTCCTTTATTCCTCAATACATATTCAATCCAGAACATAGCCGTATCTAAAGGACTAAGCGGCCTATCCATGTATCTACGCGATATTTCCTTCGCCTTATTCTTGTAGGACTTATCGTTGATAACATCCTCTAAAATCGACTCCAAGTTATGTTCGTTGATGTCGTGGTATTTAAGGATTCTTGCGAAGCCTATGTCTTGAGCTTGCAACAGATTGTTGTATTGGTCCGCGTAGACTGGTACACCGATGATAGGAACTCCATGGTAGATGGCCTCCTGCATGCCGATGAGGCCGCCGTGTGCTATGAACACTTTGATATTGGGATGGGCTGGAAAACACAAATTGGTTTTAATTAGAATTACGAGTGCGCTCGTTTGGCCTGTGTCGGTTTCGAGTGCAATTTGCCGGGCATAATGAGGATCCATGAATCATGGATGATGATTTAATAATAATGGACTCGTTACAATGTTGCATTAGAATTGGCATTTGAATAGTGGCTTTGCAGAGGCAAAGGTATTGTTCCCACTTATCATAGCATATTATGTAATTATTACCTATAGTTGTCCATTTGGTTTTGATCTAAGCGTCGGATCGGAACATTTGCTTGCTCGGATCTGTCACGGTCATAGTGATCTCCTGTACAATCATATTAGCAATAATGCACGATCAGGTCTCCTCTCCTTTTTTGATGAAACTATGTTAACCAAAAATCATTCCCTACTTATAGTTTAGACCTTAACATTTTCTTCAAAATAATCAACAGTCTGTCATGGGCTACGACAGTGACCACTAAATGTAAAGTAGGTTATCAAAAGCACAGTTAATTATCTATAACCTACTGCCATGCGCGTGCTTGTTTGACGCGTGTTGTAATGATGAATAAACTTAATAAACTGATATTATTATTGTTATTGGTTATTGACAGCTATTCTTGGTAAGATATGGCTAGAGCTGCATAAAAAAAACTTGTAAAGATGGGCTGCCACTCTGTTTAGACCCAGACTCGGCCTGTATAGTCACGAGCGAGCATGTACTTCGGACGCTGCTTAAATCATCTGCTATAGTGTTATGATATGACCCAGACTCATTAAAACTGTAGGACATATCAACTAATACACTCAGCGGCAGAAAAAGTGGCCCAAACACTTGTCACGGATACGTAAACAAACTAAGCATTATTTATGCGATGTTTGAATGAGGGTAGGTGTCAAGTGATGTGTTTAGTTAATTTAAGTGGGTGATTTAAGATAAAGTTGCGTTTCATTTCACTTTTGTTTGAAATTAGTGCCAGTACTGTTTAGTGCCTTCAAGAGTCAGGTAAGTTAAAAATTCTTTTTTAATTTACTGTACATCAGATCTTTCCATTTAAGGTTTTTTATTGATTTCTGGGTTATTTCTATTCCAGAAAGAATTAGAAGATGCCACTTACAGTTGCTCAGGTTGCTCAGGCGGTGTTGTTAACCTACCAAGGACGAACTCAACGTGAGGTGGCTGCAATTCTCAATGTACCGCGTACCACCTTGAGGTTTGCTCTTAAAAGGTACAGGGAGACTGGTCTTTATACACGACGACCTGGGAGAGGCAGAGTAAGGTGCACCTCGGCCCGTGACGACCGTTTCATTATCTTGGCTATGTTGAGAAACGGGGTTCCTCACCGCTGTTGAGATTAGACGGCGGCTTCAATCGGCACGAGGTGTCATTGTTAGCAAGCGAACGATAAGAAGAAGGATTCAGGAACGTGATTTGCGTGCCCAGAGACCAGCCCGAGGACCGGAGCTCGAGAGACAGCACAGAACTGCTCGATTAAGATTTGCTCGGGAACACGTGAACTGGACGAACGATCAGTGGAGCAAAGTTCTGTTCACAGACGAATGCAGAGTGGCCTTACGAGCACCAGATGGTCGTGAGAGAGTGTACAGACGACGAGGGGAACGTGTTCTTCCCATCACAACTCGCTAAACTGTCAGTTATCAAGGTGGATCCGTTATGGTTTGGGCAGGCATATGTTCAGATGCTCGCACGGAGTTGGTCATCGTGGATCGCCGCCTGACAGCAGCCAGGTACATCGAAGAGATCCTCCAAGACCATGTTGTGCCCTTCGTAGACCTCATTGGTCGCAAGGATTTCTTGCTAATGCACGACACTGCAAGAGCTCACGTCGCTGCCGAGGTCGAACAGTACTTGTTAGGTGTCAGAATTCGAAGACTGCCATGGCCTGTACATATCCCAGACATGAACCCAGTAGAACATGTCTGGGACATGCTTAAAAGGCGCATCAGAGCACAGCCTAACCCACCAGAGACCCTTCGTGAGCTAAGGGATGCTGTCGTGGCTGCTTGGGATGAAATTCCTCAAGTGGAACTCAGAAACATACTGCAGAGCATGCCAGACCGTATGCAAGCTGTAATTACCGCTAGAGGTGGTAATACACGTTATTAAAATTAAGTTACATCTAAGTTTAAATTAATTTTTAATTAAATAAATTGTCTCATAAATTTTGATTTTTTATTTAATTTAAGTTTTTTAATTAATTTAAAGCATTTTAGTCTAACTTATAATGTAAATGAAGTTAAAAACAGATAAACCTAATAATCCAATTAAAATGAATTCAATTAATAATCAACAAAAAATGTTTGAGTGACTTTTGTCTTTGGGCCACTTTTTTTGCCGCTGAGTGTATGATATAATATGAATGACCGAATGCACAGACTGCAGCTCAAATAAAGTGTCATTTAAATATCGTACTGACGCTGTCATATCCCGACCGAAAGGCGGGGATAACATGGCATTGAGTGCCCGTCAACTTTGAGATCGACCGATCATGCCATGGGAGACTTACACAAAATCTCCTTCTGAGGCATCCACTTTCTTGTGAACACATTGTCTGGCTTATTCTCCATGTTGTCTTCTTCCCACTTCCAAAGCACAGTGAGCTTCAATTTGCTGAAGACTTTCAAGAAAGCTTTCTTCTTCTCGATGGGCAACTCGGAGCTTTTTAAAAGCTTTTATTTAACTTGCACTGTATGTATGTTTGTTTGTTTGTTTGTTTGTTTGTTTGTTTGTTTGTGGGTATCACGGTTCGCGTCAAAAATGTCGGCTTGAATTTGACCCACTTCCCGTTATCCGATTGAGCTGAAATTTCGCATACGTGTATAAGTCGGATGACAATGCAATATATTTCTGACTTAAAGCTGATCTGATGATGGAGACGGAAGACGGTCATGGGAACTCTGTCATAAAACATCGCAAGCCCGTCGAATTTGGGCTCGTTCGATTCGTCTTGACGAATACTTTGGTCCTAGAATATTTTTTTATGACATGGAGCTGATCTGATGCTGGAGACGGAAGACGGTCATGGGAACTCTGTCATAAAACATCGCAAGCCCGTCGAATTTGGGCTCGTTCGATTCGTCTTGACGAATACTTTGGTCCTAGAATATTTTTTTATGACATGGAGCTGATCTGATGCTGGAGACGGAAGACGGTCATGGGAACTCTGTCATAAAACATCGCAAGCCCGTCGAATTTGGGCTCGTTCGATTCGTCTTGACGAATACTTTGGTCCTAGAATATTTTTTTATGACATGGAGCTGATCTGATGCTGGAGACGGAAGACGGTCATGGGAACTCTGTCATAAAACATCGCAAGCCCGTCGAATTTGGGCTCGTTCGATTCGTCTTGACGAATACTTTGGTCCTAGAATATTTTTTTATGACATGGAGCTGATCTGATGCTGGAGACGGAAGACGGTCATGGGAACTCTGTCATAAAACATCGCAAGCCCGTCGAATTTGGGCTCGTTCGATTCGTCTTGACGAATACTTTAGTCCTAGAATATTTTTTATGACATGGAGCTGAGCTGATGCTGAGACTAAAAAGTTAAAAATAAATTAAAAGTAAAAAAACATTTTTAAACAAAGCTTTTATTTAATGCCCTAAAAAGAAGAAAATAAAATTTCAATTCAATCAAATGCGTCATTTTATTAACATTACACAATTTATACGATATAAAAGCTTGTTGCGGGATTTATCTCCAAGTCTGTGCAAATAGGTGCCTACCCACCTAATTAAGTCTACACAAGTAAATCTCGCAACAAGCTTTTATATCGTATAAATTGTGTAATGTTAATAAAATGACGCATTTGATTGAATTGAAATTTTATTTTCTTCTTTTTAGGGCATTAAATAAAAGCTTTGTTTAAAAATGTTTTTTTACTTTTAATTTATTACGTTGGACCCGAAGTTCATGTAAATGACGCCATTTTTTGAGTCGTCCATTATCTTTTTGAGATCCTTAGAGAACAATGTGTAATGTTAGATGCCTTATTGATTTAATATGACATTATATTTCGTTTAAAACAAGCAAATATTTAAGTATGTAGTTAAATAATTTGAGTACGTAAGTACATAACACACTTTATACTTTATACTTTATACTTTATTGCACAAAAACAGAATACAGACACTTAATAATGAAAAAAAAACATGTACAAGGGCGAGCTTATCTCTAATAAGAGATCTCTTCCAGCAAACCTAGGATGGACAGGATTAATTAACAAAAGATAGACCTACATATGTGCACAACGATAAATATTAAATTAATAGACTACTTACTAATAAGTACATACATACATAAAAACCATACATAATATTTAAAAAAATGAAATATATATATATATATATATATATGTATAAAATACATAAATAATGTAAACTTAAATATATTAAGGTAGAGAAAGATAGTGTTCTTTTAAGCGATTTTTAAAAATGTTGAGTGAAGGACTGTCCCTGATAGCACTGGGAAGATTGTTCCAGAGACTGATAGCACGAAGTCGGAACCCATGTTCATAAGTGGCTGTGTTGTGTTGCGGAGTTATAAGCATTGACCGAGTGTGAGATCTCCTGGGCCTATCTGAAGACTGAAATTCAAACCGATCTCGTAAGAAGCAAGGGTAGCGTGGATTAAATAAGATGTTAAAGAGGCAAATTAGGATGTGGAAATCCCGACGAAGACGGATAGGTAGCCACTTCAGCTCCCTGCGATACTCCGAGACATGGTCATACTTGCGCAGACCGAAGACAAACCGAATCCCGAGATTTTGAAGTCGCTCGAGTTTGTTCAGTTGTTCTTCGTTAGCGCTGACCCAACAGACATCAGCGTAATCGATAAGGGGTAGGAGAAGAGACTGGGCGAGCGTAATTTTTGTCTGACGAGGCAAAAAGTTTTGGAGTCGCCTGAGGGAGTGAAAAGTGGCGAAGACACGCCTACTGACTTCGCCTACATGCGCTGACCAGGACAGTTGGTTGTCAAAGAAAACACCTAAGTTCTTGGCCTTAGTACTGTATGCGATAATGTTTCCATCGTAGGTTACAGGATCAATGGACATATGCTGTAATAGGTTAAGAGAGTACTTGGAACCAATAATCAAAGCCTGCGACTTACTCGGGTTGACAAGTAATCCAAAAGAAGTGGCCCAGTCCCTGATTTTGTCAAGATCGGTATTTAGCATCCTTACAGCAGAGTCCATATCACACGGAGAAAAATGGCGGTAAATTTGGAGATCATCTGCGTAAAGATGATACGATGAGGAGAGTACATCCGAGATGGAATTAATGAAGACAGAGAAAAGGAGAGGAGAGAGAATACCACCCTGAGGGACCCCTGCGAAGAGGTCAGACCAATCAGTCGAAGTCGCCTCTGACTTAATACGCTGCTGGCGCCCTCTCAGGTAAGAGTCGAACCAGCTGGCAGAACCAGAGGACAAATTCAGGGACTTCAGTATCTCAACGAGAATGTCGAAATCGACGCAGTTAAAGGCGCTGCTGAAGTCGAGCAGTGCAAGCACAGTGAGTTTTTTCTCGTCCATCGCAAGCTGAATGTCATCGGAGACTTTAAGCAAGGCCGTGACAGTGCTATGACCGGTCCTAAAGCCAGACTGGAAACGATTAAGCAAGCTGTTTGATGAAAGGTAGGAGGAGAGTTGAGTATGGACAATGGATTCTAGGACTTTGGAGAGGATGGGCAGGATGGAAATTGGACGAAATTCTTTAAAAGAGGAGGGATTTGAAGTTTTGGGAAACGGGATAACTAAGGCTTTTTTCCACACAATAGGGAAGGAACTGTTAGAGAGAGAGAAGTTTACTAGGTGTGTTATTGCTGGAAGTAGCTCGTCGAGCACACTACTCAGCATTTTGGAGCAGATCTTATCGTCTCCGACAGCTTTGGAGGAAATGGCGAGCACAGCTTTCTTAACTGCATCAATTCCGACAAGACTGAAGTCAAAAGGGATGAGGGTGGGAGCTAACCTCGAGCGCAGGAGGCACAGAGTGGCATCTTTAACAGAAGGGTCCATGACGACAGGGGGAGTTGAGAAGAATTTGTTGAGACCGTTGAGATCAACATTGCCAACCGCTTGATCCTGAGACTTACCGATACCAAGTGTCTTAAGGAACTTCCACACTTGAGCAGGTGTGTAACTCTCGATGCACTCATAGATATGACGACGCTTGGCATCACGACACATGCGATTACACCGGTTTCGAAGGCATTTGAAAGTGGCAAAGTTAACGGCTGTAGGCTCCTTTTTGTAAAGACATTTAGCTCTGTTTCTTTAAGCCATCAAACGCTTAATAACATCAGTGAGCCAGGGTGCTGGAAGGTGTTTCACCTTGACCTTCTTGACCGGTGCATGCTTGTCGAACAGCCCCAGGACAATTGTGTTGAAGTGGTGGATCTTGTCATCAACGGTCTCACTGGAGATAACAGGTGACCAGTCAATCGCCGCGGCATCAGATTTAAGGGATGAAGAATCAATACCCTTGAAACTACGAATGTCAATAAATTTTGCTCTGCTCTTGGGAGGCTTAATCTTGTACGAGAGATAAATCAGGTCATGATAAGAGAAAGGAGAGTTGAGTTGTCCATGGGTTGCAACTTTGTCCAAATTAGAAATGATCATAAGATCAAGAAGAGAGGGAGTGCAATGTGGTTGGAAGTGAGTAGCTTTCAGAGGAAGAATATGCAAATTAAAAGAGTTAACGATAGACTGGAGTTTAGCAGAGCGGGAATCGTTTTTAAGTAGACATGTATTAAAATCACCAAGAATAAGAGTATCATTATAGAGAGGAGTCAGATCATTGAGCAAAGTCTCGAAGGAGTTGAAGTAATCAATACGAAGAGAGGGACTGTAGAGAACCCCGAGCAGAACTTTGTTGTGGTGAAGACAAATTTCAAGGAAGAGGTGTTCTGCGGATTCGGAGTACTCATTCGGTGAAACGCTTACAACTCTGCACGGGATATCTGAGCGAAGATAAATAGCCACCCCGCCATCTGCCTTCCCAACTCTGTCATTCCGATAGAGCTGGAACCCAGGCAGCGAGTACATAGTGGATGGTAAAGTCGGTTTGAGAAAAGATTCAGATACTAGAATACCATCCACATGTTTACCGCTAAATGCTTCGAGGAGGTCTGCGTAACTAGAGTGAATGCTCTGGGCGTTAATATGAACAATATTAAGATTGTTTCCCAGGCTATCAAAGACAGACGTGAGTTTATCGGATAGCGGCACCTCCACAAGGGAGTTATCGCTCTCCGCACTAATGTAGTCATCACTTGAAGAACAGGAGAAGAAACTTTGATCAATATTACATATACTATCCATATAAATACAATAAACCTACTTAAAATACACTAATATAAAATTAAATAAGCTTTAAAACTACAAATAACACAAAATTAACAAACACTAACAAATAAATAATACGGAATAATACTGACCTAGAACCATACCACACAGGAATGCTGAGAGGAATCTGGTACACAACAGAGTCAAATTACAGAGGACAAATACAGAAATACACATATTTTTTTTTTTAAACAGGTTGAATAAATGAAAACAAAAAGAATGTTAGGCGATGCGTTTTAGCGTAGCACAAATCGGAACGCATGTAAGAAATGAAATGACATAACAAACATCATAATGACATTGACAAAACAAAATATTGCTGAACGGGACGTTACACTAAATAATAAAATTGATAAAACTACCTCATCACAACACAGTGGGTGGATGGTAAATTACCACAACATAAGTGACGTCACATGAAAAAGCAGCTTGAGCGAGTAAATAGATGTGAGATGACAATAAACCTCGCCTAACCTCTCCTCACAAATCACTTGGCAGCCCGAGCCTGACACGCCCCTTTCCGGGTTATGATTCCTGTGACGGAGCCCGCCGAAGTGTCCGCAGCAGGCTTCTTCCCCTTTCCCGCTGACTGTGGCTGCTGCTTAGTAGGGAACTTCTCCATGAGAGGCCGCAACTCCGCCCAGCATTCGACCTTCTGGCGAGTCTTGTTCGGCAGCTGCAGGAATATTCGGCCATCAGAAGTCCATGAGTTGCTGACGCCGAAGTGTTTTCGCGCTGCCATGAACACATTATGTCGCGACTTCGTCAGAAACTCTGTAATGGTGACGCCAGAGCCCTTGAGGGCCTTCTTCGCATCCCACACCTCGCTGCGTGCCTTGTAGGAAGCAAACCTCACTAGGAGGGGTCTATTATTGGCTCCTTTTGCTCCCAGGCGGTGGACGACCCTGACATCACCAAGACAGTCCTCCGAGGACTTCAGTTGCGAAGCCAACAATGCTGTCAGGACCTTGATAGGCTGCTCCTCCGGCTCCTCAGCCACTCCGTGGACAAGCAGGACCTTGCGCCGCATCACCTGCTCATGCCGGTCAAGCCCCAGACTCAGAAGCTCAATCTGCGACCTAAGTGCTCCGAGAGCCTTCCAGATCAGGGACCTGAACTCTGAAAACTGCTGCGCGAGGCTGGCGATATCCTTGGGGCCAGCAGAGGTTGCAGCCAGCTGCAGATCGTGGTCATATTTGTCCATGCGTTCAGTGAAAGTAGCGATAATATCCTCCATACCTTTTGTTACTTGATCCATTTTGAGGTTATGATGATGATGAATTGTCAAATAGGGGTGGACTTCTGTATTGGATATGTTGTGTGGAGGTTCCAGGTCAGTAATATTATTTCTGAATGTACATTAACTGATTATAAGTAATTAAATAAATTTAAATAAATAGCAAGTTCAATATTTATTGTTGTCATGTAGGACTACCCTCAAAGAAAAAAAGCTATGCTATGCTATGTATGATAAGAACAAGGTACAAACGAACAAAAAACTACTTATACAAATAAACGGTGTTTAAATTGCAAATCACCGACATTACGTTCTATCTTCCTTGTATTGCTACAATAGCTAGGAATCTCATAGAATATGCTTGGTGTGTTTAATAGTATGTTATTACTTTAGGTTCATCTATATCTATAACATCGTTTCTCAACGTAACCACTCATTATAAATGATCGGTAGGTAAGTATGTCATTGCTCGTAAAACCTTGATGATTGTCTCTGTACCTTCACAAGTAGTTTCTCATCATGCTAAGTTATCGCTGTCCATATAGAATGTTACTCACAGTATTTTATTACAAGAATATAAGTTTGCTATAATAACAAAAAATAGCTTACCTTCGGCAGTTGCGTCTCAACTTCCTTGAAATGTATCCCACCAATCTCTACAATATTGGGTCCGTATGCCACTGGAGTATCAAAACTAAAGTGGCTATTAATCATGATAAGAGCTGCTTCCCTCTGCAGCTCAATCAGACTTGGCACCGGCTCTTCCAGCCCAGGGATATACTTCTTGACCAACTCATTTTGCTTCTCCAGATACCAGAAACGCCACCAAAAGTACTCATAAGCAGTGAAGTAGACAGTTCTCAGTTTACCCCAAAAACTTTTTGGGTCATTTACGTCGAGAAATTCCGGGATGACCGTGGCAAGTTGCAAAGGATTCCTCGTGATTATGTTATGCCTCATGCAGTTTCCGAAGGTTGTGATTAGGGCCAGGGGAGCCTTGTATTTATGGGCGAGTACGTACAGGGCCTCTTGGAAGAATTGCTCGCTGATGACCAGGTCAAATTGGTGATCTTGGTGGAGGAATCTCTGGACTTCGGCCGATTTGAGTGAGATCTCAGTGGAGGCCAGGCCGCCTCCCCAAAGGATGGCGTCGTGGAACTCCTCAGCTGATATATCGACGGTGGTGAAGACGTTTGGTCTACTTCCTGAAACGTTAAGGTCGTTGTGTAAGATGTTGGTATTCCTGCTACCTGGTACCTAATAGGTAATATCGTCAGGTCCAGATTCTAGCCACCTAAATCAAGCCATTGTCATTCTCCTGGCCGAAAAGGTAAAAATATTGACATTAAAATTAGTTTGACAGTGGGTACCAACGTCAAAAATTAGACATTCATTGACGTCTTGGTACCCACTGTCAAAATAATTTTAATGACAATTTTTTTTTATATAATTTTAATGTCAATATTGTTCCAAGGACTCTTTTGTCCTTACGCAACAGGGGGTGCTAGAGAATGTATGCCTGACAATATATGGATACATTTAACGCTGTTGAAGCCCAAGCTTAGGTCTTTTGATCATGATTTGGAATACCGATAGAATAGATATTAGTAGAGACAGGAGTCCGCGGGCCGAATGTCAGCCTTCAGCTTTTGTTTATAAGACCATTATCCTATCCACTATGACTTGATGTTGTCTTGCGTGGTTACAGAAAATCATCGATTTTGTTTCGCCTTGAATATATGTCTGTAAAGAAAAATACCTTTAGCCTCCCAAATAGTGGTGTTATCTGCTATAACCTGATGAAAGGTAGGCGGGTAATCCTTTTCGGGATAGGCAGTGATCACTGTGACATTATGTCCTCGCCGAGCCAACTCAAGACCGATAGGTCGCAACATTATGTTGTGAGATTTCGAGGTAAACGGTTCGACATAGAGGATATTGGCTGCATGTACGTACGCAGTCATACATAATAGCAATGCTGGTATTTGAGCCTGAAATTTTAATAAAAGGTTAATTACTTTTTATGGCATAAGTTTTATAATTTCACAATTAGCATTAATTTGTTGTAGTTATCGTTTGCATTAGTTGTATAAAGGAAGGTTCTTACTATATTAAGTATTACTTATAAGTATTAAGCATTTTTGTTTGTAATGCTGTTTTCATTTAAAAAGTTGATGTAATTTTCAAACATTTATGGCATTTAGGAAACTTAAGTATTTGAATTAACCGAGTAAAGGTCCGTGTCCCTGGGTGGAGACATTATTGTTTATATTTTATTTTTATTTTACATTTTTAAGAGGTAACAGCTGCAATAACTAAATACAAAACACTACACTAATTAAGGAGCTAATAACAACCTGCCACAATTATTTTACAAAACGCAAAACGATCTTGAATTAAAGTTTTACAGAAACACAAAAAATGTAACACACTTAAGTTTGTATTATTAAGTATTTAATATTCTAATTACAAGTAAGTCAATATACGAATATACCCTTGAACCTAGATAATTTAATAAACAATATTCAATGATGATTGATTATGAAATAGTCATGCATTTAGCCTGTCATATCATGAACCGTTGGTCGTTCATTGATCTTGCCAGGCCATTTCATGAAATGGCCAAAACATCATGATATAGCCAATTCTACGATATGGCTACGACATTCATATACGGTACATTCAATACCTAAGATGGTAGTTGTAAGTGGTATCGTTACTTACCATGGCTAATTTTACAACAATCGTCAATTGTTTTTCATCTATACACTTTCACTTTCAACTAAACAACAACTTACTCACTTACGTAAACACTTCATGGCACCTACCTACTTCTAATAAAAACCCTAGAGATAAATCGTTGCGTTGTTTAATATGGTTGCCTAGCAGTTCACGCAAAGCTCAATGTGTGAATGTCATCCATCATCCTACTCGTAGGTATTCTCGACATCCAAACATAGATAGGTATATTTTGCTCATTATTATTCTTATGTAGGTACATGACGAAGCAACATTGAGTTTTTAACCTTACCTAATTATCCAAACATAGATAACTTCGGTTCGGTAATTTTTTGCTCATCATTATTTTTAGGGTTCCGATCCTAAAAAGGAAAAAAGGAACCCTAATCATAGGATCACTTTGTTGTCCGTCCGTCCTTCTGTCAGACTGTCTGTCTGAACGCGTGAAAGTACAAACTAAAATATCAAATGTTAGGGTCTGTGGTCGCATAAAGCTGTGAAAAAATTACCTTCTAATCTAGGTTAACGCAATCGAACGCTTGGGACTGATGGTGCAGTAAAATTGTTGGATTTTCATAGTAATCGCAATGGACCCAAAAACTATAGGGTACTTCCCGTAGGCCTACAATCATGAAATTTGACACAAAGCAAGTTCTTATAGCACACACAAGTAAAGGGACAAATCTGAAAACTGCATAGGACAATTGGGCTAAAGTGGTCCAAGAACCTCCACATTGAAATCTGTCTTCTGACCGACATATTACACGACACAAATGATTATACGATTCTTACATGTCATGTCATGACAACAATGTGATACCACAAAGTCACAGAAGGGCAAAAATACGTTAGGTATTTGGTTTACCTGAATGACATCATAAAATCATAAAAGAGGAGAGTAGGTAATGAAATGAGATCTTATTTATTTTGTGAAGCAAGACATTATCATAACTAGTATATGCCGCCCGCGCCGCCTACCACATAACATAGCGTCACGCCTTTTTCCATACGGGATGGCAGAGGCACAATTGTGCGCACATTTAGCCAGTTTTTCGATACTCCATTTTGCGTGACAGGGGGCTAGCCCATTGCCGCAGCTATGGAGAAATGAAGGTTTCCTTACGATGTTTTCCATCACCATAGAACGACAGATATTGTACAGATAAATATCTTATCTCATTGATATCTTATGTGTTGCCTGCCCATCAGCCACGCATTGTATTTGTACCTAGTATTGAGCATCCCGGTGGCCATATGTGGTCTTCATCAGCAGTTCCGCATCACAATATTATGCTTACCGTGAGTAAATGCACGAGTTACTTCTAAAAACACAAAAATCACTATATATTTGAAGAGCCTGCCTGTCTGCCTATAATATTTGAAGAGTTCCCTCGATTTCTCCAGGATCCCATCATCAGATCCTGACCTGGGTGTCAATGGGACCAATGTGAAGGTAAACCCTTTCAAACAAAAAATAATTTTCCAAATCGGTCCATCCGTCTAAGCGCTATCGTGGCACATACATAAAAAAAATAAAAAAAAACATCCGAACGAATTGTAAACCGCCTTTGGGAAGTCGGTTAAATACCTCTATACAAGGTGTAAATGAATTAACGCAAAATGAAAAACTACTTTGTCAGGGACGTCATTCTGAGCAACTTTCATTACGAAACCGATTTGATCAGAGCGACTTCATTTTTCCTTTCCCAGTACATTTTGGCCTGAGTGGATCAGCTGATTTGCATGGAGAAGTGAAAAATAAAGTTGCTCCGATCAAATCGGTTTCATAATGAAAGTTGCTCAGAATGATGTCCCTAACAAAGTAGTTTCTCATTTTGCGTTAATTCATTTACACCTTGCATAGAGCACTGGTGATGATTTTTAAGTAAAGGGTTACAGGTTGGCAAGAAAGTCTAGAAAATAAATAATGGCAACATAAGTGACATATTAGAGCACTATTGCGTGTTTTGATAGACAATCCAAATATGAGATTGAGTTTGAGTTTGAGATTAAAGAAAACACGCAGTAGTCTGTGAATGTTGCCATCATTTAATTTCTAGACTTTCTTGCCAACCTGTACAGCAATTCAGTATAAGAAAATCCTCCATTTTGCACAAAACAACTACTACTAAGGTCAAAAATATTAATCCATGTTTTGTCGCTCGATGATATTAATTGGGGTACGATCTGAGTCATTTGATAACACATAACGACCTTCCACATCCTTCCCATTGTGTCCTTCGGCTGTTTGAACAATAGGGACGATGATTATTCGAAACAATTAGTTTCACTAAATGTAGATCATGAAGAGACAAAGCTAAACACTTGGCGAATACTAAGAAAATCTATCTTCGTATATTGCATTAGTTATAGTTATTCCTTGAATGCAAACAACTGAAGCAATGGGTAGTCTTGTAACAGGTCGTTAGGGATAAGAGCATCGAATAATAGTAGTTTATGAAACTGTTGCATAATGAGGGGTATTAATAAGCGAGGTTTTTAATAGTATCACACGAGAGTTTTAATACCTAGTTATGTCTACTTTATCTACTCTCATACGTAAGTGTTTCTCAAACAAAAATCAAAGTTAAAACACAACAATATTTCCACATAAAGCAGTGCTTAGAAACAACAAAACGTTGTCACGTTGACGTTTTGTTGCCGCCAAAACCCAGCAGTCA
Source organism: Argyresthia albistria (assembly GCA_963457715.1). Taxonomy (NCBI): domain Eukaryota; kingdom Metazoa; phylum Arthropoda; class Insecta; order Lepidoptera; family Argyresthiidae; genus Argyresthia; species Argyresthia albistria. The sequence goes on along the minus strand of OY735266.1, from coordinate 6,478,064 downwards.
CAGCGCATGCTCGGAGCATGGTCCACAGTATCAAACCTCAGATCAATGAACCTCTTTGTTTAAATCTTCCTGCCTCCAAGTATCAAACACTGAGTGGCTGTTTGGTTGTCAACTATAACTTTAAAAAAAGTAAAACTTTCCAACAATGTTTTGGCGCGCGATTACAGGTGGAACTAAATTGAAAAGTCTGTATTGATGACAGATCCGTTGCATTAAGTTGCGTGTAGGTGGCGCCCCTGGTAATCAGCCAAAATATCTTTGGAAGACTGCACAACTGTATCGTAATGGAAAAAAGTTTTCTTTATAACATTATTTTTGTTCGAGAAGCAGTGTTATAATATTTTTTCAACACACCTGCTCGTAAAGTGACCCTTATGATGTTGGTTTTAGAATCATAATGCTGCCTATTATACACGCGTGCGGTAATAATATTACAACACTAGTGTGGTAAGTGATATAGTTTTTGGTCAGTAACCTGGCCAACCTCTGTTTCAACGCGGGAGTCTTCCCAATAGCACTAAAACGGTCTATAGTAACTCCTGTCTTTAAAAGTGGTAACCGCTCAGACGTTAATAACTATAGACCGATCTCAGTATTAACCTCAATATCAAAAATTATCGAGAAATTAACTAATAAGAGGCTGGTCAGTTACCTTAACAGATATAATATCATATCAAACTCCCAATATGGTTTCAGGAAGGGACTCTCAACACAAGATGCTATCACTAAGCTGGTGAATACTATAACAAGAGAGGTAGACAGGAGCCAGAAATGTCTGACAGTCTTTCTAGACCTAAAGAAAGCATTTGACACCGTGTCTATCCCTATTCTCATTAACAAGCTGGAGAAAGTTGGTATTCGTGGTACTGCTCTTTCGCTTTTTGAAAGTTATCTACACGACCGAACACAAAAAGTAAAAATTGAAAAACTTTTAAGTGAGGAAAGATCAGTCACCTTTGGTGTACCACAGGGGAGTGTCCTCGGCCCGACGCTCTTCCTGATATACATTAACGATCTATGTAACCTTGAGGACGTCGGGGGGAGGATCTTCTCCTATGCAGATGACACTGCTATAGTTTTCTCGGGGGAATCGTGGGATGCGGTACATAAAGTTGCTGAACTGGGACTGGGCAGGGTTGCCAGCTGGCTGAATAAAAATCTTTTGTCATTGAATGTTCAAAAAACAAAGTACATCTGTTTTGCGCCTTACATAAATTCCCAGCCTAACGACAATTTCCGTCTAAAAATACACAACTGCACGGACCCTGGTAACCTAGTTTGTGACTGCCCACTTATAGAGAAGGTTGAGTGTATCAGGTACCTGGGAGTCATAGTAGACCAACGGTTAAGCTGGTATGGCCATATTGAACTGATTATGAGCAGAGTGCGTAAGCTGACATGGATTTTCAAATCACTCAGATATGTTATGACTAAAGAACTCCTAAATAAAATATACTTAGCATTGGCTCAATCAGTCATTACCTACTGCATACCAGTCTGGGGGGGGGCAGCAAAAACTAAATATATGGACGTGGAAAGAGCCCAGAGGTCTGTCATAAAGGTTATGTACAGTCTACCTCGTAGGTTTACTACACAATCCTTATACGACACTAGTCACCTCCTATCAGTAAGAAAACTATATATCCTTAACTTAATCCTATCATGCCACAAATCTCTGGAGTATGACCAGTCCATAAATACCAAAAGAAGAAAAGATTTAGTTGCCCCACCGCAGACAGTTCGCACAGTCTTCGCTGAACGACAATATGCTTGTCAATCAGCTTATATTTATAACAAAGTTAACAGACTTTTATGCATATACCACCTACAGCTATACAATTGTAAAGAGGTTGTAACTAAATGGCTAAATACACTTAACCACGAGGAAGTCGAAAAACTTCTTCAAAGATCTTCATAAATTAAGATTTTCGAATATAGGTACTTACTGAACCCCCTACACACTACATACTCACAGGCACTACCGCAGGGCATAGGTAGGTTCAACTGTCACCCTATGTGGATGTTTTACACCCGATCCCAAGGCTCATTGTAATGAAACCGTAGGGCATAGGAACAGCTACCACACACACAACACACCCTCACTCACTACACTCACACACACACCCTCACACACAACACACACACACACACACCCTCCCTCACCCTCACACACACACACAACACAAACACACAAACCCTCACACACACACACACACACCCTCACATACATAACATACCTTTATTTGTTAACTTTAAAATAATTAAAAATGTTTACATAGGTACTAACTGTACGCTAGAATCTTAAGAGAAGTTGCGAGTCATTCCCAACACAAGTGTATTCTTATTACTTACTGGGAAGTCTTGTTTTGTGTTTTTAACAGTTTGTAAGAAATAAACAACTTTTACTTTTACTTTTACTTTTACTTACAAGAATAACAGCAGAGTTTTTATGCTGGAAAAATATTAGGTACTTTAATTATTAATTAATACATGTTATTGTCAAAACAAGATGACTAAACATTTATTTTCATCAAATTAGAAGCAAACAAAGAAAACAGAGATGTATTTTGTTTTTTTTTTTTCTGAAATTTAATATTTGGCTGTTTGTTTGGCTTTTGCATTGCCTCCTGGCAATCAGAGTCAAAGTGCGAAAACAAAAAAAAAGTGCGCGCCATTTTCAGTCTTCAACAAATAAAACTTTTCATTCACTTAGTGATACAGATAATTATAAATTTTACTCACAAATGTGTTGAAAAACTTCGTATGAAACTGATTGGTATTTTATGAGCAATTGGTAATTTATGACCAACTTAGCTCACTTGTTTCATAATGTACTATTAATTAGATTAAGGTATTGCGTTTATAAAGTACGTCATTCATTATGAATTCGATTTCAAGTTTGTAATTCGAACTTTAGGACATGAGATTAGATAAAATTATTTTTCACTTCTACGAGTAGCACAAATGACGACCGGCAAATTAGTTTGGAGAAGTGATAAATAAAGCAGATCTATCTTCTTGTTTCAAATTGATTTCCTAATAACACCTAAGATTCTGTTTTCGCAACAATAAATATAAGATTTTTTGCTACCTGACAGAAGCGGGAAGTTTTGTAGAAAGATAGTAGTTAGAATTTAAAAATTTATTGTTCGATTAATGTAGGGTACTGAGAAGATACAAAAATACTTTAAAACAATAAAGCAGATTCTTGAAACACATAGTTCTGTTTGAAAAACAAAATGGTCTAATCTATACACATACTTCCTCATCGCGATTATACAAAAAAAAATAAGTTCTTACATATAATAGAATCGGTGAGGCGTTTAGGGAGGCGGGCGAGGGGACGAGCCAAATCTCATATTTTCTTTACTTTGGGGAGAAGGGGGGGCTCGGCGAATATCACGTAATAAGTATATTTTTTCACCAAAAACAAGAGTAAATTTGCGATAAAAATGGGTTAAAATTCTAGCCTACTTTTAACAATACTAGTCTTAACTAGAAATAAAAATATAACACATGTTTAGGGTTCCATAAAGAAACAAGCAACCCTTATAGTTTCGTCAAGTCTGTCTGTCCGTCCGTCCGTATGTCACAGCAACTTTATTCAAAAATATTAGGACTACACAGTTGAAACTTGGTACGTAGATGAATGCTATGAACCGCTTTACGATTTTTATACAAAAACTGAAAAAAAAAAAATTTAAGGGGGGCTCCCCATACATGAAACTGAAACCAAAAAATATTTTTTTCATCAAACCTACATGTGTGGGGTGTCTATAGATAGGTCTTCAAAAATGAAGTTGAGGTTCCTAAAACCATTTTTCCTCAAAATCAATCTTAAAGAGACAGACCCATCCAAAGTGGAAAAAATTGTGTCCCCCCCTCTAACTTTTAAAGTAAGAGAGTGAAAAATTTATAAAAAATATATGCTGTGTATCTTTATATAAACTTTCGATGAAAATTGGTTTGAACAAAATATAATAAGCAGTTTTTAAGATATAAAACATTTACCTATAAAAAACCGCAAAGATAACTTTGTCATTCATTGTTTATAGATAATGGTACGGAACCCTTCGTGCGCGAGTCCGACTAGCACTTGGCCGGTTTTTTAATATATATATTTTATAAATATATGCCTTTACAATAGAAACACACATTTTTCCAAATCTCACGTGAGATTGGGGGGATGGGGGAGGGGTGAGTAAAATCTCACGAAATCTCACCAAGGGGGAGGGAGGGCTCAGAAAATCGCCGAAAACCCCTCGCCTAGTTAATGGACGCCCCCTAATGCTGCTTCCGGCAAATAAATAGGATATGAGAACCTTACACTTTACAACTAGATCAGCAATAGGGTATTATTGCTTTTGTGGAAACTTTTTTGAAAAAAAAAATTGAGGCTGTGATAATAAGATAACTGATAAATGAGTAGAAATTTTATTTCAATTTTGTGAAACCGATAAATGCCTTAAAATCATTAATTTACTATAGGTGCACTGTCGCGCGGAAACGCTAGCCGCCATGATGTTTCGCTTGTGACGTCACTCCGTTAGACGACTGCAAATACCAATTGGGGCGTACACTGCAATCGTAGTATAGTTGCTGGTTTACATTGTCAGCGCGCAAATAGCCATCGTTCAATATAAACCGGCGTAAGCGCGCAAACGTCATCCATCTGTCATTCTAATGTCAACACAACAACATCTCATAAAAATTTGGTTTCATCAAATCGATGGAAGCCATTATTTAAGAAATTGAATTGAATTGAAAATTTGGTTAGTGTCTTCACTACTCTTCACAGAAGACTTCGGTTTGGATTAATAAAATGTTGAAATCCTTGAAATAGAAGCTTGAAATATTCTATTCTCGATAAAAAAATATCAAACCACAACAAAACAGATACTAAATGTCAATTTGGAGTTTTCGCACACGCTGCACCACCTGTTTTTCGTGAACGCTGTGAGCGCGCTAATATGACGTCACTCGTGAGGTCACGACTTTTACGCTGGTGAAAATAAGTGCATTATGAACCGACTTACAGCCCGCTCACAACGCAAATAGCCCATTGTAATCCGCACCGCAAATACTAATTTACGTCGATGGCGTACTATCGGAGTGACGTCAAGTCGGAATCAAAATGGCGAATGGAGTTTTAGTCAAATGACGAACTGAGTAGAAAACACGGCTTTTCAAATTTAATTATAAAATTTACATTGCATTTTCATGGATTAATCGACGATACATGCATTCTTAGATTTATTCTTACATGGGCAATAATACCGTATTGCTTACTCGATGATGGCTTCACTTTTGAGGCAATGCTGTCTCAGAATTGCTAATACTAAATTACATTTAAATTACATATTATTGGAATACTAGCTGTCAAGAAACTTTTAACTGGCAGTTTAAGGTAAAGTTTGAAATGCCAGTCCCCCATACAAGATTCATACGCTAACTTACCATTTGAGTCGCCTCTCACAAAAAACCTGATTTGAGTTTTGCAAACGAAATTGACTTTTTATGTCAAATGCAATGTATGTTTCCTGAGCATCGTCGAGTTTAGTGATAAGTAGGTAAGCCTTTATAGGTAGGATGAATGTCGCAGATAAATCGCGGAAAGGGTGGTCAGAATAGCCAAATATGACATTTATGGAGGTGAATGTGGGCAGATCTTGATCTCAGCATGGACTTTCACTTGGAAAAAATACAAAATGTCACCATATTAGATCACAAGCATTACATTGGTGACACAGCGATTTCAGCACCAGTTCCTAATAAACCACATACCATATTTCCAGAGCAGACAGACAGCAAATATTCCAACAATCAACTTAGAAAAATGTTTAATTATAGTTAATGTTATCTACGCGTATTAGTCATATTCCTGATATCACACGAGATGTAGTCCTGCCCGCTTCCTTGCGACCCCTGGAGTCCCGGAGTCCTGGTGTCCTCGAGTCTGGAGACTCCACTCTTCACTCCGTGGCGGCCATGGCTCGAGCCTGCGCCCTTACTCGCTTGTCATATTCTAGCCGGTTTTGGCTGGAAAGGAGAAATTGATTTGTTGAATCTTAAGAAATTAACATGACCAATTAATTAATTGAGCAGCTGTGATTTAAGCCAAGTAGGTGGGGGGTTCTTGTTAACATAATGATGATCCTTGGCTGTACGACCAGCAGATTCAGCTCAAATTACCACCTGAAAATTGGGGAAAATTTTAAGAAATCTCTGACTCTGATAGGATTTATTTTTATTCATTCATTTCTCAACATATTAGGATAAAGTAGAGCAGGTAGACCCTGTAGTTAATTTTCAGACAACTCCTGCTACATTTATGTGCAAAAAGGCCACACCAAACACTCACTGGCAGTTATGCATTTTGCAACCAGGCTAAAGAAACTGTGTGCATACATGCAGTAACTAATCCTCACCAATAAATTGTGTAGGCCTCAGCTTGTGCTGGATCTTTGACATTTGGCTCGTTCAGTAGATCTTGGATGCCGAGCAGGATCTGCTTGATTGTGATGGCGGGGCGCCAGTCCTTCTCCTCGTCCAGTAGTGACAGACAGACTGTTCCGGAAGGATACACATTGGGATGGAACAGTGGCGGCTCGAACTTGCACTTTGGAGGAGTTGATGGGTAGTCGTCTTTGAAGATCATGCGCAGTTTGTAGAGACCACCCTCCCATGGGGTCTGGAAAATGAAAGATTACTTAAGATGTTTTGTCTGAAGATCAACATTTATAGCCTTTGCAGGGGATGCATGGAAGTGGATGAGACCGTGGAACACATGTTGCTTGCATGCCCGTCCACCATAGAGACCAGAATCGCGATTCTGGGAGAAAATAGCAGAGTGTCGACCCTCGAACATCCAGGCTTCCTACTCCAGTTTGTGCTGGAGTTGGGATGGCTGAACTAGAGTGCAGGTGCAGGGGACATGCACAAAGGCCCCGCTCTCGTGGGCCAGGTGCAGGCACAACATCCCCCTGACAGAAGAAGAAGAAGAAGAAGATTTATAGCAGAAAGTTCCAGCAGTCACCGCAAACTAAGAAGTGTGGTCTGTGGAATGTGTTATGTGGGATGAAGTGTGAGGTGTAGGTGGAAACTGGAGAAGTCTAGGTATTAAAAATACAGTCTGTATTTCTAATACTCACTACCTAGTCACTAGACTATCTGGGTTTAATAATGGGTGTTGGAAAGGAAAACACAGTTAAAATTCATCATTGTCTTATCATTGTCCGAGTCAAAGGTCTGGTCTGTCATGTCAAGATCAAATTGGTCCAAGTTCTATGTCAGCAGTTTTTGTCAGAGTTGACCAGAGTTTGCTAGGATCATCATGGCCCTGGTCAGCCTCCTAAAGCAGTAATTCTGTTGGAGGGAGAACAAAATGCCTGGGGCTCCACCAGCTATGTATAAATTATTTTGCACAATATTTAAATGTCGTAGATTGACCCATAGCATGAATAAACCAACGTGGTAATGCAGCTGCAGCTGCAGCTAACAGGAGCTTTACTGAACAGGTGTTGCACTCTGAGATATGTTTATCCCTTACTTGCTCATACTACTTCCGCCCCCTTATAACCAACATGGTACCAGGAAAACATACGCTCAGAGTGTCGATAAGGGGCGGAAGCCCCCACAAACTCGTCAAGTCTTACCCCTTTCTTTCCTGGTATCGCGCATTCCCAAGTCATGAGGTTTAGTGAGCCATCTGGATTCTTCATAGGTCTGGCAACGAATCCCTGAAACAGAACAGCAAAACCAGTGGTAAATACACAAAAATACATAGGATTCAATGAAGATTCGACAAAACATGAGAGCAGTGAACTTACAAAGGGATGATCCTTGCGCCAAGCCTTCCGCTCCTCAGCTAAACGTGCGCTGGCTATACCAGACATACTCTGCGAATAAAACGCAACACGTAAAGTAATTTAATATTTCGGCCACTAGACAATTCACAGGCGATAAATACTTACTTTTAGTAGCTAATGGGACAGTAAAATGTAACAAAAAATAATTACACGGCGCGAATAAAAGCGTCCCACGATGCGTCAAGTCAACGCGAAAAGTGACATTGCTTGTTTTCTATCAACTGTTTTTGAAAACTGAATTATTCTGATTGGTTGCTAGCAGTTGAAAGGAAAGTATTCAACCAATCGCTGAATTTACTTCTCTTTATTGAGAACAATTATTTTCTACATTTGTCTATGGTGTAGTGCTGTAAATCGGAAATTATAGTTTTGAATCGGTACGTTATTCGTTATGCTACTCAACAACAGATGGAGCGACCTGTCGCTAAATTCTTGTTAAATTTGACGAGGAAACTAACAGCAGATGGAGCTACTTTTTCAATATGAGCTTTTCTCTAACGATTTCCACCTACCTAACAGAAAGGTGTATTCATATTTCATAGGGTTGCCCGGTTGTTATTGAACATCATTCTGAGCAACGTTCTTTATGAAACCTAGGTACTTGATCAGAGCAACTTATTTTCTTTAATCTCATACAAATCAGCTGACTGCTCGGACTAAAACGTAGGTATGGAGGAATAAAAAATAGGTCCTTCGGTTTCATAGTATAGGTACCTAAAAGTTGTTCAGAATGATGTCAACCCCTTAAAATACGACACCTTTCTGTTACACTCTGTATGACGCAAATAAATAGTTTCATGCATGTGGAGTATGTGGTAGGGTATCAAGGACCATCTATGGTATTTTACTACAGTTACATCTTGTCATCATATTTTTGTAGCTATCAATAAGTCCCATCTCATGCATATTTTGGTTGATGGCAGTCAGTTGAGCTTTTTTTGCCATTTTGTTGTCTTATTTTCTGAAAATTTTAAATCACGAGCTCCTTTCACTACAATATGGGAAAACGAGTGTCACAAAATTTCCATACATTTCTCAGACTTCCAGCTTTGTTACCACCATACAAACTATATGGAAATTGGACACTTTTTTTCTCCCAGGTGAAAAGAGGTATAATATCTAAAATGTGTACTTTAATCATGTGTTTGTAGATATTGCAAAAGTAATTTCTATGTCACAATGACCACGGTTTTGCCTCACAAAAGCCATTTACACGCGATTGAGATTGCTCTGGTCTGGCTGTGAGCTTTTTGTCAATACAGTCACCTACTGCTTTGCAAAACGAATCGATGGCAAGGTTAAACAAACCTAATAATTAAGGTCTGGCAACTGACTCATGAATCCAGTCTAGTTGAATAAACCCCAATTGAACAAACATGGTAATGAAACAAAGCCATAGTGCGTATTAACACGTACTTTTATTTGTTTTACAGACATTTATTTTATATAAAAATGATTTAAGAACTACATTACTGATTCTTAGTGTCGATTATAAATCATGCATTGAACCTTGTGAGTTTTTTTACAAGAAAAACTGGGGTTTGTATACTTATTAAGTAGGTACATAGTGTTACATTAATGTATATGGACGGAATTACAGCATGTAAAATAGATTTAGTAAAACTATGACTTTTTACATGTTACTAATTGATTTACAATAATATCAGAAGTGTTAAATAATGTCATTATTAAAGTTAGAGATAAGTAACTATCTAAAGCATTAAAGTGTCTTTCAGTCTGCGTTTGACTTTGATCGATTCAAATAATACAATTCGATAAAAATATGGCCATGTGTGATTCACCAGTAATTCAAAGAAACATCAGTAATCCCTAACTTTTTCCATTACTTTGTAGTTGCTACTTCTCCTCTCGGAGTACAAAGGAGTTCCATTTCTGGCCTCATAGCCCAGTGGTGATGAGCGCGATCCGTTTTCTATATACTTCAGTGACAGTGGCTCTCCCTTATAACCCCTGCTTTTGGTCATGGAGTTCACTTCCCTTGACTCAATGACCTCTTTCGACCGTCCATCCCTTGAAGGTAGCACTTTCTTGCTGACAGTTTCAACAGTATCAGTCACACTGGGCCTCTCAGGGTCTCCGGTCCTTGTCGAGTACCGGTATGTCTCTGAATAGTTGTCGCTACTGTTGCTGCCGCGGCGTAAAGCCGGTGACTTGAGGCGAGACTCCAAACGGGACACGAACGGACTCGTATCTCTATTCAGAGACTCAGTTTTGTAAAGACCTCGGCGTTCTTCGGAAGTCCTCTCCTTGTATCCCGGTGAGGGCGTCCCGTATCTCGAAGACAGTCGGCTTCCGTCTGACTCGTCATCATGAAGAGTGTGATACAGTTCCGGCGCACGGTCTCTCAACCCCTTGAGGAAAAGTTTCCTCTTGTCGGTTTCGTCGTGTTTGTATCCGTTTGTGTGCCCGTTCGTCGGAGTTGTCTTTCCGTATCGGGTGTTGAAGACTCCATCGCGCCTGCGTTCCGTTTCTCTCGAGACAGCATCGGCTAGGTCTCGTTGGCTTCTGTTGATGATGGACACAATTCCCGGGCTTTTCAGTTGCTCTGGCGTCTCGTCCAGACGGCTGAGGTGGGGGTTGGACTTGTACATAGTGGAGTAGTTTCTGCTCATGCCTGACACGTAGCGTGGGTGTGTGTCGGGTTCGGGTGCTCCCATAGCAAAACTCTTGCTGCGGTTGAGAGCCTTGTAGGTCCGGGCCGGCTTGGTGGGGCCGGGCGGGTACCCGTTTACTTTTCCGTCTGGTGCGCTCGAGACGTGTATGTTGGAGACGTTGACGGCGCTGCTGGATCGCTTGCTCGGCGTGAGTTTGTGCCAGTACTTGTTGGAGCTGGGTTTCTGTGGCTCTGTGGGTTTCTCCTTGCGGTCGTGCAGTTTCCTGGGCAGGGTCTGTGCGCTCCTGCTATAGTCCTCGTCGGCTTCGCTGCTGGGGTTCAGTCGGCTGGTAGAGTGGCTGAAGCGTCCCAGTGTGTTCGAGAATTGGCCCCTGGAATGTAAACAATGTTTTTATGTTAGATACTTTAAATAAAAACGACGTGTGGGTTCCAATATGCAAAGTTATGTTTAAATTGATATCGCGAATGCTGCTCTACATAATGCTTGTGTACATTAATTATAATACTCGTTCGTCATAATATGTCTGTATGGGGCGACGTCTATGATTTATCGAATCACAACACCAAGCCTTCTTTGTATGGTCTTAATTTGGATCCAAGTTGAAAAAGAAAAATTTGACTGCCAGGACTATTTATTTCATTATGTAGTATACGTATACCTATCGACACAAGGAATTTCAATACAGTATTTTTGGTTCAGTAGGTATAATGATCCTAAAAATAATTTTTGGTGGACTTCGTGAAGATAAGATGAGCATCGCCCACTTTATGTTTAGAGGTATTGTTACGTACGGCCCCATACGCGACAAAAAGTTATATCAGCTTGTATCCTAGTAGACTATAATGAGGTATCCCGACCCACTCACATCTAACTACGCTTTGTTTACTAATTTTGATATTGCGTGTCTCTTTGGATATTTATAGGGCAGCTACGTCATTGTTAATATTGGTTGTGTAGTAGGGTAAGACGACAATTTCTAGTCAGATTGCATATGGTGCATCAGTTGGTAAAAAAAAACGATACGATGCCGATTGCCCGTGATTAAGATCTATTTCAATGTTTGGAAGTTCCACTCCCTAAATCTTAGTTATTATATTACATGTTCCATGCCCATTGTGTTCAGTGAAACCAACGGCGTTGTCAATGTTGTCAAATGTATGTTCAACCGCCGAGCACTTTGAGCCGCTCTACTCGATGTGCTTCGTAGAGTTTCTTATAATGGAAACCCGCACCCGCCCCTCTAATTCCCCGTTTGCAGAAGCCTATCATAATCTTGGATGGAACAATAGAAATATACAACATGTAAATTAATTAACGCAAAATGAGAAACCAGTTTGGGACATCATTCTGAGCGACTTTCAATATGAAACCGATTTGATCAGAGCAACTTTATTTTTCACTCCTCAATACATTTTGGCCTGAGTGGGTCAGCTGATTTTTATGGAGAAGTGAAAATAAAGTTGCTCTAATCAAATCGGTTTCATAATGAAAGTTGCTCAGAATGATGTCCCTAACAAAGTAGTTTATCATGTTAATTCATTTACACGTTGTATACTCCTATTTACATCATAAATACAACCCACATAGTACATTTCCTACCAATGAATCATTGCAGATCATTCTATTTGTGACGAACACGTTTCTTTAAACTGACTCAGAGTTAACTAAATAAGGGTTTCTTGGCCACATTTTGACCGTAGATGGAAGTTGCACGGTCAACTGCAGACTTTTTACAACTTGGAAGTCATGTCAGGTTGCCGGAACCACAGTGAAGCGAATCTTGTAAAGTAACCGGCCTGATTCCGCCAGCAAAAAGACGGCTGGGTGATGATGAAATGATGTGACAGCGACGATAAGAAAATAATAATGAAAACAAGGTCGTTAAATCATAAATGCCTACCTGTTCTGTATTTTTATTTTTCTCTGTCTATCCTCGGTTTGCTGGAAGAGATCTCTTTTTAGAGATAATCTTGCCTTTGTAAATTACTTCTCTGTATTTTGTGTGTTTTGTCTTTTATGTGCACTAAATATATACGCAATATATACGAAAAGGTAAAAATGTCCCTACCTACATTGGTTACAGGTAAATCATCACAGGGAATGCAATAGAGAAATATCAGGTACAATAAGTCAATGGATGGACCCCTATACTACATAGTCACGTCATTTGCCATTTTGGTAATAGAAACCATGTAGAAACCAGGCTCTAATTACAGCCTTTGGTAAAGATTACTGTAGTTACTGATACGAAAAATACCGAATTTGATGGTTGAATGCAATATGAGGGCGTGTGTGTAATGTTTGCAACAAATAATGAGGAAGTTGAACGGTTTAATGGCAGCGTGTGGAAAGGCAAGCTACTTTAACCAACAATATAATACCGCAAGTTTTGTAAATTATGATCAGCAATGAGTAAGGAATTAATATGGTACAAGGGTTATTTATATTGTTGGAAATACGAAATAGATTTGTGTCTTTAGGTGTTACCTGAAGGGAACTTTGCTTTGCACGGAAATTTACAATGAAATCTTATAAAACAATTAATGCGCAAAGGCGAGCTTATCTCTAAGAAGAGATTTCTTAGTTAATACTATAATAAATAGAATATAATACACATACATACATTATTATATCTACTTAATAATAAATATACCTTCACGGAAGAGAAAGGAAATATTAATTTAATCTTTTCTTACAAGTGAATGAGGGAGTGTCCTTTACAGCGCAGGGAAGTGCCCTTATCATGAACGAGTGTTTATAAGCAACAGTGTGAAGTCGAGGAGTTGAGAGAAGAGTCATCGTGTGGGATCTCCTATTGCTATCCCTGGGGAAAACATAGGTACTCAAAACGTTCCCGAAGATAAGCGGGGTAGTTGGGATTTCTCAGAATTTTGAACAAAGGAGAGAATGTGCATATCACGGCGAAGATGAATCGGAAACTTGCATGATTTTAATGGATTTTTCTTAGCGTAATAAATGGCGTCAAGAACATGAGTTATCTAAATGATAATTCATTTCATTACTGAATTAGATATTCAATAGGTTGGTAGATAGCTGATATGTAGTGATAATATACAACTTTTGAATTTTCCGACGAATATAGCGGATATTTAAAACTAACAATATATTTTGTCTCATCTTCAATCAAGACGGTTGATTTCAAAATCGTAGGTCACACTTTCCGTTTCGTCTACAAATACCATACGTCTTGTTTTATGGCGCCACTGCTTGCTATATTAGTTATCTAGATATTAGACATGGTTCTTGTGTAAATGTAATTAGTATGTAAGTTGGCCAGTTGCTTACGTAACTTTGCAAAACAATGGCGAGGTCCTTTACAGAAATCCCTATTTTGGTCTTGGCGGCAACTCTACTGTTATGGTTGATTGGTTTTATAAAGGTTATTTCATTCATCCAACTTGTCTTACTTGTACGACTGTTTGTTCAAGAGTTCTAGAGACTATTAAATTTTAAGAATTCTAGAGACTGCATTTACTTATTTTTTACTACTGCTTATTTATATAAACACGGCGTTTAGAGAATGGTAGGTACCTATATCATTATAAATAATTTTATGCGAGTGGTCCTTGTTGTATCTACTTAGCACTGTCTGTTTAGATCACAAAATAATGTAATGTAATTCTTTGTACTCTTAAAACTTGATCACAAGAGGTAATAAATACCTTTGCTCATGTATATAATAAATATACTATGTACCTAGTTGTAGTTACTTGCAAAGAACATAATATTATCAACCACAAGAAAATAACGCCACCGCAAGATTATATACGTTTGAACGAAGATTAGCATGTCCTTAAAACTGGATGTAGTGGATCAAAATTATAATTATTGGTTTGACATCAAGTTTCCAAGGTTTAACATAATGTGGTGTTTTAACGCTTTATCAATAATGGCACAACCTGTGACCTAAAATCACCGTAATTCTATGGTAATTTTATAAACAAGGAGCATTAATTAAATTTATGTGTATTAACAAATGTGGGCGAAGGTTGATATTTGAGCAGGTTTCTATTTAAGGTTTGGAGCTAGTTGATAATGTATTAAACTAATCGTTTACACAAAAAATATAAAAATGAAAATGTTGCTTAGCATGAGGATAGACCGTAACGTAACTTAGATTGAACGTGCCAATTCTAAGACTCAAGGATAATGTTAACAGCGTGGGAGACAAAGAAGAGAACATTTACCATAAAGAGGACTATGACGTCTATGACTGGGATTCAGTGTCAAAAATCATACTCGCTGTATAATATTGGTAGTAAAAGAAGCTATATCTATTCAGTAGCTAACGTTTCGTTTTAACGTTTCTCTCTTGACTATCACAATATAACCAGCCTGAACTCGAGCCGACACTCTACTCAGATTCAAGGACCATGTTTAATTGCGTGGGAGAGGAGGAAGATAATCTATCTGATTATGTGATATAATGAGATGAATGACTTACCGGTCTCGGTGATCGCGCGCGTCGGTTGCGGCGGCGCGTCTCGCACTGGCCTCGTACTTGTGCTCGCGACCGTAGATGCTGGGTGCGAACGGGTCCTCGCCCAGGTAGTAGCGAGTGGGCGCGCCGCCGCCGGGCGGGGCCAGCTCGCCGCCGTACTGCCGGTACGTCCTCGATGAGTGCTCGGCCGGCGAAGGCGACCGGGAGTTCCGCCAGCGAGCGCGCCGCTCGGCCGAGGCTGACCGAATCTTCCCGACTAACTTCCGGATAGAGTTTCCGATGGCAGAGCCCACGGATTTGCGCGCGGGAGACGCCCGCCGGCCACTTTCGGCGGCGAACCGCGTTTTCTGGTGCTGCTTGCGGTCCTGACGACGTGGCGGCGTGCGGTCCCTGTCCGAGCTGCCCCGGCGCTCCCGCGGAGGGGAGTAGTCCGGCGGTGGTTCCGCCGCACCCTCGTCGCGGCTGTCGCGCGAGCGGCCCGAAGTCTCGTTCCTGGACGAGCTGCGGTACCCGCTGTCATAGCGGTGCTCTTCGGTGATCCGCTGTTTGTTGTGTCGTTTCCGTTCGGGCGCAACCGGCGGCCGGTAGTCGTCGTCGAGGGAGGGCTCGCGGAAGGAGCGGTCCGCCTCGAGCGGCCGGAAGGGCGAGCCGCGCGGCGGGCTGTGCATGGTGGAGGAGGACACGTAGGCGGAGTCGTCGCGCGAGGGCGGGTGCCGGCGCCCTACGGGGGACGAGCGCCCAGCCGGGGACGAGCGCTTGCCGTACACGTGCCGGGGAGAGGACCCGTTCAGCCGGTCATTGCTACCGTACGGGGACCGCACGGCGGGCGGCGACGGGGATGCGCTGCGAGGCTCCGGCATCCTCGGTTTGCTCGCGCGCCTTTGGGACCAATCCGCGACTCCTTTGAAGTAGCCGCCTGTCTTGGCGGGTACGGGAGCTCGCTCGTCCGAGGGTGTTGACGATTTAGTCTTGCGGAGCACTCTGTCCCCGTAAACTGGCGGCGGGGGTACGGCCGGTGAGGTTTTCTCGTAGTAGCCCTCGTCGTCAGCTGGCTTGGTCTTGACGTAGTAGGCCTCGGGGCGGCGCGCGAGTTCGTCGGCGATGGAGTCGTGCGAGGAACGGGACTCGCTGCCGAAGTGGCTCTCGAGCCACTTGGAGGTCTCCTTTTTGCGAGTTTCCTCCTCGATATCGAAGTCGAGGGGCCGCTTGGAGAAGTCCTTGTCTTGTTCTGTGGACAAAAACACTGGTTTGAGGCACGGAATATTCGTGAAGTATTCGAATAGACGAGCGCGCGCGCGGCGATCGCTCGGCGGAGTGGAGGCGGCGCGGGCGCAGTGGCCGCGTCTTCGTGTTCACACATGGCGTAACCGAACCGTTCAGTCAATACATTTGCCAAACTACCGAAGGTCAATGTGACTCGAGTCAATAAGACTTTACTTAACCGCTTTACGTCTCGGTCTAGTGTGACAAATTATTCGCTGCATGAAACAAACTGGGTCATTATGGCAAATGTTGTGTACACACCAAGTATAAGTACTCATTATTTTCTTGATGACGTCTGACGCCAAAGTGCAGAATTATTCTTTTGTTGATTCTTCCTTGATCAGTTAGGTAACATATGAACTCAACACTAATAATTTAATATTAATCCCATACAAAATTTACTTTCTGAGTATGGCGGCGAGAGCAACAGAATTAATTATGTAGCCCATACCTTTTACTATAATAATAATAATATATTTTTAACAACCAACAAACGAATACCTCTGTATTCTACACTCTTGTGTCATCAAGGCAGGTTTATAACTTAAAAGTTCAATTGATTGACTTTCATCATGTTTGTAGTGGACGCATGCACGCACACTCATCAAACGACAGGTTCGACAAGTATTACAGATTACAACATACAGTGGGGAAGACAAGGCCATATTACACTTGAGACGTAATTAGCTGCACTATTAAAATATTGTTAAATTCCATCACTTTAATTTTAATTTATTTAAAAATATGTAAGTAACTTTAACTAGCGTTGACGTTTATAAACGGTAGCCGGAAGGCTGTAGAAAGATCTTTGAATAAACGTGTATTGGTATTGTGCAACGGGTATGTTTTTATGATCACTTCAAAAATGCCTTTTTAATTACTCGTACCTCATAAATCATTTTGATTCCTAAGTATAAAATGGCAACACATCAATTATAATTTTCACATTACTGAGAAACTGTGTTTACGATTATGCTATTACAAGTTACTTGTGTTTCTTTAATGAACGCCTAATGCTCACATAATGAATGATTTCACAATTTATCGTCTGGTCCGTTTCTATATTCATTGAGGTGTGAATCCTTTAGCACATTACATACGATTACAGTAACTGTACTTATTAATAGGCATTACTGGTTGCAAATCCTACACTTATCACTTCCGCTCTTTTCACGCTATTGGGAAGAAGCCCGTATTACCACTTAGTATTTCCGTCTATACTCTAATACCTCTTAACTGGATTCCGGTAGCGCATAATGATCGCACAGTGAGTGACATTGACGCGACGACAACTTTAGAATCGGCGGCGTATCATTTAGCGTCCACACAGGCAAAAATGATACAAGCAGGGAGCACTTATCCAGTGGAGTCGTCAGTCGGTGATCTGTGGCACGCCACTCACGTATGTTGCGTATTTTACCACAATTGAATGTCAAAATCAATGCTCGCAAGTATCGAGAAACGTCACTTCGTCGCGTTTGACATTTAAATGTGGTAAAATGTGCGACATACGTGAGTGGCGTCCCTTGTGCTACCAATGCAGGTGTGGACCCAGCCTTAGTATCCATTATCTTGAATTTTGAGTAGGTAACTTTTTAGGCAATTAATGGTAGATTAACAATTATCTTTTTCAACCTATAACTGCCTAAAAGAAGATACTCCAAAAGCCAGAGAACGGATATTTATAGTTCAGCGTCGTCATCGCGTCATTGCCACTGAGCGTTCATTTTGCTAACATAATTGGGCCCCTGCTAGCTAATTTTACTTTCTTATTCCAATATTGATGTACCTACATAAAATATATTTTTGGTCTAAAGGTTGTTGCCGTCCGCATTTGCATGCAGCTCGCGCTTGTTAGACTAAATTGGTTCACTTAATTAAGGCATCAAATACACAAACAGTGTTCCTGTCTCTCTACTTAGTTCAATATTGATCTTTACTTATCTGGAGTGGTTGGCAACACACGTTCGTTTAGCTTTAAAAAAATGATTTCTCTGCACCAGTAAACTTACCTACTTTACCTATGCCTAAAAAATCATTTCTATCGATTTTAACATTTGTTAAAATTATTGAATTACTAATCGATGCTGATGCAAATGGTGTAACTCCTACTGTCCCGTATCTGTGTAATTGTTTTTAGCCTCAAACTTTTTTCTGCGAATGATCATTATGCCAAACATAAAAGTTTTAAAGTAAAACATCTTATCTTATCGACCAAGAATCGTCAGTCGCGCGGCCTCTCAGCTATTTCTTGGCCATCGCGTAGGCCCAATGACTTTCCTTATGTGGCTTGAGATGGACAACAGCTTAAATTGCCCACTTTATACAATCAACTTTAACAGTTGCATCTTGGTAATCGTATAAAAACAATTACCTTTCCTTATCGCGTTCGTTTGTAGGTTAAGTGAAACTTGGTGACGCATCGGAGTGCAACTTTGCATTTTCTTCGTGAACTTTAAAGTTAACATAGACTTTCAATCTCCTCACCGAATGCTTTCACTTTAAATCGATTCATATCAGATCGATCCAAAGCCATTTATAAGTGAATATACTGACACTTAAGGTGTTTATTAAAGTTTGGTTCTAAAAATCTACACCTGTCTTTCCCCTTTTGTATTGCTTTCTGTAAAAGACAATGTTACCAGTACCTATAATAAATATATCTGTGGTTATAAAAATAATGGCGATCCGGTTATCCAATAAAATCACATGCTAATAAACTCCTACGTCTTTAAAGACGATAATGATAATTGTGTAATAGAAAACGTTTAATTAAATAAATAAACTCTATGTTTGAGATCTGTGTTTGAGATAAATAACAATTACCGTCGCCGCCGTGTGGCATAGGGCTGGAATCGAAATCGAAATACTTATCTCTTAATATATTGTTGGATGGAGGGTTTCAAAGGGTCGTGGAAAAGAGATATATGTCTGTTAACTGATACAATATCAGGTGGGCCAGTTTTAACAAGGTACTCTCTCTTTGCTTGTACCCAAATAGAAGTAATAGAGTAAAGAAGGAAGCCCCTAAAACGGTCACCCATCGAGATACCGTCTCGGCAAACTGTTGTTTAACCCACACAACCGGTTATCCTCTTTGCTATTTGTTACATATTTTATGCTAATTGAGCAAACTATATGCGTTGCTAACTACAATCAATCCACCCACTTAACCGTGTATATTCATCGATTACACCACCATTATATATCAGTATTATCAACAATTGTTTGTAATTAATCTACCCAGCAATTCCGATAAAAAATACGCACCTGAATTTTAGACGGTACGAAATATAGGGTTAACCCCTTCGCATAAGCTTACCGCTCGAACGGCCGAACAATGGCGAACTATTGTTAACTAAGATGTTGAACTAAGATGTGTCGGCGAACCAGTTAAATCCAATTACTAGAAAACTTGTTTTAGATTAGTGCCTCTGCCAGCCCGTATAGGAAAATGACCGTGACGCTATTTCGTTATTGCAGAAATTATCTATTCACTATTCTCAAGCAGTGGATGAATATTGATAAACGATTGAACAAGTTTGAAAACATTAAGAGCTCCGTGGGCAGACACGGAACGGAATACCAAGGCCGTATTATATGACGGAATAGTCGCAAAGTTCCTGGGCTAAATATGGGCCCGATACCGGTAGCAAAATGACAGTTCGGTAACAATGACTTGACATGGCAACGATGACGGCCCTCGAAAACTATGTTGGTATAACTTGATAAAATAACCATCCTTATTCTTTAGTTTGTTGCATAAACTTTATTATTTTTGTCAGTTCGTCATAATTTAGAAGATTTCCACTATATTTAGGTTTCGTTTATTTGGATATTAAATAAAACGTTATTTCCTAAATTATTTCCGTACTTTACTAAAATGAAATAGACATAACTGGTCGACAAAAAAAAAACTTTTAATTTTTTCCTCAATTTTTTTTTTTGGTTTCTAGCTCATTTTGGTGCTCTAATTTCAAATCTGGCAACAGTTTTTCTTTAACAGCTTTTGTTTCTGAGACATAGCTTTGCGTTCTAAATGCGAGCTTCTCGCATTTTTTTTATTTCTTTGGCATGCCATACACAACACAATATTAGTCTTTAATTTAGGTACGCTGGAAGTGGCTGTAAGGTGTTTCATTGGATTGATCAAGGCTTTATCAACTTAGTAGGCAATTTAGTTTGTGTCCTATCGATCGTCCTACGATTGTCCTATCCTGATGATGTCTGACTGAGGATTTTATTGTACTTACATAATTGCCCGTTTAGACATGACATGTAAATTCGAATAAAGTCGCGCTCTACCAGATTTCGACTTTATCGCAGAGCAATAAAGCCCAATAATGTAACAGGTTAGTATCGTGGTTCTTGTACTTACTTAGGTACCTATGTAGTGGGTGTAAATAAGTTCAGCTTGATCGGTTACTTGACGTAAATGATCGCTTCCTTTTTGTTACATACTTAAGTGGGTACCAATCAATTGTGTAATTCACTGCACCTATGTAGGTAGGTGCTTATAAGTAGAGTAGAGACCTCTAGATCGACTGGCACACTGCTATGCGTACCCAGTAGGACCCATCGTCGCCCTCTGTCCCCATTCAGTTAGGACAGAGGCAACGGGGACAACGCGCAACGGGACTAAAAGTTAATTATTTTATAATAATCTCGCTGCCCAAAAAAATCATGGGGACAGAGGCAATGGGGACAACAGGACAACACACCTCTGCCATCCTGTATGAGAAATGGTGCGCCATGCATGACGCTATGTACACGCAGGTAAGCAAATTAATAAGTCGGTTTGATCCTTTAGCTCTGTTTTAAAGAAACGTCACTGTTTTAATACGTAGTGGCGTGCCAGGTAGTTCCTTTTTCTAAATTAATTAAACGTTTGCTCGACTTGGCGGGGGTGCTCCTGCGCCCCCAGATAATCCTTGGAGTTGAGCAATCAACGTCAGGATAAATAACAATGACTACTACCGCCATCTAGTATCGAGTAGCGGAACTAACTTAGTACCCAAGCTTACCGGATTGACGAAGACGGCGCTGGCGTCGCATTCGCACCGATAAACTGTCCCAGTCCTCGTCCATGTTTGGCTGTCCTTCCCTTTCAGCTGCGACAAAAATAATCAGCAATAAATTATTCAATTTAGCACAAAAAAATACCTAAAGGAAAATCATCAAGGATCAAGGATTTCCAAATGTGAGATGTTAACATAAACATAAACATTTACATACAGGCACATACATTGCCCTGGCCCCACACTAGGATACCACTGTTTCGTGGGAACCAGAAACAGCAACATCACAAAATGTTGTATTCTGTCTTTAATGTGAAATGAATGATCGATCCTCATGCGTTTTTCTCTACCACTCCACTCTGCTTCAGCACATCACCGGCGGCGGGGGGTCGGTAGAGGGGCGGTGATAAGGCGGTTGTCAATGTTATCCAAAGTATGGTCAAATAACCGCCATACTGACCAACAGCGCGGGCCCGCTTTCTTGCTTGCTTGCAGGGTGTAACAGAAGGGTGTAGTCATCTTTTAGGGGGTGGTTAGGGAGACCATTCTAAGCAACTTTCACTATAAGACCGATTTGATCAGAGCAACTTTATTTTTCATTGCTCCATACCTTTTGGTCCGGGCGGTCAGCTGATTTGTATAGAGAAGTAAAAAAATAAAGTTTCTCTGGTCAAATCGGTTTCATAGTGAAAGTTTCTCAGAATGATGTCCCTAACAACCCCCTAAAATATGACTACACCTTTCTGTTACACCCTGTATAAGAGTGTCTTGTTTTTGACACGCACCCCGCATCCAACCCGTCGCGTCGGTGGTGTGCCGAAGTCTTTGGACAGGAGTCCTTGGTTACCTACAGGATGCAGAACACTCTGGAAGCTTTTCTCTTTACCACTCCACTCTTAGACCTGGAGCCATTGTCTGTCCTTTAGCCCTGGACCTACCTTCTTCGGTGCATGTCTTGAACTGCAGGCGCGTGGTGACACGCTTCCCGCCCGCCATCTTGTTGGTGCTGCATGGTAGTTAAGCTACTCTTGCGCTGTTCTTCTTTTGTGTGACCCTGGAGCCCCATTTACTCTTAGACTTGGAGTCTTTGTGTGACCCTGTTACTCTGGATGCGTTTTTCCCTACTTCTCCACTCTTAAACCTGCATTCCTCATGTGACCTTGGAGCCCTGGCCCTCGATTCTCACGCTATCGAGATTATCAATTCGACATAGATATCGATTTTGGATACCAAATATCTCCGTCGAAAGCAAAAAAAGCTTTGCTCACGACCCGCTTTACGGTCAACCGATATATCTCGACCTAAATTCGATCGAAATAAATATGAATTGACATGGTTTTCGACGGAAATATGAATAATTTAAATCGATATCTCGCCTATGGAGATGATCTCTATAGCGACAGAATTGCCCCCCTGGATGCCTTTCTCCTTCCCATTTACTTTTAGATCTTGTGTGACCCGTAACTCAGGATGCATTGCTGCCTACCAGTCTACTCTTCGTCCTGAAGTTGTACCTACCTTCCTCGGTGCGAGTCCTGGATTGCAGGTGCGTGGCCACTCGCCTCCCGCCCGCCATCATATCGGTGCTGCGTTCGTGGTCGACCCTCGAGCGTTTCTCGCGGCCGCTTCTCTCTTGGACCAGACTTTTGTCGCTGGCTAGGGAGCGGACCTGTTGACGAAGTTCATCATCATCATCATCATCATCATCGTCATAATCATCATCATCATCAGCCAGTCAGAGAACCCAGTGTTGATTAAGGCCTCCTAATCTACACGCTTTTGAACTTGCGAAGATACCAACATTTACATTAGCTAATTATGTGAAATCAGGGCGTGTGTGAGGGTGTGTGTATGTGTGTGAGAGAGGGCCGACCCGCTACTGCCCCGCTCCCAACCCTTTATTAACCCCGAAGCCAGTGTGAAGACTACACACTTTTCTATGCAGTCAATGTTGTGCAAAAAGTTAAATCAGATAATTGTACCCTTTACGCAAGCTTAGCCCAGCTAGAGTGATGAAGGGGCGGCTCTGCTCTCAACTGTCATCATCATTTACCATCATCTTAGATTTTGTTGTTACCATCATTACAACTACTATCCGCCCACAAGCTAGTTCTATACGTCTTTCTCTGTAGACGTTGAATGATTGTAAATAAATAAATTAATGTGCAGCTTGGCA
This sequence comes from Argyresthia albistria, assembly GCA_963457715.1. NCBI lineage: Eukaryota > Metazoa > Arthropoda > Insecta > Lepidoptera > Argyresthiidae > Argyresthia > Argyresthia albistria. Next base: position 6,454,641 of record OY735266.1, on the reverse strand, counting down.
ATGATTGTAGAAAACAATATCGACTACAAATTTCGCCGATTCTTTCCTTTTCCTAACTCTTTATTAATCTGTGCTCTAGCGTACTAGGTAGTTGGAATTCGAAATTTGAACTTATTGATATTATATTGTTTCTATTAAAACCGCTATTCAACAATAGATGGCGTTACACATCCCAAACGTCAAAAGTGAAATCAGTCAGTCGCAACGCAACCCCATATCAGCTTTATAGGTGGAACTAACGCTTGATAGTACGCTCGTTGTGGTAAGTAGCTTACTAGTGCCCCCCTGCGGGTCGATTCTCGCGCCTTCGATATACGATATCTACACCTATAATATCGAGTGATTTTGTACGGGAATCTGTCATTATAGGTCTCGATATCCGTATATCGAAGGCGCGAGAATCGACCCCCTGTAAACGACACTCAAGTTCCAAAAGATCGCTATAGACTGAAACTTACAGTGCTATCTTATCTCAGAAATCTTATCTTATCTATAGAATGAGCGATGGCGCCACCATCTCTACAAGTCTCCACATAACAGCATAACACCATGCCATACAAACTGACAGCGAAGAGACGTTTTGATAGTGGCGTCAGTCAGTATCGCTTTGGCCATTCTACACTTGGTGATGATGATGGTGGCACTGTACAGAGCCACCAACTTAGCTGTTCCGGTGGTGTAAAATTGGTACTACGGACTTCTCATCCGCCATCAAAGAGAATAGGTACAGTCCGCTATTATGAAAACTACCATGACACTAGCGACCGCTATCAAGTGAACAGCTAAGTTGGTGGCACTGTAATTTGTTATTATAATAATAATAATAAATATTTATTCAAGGAAAAAATGGTAGGTACATGCTTAAAAATGGTGGTTGACTACTGCCATAACTGGGATAATAATATAACATGTATTTGTGGCCCGCAGGCCCGAAACATCAATTTCTAATATCATATCATACCGTACCGTGATTCGCCGACTACCTATTGTACCTGACGCTAGCAAAGTTGTCCTTGAAAAAGAAACAATAGCCAATAAAATAAAATAAAAACAATTTCTCGATTGATGGGTTTAACTGGGATTAAGATAGAACCTCAGAGATAGACAGTAGAGCTGCTAAATGGTGTATGCCCTCACCTCATCCGCCTCCTGGTCTCCCTGCTGCTCCTGCTCCTTGGTGTGTCGTCGCTCGGTCACGATCGTGCCATCCGGCCGGAGAGCGCGCAGCTCCCTCTGTGGACCAACAGTGTTGGGTGTGTCAATGGATTAACGGAAATCGGGGTCGTAGAGACAGGACAAGACAAGATTCCCGGGGTGATGGCACATTTTGTACCCTCGTTTACCGAGATATTTATGTAGGGCTATGCTTTTTTAATATAGATCATATGTTGAATATTGATATTTTATATAGTTTATGTAAGTAGGTACTGTATTTTATATTTATGTTGTAATTTCCGTGTTGATAGGTAGTTTTATTGCGCACTAGGACTGCCCTCATGCATCCACATTCCTGTCCTGCCTAGGTTTGCTGGTAGAAATCTCTCTTTAGAGATAAGCTCGCCTTTACGTATAATATTTCTTGTAAATGTATTTTTTTATATTTTTGCGCAATAAAGAATATGAAAAAAAAGATATCCAATAATCCATTAGTCATTCTCATACACCTGCAGCCGTAGCAGGCCTGCCCGCGCGGGCGGCCGCCAACTCGCAAAGCGAGTGAGTGAAGGGCCGAGCACGACCTTTACGCTACGAGTGCTACAGTTACTACAGTTTGTCACGAATAAACATCCTAAAGATTTATCATGATAATATGATATACATGTTGACATTTATTTAGCTTACCATATTTTGGGGAATGATAGTACCTACCCATTATTATAAAAAAACTTTCCCCAAGGAACATATCGCAAACTCCTATAGTAACTTGAAATCAGCTGATCGGGGCAATGTACTGGGGTTTTTTTTTCATTTGCGACTGTATGTTTCTTGGGGAAAGTTGTTCATAATGATGGGTGCTATCATTCCCCAAAATATGGTCAGCTAATTAAATGACATCCTGTATAGAAGGAAATCTTATGGATGTTTTATGAATGCGAGGGAGCCAATGTATAATCAAATCAGTCATCATAACACTCTGGTTACCCATCGTTCTTATTTCACGCGTCACAAGGTCTGCGTTCTGCCACAGCGAAGCTTTCTGCGATTATACCTGAGTAGCAACTCACAATCTCTCCTAGAGTCGATGCCAACAACTTGTCAAGCCTCCGATTGTTCACGAGCACCGTCACATCTCATTATACCGCTCATTGTCTCATTACAATTCTCTCAGCTCATCTAATGATGTCACGGCATGATAAATCTAGTTTTTCCTCTCGCAAACATAGCCTGAGCTAAGTGAATTTGGATCTGGTTTCATTTTGTCATTGTTTGATATTTGAAGCTCCTATTGTGTACATTTTTGTCGCCTGTCTCTTGGGATTGCTTGATTTGTTTGATGGAGATGTGTTGCTTTGCATCAGGAAGTCGTGTTTTGCCGTCATTTACATGTCGGAGATAGTCGATCGCGATCTTCAGAAAAAGCGAGTGCATTCTACAAGCCATGGTAGCTACAGTTATAGCAGCATGATTGTCGTACGACAACTTTTAATGCTTATTATTTTGCATACATTGCCATAAATAGGTAGAGAGTCGGGTTGATTACAGGGTTGATCAACACAAGAACTAAAAGAACCTACTATGACGACCTATGTCATTGCGGTTCGTATCCCGGCTGGAGAGAAAAAATCCCAGGGCCCTAATTCTGTAAAGAGACAATCCTACGAGCGAGTTTTACCAACGAAGACTAACTTTTTACTCGAGAGTATATTCTACCTTTTCATAGAATGAACTCATTTTGAACCATATCTACAAATTATCCCCGAGATTTTCGCATAACTTTTTGTTGGTAAAATCCAGCCTGAGTGAGACGCCTATCAGAATCTTAACACAATCTTCGCAACGGGGCGGCGCGGCGGCGTTTACGGTATTCCGGCGCAGGTCTTTTGATGTTTTGTTAGTTTTGACGCTTCATAATTCCTGGAGCAGTATGCTTACCGTGTCGTCAGTGTCGACATAGGTCTTGTACGCCACCGTGTCCTTCACCACGCGCGGCCCACTCGGCACGAGGGCCAGCTGGTTCTCCGTCTGCGTCCTCAGAGCATCGCGGATGTCGTCCTCGCTCGTCTCGTTTACTGCTGCGATCAGTGCCTGCAACAAATGGAAAATGGGACTTTAGTTTCTAAGATATTGTTATTTGAGACAGCGTGGTGTACGGCTCAATCTTACTTGAATCTGGGTAAAGGCCTGTGCACCTCGGTGGGACATTAATGGGCTACATTTACTTATTTAGGCCGTATCTCAAGAGATGGATAAACAGTCAGATATTATTTGACACCATACGTGTAAAATGCCTCAGATAAACAGACTGATAAACGCTATCCGAGGATGGAAAGATCAGCACTTATTCATTTATGTAATAGAATTTTAAGAGTGCCAACAATCATTGATACTCTTTCTAGGCACTGATTGAACGCATGGGAGATGGGAGGGATGCATTATCCTAACGTCTATACAAGCACGATACTTTTTTCGTAAGTTCTATATAGTATCTACTTCACAAATCAGTCATACAAATACCTTATAATAGAAAAATACACGTACAAACGCAAGCTTATCTCAAACAAGAGATTCCTTCATTGTTCGGGAATTGCGCTGGAATGCATAATGAAGCCTATAAGGATCCAGGTGCAAACAGGTGCATATAATCCAGGTGTATGCATGTAACCATGTATGCTATCCCTCCCATACTACTCCACTACCGCCCCGGAGTGGGTGTAATGTAATGAAATGAGGGACACAATGGACGGATTCTATACAATAACACTTGTTGCGTTGACAGTACATACACGCTGTTGTTAGCGGTTGTTAGTCGTTGATGAAGTTTTGCTGACAGCTGCTCTGTTATTAGGGTTCTATGTGAAGAGGGTTGCCGGAAGATGAGAAAGTGTCTGTTGTAAGTTGTGGTGTCGAGATATAGTGGTCCTCATATAGGAAGATAAATTGACAACCTCTTTGGCAACAACCATAAACGATTGCGTACGGAAATTCTTGTCAAATAGGTGTCAAAATTATGTTTGTTTACAAAACAATCTCATTATTATCATAAAACGCAATAAAAACAATACCCAAAAAATAGCAAAAGCACTAAACTAATAAACAAAAATGTCGAGAGTAAGGTCGCAATTTTACAAGAAAGCTGCCGATTATTGGGCCAGCGTTCCAGCCACGATGGATGGTGTACTCGGAGGCTATGAGCACATCTCTAATACAGATATTGAAGGATCCGAAGCGTTTTTGCAGTACATTCTCCATCTACCAGAACCGCCGTCAACGAAACAGGTTCTGGACTGTGGCGCGGGCATCGGAAGGGTCAGTAAATACCTCCTAATGCCAGCCTTTGATAAAGTAGACCTAGTCGAACTAGATGAAAAGTTTATAGCCAAAGCGAGGGAGGAACTCGATGGAAACGATAAACTGGGAACGATTTACAATAAAGGCCTTCAAAACTTCTACCCGGAAAAGAGCTACGACTTGATTTGGTGCCAATGGGTGCTCGGCCACTTGAAGGATTACGATTTAGTATACTTCCTCAAGAGATGCTCGGAGTCCCTGTCGAAGAATGGGGTGATAGTCGTCAAAGAGAACATCACTCAATCGGGCGAAATGGAATATGACGAAGAAGACTCTTCTGTTGCCCGCCCGTACGAGCTCATGAGGAAGATATTCGAGGAAGCCGATCTTGAAGTGATAAAAGAGTGCGTGCAGACTAACTTTCCTGATGACATCTACCCCGTTTACATGTTTGCACTGGTTCCTTCCTAAGTGTGATCCGATCAGAACTATTTTCCTTGTGACTGTGATTGAAGCAGATCGTGGTGTGAGCTCGTGACGATGTCATTTCACAAATCAAACGGTCAGACATGACTTTGTGTTTGAGCCTTTTGCAAGTGCATTACCGACTCTTCTTGCTGCTATTATGAAACGATTGCGTCACAGTCCTGAGCTTTGTCATTTCGGTTCGCTTGAATACTGAACAGGTTTTGCAAAATGCTCTGTAGAGCAAATACCGATTGGGAAATAAGTACATTGTTAGAGTACACATACTAGGTAGTTTAGCCGAATGTGGTTATTGGGACCTGAAGATCAATTGGATCAAACAAAAGATAGGTAGGTAGGTAGGTATTACTTTAGCCTGACACCAAATTCAGCAAGGCGAGAGTTCTCTTTTTGGGTTTCGCTTCTTATAAAGGTAGTACAGCCTTTTTATGACTAGTAATTCTTCCAATACTTTTTTCTTTTACAGAGACAGTAGTAATTGCGCATTTGTGTCCCACTTTGGGATGAGCGTGTAATGGCATTTTCAATCTTTGCAACAGTAAATCTCGCCGCGAGTGGAATTTCAATTGAATTTAAGCTCGGTTTAGTTTTATAATGTAGTATCTGAGTATAACGATAATTAGCCGTCGCTGTGAGGTGTTTCGGCTAAGTATAGTAGTGATAGACATCGCATACAGAATCTAGCATTAGGGGGTACAACGCGGTAAGACACTACAACATATAAAACCGAGTGGCCTAATAAAAGCCCAGCAATAAAGAACATCTAAATTATTGAAAATCATTAAACTATACATATAAAGCTTATATTAAACAAAAGGGTCCTTCCAGCAAACCATAGATAAAACAAACTTTAGATAGAATAATGTTTAGGATATTATAGGTACCAAAATTAACACTTTTTCATGAAATTATGAAAAAATACGCAAGTTATCCATTTGCAAAAATATTGTACGCGCAGTGTAGATGCCGGCGCGTCGCGGTTGTGGCCAGCGATTGACGTTCACTGTTAGATTTTCAACAAATTGATGTGGCTGGTGGATCGAGACGTCGATTGCTTTATTGTCTTGCATTTGAATAGAATTATTCAAATACTCCGCACTATAAGGGCTTTGATTTGGGTATGCGGATCGCAAGGTTAAAGTGCAGATGGGCGGGACTGGCTAGGAGGGAAGACGGCAGATGGACCCAGGCAGTGATAGAATGGTAGCCAAGGGATGCACGTAGACCGAGAGGCAGACCTTTGGATGACATTGCCAAAACTTCCGGGAAAAAGTGAATGAACAGAAATGGCATCATGAAGAGGAGGCATTTACTCAACAGTGGTGAAACAAAATGAAACATCGACACCATTATTCAAATATAAACATCAGACGTGGGTTTTTATTCATTAATTTCATGTTATAATAACCTCTCTCTTGGGAGGCAGAGCCTCGAACTGAACAGTCGCAGAAAACCTCATAAAATCCCAGAATCATAAATGACTAAGTACCTCCTCTAGCCTATTTCTCACTGGCAAGATTTTAGCTTCATATCTTAGATGGCTAAGAGAGAGAGGTATTAAAACAGTAATCACCGTTAACAAGTTATACTGTTATACCGCTAGTAATTTACAGTGTTATCTCAGTCACAACATTGCTGCTAGCATGCCGCACAGCACAACGGCAGATAGGCTGGTTTCGTAGGAATTAATGAAAGCTTGTCTTGTTGTTTGTATTTATCGTTGGAAAAATGAGTTTTTTTCGTCAAACACAGGATTATTTTTGTGACCAACCTGAAAACATCTGTGGGCGATCACGATGGTTTAATTTAAAATGAGTTTTAAATATCTAGTGTTTTATCAGGTATTTGGAAATCAATAGCCACTTATGAACACCTCCACCTGTAACCCCCTGTGTACATGTTTACAAATAAAATGAATATGAATATGAATATAAATCAAAGTGGGATACTTGACCACGGACCTGACCCATCTTTTTTAGGGTTTCGTATCTCAGAGGGAGAAACCCTTACAAGATCACTCATGCGTCTGTCCGTCCGTCCGTCTGTCACTCACAGGCAATTTACTCAGAACATATTGGACCGATGAAGTTGAAAATTGGTACACATATCAATATCTGTGACCCAAAGACACAAGCGCAATGTAAATATATAAATATGGAATATTATGGGGGCCACTATAGGGGGCCAAATGAGAATAATAACATAAAATAGAAAAATATGCCGTGTGACATATTAAATGAAAGCGCATAGTGTGTTTTTATGATATTTTAAGACTTATTTTGAAGATGATGTACTCAACTCACCCACTTGAAAGGTAAGACGATTGCCAAGTTGAAAATTATATCAGCATCACGTATGCAAACGTGCGTGACTGTAGTAAAGGGGACGATGACATGAAGATGTGTTTTTGCACAACCTGAAGATTGACATCTTCCATCTCCAAGGAAATCTCGTTCTTTTGAGCTACCGTTCTAAGCATTCTTTGTTGACTTTTGGTCTAATGCCACACTGCTGCTTAAGCAAAGTGCAATTCATCTGTATCAATAGCAATTTAAGTAGTCTATTGTCCTCTTGAATCCGTACGAAACTGTGTAACATTAAAAAGCTCACGCATCAACACAGTAAAATCTAAATTTAAATTGATGCAATGTTGATGACATGCTGAAATGCCTTTAAGAGGACTACCACTGCAAGATAATACAACGTATACCTGACTTAGAATAAAATAGACGTTTATTGCATTAAAATCTTATAGGCTACGCACACATCCCACAAAACCAAATGTTAATATGGTTTGTCTGTGGGTCGGGCGAGAGTCGGGAGTCGCACTTAAATTAACGATCTCGATTAACGATCTTATACCTTACCTTTACTTTTCGGATGCTGTAGGTCCCGGCTACTATCACTACTTGGTAGTATGTAGTAGTCGTAAAACCCCTCCATCAGCCCGCACTGAGCCAGCGTGGTGGAGCTCAATCTTACCCGGATCCGGGTAAAGGTGGGGAAAGTAATGGGCTACATTTACATACCTTACTTATAATAATTATTATTAGTACTATTGAATATGAGTACAAGTACAACTAAAGTATGAGTTACTTTCGAATATTGGATTGATGGCAAAAAGTTAACAGTTACTCCGATGGCAAGTATGCTCTTTTTTGCCCGAGGCGAAAAGCCCATTCTCACATACCTTTCTCCTATCTGTATCAAAGCTGAAAATTATTATCAGGTGCGACCGTTTCAATTTAATAACATGGCGAAGTAAAAGGCAGTTATCCAGGGCGTCCGTGAACCGGTCCTTCGGTGCATTGGCCCTGCGCGAGAGTCGAATATTTTGCCGAATTCCAGAGAGTTCGGTAGCCACGCTCGGCATGTAGGCATTCCCACGGAATTGAGACATTTACTAGAAATACATATTTCAAATTCTTGCTTTACATTTCCCGCTTTGGTTTGTTGGTCGCGTTTTACCCTGAGATTTGAATTTCCGGAATTTATGTATTTATGTAGTTTTTAAATCGCTCAATTTCCATTTATATTATTTGTAAACACGACAGGCAGACAGATATTTTTTTAGGAACATTGCTCATTTTGTATTTCAGTACCGATTATTTGGTAAATTCTCTAGTTTACACTATGAACTTGCGTGATCTGTCACCGAACGTCTATCAACTGACTCAAGCAATGTTCTAACTCTCTACAATCAACAGTAAATATCTACCTACACTCTCGCCATCGTTTCCAATTCCGATGAATAAACAAAACCCTTTTATCATAAGATTCGAAGAGAGCACGACCTTCACCCATCTGTTACTGCGATTAAACTTGGTTTTTATCAAATTTTGTATGCTAGAAAATACACTGCAAGTGGGTTGCCTAGCAAAATCCTGGCAAGGCTATGTTTAATTTAACATTGAAAAATAAAAGACCTTTCATATCAAGAATGCGTAAACGTATCAAGCTCAAATTTATACCAATTACTCAAGTCTATGGTCCCTTAAAGCTGTAAAATAATCAATCTTTTAGATCAACGTGATCCAACGCTACGACCGTTTATGCCGTAATTTTGTTTACATGGATGACATCGTACTTGTATTTTTATGTATAGATACTTAATTGCACCAGTAACGAGAGGTAGCAATCTACAAGTGTGATCGGAACCCTTAGTGCGCGAGTCTTACTCGCACTTGACCGTTAATTAATTGAAGGGTTGGCAGACAAAAGAACATAAGTCAAAAAAGTGAACTTTACAGGAGAAGGAAAAAACTGAACAAAAAACTATGTGTGTGTAGTTTGTATATTTTATGCATGTAATGTTAGCATAGTTTAGGCAAAATAATACTGTAATGTAAGATCGAGCTCTCTTCGGATCTTAGACCATCTTGAAGCACTGTCAACTCTCTATCCGCCTACATTTTCTCAGCATACAACCAACTAGGTATATTTGTTCTTTCCTCATCTTCAACCTTAAATACCAAGTAGGTGCGACTCCATATCGCCAAATTCCGTTTTGGACTTTACCCATTTTATCCCATGCTTCTTAATTGTTTAATTTGTGTTTTCGTTTGGTATAGACCTCTCGTACTGCCATGGTGTAACTTGTGACTGTACCGTCGTGACCTCTTTACCTTGCGCCTGCGCTTTCGTCGTTATCAAGGTCGCGAAAGCACAGCCCCGGGGCAGGTTCACCAGTAACTTGTAAACCTGTAACTTGTATCTTGTACCTGTACGATTCCGATTGTGATCTTTAATGAGGCGGGAGATGAATTTTATTGCCTCAAGAAACTTGCTGCTGATTGTTGACAAATTGGAATGCATGGTTAAGAAAGAGGTAGATAATAAACAGTTAGGGTTCCAATTAACAGGAATCCAAGATGAAAGGCGAGAAATTAAAGATAGGTGGGTAAGTAAACAACGTCGGTATGAAAACATAATCTGATTCTTAGGAAAGAATCTGCTTCTGAGGATAGATGGCAATCACAATTTGTGCATAAATAGTTCCATCAGTCCCACCCATAACAGATCCAGTTACGTTCGCAAACGGTGAAACCTCGACGGTGATTTGTGAGCGCTCACTGCGCAAACGCAACTCAAGACGTAAAACCAACTTCAGCTCAGCTAACGGAGCCTTGTCTAAAGTTCAAATCTGCTTGCTAACCGTCCGCAGATGACAGAACCAGCTCTCTCCTGTCACAGGGAAACTAAATGATTTATTCTCTATTTACTTAACCGACCTGAGATCTGTAACTTTGATTTAATTGAATATACCTTGGCGGCGGCATTACAAACATTACAAAATAAGAGCGGTGCGACCTGCAATAAACTGCACAGTGGGGAAGACACGACAATCCACTTAGTCGTCGCCCCCTGTGACAGCCGGAGCTGAATTAAGATCCAACACTCCGTACAAATATCTACTATCTAGCCGCAACTTTGTAGGGGAATAAGAGCAATCTTTAATTAAGTGTGATTTATCTTTGTCGGAGACGAGTGTCGCATCCAAGTTCGTGATCGCACAGCCGCAAACGATGACTCACGCGAAGTGTTCCTTGCAAAACATCTCCACCTGAAGGAGACAGCAATTAAGTGAAAAACGTAGAGCAATAAATAACTGACTAAACAGGGGAATAGCGTGGATGTTTCCCTTCAGATAGAGCCGGCAACTTTTTGCCTGCACGCCGTATTTTATCACCAGCATCTGGGCAAAAATAAAACTTGTACATGTACATCCTTCGGATATTCCGCGCGACAAGCCAACAGGGTAGAGTATTACATACAAATTGCTCTCGGTTTTCTACACGGTGCGCTAGACAACATTTTTGGAATCCTCAGCTCTCCGCGTATTGGAATAAATCTTTGTAGTCTTCAGGCAAGATATTGAAGAATACTGTACATTAATCAAGCACCCAGCTGCTTTTATGCCGGGCTAAGCCAGCCCACGCTTTCACAATTTCATTCATATTCCGTCTGTAACAATTGCCATTATAGTATCAGGTGATTTGAGGGAGCCAGAGGCGCCAAGTTATGGCTGATTAGAATAATTTAGTTAGAGCATAGAATTACATAAATATTTTTCTACTCTCTATTTGGTTTTAAGGATTGTGACTGATATTTACCACAAATTCTTCTCTTTTCAAATTCAGGTATTGTTCTAAGGCTTACAAGGTGCCATGGAAATTGTCGAATAATCGCAAAACAAAAGCATCTGTATCTGAGTTGCTCTTTGCTTGGTCAATCCTAAGTAAATCTTTCTAGTCAGGAGTTGCATATATTTTTTGTTACCTGGTATTACAATATTTTGCGGCTCGTTGAAATGAAACCTTACTTTATTGAGTGGAAATACTAGAGTTTAACGTGGCAGATTTTCCACCGCATCAGAGCTGAGGATATGCTCAGTTAAATGGTTCTAGCCAGCTTCATATAATGTTATCTTTATGATAATCTGGTGATCGTGGAACTTTCTCGCCGAGATGGCACGGATGGCTGTCCATCGTCCAGCTAGCTAGTCCGATCGATCGATCGATAAACGAATATAAGTGCCGATACCAGAAGATATCTAGGTTTGCAAATCATTGCCAATGCAAGATAGATTGATTATTCAATGATTTCAACGTTATACCTTCAAGAGCGATGGGTTCGAGATCATCATTTATTTTCTAATTGTAAATCATTAGATACCTAATTTTCAAGTTACCTAATTTTCTAGTCTTTTACGAATTATTAATAATTTAGGTCGCAGCCAAGATAATATAGATATATATATAGATTTAGCCAGAGTGATAATAAAATATGTATAACAAATACACTTACAAAAACCACTAAAAGCCTTATGTAATACATCTAATCAATGTTAACCAACGGAAGTGAAAGTAATGAATAGGCATAGCTATCTTGTATCATTTAGATTCACGACATGCTCAATAAGCCATGTGATATCACAATAAGCCATGTGATATCACAATAAGCCATGTGATATCACAATTTGATTGCAAAATATTAATTATGATTTATGAATAGGTCATAGGTTTTGACAATAACAGTATTTTGATATTTTTTATTAACTATCAAATAACGTTTTTTTTTTCACCGTCTCCTTATCAAAGTTTTTACTAAGTATGGATAGTAAATAAATAATTTTCCTGTTTATCAAAATAGCTCAGCATGTGCGCAACTTTTTGCCTTTGCTACCCCTAATAGGAAAACTGTTAAAAGTCAATTCAACCCCTTCTCTCTCAGAAGCACACCGCTCGAACGACCGAACAATGGCGAACTATTGTTACATAAGATTTGTCGGCGAACCAGTTAAGTCGTGATCATCATCATACTCGTATCCCCGACACGATAGCCGGGAGAATAACAAAAGCCCGTGCAAAATAGACGATAATAAACCTTCAGCGCCATTCGTTAGAAGAGAGCTTTAGGCATTAAATGCGAAAGCTTATTACGAACAAGTACATTTACTACGCCGTGAAGGCCGGTCATTGTCTTGTGGTCGTATAAGTTAGCCTGGAATTGTGAGAAAGGTACAGACAGCCGACTGTGTACTGTTCTAACCTCGTTGTAAGCCCTTTAGGCGTAAACAAAAAAATGTAGCCGATTAATGTTCCCACCGAGAGGCACATGCCTTTTCCACGGATACGAGTAAGATTGAGCCATACACCGCCACGCTGGCTCAGAGCGGGTGGGTGGAGGGGTTTTACGACTACTACCACAGATACTATGATATTCTACTACATACAACCAGAGGCGGAAAGCTTAACAAGCAATCAAAGACGCTCTATCAATAGGCTCTCGCTTGGAAATACCGATAGATATATTTTTTTATTTTTTATTTTATTGAAGTAAAACTTCTTGGGGCACGGGGGTAAAATTTATTTAACCTCTCAACTGTGGGTTATTCATATATTTGCTTTTCACTTGCTACTAGCCGGGTGCTATCACGAGTGGCTAAGAAATGTAACGGAAATTGGAATCGGTGACGTCAGGGTCGGCTGAAGACTTTTAAAACCGCAACTATTTTCAATACGGTTTTTAACTAATCAGATAAGATAATAATACATTCGTACAATAAAGAATGTTAATTAGTGAGAGAAAAACCTGATGAAACGTTAACAAATAAAAATTATTTTAAGCATTCTTCCACGAGTTCTTGATTTCCGGTATGGCCAAGATGGCGCCGCCGCCGCTGGCTGGGGCAAACACTGGCAAACAAAACCAGTGACGTGACCAAAAACTACTTCGTTCAACCTCTTTGTTGGAACCGGAACTTATGTTTGACAGCTGTGCGATGCGATCCATACAGTTTGTAAGAAAAAAGTTTCATCAATGTCACATACGGGTCGATATGGATTTCTAAAATGATGAACAAATCGTTTTGTGGCCGGTAACTATGGAATAGGTACCTAAAACGCGCTGCGTAGTCGCGCAACGGGCAGCTAGTAATCGCATAAAGTCACTTAGAATCATCCAAATGTGATATTTAGTTTTCAAGCAAATTCCGATGTGATGGATGGCTGCATTAAGACTTCTTGAAAACAATAAGTAGGTACCTAGAACTGTTCTAAAGCCACTTTTTATTATATAGTGCAGTTCAAGTCACAAATTAGCAGTTTAGCTACTAAGTACGTGTTATACCTACCTATTTAATGTTTATCTGTAGTAAACGGCCAAAGCGAGGTCTACAGTTTACAGAGCCATAAGTTTAATGGCTTATTGTTTCGCATATTTGTTTGTATGTAATTTTTGTAATACATATTTTAAAGTTGAATTGTTGTTATAACTGTTGAAATAATACGATTTTGATTTTAATAAGCTTTTGTAATTTTAAAGTTAATGCTTCATGCCAGTCAATAATGTTGAAGTAAAATATAAAAATCGAGGTATGTCGTATGGCGGACTAAGGAAATGTCAAGAATAAAATTAAATAAGAGTTACGTCATCGCTTCGCGATGAAGTAACCCTGAAAAATCCTAGCAAAGTAGTTATGTATAGGTTAGCGAGGGTAGCATAAGGCACGCCAGTCACCCCAGCCACGCATTTTGTCACAATTTAATGTCATATCATAATGAATGCGCGCTATTTTATGGAGAAACATCATTGAGATGCGAAAGGAGTTGGCAATTTGGCAAAATGACTGCCCCAGACATGTACAAAGACTTCTCAACAGCCAATTAATAGCATTTAAATATTCTCTCATAAATTACTGCGTCTTTAGTTAGTTTGTAGAACTTGAAGGAAATGATTAAATAATTATGAGTTGTCACTTCATACTCTATGATTCTGCCATTGATTAGTGACGTACTCGATCAATTAAATAAAGGGACTGGGCACAGAGACAAGCAAAGCAATGCATACATTTGAGCGAGACGGCTTAAAGACGTGACGTCAGATGGTATATAATCTGAGCGAGATGCAAATAGTAGTGACACTATTGAATGAGTTAAGTATATCACCACGAGCGCGACAAATTGTAGATAAGGAATGGTGGGAAATAAATGACATGACGTATTAAAAGTAAGTACAAGTATAAAATAATTTCAAATAATCGGACGTCTGAAACTTAAAAGTAACTTGAAGCAGAGATTGGATCTCAAAATTGGAAATTTAAATCTCTTTTAGTATAGGTAGGTATAGGTGTATAGTATAGGTACCACTTAATGATCTAGCTACAGAAGTTTTACTTCTAACACGTGTACGGTGCTACACGCGTATATTTTTTTTTAAACCCTTTGTTTACTTCGTTGCTCCATGCAATGAACCTTACCCATTTTTTGACATTTCACCTTCTCATTCGATACATCCTTTCAAAGACAAATATTTATGTTTCGCGCGATTTGTTCTTTATATTTTTATATTTCTAACTAGCTGACCCGGCAGACTTCGCACTGCCTCAATTTAATATGAACTTTATTGAATAGCAATAAAGTTCAAATTGACTCTAGAAAACGTTTGTATGGGAAATAGAAAAGGGCTGTTTTTAGGGTTTTCCCGGAAACTATTCGATTTTTTCTCGCCTTTTAAACCTTTCCTAGACCTCCACGAACATTTCAAGACTAAGATAAGATAAATCCGTTCAGCCGTTCTCGAGTTTTAGTGAGACTAACGAACAGCAATTCATTTTTATATATATATAGATTAATTAATTGTTATATTTTTAATTCTTCTAGTTTTCGATGATTATTATGATCAATTGAACCACCGCAGAGCTTGAACCATCGTGTCTCCACTATAATAGTCCCCTTAACCGCATTTACACAACAGTGCCTAGAGCCAAGCGGCGCTCTGGTGAAACTGGCCATAAAACTCAACAGCACTGGCTTAGGCCCACACTTACTGACTCGCCGTAAAATTGCTGGCTCTGAAGTGATTATAACACGGATAGATTTAGAAAGGTAAGATGTTACGATGAAGGATTGTTCTCATTACGGGTAACGTGTTAGTCGGCGCCGACTTTTCGTCCCAGTACCTTGCACCAAACACAATCTACTTGAGAAGTAAGTTGCTCATCCCTTACATGTAATTTATTCAGCACCATTTGACAACCGAGATACAGTGTTTTCACCAGTTCGGTTGTCACTGATCCCACCTATTTTACGAAAAATGTTCCTAATTAAGTATCTCCTTATTTTTGTAAGTAGAACCTGTGTAAACCATGTTATTTGTCAATAAACTTTCATTTCATTTCAATTTCATTTCATTTCAACTCTTTTTTAGGGTTCCGTACCCGAAGGGTGCCAAACGGGACCCTATTACTGAGACTTCGCTGTCCGTCTGTCCGTCCGTCCGTCCGTCCGTCCGTCTGTCACCAGGCTGTATCTCATGAACCGTGGTAGCTAGACAGTTGAAATTTTCACAGATGATGTATTTCTGTTGCCGCTATAACAACAAATACTAAAAATCAAAAGAAATTTAATATTAAGGGGGGCTCCCATACAACAAACGTGATTTTTTTGCTCATTTTTGCTCGATATTGATAATGGTAGCAGGTAGACGCTTAAAATGTTCACAATATATTGAGTATATTATTTACTTAAAAAATAAATAATTAAATTAAAATTAAATTAATATTAAGGGGGGGCTCCCATACATTTTTTTTGCGGTTTTTTATAGATAATGGCACGGAATCCTTCGTGCGCGAGTCTGACTCGCACTTTGCCGGTTTTATTTTCATACATTTACACATATCGCTAGCTAGTGACAGTCGTGCTAACTAATAAGTCTCGTTCTCGTATATACAAAGTGATTTCGATTAAATAATCGAGTCCCAATTACGAGTATTAGCTATCTAACTAGATATCTACCACCTGTCTCTCTAGCTTTTAACCCACAATGAACCAACATGACATTAAAATTCCTGATAACGGGAGTTAATTTATATTCCGTTATCAATAAAATTCCACTGTAACCTAACAATACGCTATTAACAAAGGCAACTTGTTTGGTACTAGCAGTTGCCATTTAAGGCTCTTATACGCATTATTAGATTTGTACTAAAGTTCTTATTATAGTAAGACAACCTCACAAAAACATGGGCGCTGAGCAGGCCCCTTTCACGCAAAAGCAGTGGTGATTGTTGGTTTAACGTGAAGTCACATAATGTGCTTCTACCAGCCTACACGGAAAAGAAAAGGCGAGTGTCGTTATTGTGAGAAAAATCTATTATTTCTCTTCTGCACATGGCAACCAAGATTCTAAGTTTTGGATTCCAAAATTAAGCAAAATAACGTAAGTCAATTTTCAAATATAGGTGGTTTAGGGTGTTAAGTATAGGTCCCTATCATCATCATCTCCGAAACGAGATCGTCTAAGCCGAGATGTTAAAAGCCTGCCATTGCTGGGTATAAGTCTCCTCATTTTTGTGCCAACTTATCTAGAACCTAATACTAACACCTATATATTTTAATTTATGCCCAATTCCGCATCTTAACACAGTTCATGGAACATAAATAACTGGTCTACAGGTGGGGCCGAACTCACGCTCAATCCGGAGATATCGCCTGCATCGGCCTTGAGAGAGCCACGCTTGCCACAGGCAGCCACGGAACGGGCTCGGTCTATTCCGGTCTGTCGTTTCCCTTGTCCGCATGGCAAAAGACAGTCATAAATAAACAAATGCCCTGGAGATAATATATAAGATATAAATATTGCTACTAGCTTCCCTTGTGGGAAGGGAACCACTGGACACCCAGTGAGTCACATCCTTCTCTCTTATGTAAATAGGCAAAGGAAATCGAAACGAACGAAGCGTTGGGTGTTGGGCTTGTCCCCTGTCACGTCAATGGAGTATTGAATAACTGACTAAAAGTGGGCAAAATTGAGCCTTTGCCACGCCCGCCGTAACGGTTCCCGTATGGTAAGAATTTCATAACTAAATTAAGAGGAAAATTATTATGAATATATATTATTTTTTTCATTTTCCGTCAAGTATATCGCACAACTTGGATACAAAGACCATAGCAGCACCACCCGTCCCGTTCTCTGCCTCCGCTGACCTTTCGACGCAGGCGCAGCTCTGGTTATTTATTACTTCAGCCGCTGAGATAAATCTTCTGTCGTCTGTTGCCGTGTGCATCCGCGTTGTGGGCTGTCGATTTAGATGAATTTTTACGGGAGCAAATTTTACCTGTTTTTTGGGAAATCTGAGATTTTACATTTTGCGACTTATAGCAAGTTTCTCTTATATACATATATTTACCCTATATGCCAGCTGAAATGTGTTTGACATTTAGGTAAGATCTATCTGAAAGATACTTAAATGTGTTTTTATCATAACACAATTTTTGTAACAGAATTCTATCTATGAATTCTATTCTATGTTATTTTATTATTCTTGATTTATGGTGCTCGCAAGTTGTAAATGTAACTACCTCGTAGTCATTAAAATATTACATTATTTAGATTAAGACAAAACCTTAAGTAATGTATTACAAGTTCATTATAGATAAACCATCTCATGAAGAAGTTTGACTTTAGGTTTAAAGAACTTTATTCTTATGAGAATAAAGTACTTTCAACCTAAAGTCAAAACTTCTTTGTGAGATGGTTCATGTATACAACATATCGCGTTAACGAAACCTAAGTTGAGAACTGTACCCACAAAATCTACGGACCTATCACTAACACCACATCTCCTGCCCTATTACAGGACTGCGCTGGTCATTAAATCATTTAACCTTTCAAGTCCCAGACGATCGGGACATTCCCGCTGCGCCGGCGATGTCGTAGTACTCGCCACTCCAGATCATATCACACCAACTTTACTTCAAACTCTGTCCACAATACTGCGGGGTGTCGATTCTTGTAATAAATGGCTGTAGTGAGGGAGACGCTCCAGGTTAATCCATATTTCTGGATGTCAAAGATTCTTAAACATCGCTATAACTCGTTCACAACATATTTTGGAATAGTAGCGCAATAGCATAATAGGACCGCGCTACTTTTTTTGCTAGCCGATTTTAGAATTTATATTACGATAATTATTTTCTATTTATTGGGGCCTATACTCTAGAGCACACTCACTAAAATTACTTGACAATATTAGCTCCGACGCTCTTACGCAGTTGCCATAGATTCCATTTTCGAACTCGCTTTTGAATTAATTCATCAGTAAATTAAAATAATCAAAAGTGAGTTCGAAAATGGAATTTATGGCGACCGCATTAATATTGTCAAGTAATTTTAGTGAGTGTAACCTAGAGAATCGGCCCCATTGTAGTATTTCTAAAGTGCCATAGTCACTATGCCGCCATTTCCCGTAGAATTGAGGCCTAGATAATATCACTCCTCAACTTTGTACTCCAAGTCCCCAAGACTCCAGGACAAGCTCCGTATCACCTAACATTATTTATTAGGGGCTGCATTGACAGTCGTACGATTTATACCCAGCGAAGAGAGCAGGGAAGTCATTGAAAGGTGACCTGTAACGGTGGTAGGAATTATGGGGTGCCGGCCGATAAGTCATGGTATGTGGACGTGGAAATACGTCTGCTAAAAAGGTTTTGTTTATAGCCTGAGAGCCTTCTAAACGTACTTCATACCAACAACGCAGGAGTAACGCGAGTGTTGCTAGATCTATGCTTTCTTACTTTTGTAGACCATCGTTTTGAAATTACTGTACGATAATGAATGAAGTTTTTGTGATGCTAATATGTCCTGAGAAAAAGGGCATCAAGTTGGGTGCAATACAAAACAAGGGTCCGTACAATTTCGAAAATTACATAGTAAATAAGTTGATAACCCTACTTCTTAAAGCTGAACTAGTCGACGATTTAGACTAGTCTATAAACCCCATAACACAACTAGACCAACCAATCCAGATGATCAGCAGTAATTTCGAATACTAGAGAAATTGTCCCACTTCCTTTGCGAGAAAAGAAAATGCATACCCGACTCATCGACCAACCAGTCTCGGGATCGGTGAAATTGCCCGATCGATCAGCGAACACCAAGGTGAGCCACTCGCCTCAGTTGGCTTGAGAAAGTTATTAGTACAACCTGTTCCCAACCGATCACCTAACATGGGACAAAATGGGAAATCATGTTGGCCATAGATGAGTTTTCTTCTTGTGTAAGGTCTGGGGTGAAACAAAGGATTACTTGTTCAATGAGCTATTAAATACGTTTATCGCAATATTTTTCGTTTAAATGTAAGTTCAGAATAGATCCAAATAGTACGCGATAAAATTGATTTCAGTCTCGTCAAACCCCTTTGGCATCTTCGCTCTATACCTTTAGAAATATATAATATGTCTTGAGAGAATTAAGCTAGTATGTAGGACATACATTTCTTTCTATTCGATTAGGATATAAATAATATTGCTTTGCGAAGTAAAATAAATAATTTAACAAATAATGTGCTCAGCTGTTGTTCTCTGTTTTTAGTTTCGTCACCACTGATAGAGCTATCTTGACTGAATTGTCTTTGTGAAGAATTTTTGTCGACGGATTAGAGCGACAGAGCACATTGAGTTTGCAACCGTTAACTTTATTTTGACTGATCTAAATTGCAATTTCAACAGATTTCCTCTAAAAATAGCAATCACTTTCCAACTCGCACCTCTCAGATATACAGAACAGAATCGACAGTTCCTATGGAAACCCATCCGTTAGGAACACAACCCCGCCACTTCCCACGACCGCAGAAGAGCTGTCGTCTGCAAAAACTACCGAGTGGAAGCAAATGGAAGCGTGTGGAAGTCAACATGGCTGTGGCAATGTCAAGTGTGGCCGATTAGCCTTTACCGGGGCAAACAAAAACACGTTGGTTGTGTATATCTGCGCACCTCGCTAGAATGCAATGAAATTGCCTTTGAGCACCGTAATGACGTCACAAATCCAGCTGCTTGATTCTGTTTCTGTATAACATGACATAGCGCAACTTTTCCATTACAGTAGCTGAGGCAATGGTGTCCACTTTTATCCAGTTATTAATTATGCCATTTTGCGTGACAGGAGGCTAGCCCATTGCCGCTATGGAGTAAGGTTTCATCAGGATGTTTCCCGTCCGCGTTATGTATCTGTGAAAAATCTCGATTATGTATCTAGACTTATATCACAAATTCCGATGGCTTTCAAATAGATATTTTGAAAGCTGCGGGTCGATTCGATATACGGATATCGCGACCTATATTGACAGATTCTCGTACAAAATCACTCGATACAGGTGTAGATATCGTATATCGAAGGCGCGAGAATCGACCCGCTGATCGCCAACTTCAAGTTGATGTTAACTGTTAACCAATCAGTACGCGATTATTTTACACGATCTGCCATGTACCCGATTGTTATTTGAAAATGAAAAGCTTCGGTTTTGTGCTACACGTGCATTGCATAGATATTTTTAACCGACTTCCCAAAGGAGGAGGTTTACAATTCGCCGGATGTTTTTTATTTTTTTATGTCTGTTCCCCGATTGCGCCGAGACGGATGGACCGATTTGGAAATATATTTTTTTGTTTGAAAGGGTTTACCTTCCCATTGGTCCCATTGACACCAGGTCAGGATCTGATGATGGGATCCTGGAGAAATCGAGGGAACTCTTCAAATATTATAGGCAGACCTATAGTGATTTTTGTGTTTTTCATAATAACTCGTGCAAATGCACACGGTAAGCATAATATTGTGATGCGGAACTGCTGATGAAGAACACATATGTGGGATAGCACTGAGATGGGATTTGACAAAATTAATTCCCAAGGGGGGGGGGGGGGATAAGGGGTTACAGTTTGTATTAAACTCAATCTAATCAAATAGGGTTTGTGGAAGTCGGTTTTTTTTAAAGTTTACTTTTTGTTTCAATTATGTAGTTAATTATCGCGCACTTGTGTGATTGTCACCCTTGTGACGTGAGGAAAAGGTCTAGACAATGTTCATAAGACATTTAGCCTATTACTGGTACTTAAAATAAATACTTTAATAGTATTTTTAACGGTAGTTAAATCGGCATCCAAGAAAGGCACACCAATAGAAATGCGATAAACGTTGGTTGAATAGTAATTGAAACTGTAAAGATAGAACAAGGTAGAACAAGGTAGATAGAACAAGGTAGATAGGAATGGATCGGGATTGTTTGACCGAGCGAGCGAAGCGTCTCCGTTTCAGGTTTGGGCAAAAATGCTTTCGTATGTCCGGTTGTTCTCCTCTACAGGTCGCATTTATGAACCGATTCTCGTGAAATTTTGTGAGCAGGTTGGAAAAATAAATAGAATTTTTTACTCGAGCCAGTTTTTTGTTTTTTTTCAAAATGGCGGAGATAAAATCGCTACAACCCAAACGGCTCGATGGATATTAACAAATGAGGTGTCGTTGGATTCGTAAAGACCATGAGAGTGAAACAGATGAGCGAGCGAAGCGAGCGAAGCGTCTCCGTTTCAGGTTTGGGCAAAAATGCTTTTGTATATATATTAATACTATCCGCGATCTTGGTGTCATCCTCGATAGTAAACTATCATTTGAAAAACACATCGACCACATCACGGCCCGTGCTTTTCGAAACCTGGGTTTTGTTTTGAGAATTTGCAAACCCTTTAGCGACTTAGTTTGTATAAAACAGATCTATTTTGCTTACGTTAGGAGCATTCTAGAATACGCTTCTTGTATATGGTCTCCTAACTACATTACATACATTCAACGCATTGAGCGTATTCAATCTAAATTTATAAAGCACCTAAATTTCAGGTCTCATACCCCTGGGCGCTCTTATGAGGAGTCTTGTCATCAGTATCACCTCTCCAGTCTCAAGGATCGCAGAACTTTGCTTGATATGATGTTACTCCATGATATTCTGTCCGGCCGACTTGATTCTTCACCTCTTCTCTCTGAACTATCTTTCTGTGTCCCTTCGCGTCGTACTCGTCAAACTTCCAAAAGGCTATTCGCTGTCTCCCTCACGCATACCAATTATGCTCAGAATTCTACTATGGTCCGCCTTACCAATCAATTTAATAAACTTTTTAACAACTTTGATCCATTCGCATCTTCTAAGGCGAAATTCCGTCAAGATATTATTAAAACTTTACGCAATATCGAGGAGGAATAAGTGAAACACACACACTCACACACACTCACACTCACCCTCACTCACACACACACTCACCCTCGCACACACCATCTCACATACACACTCACCCTCGCACACACCCTCTCACATACACCCATTCAAACACACAGTCACACACTTCACTCATGTTACACGATACATAATATTCAATTATAGATACCTATCTATAAACATTATTCTAAACAAAATTGTCCATGAACACACGTTCATATAAGAATACTTATTTAATATTTGTCCACTTGTCTATCTGTTTAAGTTTCTCGATCTTAATTTATTTCTTGTATTTTTTGTGGATATCTGTTATTGGCTTTCATTCTGTATCTCTGCTCTTTGTAATTTGTTTGTCTATGTGCTGTTGATGTCCCAAATAAAATAAAATAAAATAAAATAAAAATAAAATGTCCGGTTGTTCTCCTCTACAGGTCGCATTTATGAACCGATTCTCGTGAAATTTTGTGAGCAGGTTGAAAAAATAAATAAAATTTTTTACTCGAGCCAGTTTTTTGATTTTTTTCAAAATGGCGGAGATATGGGGTTTTAAAATGTAAAAAAATCGCTACAACCCAAACGGCTCGATGGATATTAACAAATGAGGTGTCGTTGGATTTGTAAAGACTATGAGAGTGAAACAGATTATATAATTTTAGTAAAAAGTCAATAGGTTGTATAAAAGATCGCGAAATGTAGTTTACAAAGTTATTGGTGCGGCTACTTTCATACTGCATGTACGTAACCAGGTACATTCATAAGTTTGTATGTGTTATTGAAAGAAAATTATTTGGGTTATTTTTTTATGTGTTTTAGCAGTTCAGCTTTCCCACCGACATACTCGCGAGGTCTACAGCTCACAGAGCCACTAGTAAGTATTACGGGACATCAAACAGTAACTATCTAGTTAACTTTTAGGATCAAATACATATAAGCTACATTTTACGAAACATTACGGAATATTTAAAAGTCGGTTGAAAGAACACTACCTTTCTCTTCCATATTAAATTTAAGTATTTGTATTTATGTATGTTTTATTTCCTATTTATATCCATTAATTCTGGTATATATGTACGTATTTGTATGTAGTTTATATTATTATTATTATTATTTATATTATTATTTTTTTACTTAAGTATTTGATGTTGTACACTTGGATCTACCTATTGTTGATTTATTTATCCTTTCCATCCTGGGTTTGCTGGAAGAAATCTCTCGATAGAGATAAGCTCGGCTTTGTACATGTCATTTCCATTTTTAATTGTCATAATGTATTGATTTGTGTGCAATAAAGTATAAATTAAAAAAATAAAAAATAAACATTTTCCATTACACTATTTTCAATTTAGAGTGAATTTTTATTTTCGGCTGCCTCTCTACCTGCCTCTACCTATTGTTAAGTGTTGACAGACACACACACAGCAATAAAATAATAAAATTCGAGCTATAAACCACCCAAGTCTCGTTACTTAGAAATTCACAACACAAGACAAGGCAATAATGTTAGATTCTCACGTACTTCGCATCTGGATGTTCCACGAAAACATGCCATGCCAATGCAATCCTTTGTATTTCATCCGGCAATCAAGCAATTTGTAACCCTATCTGACCATATACGAGTCGGCAGCAGTTGACGGCAGCCTCAAAACGTGTCGACAGCAGACTTCGACGCGTCGACAGCAGACTACAATTTATGGTAAAAACATTTTCCTACTATTGGTAAAGATGTGTTACTATTAATATCATAATGTCATCTTAGATAATTAATGACAGCCAGCAAGAACGCACAACATTTGCCAATGCTTTCTTAGAGGTATGTGGGTATCGACACTACACATAATAACATAACAAAAAAAAAATAACATAACATCTAAAGATATGACTGATATGTAATGTAAGTCAACTCCTAAAAGACAAGAAGTTTTGTAGGTACCGTAAGATTTTTAGAATTGGTGAATCGGTTGGCAGCAAATAACATTTTGTATTCGCATGAGCAGTCAGTCAGGACGGGACTTAGTTGAAAGCATTGCATTCCGATCCATTCATTTCTCGAAATTCTGTTCATGCTTACTAGAGGGTACCTGACGGTCCCATTAGTATACGAAAGTAACTATTTTAATAAGTCACAAGACCAAACGGCCTAAAAAAATATATTTCAAATGGTGTATATAGGTTATTTAAATAAGTTTAGCAGTTTTTAAGAAAACACACTGCTCAACGACGACGGCGGCGACTGGGGTGGGGGTGGTGAGAGGGAGATGGAATGTCTAAGATCTATAGCATATTTTCTTCGTGTTACTACTGCAATTTTAACCCTTCACACCCTCTATAGTTCACAATAATTAACTTCGCATTGAAAACAGGTGCTGTATCTCCATGCCACTAGCATTTAATTTACCGTTGTGCAAGTCAGTATGAAGAGCGCAGTAGTTCTTATAACATATGTTCGTATGTACAATTGTACGATAATTGCCCAGACTATTCCCACGGTTATGGTGCACATTCAATAGTGAACAAGTTGAATTGATAGCTACAGATAGATAGGTACACCAATATAGAGATCTGCTTACTACCTGTTTAAGGGCAATTTAGCAGTAAGGACGAGCACGCCGATTTTTTTTTAAAAGCATAGTTCGAGAAGGTGTATTTAATGTAATTAATGCATTAACACGCCCTATCGCGTAAGGACAGAAGAGTCCTTTGAACAATATTGACATTCAAATTATAAAAAAGACATTAAAATTAGTTTGACAGTGGGTACCAAGACGTCAATGAATGTCTAATTTTTGACGTTGGTACCCACTGTCAAACTAATTTTAATGTCAATATTTTTCCCTTTTCGGCCAGGAGAATGACAATGGCTAGACTTAGGGGGTTGAAAATATCGCCTGATATTAAGTCGTCATGATACAAATATGTGTTCGTAAGTCCAGAAACATATACATGTGCTAACTAAACGTGTACGACACTATCTGTGTCTGTATTCTTGATATTCTCACCTGCTTTTTTTAGTCAAATTGATGAGAAGAGCAGTTAAACAACACTTACCTGTAACAAAAACATAAAAAAGTATTAATAAACTAAAAATATTCGCAGGCAAATGACAAACTTCCACTTAAGTAAAAGCGCCCATATACTTATTGTAATCATATGATAACGTTGCAGCTCTAACAGTACCTGAACTCTTTGCATAGCTACCGGTATGTTTACATTAAAATTTACAAAATAGTAGGTATTTAACCTCTATGTCCTTTGCCTTAAGAGCTAAGAATATGTGGTGTTAATACGAGTGCCTACATAATAAGTGATAAGTTCCCACGTCCTAACACAATGGGCGCTTAGTCACTTTTATGACTGAAAATCGACGTGAAAGCATTCACGCCTATAATGTCCGTTACGTACTATGTTTCTCATTTGTTTGAAAATTAATAAGTAGACACGTATTACCTGTGTCGTTAAAACCAAAAACCAGAAAGCACAATTAGATAACCTTTGTGGCATTGTGTTTCGGCGCCCCGGGTTCGAATCCCTTCGAGGGAAAAGAAAAATCCTCTCGGTATTTTATGTATGTGACATCGCTGTTTCTAGTTTTAATTTAAAAAAAAAACCTCGAGAAACTGTTTTTTCCTCAGTAGGCAAAAGAACCCAAGACCTCCATTTGAACAGAACCTTATCGAAAGATGTGGCTGCGACTATTTTGTATGAACAAGCCACTGTCTCGTAGTATAGACGTATAGACACGTCATATGAATGTTGATTGCTGGACTAGCATCACCAGAGTTCATTCACCCACATTGTGACGTCACATAATTAAAGATCCGATCTCAAGCCATCAAGCAAGCTTACTCTCTTTGTCTAATGACCGGCTAAATGCACAATGCATGTAAAGTACCGCCCAAAAATATTACAAACTAGCTATGCACCAAAGTCGTCATTTTTATAAAGTTTTTGAACACCTTCACGTGAAAATGGGCATACACTTTCCACAGAATAAGCACGTTCGGTGACTCTCGGTTTTGTCACAGATTAATAAAGAGTTAGTTTTGTACTAGAGAACCGGAACAAAACGCTTGGATATGCATGGTGGGTGGTGCATTTCGATGATTTTAATCAGCTGAATTATGTTTCTAGTACCTAGTTCCAATCTCAATACTTTAATGTTCATTACTACTAATATTGACAAATCGACAATTAAAATAAGATTATTGTCTTTGTAGCGATAATGCATGGTGGATTTGTCAATTTGAATGGCTGTTATAATATCTACCTACATAAATGTAAATATTTCCATGTGACGTCATTGTACAGTGAGAGTGATTTGATAATGAATACACATTTTAAAGTATACGCTGACATCATCTAAAAGGGTAGCATAATTGGGTTGTGTCCAAGGTAATCAAATAAATCTAAGAACAAGTTTGAAGTTGCAGCAGCATTATGTACAAAATGTTTTGTACATAATGCTGCTCTCAGAATTGTTTTATAAACTCCAATTTGTGCAAAAAACACAGAATTTGATGGCACACGCACGCCACATGACGTCACTTTGTGCTATTTCATAGAACTCAGGAACATAAAGGTTTCGACAGCTTCTAAAAAGTATCTATTTTGACTAGCAGGACAACCCTATTGGTAACTCTTCATAAATTCGTGAAATAAACGTGCTTCTTAGAGCATCTGAATACGGTACCTTACCTTAGTATTCCGTCAAATCATAAATCGTCACTGCTAATGAAGCAGTTGACGGTGATAAAATCATTCATTTATCATAAGATAACCATCCCATTAAACATTTCTAATGCCGGGATTTTTATAGGATTCTCACCAAATGCTATCATCAATATAATCATACATATCACTGATGAATAAAATAATCATAAGTTCATAACATAATATAACTTTCTTCATTCTAAGCAACCACACCTTTCCACACCCTCTCCTCTCACTCTTACATAAGCTAAAACAAAACCTATGTAATTACAGCTCTACAAAGTCGTAAATATTGGAAAGCCGCAATATTTACTGAACTGCTAAACCGGAAAGCTGAGAATGTGTTTACTGCAACATAAAGAACTAACGGACATTTTAACGAATTAAGACTTTAGGTGACTACATGAGTACTACAGTTCCTACTGGTGTTCTGCGGGGTGCCCAATCATGGTTGTCATTACATTCTCGGGAATTCATCTAATTCAATTTTTATTAATGGCAACTCTCCCGTTGTCGACAATTCTGCCAGTATCAAGTCATCGATTGCATACTTGTGTCTAGCTGCGCAGCGAGCAACTGAGATCTAGCTATAATAGAGAGTACTGAAAATTATATTGTGTGACGAAATGAAAATCTGATTGCCTTAAATTTTATACATACATTCACAGCGTCACTCCTTTTGACAGAGGCACAACTGTGCCCCCTTTTTAGCCTAAATTAATAATTTTTTTTTTTTTAAATTATGTGGCCAGCTGAGCACGTGAAATGTTTACCTTAATGTTTGTGACGATCTTGGTCTTCTTCTGTTATCTTCCTACACACACAATACAAAGAGCTGATTCTTTCTCTCTTTGTACCGAATGACATATCATAGCTTACATCAGACCTAAGCATCAAACAATGCCTGTGTCAAATGTTACGGTCGAGTGAAAATTATTTTCTAAACCCAGCGTACAGTGGGGTTACAACATGATAACTACAGGTTACATTTGTAATAGACATGACTCTATTTCGCGATGCGTGATTGGACGTTCTAATGGAGTCAGCATCACTTTGAGTCTCAGTGAAACTATGAGTTTTTGTGTATCCGGGCCTAAGGGTTTTATCCTAATAAGAATCCGCTTCCGTAAGCCGCAACGTAAAGCCGCAGCCAATAATATCTATTATTGTTATCAGCCTCTTTAGGTGCTGACAACATAGTCCATGAAATCGTGTTTGTATAAACGTGAGTTGTCTGTCTATTGTTTCTCCATGGTAGAGTCAAGGTAATATTGAAATATTGAGAAAAGGTGGTAAATTGTTTGACTTGGAAAATAAACGGTTTAAAGCACCATCCGGCTTTCTCTATATGATGTAGAGAAAATGGTGATGAAATGTTATTTTGTTGTGAAAATTCAAGAATGTATTATTACTGTACTGCAAGCTACATAAATTACGAGACACATCCCATATTTGCATCAATAGGAAAACGTAATGCATTTTGATTCGAATGGATTTGGTAATTTTTAAACAGTGCCTAATTAAGATTGTGTAACATATCTTAAGTCAGGAAGCCTACATTTGCTCAAACTTATAGCTAGGTCTAGACTGGGATCTTTGTATTATAAATCACTTCTGAACCTCCACTTCCTAAGCAATTACAACACAACATACAGCGCAGGTGAATACTGTAAAGCATAATATCCACAGCATCTACTCTAGGGTTATCAATTCAAGACCAGAACCGCGTGGGCCGCAGATTAACTTCCAGGATAAAACGATGTAACCCTGGATTTAGGAGTCATTACGGGGCACTCTCTCTGTCAGATTCGCCGCGTTAGAGCGGGAAGAACCGTTTAAGTGGGAGCATGTTTAGGTAGTTTTCTAGATGCTATGAAGTACGGTGGTGGCCTGGGGCTGTGACAACTGGTACGCTTCCTCATTGCTTGCCGCTTCAGATGTCGGCTCGACCAACCCACAGGGCTGCCGCGGTTATAATGGTGCTTTGAAATTGGAAAGTAATAAAGATTAATGTTGAAAACCAATCGGCGAGTAAGCGCTTACAGGAAGTGGCTGAGGGAGTCGTAATAATATACAACTTGTATTTATGTTTGTTCTTTCTTTTAAAATTATAAGTTTATAATATAAGTTAAAAAATTATACTTAATGAAATCGTTTGTTTCAGGATTGATACATCCATACAAATTACAAATACATAAGATTATTGCATGTATTTTCAGGACAAAAATAATAATAAAATACACACATATTTCATCCCCAGCCAGGTGGGAAAAGCTTCAAGTCAAGTAGGCCCCGCGCGTGTCGTATGTGACCTGAAATTGTTTGCTTTGCGTTGCTATTCAGCCCGCTCGCCATTTCGCGACTTGCTAACTAACGCGAACTTCGTGCAAATAATGTTTTGACAACTGTTACAAGTTATACCACGAAAACGATCAATGACCTCCTGTAACGGTGATGGCGAGTCGGAATCAATCAAGTCTATCGTCATTTTGATTTGATTTCATTTCATTTTTATAGTCGACATTTTATACTTCGACAAAAATCAATTATGATTTGTCGACATTATTAGATATACCTCATCACAATATATCAGCTGGCATAATAACTTCAAAGTACCGTATTTTAAAATACAACAGTCATCTATTAATGGTATTAGTGCCGATTTACACCAAGATTAGATAGCCGCTAAATACAGTTTAAACAAAAATTAAGTAAACATAGCTATGTCGAGTGTGCTATGTTGAAAAAACAATTTCTTGATTAATCAATACAATTAAACAAAAAATCCTGCAACTCGTAATATAAGGTATCAACAGCGAGCCCTTGAACAAGCCACTTAGGTTAGGATACATACGTCATATAATTTTAAGTTTGGTTTGCAGTTTTGTAATTTCTACTCAGCTCTTCGAAAGATCGAAGCCAGGACACGCCTCTACATAGTTTGAAGCCCACTTATCGTTGTCCAGTGACGCAACCTTCGTCTTGCAAACAGAAAGGCCGTATTTTAGCCTTGTGTTATGTAGCTGACTAATCTCTCTTCTTTAAGAACAAACTGAAAACAGTTTAGCGGTCGATTTGAGACGCTAATTTGAATATCCTACGCTCACAGTGTGTTTAAAGACTTGTTAATACTTACTGAGTTATCGTCGAATTACGCATTACCAGTAAGTTTATGTTATGGGTTATTTTTAAGGTCCTATTTCAAACGGCCGGCCTCGGTAAGTCATGTTGAACAGGATCAATAATACATTTTGTACAGCCCGAGTTAACTTGAGACCTAATAATATCTTAGATGTATTATAGGTACCTACTAGAATACTTTTATTGTACGTGCAATTCTTCCCATTACCTATCATCTCCGTCTCCTACCCAACATGGTTTGCTTGAAGAAATCTCTTATTAGAGATAAGCTCGCCTTTGTACATATTTTTTCTATGTTAAGCTATTTTTACTGTCATGTGAGTACAATAAAGAAATTACAATTACAATTTAAATTACAATTATCTCGCTGCCATGTTTCAAATTAACTAGGAATCGACCTCTGTGGCGCAGCGGTTGCGCATCTGCCTACCATGCGAGAGGTCCCGGGTTCGAATCCCGGCTGGGGACAAAAAAACCCGAGGTCTTGGATGTTTACATGTTTGTGATATCGCTGTTTCTGGTTCCCATGCCACAGGGTATCCTGGTGTGGGGCCAGAAGTAATTTATGTGCCTGTATGTAAATGTTTTTGTATGAATCTGTCACATATATAGCGTATCGAGACTGTTTGAGACAGTGCCTAATCTTTGAACCAAAGTACAACCTTGTACTAATGTAATTCGCGATACTTGATTTATTTAGAATTTAAGTTCAAAAGCCTTGCTTTCATGATCTCATTTTATCATAATAGCGTGGAATCAATATAAAATTGCCATATAAGAAGAAATATTAAAATTTATAAAAACCACTCTCTACACTACTATGATTAAGTCGATCCAACGGCGCGACCGCACACGAATGGATACAAAAAACAACGATTTTATAGTAATCGTCACGTCCAACTAATATCCAACCATTACAGCCACGGTTCACTGGTATAATTTACGATATTAGTACCTAATGGATTTTGTATTATTTTTGTCGAACTCATCATGGTAGCAGGATACAAATACAAATACAACTAAAGAAGATGCACTGAAATATTCTAAAAGAAAAAACGCATAGAGGTACCTACATAAGAAGTTGAGCAAGGGGTAATGCCAAACGTACATTTATTTCTCAAAATTCCCAAACTAATATCAAATACCCAAAATTACTTCCTAACAAGCTCAACGAAAACATTGCCTGGTTTTTGCTCCATGTCCGTCGATGTAATTATTTTTGAGAGGCTCTGGCTATAATTACCGAGACGATTTTTTATTGGTTTTCTTGGTAATTAAAAATCAACTCTTTTTGTCCGGTTTTTGAGTTTAATTTGATATTGAGCCAAAGTTCATACACATCATCATGACATTCACGACTGGAGATACAGATGTAGCTACATAAGTCATACACGTAGTCTACTATGGGCCTAACTTTTTACCTGAATTTATGAATTATAATTATGAATTATACACATAACACAGGCCTGCTTCATTAGAAATTTAATTTTAAGGATAAATAATATAATAACTGTCAGATAAATAATTTAATTAATTATTGTCAATGTTGTAATGTAATAGACCGGCCAAGTGTGAGTCGGACTCGCGCACGAAGGGTTCCGTACCAGTATCTATAAAAACCTTAAAAAACACGTATGTTGTATGGGAGCCCCTTAAAGTGAATAATACTTAAATAAT
This sequence comes from Argyresthia albistria, assembly GCA_963457715.1. Lineage (NCBI taxonomy): Eukaryota > Metazoa > Arthropoda > Insecta > Lepidoptera > Argyresthiidae > Argyresthia > Argyresthia albistria. The sequence continues at coordinate 6,422,636 of OY735266.1, read as the reverse complement.
AATACTTAAATCAATATTTTGTGATTTCAAGCGTCTACGGTTACCATTATCAATATCGAGCAAAAACGAGCAAAAAATCACTTTTTCTATGTAATATTTATTATACTTAATCTGTTTTTAATAATTATTATAGTCTGTTTTTTAGTATTTTTCAGTATAGCGGCAAAAGAAATAAATCAGTGAAAATTTCAACTCTCTAGCTATCACGGTTCATGAGATACATCCTGGTGATAGATGGACAGACGGACCGACAGACCGAGGGTCCCATTTGGCACTGGTACCCTTCGGGTACGGTACCCTCAAAACACGATTATCCATACAATATCATAACTTGTTTACGATATGTCCTTACGAGTATATCATCGAAATCTGTAAAACATTGCAGGCTTTGTGCTCAATAATGGAGCTACACTATAGCTGTACAAAACTCATAAGTATCAAAGAGTTTCATGCTCACCACAAGCGTTTATTTTAACGACTCGTATGTTTACAAACATACCAACACGTATAAAATTGTTGCATCAAGGCGAAAGCGAAACTAACATTGTTGCGTAGGAAAAAAGATGACTCGGTATGCCGAGCCCTAACTTAAATTATATTTGATATATATGGCCATTTATTTTAACCAATTTTATGGCAAGACAATGGGCGATTGCGACAGGGTACAGCCCATAAACGGTTAAAGATTTGTTGGTAGAAAACAAAGGACTGTTTGGTGAGAGCTATTGTTTGCTTGACGTTAGTTGCTATTTGCCAAAAATGAATGTTTTTTGGTAAATGACTTCTCAGAATGGATGTATGATTTCTTAGATTGCATGAGAGCAAACTCACTCTGTCTGTTATAGTGCATGGGTTTATCGGGAATGGTACGGTAGGTAAACTTAAAAATAACTTGCTACGAAGTGATTTATCAGAGCCAACATTCTGATGCATATAAATCGGTTGGAATTCCGGAAAAGGTAGTAAACCAGGATTATTTTATAACACACCCTTTCACAGTGTATTGTTTCACCAATATCTAAAAGGAAACAGAAAAATGTATTTTTTCTAATATCAAATCACGTTTCATTCGATCACTGGTAAGTGGCAAAACCACTCAACTCATAATGGTCGGAAATCTGTACTCGGATCTATGATCGTATCTGCTGGATCACAATTGGAGTGCGTTTTCTTTATTTTTCTTCTTTTATTTTCATTATTTTTATTGTGCCTGTGGCTGCTGTTCGTGTCGGTGTTTTCTTCTTCGCCAGGATTGTTTTATATGTATTTAGCTTTTTTGCCAATGGCAACACTCAGTTTACGTTACGTTATGAATTAGATTTCCCAGATATTAGCCTAAAAAACTAATAGGTACCTAATCCATTTTAGATTAGCAATCTGACCCTACAAACACCATTAGCGGCATCTTTACATCAAGCCAAATTGGCCTTATCTCTCCCATCAAATATCTAACGTTCTCTTTCAATCAAAGGGTTTGATATATAGTTCGAGTTCACTTTTAACTATATTTGTTCCCCTTGCCATATAACTCTCAGTAGAAATGCCATCATTTATGAGTACAACACTGCTTCGGGGTCTAATCAAGCGTGTAGCGAAGCCTCTGAACATCTATTGTTTCTGAACGATAACCTTAGCGGACGATGAAGACCGTGGTTTCCTACAGTTCGAAAAATCAGACTCTCAGATCAGAAGCGACTTATTTTTATTTTTGCCACGAAAAATGCTGTTCCTGGCCATCATTAGTTGTGTATCTGGAGGTAAGAAAAATAAAACACATTTTCGGGTGAATTTTAAATTTAGAATGCGGTTCATTTGTTTTTTCATGTTGCTTCGTGAATACATATAAGCAGGTTAATTAAACCCTGTAGGCTACTGAAATAGGTGAGGTTATGTTATACGACGCTATGGCTATGTTGTTATTTTGTTTTTATCACACCTGCTCTGAAAATACATACTAATTATACCAATTAGAGGGAAGAAACGCCTTTATCCCGCCCTTCAAATCCTTTCATCCCAAGGTATGGAAGTTTGTATGCAAATCCTTCCGACCCAAGGGTGGGAAGTATGTATGAAATTCCATTACATACCCGGTTTTTTTATTTTTTTGTTTGTCACCAGTCATACTGCAAAGAGACTTTATGTCTACTAATTAAATTTCAAGTAAATTGTTACTGGCCACATACAGTTTTTTTTTTTACCAGTTACCAACCTCCTTGGTGCATACAGAAAATTAAAAACGAAATTATTTTTGTATATAAAACGCGCGGAATCACGGAAGAAGTGGCTGCATGACCTTATGATCTTAGCCTACTCCAGAAACGGGCGAATAAAAAAGGAAAAGCCCGCGCATTTTCGCAAAAACTTCGAGCAATACATTTTCAGAAAATGAAGTCGTTTTCTTTTCCTTTTGCCAACGTATGAAATTTTCATAAGTACTGCAGATTTCTATGCATTTATGTCTATAATTTTCCTCGTAGGTGTAATAAAAAGCACTATACATACCTCAGGATAAAGTACAGTTCCATACCTCAAATGGTTTGCGCCCCTCGCAAGCTCGTGGCGCAAATGCCATAATCTCGGTATGGAACTGTCACTTTCTTCCCTCTGAAGTAATGTACTATTACTGTATACATATAAGTAATTTGACCTTACCTTCTTATCTAAGAGAAAGTATCAGAACATTTTAATCACACAACATCAAACAGAATGAACTAACGATCGGTCATTAACGATTAATCGATTATCCAATTACACAATATGATGTATTAGTATTCGTATAAAGCTGTAACAGTCGCGATCGACTCAAGTGGCTCATTATTTTTGTCTACTCCCACAGTGATATCAATCGAATACTTTCACATACACCCACTGTGACGAAACCAATAACAATAGATAGATGCATGAAGTGTTATTTGTTTCGAGTACAGTCGCGATCAGGTTGAGAATAGATACACTATCGTGGAATGACGAGGTTCCAGCTACTTACAAAATATACCTACGCGAATGTGTAACGTGTAACATGTGTGTGTGTGTTGTGTCGAGAACACAACTCTACCTATAAGTACCAAACTTTATTATTTTTAGGAATTCAAATAATTTTATATGGTTATTGTTCCAAATCGACAATCCAGACTAATTTCGGACACTATTCTGATCGTTTCATCAGCAAAAGAATAACTCAATACCTGAATATGAAATAAGAAACTTACATTCACAGCAACATTACTCCGTACAAATAGAAAATTACAAAAATTTACAGCGCAAAAGACAGATTGAAAACCACACACCCAGCAATAAGACGACTCGAGATCATTGAGGAATGACTTAGCATGTTTAAAGATCGAATAGACCAGGTGCAAGGTAAGACCAAGTGTTCGACGCATACTGAACTTGAATTACTAGAAATAGAAACCCAAACCAGTCCTAACAGCATTGAGGCAAGCAAGAGAAGACATGTTTTATGGAAATACTATCAAAATAATATGTCAAATGAGAAGTATTCATATGCACGGCAAGGCAACACATGTAACACACCTGTTTGTTGCTTACAATTACAAACTATTACTGAGCCCTATTTATGTCTGTAACTGATCGAAAAAGCAAGCAAATATGACGTCACGCAATGGCAAATAGTGGCAAAGTTGCACGAAACTAAGAAATGCATATCCTTAGCATTAGAAACAAATGACAATCCTATGAAATATGACATTCTCGCCAAAAATTTAAATAAGTGAAAACTTTGAATTTCAAAATCGTTTCGTGCAACACAGGGTCAGTGTCAAGTTGTCATTTTACAAAACATGGTGACAAGGGCACAATAGGCTTGTGGCCAAGGTAATCCAATAAATCTAGGAACAAGTCGTTTATGTAGTTTATGTACAAAATGGCTTGACATTCTCAGAATTGTGTATTTCCAGCAGATATATTTTATTAAGTCAATTTTGTGCAAAAAATTACAGCATTTGATGGCACTTTTCCATGACCTCATTCTGTTGTTATTTCATAGAACTCAGGAACGATAGTTTCGTTTTGACAGTTCATAAAAAGTATATTTTTTGACTTGACAGGCCACAAGCCTATTGGCCCAGTTTTATCCAGCTTTACAATACTGCAATCTTAGCTCAGTTGCATTAAATTAACGAGTTTGAGTGTACGTACACCACGCTTTACAAGCGGCGATAATGCATCAAGCATCGCTGCGTAATCGCGAACTATTCGGCTGGCAGCCATCGATATAAGAGCAGCTTGAGGCCACCGATACATCAGCGAGATAGCATCGGCAGCGGTGTCGCCCGCAACTAAACTGAACAAACTGGGTAATGTACTGCGGACTAAGGTACAGCATGAAGTGGAATTAGCTAGGCCTGCGTACTATCAGGAAACTCCCCGCCCCAGCTGATTTGGTTTTAAGTTACAATTATGACAATACACACTTAAATGAAATGAAATGGACAATGTGACAAAAATCATTAATCAAATTCAGTAGTATAGTACTTGTTATGCTGAATTGCCTAGGTGAATAGAAGGTTTCTTGAGATAACAGAAATAGTTGAAAAATATATTATTTCATCCACAGTATGACTGGAATGAAAAACTTAATGCTGAGTTCAACCGTAAAGCATTTACTAGCCAGTGGGTTTAAAAAACTCTAAGATATTTATTTGAACATCGCAAAAACCCATCACGAATCGTATCAGCGGATCAATAACATGAAACTATAATCAAAATGCCATCGCCTCATACAAACTCTATTCCGTTCTCATCACTTCGCGAAAAAAAAGCTGTTATAATATAATTTGTAACAACCTCGTCTGAATCACTCGAACACCCGTCAAGTACCGACATCATTACATTATGTTACAATTGTTCAGTAATATTAGACACGTACTGGCCGAATGATCAACGATTTTAAAAAGAACAAGTTCCCGATTCGAATCGATTGAGAACTTTTTTCTCGTCGCGCCGCTTACGGGCATTGGGAAATTGCGTAGTCAATAAACATTGTAGAGCGGATGTTGTTAGTTCATACTTCTCTATTGCTCAAAGAGAAGTTACGTCATTCTTTATTTGTACTTTTTATGATACCAGATTACCTATTTATTAAACGACTACTAGATACATCAAACATTTAACACTAATTATGTTTTGTTCTTCTCTTAAAAATCTGCAACAAATTGGATATCCTCTAAATGGAATGTCAACATAACAGCCATTTTGTATCTAGTCGTTATTTACATAGCTCCATTGGCCTGACCACCAACCTTTCACTGGCCAATGACCCGAAAATTTCAAGGCCAGTGGGCATCCAATTAGATATTACATTAACATTTCAACACTTCACTAAACCAAGACTTTATAAATTACTTCCTTATTAGCCACTCATACAATTCTTAATCCCTAATAACTTCGAATTGCTATGATGCAATACAATCAGCTTCAATTTTAAATATTATAAAAGGTTCCAAATTCAAATATCTCAGCAGCAACTGTCAACTGTCGACTACCTGTCGGCTTGCAATAAAAAATATTTTTCCATGTTTAAAAATATAAAACCAGCCAGGTTGATTAAGTGGCTTTGATAAGAAATTTAATTTATGAAGAAAAATGCACAATTTATACTGTGCACGTTTTAATGCCGATATTCATCATATTTACGTGCATGTTCAACTATAACGATACGTCACCTCACAAGGATTTATCGAGAGTTTTAAGTTTTAAATTAATATAAACTTCAGTGTTAAATTTACACAACCAGTTTAACGTGTAGTTTGTATGAAAATACCTAAATTGTGATGAGAAAACCGATTAAACATTTTATATTCTACGCTCGAATTCGTTGTTTCGCGTTGTTTATTCAGGTTGTTTTATTTTTACCTGAAACCCATTTTATGAGGCCTACAATCAACAAATCCAAATTTTCACTACTTTTTTACAACTTCTGGAAACCGCCAAGCTAGTATACTAGTTCCTAGATATCTAAACCGATCGAATGTCGGTAAATCAGACCGGGGCCACGTTCCGTGTCTGCGGTAATTCGTCACGCCAGGTGACAGTATCGTTTTTGCGTCTCGGTTGCGTCACCGTCACTTAACGACAGGTCATTAACGCGTCGTCGTCGTCGTATCGCTGTCGTGACGATCTTGCCACGATCGTGAAGAGACGCAAGCGGCGGCTTCCGTGCACTTTCCTTTGAGTATTTTTTCCTTTGAGTTCGACTTTGAAGTTTTTTTATGTTAAACATTAAAGCACCTTATAGTCGTGCTTTTTCCCATACGGGGCAGCAGTGGCACAATAATAATTGTGCCCTTTTTGTCAGTTATACAATAATCCGTTTTGCGTGACGGGGGACATTTATATTTTACAGGTTTTGTCTAAAAGATTAACTTTTTTTAACAAATGGAGGTAACTGTCTTAATTAATGACATTTACATCACATAAACCACGAACTATAGGAGTACTTACACATTCAAGAAGAATTTAATTACAGGTTAAACATGGGAGATTTTCTGTGAATTTCGGGAAGCAAAAAATGTATGAGTGATGGATGACCTGCGCAAACATACATAAGTATTTTTTTACTTAAATTCATATCACTTCTTATCTAATTTCTAAAACAGTGTTTGAGTGTAGTTTCTAACAAATATCTAGGCGTTACAAACAAGTTTTAGGCATTTAAATTTCTTATTTAAATTAACTAGGTATTTAACATTCCAGCTTTGCACTAAAATATTTTGAATAAGTTTATTATGGTAATTTATTTTCACAATCGCTGCTGGGCTGTTGCTAACCGCTTCAACGTAGATTTAAAAACGCAAGCTTGCAACTGTTTCGCTTTAGTTTTAATCTGGAAAATAAATAAAAAACTAAATTCTTAAAAAGATCACCCGATCGTCTGATCGCCATTATCTGTTTAACAATCTTTTGTTTACAAAAAATATATTATCACTAATGATGGCCGCACAAAACATACAGCATTTTTCGGCGCTCCAAACTTCAATAACAAAACGACGACAAGTAATCCTGTCGTCAACCACAGAACTTAACCTACCGGCTTTTACTTTCTTTCCCTTTGTTGTACGGCTGGTGTGTGAGTGGGGGAGGTAAGGTAGGTCAGGTTATGTTGGGATCACCCCTTTGCCGGTCAAGCAAGGTTGGGAGACAAGAATGCTGCTGCTAAGGTTCGCTTTCGAAATGCAATGAAAACTCTCATCACTGATGCTTGTTGATATCGAGATGGATGTCATTTGTATTCCGAAATTAACTCGGGAGACTATAAAAATCTTAGAGTTAGATTTCAGTCAGTCAGCTATAAACATAGCCTAGCTTAGCTCTCAAAAGTAAAATAGAGTTTTGCATTACTGCGCAAACGTGGACAGAGGCCTGTCACGTCATATGAAAGAAGAAGTGACGCTACGTTTTTAGGGTACCGTATCCGAAGGGTGCCAAACGGGAGTGCCAAATTACTGAGACTTCGCTGCCCGTCCGTCCGGCCGTCCGTCAGACCGACTGTCACCAGGCTGTATCTCATGAACCGTGCCTGCGGTAGCTAGACAGTTGAAATTTTCACAAATGATGTATTTGTGTTGCCGCTATAACAATATTATCGGGGGCTCCCATTTTGCTCGATATTGATAATGGTAGCAGGTAGACGCTTAAAATGTTCACAATATATTGAGTATAGTATTTACTTAAAATATAAAAAAAAAAAAAAAATTTTAGGGGGGCTCCCATACAACAAAAGTTTTTTATACATAGTCGGGCCATAAGTTCTGTCACATGGGTAAAATTTCGAATTTAGAATAGAGGCCACAAAAAAAGTTATGGGAATTCGAAATTTGAATATTTCAAGAAAATAAAAATACAGGTTTTCTGGAATATTCTTCATTTTCCAATATGGAGTGGACGCGCAAAGAAGACAGAGTCGCAATAATATTTGCATCGTTGCGGCCACGCACCAACAGTGATTTTTAAACTGCTGAAAAATTTGAAAATTCCACTGAGATTCATTTATCGTACTATCAAACGATTCAGGGAAGATTCAAGTTTAGATGATAAACAAAGAAGCGGTCGACCTCGTACTGTTCGGACTCCAGCGGTCATCAAAGCAGTGAAGGCGCGAATCCAACGAAATCCTGTCCGCAAGCAAAAAATGTTGGCTCTGCAGATGGGACTAAGCAGAACCACTGTTAAAAGACTATTGAATGAAGACCTAGGACTGCGTGCTTACAGAAAAAGAACAGCACATCTTCTTAACGCACGGCTGAAGAAAATCAGACTCGAAAGATGCCGGGTTTTGTTAAGGCGGTACGCAGGTAAAAAATACCGCGAAATACTTTTTTCGGACGAAAAAATTTTTAATGTTGAGGAGAGTTACAACAAACAAAATGATAAAGTGTATGCACAGTCTAGTGAAGAAGCGAACAAACGTGTGCCACGTGTTCAGCGTGGCCATCACCCTTCGGCATTCATGGTTTGGCTTGGGGTCTCCTATTTGGGTCCAACAAAGGTGTTTTTTTGTGAAAAAGGAGTGAAAACCAGTGCCCTCGTATATCAAAACACAGTCCTAACAAACATTGTGGAACCTCTTTCACAAACAATGTTCAAAAATAGGCACTGGGTTTTCCAGCAGGATTCTGCACCGGCCCATAAGGCGAAAAGTACCCAAAACTGGCTCACGACCCATGGAATCGTCTTTATCAGGCACGAGGATTGGCCCTCCTCCAGTCCAGACTTGAATCCTTTGGATTATAAAATATGGCAGCACCTAGAGGAGAAGGTCTGCGCTAAACCCCATCGCAATTTGGAGTCACTTAAAGCATATCTGATTAAAACAGTCGCCGATATTGACATGAATGTCGTGCGTATTTCGATTGATGACTGGCCTAGCAGATTGAAGGCTTGTATCGAAGCCAGAGGAGGACATTTTGAATAATTTTAGTGTGGTTTAAATCTGTATTTTGTACCCTTTCATTTGATATATAAATGGTTGTAGTGCGTAACTCATTGTGTCATTTATTTAACTTTCCATATGTGACAAAACTTATGACCAGACTATGTAGATAATGGTATGGCCAGTTATTTATTATTATTTATGCCAAAGAAAGACAATAATTGAATAGATGCTAGATAGACTTATTAAAATAGAATAAAAAAAAACATCTAAGCTACCCTGTGATCGCATGCAGAGATTAAACAAGCAAAGTATATGTATTTGTTGAAACCGACTGATTAGCTTAATCATTAGCATCTAATCTAATAATTTAATAATGTGTATCGCAATGATTAAATAATTAACTAACTCATTACCATTATTAATTGTTTAACCAGTGTATACTACAATTACAGAGATTATACAAGTAGTCTTACAGTCATGTTAGTCAATTTATTGTTTAAAAAGTGGCGAAGAGCGAGCCTGACTCGCCCATGAAGGGCTCCGTAGTAGCATCATAATACACCTAATACACAGAACCTAAATATCACTATCATTCTTCACCAACAAATAATTACTTACTGTGTTTTTCGTAGTGTTTTTATTAATGACACAGTTATCTTTGCTTTAAATCTTAAAAACTACTTATTTTATTTTGACAAACCAATTTTCGTTGAAAGTGTGTATTGAGATACACAGCATATGTTTTTTTTTTAGATTTTCACTTTCTTACTTTAAAAGTTAGAGGGGGGACACAATTTTTTTCACTTTGGGATGGTCCTGTCTCTTTAACAATTTACTTTGAGGAAAAATGGTTTCAGGAACCTCAGACATTTTTAAAGACCTGTCTATAGACACCCCACACATGTATGTTGTATAGGTTGAATGAAAAAAGAAATGGTTTCAGTCCCATGGATGGGGAGCCCCCTTATTTTATTTTTTTAATTTTTTTGTATAAAAATCGTAAAGCGATTCACAGAATACATCTACATACCAAGTTTCTGAATAAAGTTGCTGTGACATACGGACGGACGGATGGACAGACGGACAGACAGACAGACTTGACAAAACTATAAGGGTTCCTTGTTTCTCTACGAAACCCTAAAAAACCACTCGATTGTATCCTGAAATTCCTGAATACTCTCCGACTTCGTGTCCAAATCAATTATCACAAGGAAATCCAAGCAAAAAGTCCAACTACCATCTCATACCATTAATCCAGTCTAAAAGAGACTCATATACATCTCTACATTCACAACGCAGTAAATTGTTATAAATAAGGTACTAACTCAAAAGGCCCATTAGGCAGCCATTTTTTGCCAGCTCTTCCTAGAAACCGGCTAATTTAGGTAGACAGCCATTCCAGGCAGAACCAGTCTAATTTAGCGGCACAGACAACTATTCGCGCAGCATCCGGCGGCGTTAGGGTGCGCGGGCGCAGGCAACGCGTAATTTCCGCAAATTACTACAATTTACAGGACACACTGAGGAGCTTTTTTATGCTTTATGTTGCGGGCATGGTAACTGAAACTTTTTGTGCGTTTTGACTTTGGATTTATGAATGGGAAATCTGGCATTGTTGAGTTGTTGGCAGTTGGCAAGTTGTGAGTTAATATTGATTTCTATGATCTAAAGTTGGTGGTTGATGAATTTCTTTACTAAATATTAGTAATATTTAAGATCTGAAATTCTAAAGAAGATATGTATTTAACTTTATGACATGTTACTGATTGTTACGTATAATATTATATTTTCGTGGATAGCTTCGTTTCCTCGTATCCATATGAGAAAAAGCATGAAAATATGTTTGTATTTTTTTTTGACATTAAAAATATATGGAATTTGTCAGGTCACAATTATTTATTCCCATTCTAGTAATTATTACAGAAGATAATAATGATGTTATTGTTATTATTTTATTGTTTTTCATTATTTAAACAGAAAAAGAAATGTAAACAACTTTTAATTTAACCTAGCTGCAGGAAGCCACCGACGAAGCAACAGACTTGTAACTAAACAAAATAATGTCAGTCAACTCACCTTCAATGCTATCTCGTCCGCGGCAAACAAATTAATGTCACGCAAAGTTTTACGGTAACTATTAACTGTTAACAAAATGCACTCTCTTACAGTTCACTGTGTAATTTGATGATCACAATTTGTTAATAAAGTACAATAGTTCACAAAAGTAGCCGCTTTATTTATTTTTTTGCGTTAGAAGGCAGAGATTCAATGGTTAAAGTCCACGCAGTGAAGGTCGCATATAAAAGAGTTCAACGCTGGAGCAAGCGCGCGTTCTCTTCGCTCGGTCGCTGTGTACTAAACCGCTCAGGACCGAGGCCGACCACACTATCTTTCTCTTCTGCACCACACACCTGATAACGCATCCCTATACTCCTGCTCATCCCAAACCCTTTGCCTATGCATATAGAGTTTAAAAACTCAGTAAAAACTCCGAATAGCTCGATTTGTTCGCGATTATTATTTTTTAAATTCTGCCAATCGATACAATCGTGGTGAAGAGTAAATGGCCAGTGTGCGCAGTGAGTTAAGTTTTTTATCGGGAGCTTTAAGCTTGGCGGTGTGTTAAATAAAGTGGTTTCTAAATATAAACCGCGTATCTGGACGCGCCATTGGCAGGTGCGAGCCTACGCGTCCAGCTATTTTGCCAGCGAACGTTACGCTTCATTTCTTTTTGTGAATAGTTTTTGCTTTTTTTTCCTTATTTGAGCAAAGACAGTTTATAATTAAAGCCGGTACGTTTATCGCGGGCTTCAGAGGAATTTTGCCGAGAAAACTTGCGACGCCGCTGATATCTGTATCTCCGTTGAGAGGTTGTCTAGTCTGCATATTTAAAAGGTTTTTATAAAAAGAGCTCTATGGTCTAGTGGTTCTACGCTTGCTTCTCACGCAGGAGATGCGGGTTCAAATCCGGTGATGACCAAGTACCAGGGATGTAATAAGTGTATTATACTTTTAACGGTGGTGGAAAACAACGCGAAGAAACCTTCTATCCATAGCTTCGGCGATAGGCTAGCCCTCTGTGAAACGCAAAATTTAGTGTTTGACAACTGGTTAAACATGGTCAGAAATAAGCCTCCTCCACCACCGTATGGGAAAAGGCGTGACGCTACATTATGTTATGTGTTTATTACAAGCTTTCGTTCAATTCACGCAGCATAGAAATACCTACAAATCTACTTATATCATTATGACTAGGTCAGTCAACAGACTAGAATTATGTAGTGGCTCGTATATGTATGACAATCAAAAAATGTCCCGTTACATGGTAAAATAATGGCGCAGAAAGTAGAGTATTCTAATTACACGCAAGTAACAGGTAGGTATTAAAATAATTAAAATTGTTAATTCACTAGGCTCAGCTGCTTTCCCACGGCCCCATATTGTTAAAATGCGGAAGGCAAGTACAATTTAAAACAAAGCGTAATGTTACAATAAAACACTTTGTTTGGCTACAGTAAGGAAAAAGGAAGAAGCTATACATTATTGTACAAGCTATTTGCCGTTATATTACATTACATGCAATTACACGCAAGTAACCCACCCTACATGAGGTGGAAATTCTCGCTATTACATGTTTAAACATAAACCTTGGGTCATATATATATATAGTCAGGAAATAATATTAGCAAAGTAATAAGATTAAAAGCTAGAGTAGATAAACATGGGCACAACTTTACTGTGAAGAAATGCATGTTTAAACGAGTATCTATGAAAAATAATTACTTCCTTCTCTTTATCGGTTTTTTTCCTGTCATGCCTAGGTATGCTGGAAGACATCTCTTTTTAGAGATAAGTTCGCCTTTGTACATATCTTTCTGTAAAAGTTACGTGTTTTTATGTTTTTGTGCAATTAAGTATAAATGAAATTATTTATTTCACTCTTGGTAAATAGCAGGACAGAAGAAAACCTAAGACCAACTAAAACTGAAGTATTCTGAGTTATATTCAAAGAATATAATTTCAATATGTCAAGTCGTATCAAAGGTTTATGTCAAGCTGCCAAAACAAAAGTAATATAAAGTTATCCAAAAAAGTATAACAGTATTATGCATAGAAAAAAATACTATTTTGATACTAATATAGGTATTCTCGAATGGTCGTTAAGGCCAAGACGCCCGTCCATCTAATGTACCGTGACTATGATCTTCAAACCACAATACTGAATTATCATTTGCCTGCCGCGCTTTGTCGTCTAAGTGCTTATCTAACGCTCTCAGAAAACCGTGCCGATGACCTTTTGCGTTATTAAAAACGCATCAAGCCATTATTATTGTGGAGATGAATATAACGGGGAATGGAATTTTCGATTCCGCATTCCAATATGCATAAGTTTGGCCGCTCGCGTGAAGGTTGGCGCCTTATTTGTATTCATATTTTTTATTGAATGCATAAATATTGGGATGTCTTTGTCGCGGCCATTGGGATAAGTTAGGCACTTAATGAAAAGCCGCGGCCGTGAACTAAGAACTGGAATTTAATGAAATGGTCCTAATGGATTGCTAAAGGTCCGTGGGGCAAGTAATTTAACAAAATAATACATTTGAGTTGCCTAATCCTATCCTATCCTATCCTAGGCAAATAGTTGCAGTCTTAGTGTTTAATAGTTAATATTTGAATGAATCTATTAATTAAATCAGGCTCTGAATGAAATCAGCTACTGCGTTGACGCCATCTTGCAAAACCTGATTCAAATCAAAAGGCCAACTTTCGGTTAGGCAGATTGTTGAAAATTTTCGAAGATGCCATTATAATCAAAAAGTCATTTGATTAAAAACCGCTCTAATAATATGAAGATAGGATTTTGGATAAGTGCCTGATTTAACGAAACGACAGCGACTTCTCGAATGACAGGCTATCAACAGAAGTGGTTTAAAGGAACAAGTCCGAGGCGTGGTTTTTATTCGTGTACCTCTCACGGAAGATCGCTACACTTGCTGCTGATGATTCCATTTGAACTTAGCGCTCTTATTCAGTGCGTCATAAGGACTGCGATGGACGTTCCGAGCAATCTTACTAATAGTCTTTACAAACAAGGATGTTTATGAGTACAAACTGATATGAAGCGTGAGGATAAGATAAGTTACAGTGCCTGAACTGAAGCGGCTTGGTTTATTGCAGTTGAAGTAGGAAGTGTATGAAGAGTTACTTGAAAGGGCTAGTTAAAATATGAAATAGTTAGTTATAATTATAACTGGTATCTTTTGTACCAAATAAATATAAATGGCAATTATTGTGGAACGCAGTAAATTATGTTAGTCCAATTCGAAACATTATAATGGCGAAGAATACATCATATAATTTGAAATCTGTATTTTTGTCTAATAGTGGCAATTTCAAAGTGAAAACATCCCACAAATCGTGAAACGTTCAACTTTTATAAATCACTATCAGCAATTTCACAGTAGAGACGCGAGGAAGCACAACAATGCATTGAGTGACATCTGGCGACCCCGATACGTCGCCGTGGAAACTATGGCGGTTGATGCGCGCGCGCCCATACTTTCCACCGATATCGCTTTTGTATTGTCTCGCACGTTGTTAATAGCGTGTCCAATTAACTGTGGGTTTCAATTAGTTTTATATGATTCTCGATTTTGGACTGGGTTAATAATAATACTGAGTCATCGGCGATGCAGGCTTTGATATACATAGTCGGGCCATAAGTTCTGTCACATGGGTAAAATTTCCAATTTAGAATAGAGGCCACAAAAAAAGTTATGGGAATTCGAAATTTGAATATTTCAAGAAAATAAAAATACAGGTTTTCTGGAATATTCTTCATTTTCCAATATGGAGTGGACGCGCAAAGAAGACAGAGTCGCAATAATTGCATTGCATCGTTGCGGCCACGCACCAACAGTGATTTTTAAACTGCTGAAAAATTTGAAAATTCCACTGAGATTCATTTATCGTACTATCAAACGATTCAGGGAAGATTCAAGTGTAGATGATAAACAAAGAAGCGGTCGACCTCGTACTGTTCGGACTCCAGCGGTCATCAAAGCAGTGAAGGCGCGAATCCAACGAAATCCTGTCCGCAAGCAAAAAATGTTGGCTCTGCAGATGGGACTAAGCAGAACCACTGTTAAAAGAGTATTGAATGAAGACCTAGGACTGCGTGCTTACAGAAAAAGAACAGCACATCTTCTTAACGCACGGCTGAAGAAAATCAGGCTCGAAAGATGCCGGGTTTTGTTAAAGCGGTACGCAGGTAAAAAATACCGCAAAATACTTTTTTCGGACGAAAAATTTTTAATGTTGAGGAGAGTTACAACAAACAAAATGATAAAGTGTATGCACAGTCTAGTGAAGAAGCGAGCAAACGTGTGCCACGTGTTCAGCGTGGCCATCACCATTCGGCATTCATGGTTTGGCTTGGGGTCTCCTATTTGGGTCCAACAAAGGTGTTTTTTTGTGAAAAAGGAGTGAAAACCAGTGCCCTCGTATATCAAAACACAGTCCTAACAAACATTGTGGAACCTCTTTCACAAACAATGTTCAAAAATAGGCACTGGGTTTTCCAGCAGGATTCTGCACCGGCCCATAAGGCGAAAAGTACCCAAAACTGGCTCACGACCCATGGAATCGTCTTTATCAGGCACGAGGATTGGCCCTCCTCCAGTCCAGACTTGAATCCTTTGGATTATAAAATATGGCAGCACCTAGAGGAGAAGGTCTGCGCTAAACCCCATCGCAATTTGGAGTCACTTAAAGCATCTCTGATTAAAGCAGTCGCCGATATTGACATGAATGTCGTGCGTATTTCGATTGATGACTGGCCTAGCAGATTGAAGGCTTGTATCGAAGCCAGAGGAGGACATTTTGAATAATTTTAGTGTGGTTTAAATCTGTATTTTGTACCCTTTCATTTGATATATAAATGGTTGTAGTGCGTAACTCATTGTGTCATTTATTTAACTTTCCATATGTGACAAAACTTATGACCAGACTATGTACAGGGCAAACTCGCGCGTCAAGTAAAATATTTTCCTGCGTAGCAAAATCTGCGCTGCGTATCCTGCGTATCTGCTACACCCTACTTCAAGGGTTTTACCCGATAAAAACTAGTGAATCTTGATTTTGAAGCGACATCTTCCCTAATAAACGATGTTCTGTCACATCGTTTATTAGGGACGATGTCGCTTCAAAACTCAAAACTTTTGAAACTCGATTCTAGATATGATGCGTTACCGATTTATGAAAAGATTCATATTCAGGTTGTTTGCATAAAAAGAAATGCATTGTGTGTGTTTTAAAAATAAATTAGATCACAATATTAGCTACAATTAATTCAACAAGATTTTATAACTTTGTGTGTCATGCCTATAAATTACTGTCTTTAGCAGCCCACGGTGGCTGCGGAATTTGATCGTGATACTGAAATAAAGGAGTCATTAGTATGACGCCGATCTATCACTCGGTTAATGGTTGTGTGGGCAAATCTACTAAACCTACTGAGACCTACAAGTTTCGCAATCAGTAAACATTACTACACATTTAGAAAAAATATATAGCAGGAGGTATGTTGTTAAATCAAGCAACTGTAAATCCTATTTTATCCTTAGTCACAAAAATTGGTAATTGCTATTCCTGGATATTATGTTTACCAGAATTGCTGCTTATTTGACTAGAGTTTATAATGAGATTCAATGCAAATGCCAAAGTGATTTCGACGCGAGGCTGAGATTTATAGATCGTAAAGTTTGATTTGCAGCAACATTTGACATATAATAAGTAAAATGTCCGATTTCGAGCAAGATTGCGTCATTGATACAAATGGCCTGTCTCCGCTGAAAAAATCAATCAGGGGCCCGATGCTGCTCTGAGAAACGGACTTATATTGGATCGCTACCGCTTCTAAAACACCCAAAATGGCGTCATTTGGTATGCTCCTAAAGAATCGCAAATAGATCGTAAATATATTGCAAGCAAGCGTACATACATATTGCTTGCAATCTATTTACGATAAAGGAGCATACCAAATGACGCCATTTTGGGTGTTTTAGAAGCGGTAGGGATCCAATATAAGTGCGTTTCTCAGAGCAGCATCGGGCTCCAGATCTGTTTTTCCTGCCCGGGGCGGGGCGCAGACACAGCTTTGGACCTAGATACGTATTAATACGTTCTTCTTTCTAGCCCACTTTTATTACTACGGATGATGTTTAAAACAACATGACATGCCATATGATACTTTGTAATATCTTAGATGATATAACAAAGTCATCTATTACTTTCAGCAATTGGGCATACTCAATTACTCTGACTATGTTAAATATACATAAGTGGGCTGTTACATTACTGCAAACTATACGGTATATAAAACACGGAAGAACTTCCCAAACACAACCTTAATAAACCCAACTACGATTTGCCAAGTCCGACACGAAAACCGTTACCGCAGCATCAAATTACTGTCCACCGGCCGTTAATCTAATATTTACTATAACGCCATTGCGGAGTTATTATCGCGAGTCTAAATGGCTTGTCGGACAACGCGGCATAATGCGTGCGCGCATGCGATATTAGGTATAACAAGATCAAAACAGAAGGGAGGCAACCCGATATGAGTTCTAAGAAGGGGGGGTTTATAGAGTTTGGTGGGTATGGTCGAGTTGTCGTTGCTCGTAAAGTCGTAACGTATCGTATGAGCCTGCACCTGCGCTGCCTTACCGCATAAACGCAATCCGATGACATCATACTTTAGTTTTTTATGTGTTAACCTAATTACACGTGTCACTCTCTCCAAGTGTTATCGGAACCCTTGGTGCGCGAGTCCTACTCGCGCTTGACCGTTTATTTTTTATATGTGACCTTTATCACGATGCATGTGAGCAGGTTGCAATACACAGGCCAAGGACTTTGGACGAACGAGCTGTAAATAGAAAAGTCTCCCGAATTCATTATAAAATCTGTCACACACACCACACACAACTTTTTTTTTCAATTCACACCGGATTTGAATTTTGTACTTTTTATAAATGATGTTGCTCTGTTTGTCCTGTAAAATCGACTTGAGCCTTTTAATCTTAAAGATTTGAATTTTCATTCCTCTAGAATGGAAGAAGAAGGTGAATGTGTAGTCCTAAGTACCGCTCGCTGTCAGGTACCCAGCCTTTTAAGCATCGAATGTGAGTAGCCCCCCTGTTTGTTGCACATCGCGATCTCTCATTCGCAGTGAAATTGTGGTGTTGTATCTCGGAAATGGCTTTTGAGGGCGGCGATCGAGAAACTTATGAGGATACGGCACAACAACTAAAACGACAAATTAACAAGACTGGGTATCAAAGCAGAAAGCGATAATATAGAGTAATGCCTTTTCCCGGACTGGATGGCAGAGGTCCGCGTTAACCAGTTGGTCAAAGTCCATTTTGCATGACAAGGGGACTAGCCAGGAGCATTCATAAATCAGCATTCGATAAGCACATTATAAGACTTCATTACTGATGTGCTTGCTACTAATAGTCCATGGAATTCATACTAAGCTAGTATTGCGTGTGCTCCGTGGTCTAGTGGGTTTCACCTTGCTTCTCACGCTGGAGATGCAGGTTCGAAAACCCGGTGCTGACCAATGAGATGATTATTTTGTCTTACGTACATTAATCAAGTTTTCCACAGTCATCTGGAGGGCTTTCGAGGTAGAGATCTTGGATGTGTCATTAACTATTTCATCACTACCATCATAAAAAATCAGAACTACCTCATTTGATGTAGGTAAGGTAAAAGTACCAATTCCATGATGTAAGGTAAAAGTACCAATTCCATGGGCTACAAGTGCTATAAGATGTTTTATCGCCAGAAACTGGCCGAAGAAAATTAGTTGTAACCTATTTCCACACAATTTATGACGCATGATATTGCATATTTACCCACACAATGCCATGTCCGCCATATCTCATTGGTCGCCGGTCACTGCGCAGACGCAGGCCAGGCGCGCGCCGCACAAAGGAGGTGCGCACAAAGGCTGCGCAAGGAATGCGTTGCCGACACACGCTTATCGTTGAGGCGTGGCTCTGTTTTCAGACACAGGTGGGGACTCGGCTGGTGGGTATGTTTTGAAGATCCGTGGAGTAGTTTGGTAGATGGTGCAGACGCCACAAGTTTAGTTGTAAAAGACAGACACAGAAGGAAATAAGAAAATAACGCAGAACATTGTTTTGGCAGCTGGTGGAGTATTTTAGTAGATGGTGGTCGCTAAAAGTTAAACGGTAAAATTCAGACACAGAAGTAACTTCAGTGCAATTACATCCATAGGATATGGATTTTACTTTCTATAGCGTCATTTGAATTTACAGCATATGAGCGTAAATTATAAACGCAATAAGTTCATCTGAAAAAAAAATATATAAAATGCACAGTAGAGCATTAAAAAAAAACCACAGTCTTCACTGTAGAACATTTTAAAAATATAAAACGCACAGTCTTCACTGTAGAACATTTTAAAAATATAAAACGCACAGTCTTCACTGTAGAACATTTTAAAAATATGAAACGCACAGTCTTCACTGTAGAACATTTAAAAAATATAAAACGCACAGTCTTCACTGTAGAACATTTAAAAAATATAAAACGCACAGTCTCCACCGTAGAACATTTTAAAAATATAAAACGCACAGTCTTCACTGTAGAACATTTTAAAAATATAAAACACACAGTCTTCACTGTAGAAAATTTTAAATTCGCACGCACAAACTGTTCCCCCAATCCGGTACTGCATCCAAATGTTAAAGCCTATATTATTAAACAGACCATATCTCGTAATCTGTCGGCCCTGAATGGATAATAACGTACGGAGTACAGCCGACTCGTCTATTACCACCGGGAACGTCGCCGCCCCTCGGCTAACCAACATTCAACGAGGAATTGAGCTCGGTGCTTAGATCTAATTGCTAACATGTTTTTGCAATCCCGGAGGACCAAGGACTGACCCTTGAGGCTCTACGGGTGCCGGAAAGAACTGCTTGAACTGAGTTCTGCTACGTTACTGCGGGTAAGGTAAGTACGAGGTTTAATTGGCTACTAGATAAGGGTAGTCAACATAGATAATTGTTTAGTTTATGAACTATCTAAACGCTTTTTTGTTCGACGGTTTTATAGAAACATTGTGTGTGGTGACGTTGTTGTGGAATGGCGGTCTCTTTTACACAAAATCATGTTAATGGTAATAACTAATAATGACTAACCCGTGGTATGATTTGTATATTTGTTAGACTACCGAGTACAGCACCTACTCAATTTGATTGGAGGAATAATTATTAGTCGTTCGAAAACCTTCAATGTGCCTAATTTCAAAATAAGGAACGTAAGGAAGGTAATATTTAGCATAATATTTTCATCCAGATGCACAAACAGGATGTTCATAATATTCTTCAGTGATTGGAGAAATTTTCGTTAAGGTTGAACGACCGTATTATTAATTCGGTTTGTATCATGCTATCAAGCATTTTTAATACCATCAAGTAAATTGCCAAACGCACGCAAAGACGTGATTTGTTTGCTAAAAAAACTCTATATCTAATTTACACTTTATTAGTTCCTAACTCTGTATCAGTGATTTCATCACGCTGATAAATATCGGTTTCTAAGTCCTAATTATCAAAAAAGTAAATGTACAGTCGATTAAAAAATAGCTTTATCAAACAATCGAATCTATCAGCGTATTATTCAGCGTTCAATTAACAGACGTGCATGAAGCGATGTGAAAGCGACTTTGACATCGGACGAAAGTTCGTCGAACCTCTTGTCTTCCTTTTTGTTGGTTACTTATTAATAAAAGCGTAATAATGATGTGTGAGCATTCCTTCTAACAAGCACTTTTTTCGTAGCAATTTTATAATAAGCTGCAAGCTAACTGATAAGTACGTATTGCCCCTATCTCGAAGTACATTGCAATTGTAAGATAAGTAACGCTTTGTTCTCATTATGGCTGGCAGTATACTACACCGTCTGTTATGTTTCTATAATTTAGGACGCCACAAACTAGCGTTATGTCAAATTTATATTAGCGCATATTTCCATAGTGACTGCAAAGTCTAAAACATGATTTATAGTCATAGTATCAATGGTCAAGGATATTAATAATATTTCAAAACACTAACATGTTCAATTCAATAAGGTTTCCAATTTAATTATAACAATGCACGATTGAAACAGATCAAGAAGACAATAAACAGCGAAAGAAACAAGAATTATCCCATTAATATAACGACTCATTGTAAAACTATTCGCCGTAGTTTTGATGTATCAGGCATCCGCAAAACACGCTCTTTTGTTCTAAAAGGTCAAGGGTGCCTTTAATAATAGCACGACCATTTTAATCCTTTGAAAAAATGCTTACACTGCGTTATCAAATTACAATCTATCAACTTTTGATTTATTATTTAATTTACATCTAAAGATAGAGTTGTGGCTTCGCTGCCCATTCTTTGTATCACATTGTTATCGTGTTGCCAAATCTTTTTGAATATCAAACCATTATTATTTTACTAAAAACATAGAAAATGACATGTTTATTTTCAGATCCAGATATATAAACAGCAATACGGAGCTTATGCATATGTTTCTTGCAAATATATGCATAAACATACCAGCTTGCAATTCCACTCTCCATCAAACCTTATAAACAAACCGAAACCAAATCTCCCTAAAGACAGGCCGTATAAGAACAATCTTATAAATCGCCTCTCCTAACACGCAAGCCCTCCGAGGCTTAAAGTATTCATATTCCCTGACACCGTACAAGTCCCGGGAGGAGATAATTTTTCCTAGCATCACCTTGTTACTCCACTATCGCAGATTGGATCTAAAAGTGATCACATGAATTCTTGGGCACACCGCAAGGTCCGTGTAGATGGTATCTAAACATCTTAAATTATTGTCTCGCTAGCTACTACGGGTTCTCATCTGGTGTTATAATACTGCCAGTGTAAAGGCAAACGAATAGATTGGATAAGGTAGCTGATTACAAGGTTGGGATTAGTTGGGATTTATGCTCGCTGATGTTTATTTATTATAGGCTTCGGCAGCTCGTTTCCTACCAACTACTGCTGGTATAAACTATCATGCTTGTTGCTCTAATCTCTAAGTATAGGCTCTATTATATTGTTTGATATTTAATTGTAGCCGGGTTTCTTGTTATGCCAATATAGTACTATAACATTTTTACTAATAAATAATCTGTAAATTCAATAATGTAATTCAATGTATGTATAATTCAATTTTGTAATATTACAACTTCACAAGGTTTGCATATACCGTGTAGCAGTGGTTTGCCTTCAGATATTTAATACTAGTACCTACGAGCATTGAATACTATGACATCAGCTTACTATTACACCTTCACTCTCAGTCTTTGTATAGATACATTACTTTGATAGTTTATTAACAGTTAAGTTACAAGACATTAATATTTGGCTGGTATTTACTTATGTGTGCTGTAGTGATTTCAAGACATAGCAGAAATCAAAAAGAGACTCATCCAAATTCTAAAACTTCCTTTTTCCACATCGAGGTAGCTATTAGTGGTTATATTGGTATAAGCGTTGAAATCCGACGACGACGTACGCGCACTCCTGCTAATGCGCAAGCGCATCTAAGGTCAAATTACTAGCTTCACCAGCCCGAGTGGTTGGAAACTATAGGCGCGCATTTGAAAAAAAAACTATTTCTGATCGAGATTCATTCAGGATACCGAGCTACACTTATCGTTCAGATAACTGAATTATTGGATTGCGTTTTGGGTGCTTACATATAAGCCGGGTTTTATTCATAGTAATTCTGTATTGCACTTAGAAAGCACGAAAACACGTAGAGCAAGAATTATCTCTGAAAATATACCGTTCTATTAACATAAGTTCTGAGTCAAAATCAGTCCAATAACTTGCTCGGTGAACAATTCATTTGCATATTCTTGGGCGGTCTTGAATAAATTGGCGTCTAGATACAAACAAAATCCGATACATGTAGATGTTACTCATTTTCTCTACTATTATGGAGCAGCTATGAAGAGGTTCCAAGTAGTTAGTTACTGCGAGTAGTATTACTTATATTGATGAGAGTTGAACCAACTGAACCAACTTTGAACCTATTCATAGCTGCTCCATAATAGTAGAGAAAATAAGTAACATCTATTTAAGAGTAACATTATTAGTGTCTTATTTTAGTAACAGAACTATGTCCACCTACCTTCACACAGACATACGGACAGATTCAACAATAAACATTCACTTTCGTTAAACATCACTTTCAGTGTCGCAAGCCAAGCTTCCATGAACAAGAATTACAATCCAAAATAATACTTCTGCAACAAGAAATAAGATGAAAGGCGTAAAGGAACAAGTGAATAATAATCTGAGATTGGTATAGCATTTTGTGGAACACCATTTAGGTCGTGACTTGGCTTGAACTATGAGAGAGAAATACTTTGAGTGTTCATGATCTAAGGATTTACGTATACAGTTATTGCGTATTTAGCCAGGTGTATTCAAAATTGGTTGGGAAGTGTGAAGTATAATTTATTGCACATAAATTCAGCATATAATGTATTAGCCGTATGATATTGGGGAGGCAGTCGCTCACGTCCGAAGGAATTACTTGGAACCCACAGCCCTTCACGTCCTTCCCGGGTAGTGCTAACGAGCGACAAATCATCATCATCATAGTCATCAAATCATCTCAAGACATTATTTCCAGGTTCTCAAATGAGAACCTGACCACTTGACACTGGCAAAATTAACCTCAAAAGAGGTTAGTACGCCATTAATAAAAAGAAGAAGAAGAAGCCGTATGATATTTTTGTTAAATATTAACAACTGAATTCGTACACTCAAACTACGGCATTTCCACGCAGTCTCATTCATATTGAGAGTGTACAGAGAGCACACACAGAGCAGAGATTGTTATTGAAACTTTTGGTAATTGACCTAAAAGTATATTTTATAAATCGAACCGATTTCCTTTTACCAGATCCCCGAAATACTTTCGAATAATTACATAATATGACCTCAAATTAACGATTCAAATGCCCGTTCCCACCTTTCAATTAGCAAGATGAGAAAGGCACCGTACATTTGCAAAGGTAATAGCATCATTATGATATAATCTTGCACAAATATATCCTTAGCTTTATTGACCTGTGTATAATCTTTATATTATTCTGTAGTGAGTGGGTGTTCGTTGGTGGTGAGTGGAGATGGGTCCAGGCCGCCGATTCCACTATGTCTAATATGTGTAGCAGCATCGACACAGCGACTCATACTGAAGATCGAGAGGCGCGGCCCGGTTTATTATATGGTGTGAGACAGCCTATCATGCATTCCACTCGCACCCTCCGCACATCGTAATCGTCTTGCGCGATCCTTACAGGGTCAGCTATTTTGTATATATTGCATTATAATATTAAATAAACTGTCTCAGTTCGCAAATAGCAAAGCATAGTTTTTATTCATCAGCTACAGCATTCCTGCCTCAACAGTGGTGACCCCGACGTGATCCACTGTTGAGGCAGGAATGCTGTAGCTGATGAATAAAAACTATGCTTTGCTATTTGCGAACTGAGACAGTTTATTTAATATTATAATGCAATATATACAAAATAGCTGACCCTGTAAGGATCGCGCAAGACGATTACGATGTGCGGAGGGTGCGAGTGGAATGCATGATAGGCTGTCTCACACCATATAATAAACCGGGCCGCGCCTCTCGATCTTCAGTATGAGTCGCTGTGTCGATGCTGCTACATATGAATGCCCTATCGCTGGCATGTTGCTGCACCATCATCCATGAACCGTGATTTTACAAAATTTGCATCTAAGCCAAATCAACATCACTTTTGGATAATTTGAACTACTTGGAATGTTTCTCATCAATCATTGGAAAGTGGAATGCCGTTCTAACTGCGATGGTAAACATTCAAAAAACTTCTGTGTTATTGCGGATGAAGATGTGCTTCCCACGTGAGAGGTCCCTGGTTCGAATCCCGGCTGAGAAGAAAGTATAAAACATACCTAGTGTAGATGTATAACATGATTGTGACGTCGCTGTTTCTAGTTTCCACAAAACAGGGTAGGACCCCTATAGTCAGGCCAGAAGCAAATGCCCATGCCATTGCCTGTATGTAAATGTTATGGGTATAGTCGTAAACGCAACTAAGAGCTTATCGAATCTGAAATGACGCGCTCCACTCCTTCATTTACGATATGTGTGTGAGTGTAAAGGCCTTAGTGGGGCGCGTCATTTCAGTTTGAACAAGCTCTACTCTACATCTACCACACTTTCTGAAAAAAAATGTATTCGAATCGGGTACACGCGCATGCGTCTGAGTGGGCTCGGCGCCCGCGGCGACCTATCTCCAAGAACAAATTATAATTTCAAAATCCGCATCGATTTATGTGAACGCTCATCTACATAAACCGTAGTGTGGTTTCGGTTTCGGTTCTCGGTCTCAGGTTTGGCCAGATATTTGGAAGAAATTATCATTAGAATCAACCTGTGCTCAGAAGTTAGTAACAGAAATTATAATAGGCCCGATTATTCTGATGACATCTACAAGAAAGTTGTAAATAATTGAAACTAAAAGTAAGCTTTAGAAAAAACCGACTTCCACAAACCCTATTTGATTAGATTGAGTTTAATACTACCAGTTTCAGTGCTACCCCACGCTACTAAGGAACCTCTGTACAAAGTTTCATGGCTCTAGGTCCACCGGTTTAGGCTATGCGTTGCCTGCCCGTCAGCCACGCATTGTATTTGTACCTAGTATGGTGGCCATTATGTGGTCTTCATTAGCAGTTCCGCATCACAATATTATGCTTACCGTGAGTAAATGCACGAGTTATTATTAAAAACACGAAAATCACTATAGGTCTGTCTATAATATTTGAAGAGTTCCCTCGATTTCTCCAGGATCCCATCATCAGATCCTGACCTGGTGTCAATGGGACCAATGGGAAGGTAAACCTTTCAAACAAAAAAATATTTTTCCAAATGGCATCCGTCTAGGCGCTATCGGGGTACATACATAAAAAAAATAATTAAAAAAAACTTCCGGACAAATTGTAATCCTCCTCCTTTGGGAAGCGGTTAAAAATAGATAATTTATTAGATGATAATATCATTGAAATATCAAATGTCGTTAGAAAGAAACCCATTGTGGTTATGTACTGATATCGACAACTGTATCGAGTGATTCCCAAAACCACTCGATATAGGTGTCGATATCTCTGTATCGAATGCTTGAGAATCATACCCCTTGGCCCTTGGCGATCATGTTCTGTTAACTAAATATATAATACCTTGTTGTGAGAGCTAATTTAAAGCATTTCTGTTTCGGTTCCGACTACAACAACACTTCACTTGCGGTTTTCCTAATCCTTACCCCAATTGCTTTGCCTATGCCTTTCATTTCATTCATACTTTATTGCATAAAAACATAAAAAAAAACATGTAACATTTACAGAAAGACATGTACAAAGGCGAGCTTAAAACAAAAGAAATTTCTTTTAGCCAGAAATCTCTTTCGTGAGTCCGCGAGGGGTCTAAGTGCTACTAGCTCAAACGTTAACGTTAACCCGACTCGAGTAAATTTTGTCGTGTTTAGTATTTTATGGTCTAGCAAGTGGCACTAACTAATCAACTCTTTTGCTCAAAACACCTTTAACCCGCCAGCCTTCAACATTACTTTAGTGCAAATTGTCTACTCATAAAGAACTCTAGGCCCGTAAACATGTTCCTTTTTAAATGTAAGTCTATTTGTGTGGCAATGGGATTGCTTCCAATCGCATTAGTTCACGGACGTGATGGGCTGTTGTCAGGACGTCAGGATTATTTAGAGTTAGGCATTTTTCTCCTTTCTATATTGTTACTGGAGTAATAGTTATCTATCTTTTGATAGATTTGAGGTTTCACGTAAATAGAGATTCATAAAATGTTTTAGTTTAATTATACCTTTCAAAAGAACGAAAAAAAGGGGCAACGGACCGGATTTCCGACACCGTTTTGGTAATAGCAAAATTTAATTAAATAATCCGCATCCGTAATAAGTATTGCAACAAATATCTTAATTTTGTTGGAGGATGCCACAGACTATTTTCGTAATCCTAGCCGAGGCCGAGGCTAATCTCTGAAATGCCAAGCAAACCTAGCCCATAGTGACCTCCGAGCCACGAATCCAGAACTCACGTAACGAGTTTAATAAAGAGCTACAATCACGCACCATATGACCCACATTAATTTCTGTTTAACATGGCAATCAAAACCCTGCTCTTAAGTTCAAGTACCATATAATTTAGCGCTGAGTTAGGTACGTTGAGAATCAGTACATTAGCGAAGAAATCGAGCCTATCTTTGTTTACGTGGATCGAAAAGGACAAACTAATTTAAGGCCCGTAAAATAAAAGAATGCAAACAATAGCAAAATATAATGACGATCATCCATCACATTCACAACAAGACATCTACTGATAATTGCTTTAAACTTGCGATATAATCTCGCAATATTCTACACAAAACGCCAACGCTGCATTTACCATTGAATCAGAGTTTTATCTCGTTCCAAGGATGAAATGTTTAGGAGTAGCCTCTTTAGTGCTTCCCATGGGTCCATTAGCGTTGATCACTGGACACAGATACAGGGTTGAATGAGGCCTGGACGCCTCACTCTGTCAATATGTCTTGGAGGCATCTTATGGGTCCGATAATATTGCGCTAGCCTCTCTAAATGCAGTCGTAAAGTGCGATGGCAATCAAGGCTTTGCTCTTTTGAAGGTGTGAAGGTTCCTTTATAGTCAGGTATGCGGAGAGATGATAAGTATTTCTAGTAGGTTTTGTAAATCAAGTTTCTTAAAAGTACTCAGGCGACTCTAAACATATTATGTCGTGTTTTATAGGCATTCGTTTTATACTCATCATCTCTACGGCTTAGGACCACCAACGAATAGAAACCGAAATCAAATCGTAGTCATTAAATTTAAGTTTATGGCTCTTTTCGATTTTATAACTTTGGTGATTCGACGCTTTTCCACGGGATCTTTATATCAAAAAGTAATTACGGATTAAATCATGTCGAGAGGGTGTTTATTTTGGATATTTAAGCGTCGGTTTATTATTTAGAAAGGTTTTTGTTTTCTGGTCGAAATAAATAAATTCATGACCTCATAGTTGACCCCAGTTTACCCCAAAGTGACGTCATCGCTGTCTCAGCTCCCTACAACACAGATTTTCTGTGGGGCCAAAAACAATACATGAGCCTATGTAGATCTAATTAAAATGACGCTATAACTGACTGGCAGACAATGCACGCACCTCCTAAACCAGTAGAGCTAGAAGGCATTTCGCGAATTCCTGTCCGAAAATTAGCTGTGACTCCTGATTAATCAATCAATCTCATTTCTGCCAATCAGAAACTTTTGAAACTTTTTGAAGATTGTACGAACTTGCCCTTGATACAGCTTTTGGCGCGCAATAACAGGTGGAACAAATGCTTGATGACCAATGAGGAATGGAAGGTCAGTGTTGAAGACAGGTTCGTTGCGTAACGTTCCGTAGAATTGGCGCCCCCTGTAAACGTCACTCATCATCATCAGCCAAAAGATCATTCGGAGACTGTAAGTACATGACTTTGCGGCGGACATCGTCTGTACACCTCTAAAGATAGTAGATGAAGTAGGTACTTACGTCATGCGTCGTGTCTCCTCGGTGGAAGCGCTCCTCGGTCTCGTGCACACGGTCCACCACGTTCCGGGTCTTCACTTTCAGGTCGTGACTCTCGCGCACCTGCAAAACAAACAGCAGAACTTAGCTTTACTAGAGTGCTACAAGGTTCTCATAGCACTTCGATGCAATAGGAAATGAACTTCGTGTTCATTATACGCAAGTCACAAGTCATCATCACTATAGTAACATTCATCACGCACTTACATTGTGTCTGGCCCTACACTAGGATAACCTGTGTCATGGGAACTAGAAACAGCAACGTTCGTTACACACATACTCCCCATCTGGAATTCGAACCCAGGTACTTTCTCTTGGGTTGGCAGGCAAAGCCTCGAACCGTATCGCCAGTCGTCGTCGTCGACCCCGGAATAGCTTAATATGATCATTTCTTTTGGGACTCCAAGACCGACCAAACCAGGTATAAGGGTTCACGAACAGGCCCAGAGTTGATTGAAGTGCTTTCATTTATTTATTTATTTATGAATTGTTGATGTTTCACAGCATATAGTAGACACAATGAGAAAATACAATAATAAAAACAGGTAAACAAATCCATTATAAAATTACGATCGGGATTTAAAGACAATAATAGCATTGATTTTACAATTATACATAATTGACAATAAAAAATAAAAATTAAAGAAAAATATATATAAAATTGTTTGTTGGGTTTGTAAGTATGCTTGTAGTGAGGGTGTGTAGAGTGTGTGAGGGTGTGTGCGTGAGGGTTTATGTGTGAATTTGTGTGGGCGGGTGTACGCGTGAGTTCCTATAACTTGTAATAACGTGTACATAATCATTTATCAAATTCACGTATCCATCAATCTGCGATGGCATTTCGCATGGTCCATCACTTGCCAGAAGAGATTGGGCTCAAATAAAGAAGCAAGTAAGTAATAAGGAGTGCTTTAGTGAGGGCAATGTGGCTCTTTATTGGGTAATTGATTATTACGTACCTTGCCATCAGGGTTGGCAACGATGCTGGAAGACACAACCACCTTACCACCAGCAGGCACCACTTCACCAGTGATGGCGGAACGGGGGGCGTCGATTTCTGCAAACAATTATATTAAAGCTTAGCTTATATTCCTCTCTTAGAGTTGTCATAATGTTGTATAGTACTTTATCTAAGTATAGTTTGGTGTACATGTCTTATTAATCGGTATACTCTCATACGGACATAGGCCGAACAAACTTACAATGTAGAACAAAAGACGTCGAAGCGAGAGGGTAGGCTCTAGCCTTTAAAAGCTATACATATTTTACTAGAACAAATTAATGAAGCCATTACGAAATGGTAAATATATTCCGAAAATTCGTCCTGCACAAACGCCGGTGTCCCTCTTGTGGCACCCAATCAATCATTAACAGTGTCCACCCATCTGGGCCTGGATGGATTCAGGTAGCGTTATGATATGACCGAGCAGTGGCATTGGCGCGATGACGACGCCAAACTTTTGGTACCTATTCATTATCTGGCTTTTATATTTTTTTAGACAATTAAGGCGCCTCATGAATAAATTAGGGGTGCTTTTTTCATGTGTATTTCAGGAAATACTAGGCAAATCGTAATAAATTTCTGGTATATGTAATTTCTAGAGACTGTATAATCTAGAGTTTTCATGAAGGAAAACGTGTTTGGGTAAAATTTTCTCGATAGAAAATAAATCCAAAGTCAACCCTTTTTTCCAATATTTTTTCCTTTTTTACCGCAGTAGTAGTAAATATGATCTTTCTATTAATTGTAATATGCGGGAAATTGTATTAGCGATTTGAAGATTGAAATGTAATTCCCTGGAATAGCTTATTTTTTATGTTTTTTTTTTCGTTTTGGCGCTTACGTTGATTCAGATTAGGCGCGAACGCACAATTGCCATCCCACTTATTCCTGTTCCCGAGTTATATTTGCTTCTCACTTCCGCAATCTTCGTTGACCTTGGTTTGTAATTATTCGTACCTCGCCTTAAAGGTTCAAAGAGGACGTATGAAAAATTTCAAACCAAGGTCAACGAAGATTGCGGAAGTGAAAAGTGAATATTACTCGGGAATAGGAACAAGTGGAATGGCAATTGTGCGCTCGCACCTAATCTGAATCACTGTAAGCGCCAAAACGGAAAAATATACATAAAAAACAAGCTATTTCAGGGAATTACATTTCATATTTAATTTCATATCGATTGTAACAACAATTCCTCACATATTATAATTAATAGAAAGATCATAATTTACTACTACTGCGGTTTAATAGGAAAAATATTGTATTTATTTTATTTTATTTTTATTTTATTTATGTAGGAACAAACAGTCATAAACTAATTTAGTAAGATTAAATTTCAACCGATAAAATTTTATCCAAACACCTTTTCCAACGTGAAAACCCTAGATTATAATCGTCAAATTACATATACCAGAAGATTACGATTTTCCGAGTATTTCCTGAAACACACATGAAAAAAGCACCCCAAATTTATTTGAGAGGCGCCCTAATGTAATTGGTAATCGACCAATTTCTACTGTTATTGCCTAAAATCTAAAGTTCAGCGTTTTCGTCGCGCCAATGTCACTGCGCGGTAATTTCTTACAGAATTAGGCCCCTTTTTGGATCCAAGCTCCAGTTCAATAAATCAGTAGCTAAGTAGTACGAAAAGTCTAACAAAACTCACTATCTCTTGGTGCCCCGATGGCGCCTCCTCCATATCCCAGAGCCTGGTTTTCTTCTTCATACTCTTCGTCAGGTACTCGATGCTGTTGAAATAAGAATGTTTTCAACACACCTCTCGTAAGGTGACCCTTATGACGTTGGTTTTAGAATCATAATGCTGCTATTATACACGCGAGCGGTAATAGTATTACAACACTAGTGTGGTAATGGATATAGTTTTTGGACAAGAATAACAGCAAAGAGTTTTTATGCTGGAAAAATATTAGGTACTTTAATTGACTTTAATTATTAATTAATACATGTTATTGTCAAAATAATATTTATAAACATTTATTTTCATCAAATTACAAGCAAACTAAGAAAACAGAAATGTATTTCGTTTACTTTGATGAAATTTAATATTTGGCTGTTTTTTGGCTTTTGTCCTGGCAGTCAGAGTCAAAGAGGGGAAAACAAAAAAAAGTGCGCGCCATTTTCAGTTTTCAACAAATAAAACTTTTCATTCACTGGTTTTATTGTGAAAATGTCGAGTACCGATAAAGATAATTATAATTTTTACTCACGAGTGTGTTAAAAAACGTCGTATGAACTATTTAGTATTTAGTTTATACTGTTTCGGGCGCTTGGCGATTCCGTGTCTCGCATGACAGATTTATAGCTATCGCTCTTTGGTGGTAGTAGTCGTAGAGCTGTGTCAGAGTATTAGTATAATATTATAGTATCTGTGGTCATATCAGAGGCACTAATAGACTTGGGATATGATTCTCGCACATTCGATACACGGATATCGACACCTATATCGAGTTATTTCCATACAAAAT
This sequence comes from Argyresthia albistria, assembly GCA_963457715.1. Taxonomy (NCBI): domain Eukaryota; kingdom Metazoa; phylum Arthropoda; class Insecta; order Lepidoptera; family Argyresthiidae; genus Argyresthia; species Argyresthia albistria. The sequence goes on along the minus strand of OY735266.1, from coordinate 6,390,493 downwards.
CACTTGATATAGGTGTCGGTATCCGAATCGTACCCCAGCTTGGTAACTTCTGACAGTCGGGTTGAACACTAGCCCCACGCCCCTCCATCAACCGTATGGCTCATCTTACTAGTGTCCGATTAAAGGCCCAATAATGGGTGGGGACAATAATGGGCTACACATTCACCTCAGTCTGCTGGTAGTTGGTAGTATGCGTGTCCTCGTTCACGCTGGTGGAGACCTTGGGCCCGGAGTCGCTGAGGATCCTGCCGTCTTCAAGCAGCAGCTCTCGCTTCACCCGGGTGGCTATCTGCCGGGTTGTCGTCACCTCGCTCTTCTTCTTCGTCACCCATTCTTCTGTGATGGGTGGAGGTCAATAGTTGGTTAATCGGTTGTCTCATAAGGACATAGGCCGAACAAACAATGGAGAACAATAGACGTCGGAGCGAGAGGGTTAATAATTATTCATATCGTCACGACTTTATCCCATACGCGATGGCAAAGTGCCCTAGATAAGCCAGTTATTCAATATCTAGTTTGCGTAACAGGGGGCGAGCCCATCGCAATTGAATTTTTCCTTGCCATGTTTTCCATCACCGTTAGAACGTCTATTTTCTACAATTATTTCTCAGAAATAGCCATACCTCTCTAAACTATTTCCCTGCACGCACGTCTTCAAAAAATCTTACCTTCTTTTGTTGTGGCTATTGTGTCTCCTGGTTCAGCCTGAAACAACGAAAAACATTTATAGCAACTGAAAATCTTTTCCAAGATAAAACATGATTACTCTAGCCCACTAGCGCCATCTCTTACCGAGTAGCAGTAATAATCCGTAAGAAAATCGCCAGTCCTCTCGGGCGAACGCGATATAAATCGAAGTAGTACGCGAGGTCGCCGTCCGATGGCGCCATGGTCGCTAACCGGAAAAACTGTCACCATGTAAACTCATGCACTTTTCATAAACTTTTCTTTCAAAACGTTATGCAAGTAAGTTCTTTGATCACTTTACTTCATTTGCCTTTTACAATAGCTGTTTTTTACGTCACTCCAAGGTTATACTCGTAGTTGTATGACACTCTAATAAATTAACAGATTTTCGAAGAAAATTAAAGACATCGCTTCTGGCTGGACCAAGTAAAATCGAATAAGTAATATAACTTCACGCAAAGATAACTCCACGTAACTCGCGAGTAGTTAGTTTCGTGTGTTCAACCGCCAAGTTGTTCAATAACTGAAGGAAAATGCTTCTATTGGATAGAATAAAATTTGTAATGGGTGGTAGGATGGTTGGATTATCATTTACTTTTGGTGTTCAAACCCGAGTGGCGTGCTAAAGTAGCTGTTTACTTCCGTCGGGATTGCAGGCCCGGTGCTAAATACTAATATAATGATTTCCAATGTTATGCAATTTGCATAATCCGATATTAAAATAATGTGTTTTGTAATGTCGCAATATGTAACCGCCATCGTGGTTATTATTGTGTATGTGTATCTTGGTTTGTTTACCGTGGTGTGGTTTTCAGTAGCCTCTATTGCAGAATAATTAAGTAAATTAAAGCGGTTGATGTTTCTTATAGTGTACAAAGCCTGAAGTAAACTATTTCATTATTTAAACGTAATCCATATAGACAAAATAAATTAAGTAGGTGCATGTACAGTATTGTACAGTTAGCAGCATATACGTAATAAGAGCACGCAAAATCCTCGAAATCTGTTTCAACTAACAATTTAGGTAGGTACTTAACAATATTTTAACGCTTCTAATTATTTGGACGCACTTTTTTCCTATACGTTATGGCAGAGGCACAGTTGTAGGTACCTAAGTTTATCCACTATCTTAATACTTAATCCATTTTGCGACTGAACCTAAATATAATAAAATAAAGAAGACAATAAAATAGCCTCGCACTCAAATATCCCAGAAAATAAAAACCATGTGGTTCAGCTTTCAAAAGATAGACATATCTCACAAATGTGACAGGCATCTCATTCAGCACTACATAAATCACACCGGGGAGGGCCCGAACGGAATGTAATCCGTTTCCAAGTTGGCTGCGCCTGATGAATGACGCGAAAAGTTTTTCCATTTTCGACAAGGGGCGGGAGGGTCGGCACAGCGGGGGCAGGGTAGGGGGGAGGGACAGAATCTAGAAGGATGTGGAAGACGTGACAATGGAACTTATGGAATTATGTACGGTACTTTTTGTGCCTATCTGCAGTTTAGTTTGAAATGAAATGAATGAGATGAAATTTGTTTATTGACAGATAACATGGTTTACACAGATTCTACTTAACTAAAATAAGGAGATACTACAGTAGGAACATTTTTCGTAAAATAGGAGGGATCAGTGACAACCGAACTAGTGAAAACACCTCAGAAAACACGAGGAAAACACTGTATCTCGGTTGTCAAATGGTGCTCAATAAATTACATGTAAGGGATGAGCAACTTATTTCTCAAGTAAAAAGTTTGGACTTGGGTTATTGATATTTGTCATTGTAGAACAGATACCAACCTACTTCAAGTCATCGTCGCGCACGGTACTTTGTAACTATTAACTAGGCAGCTTTGATTTATTTCCATTTAGATCTTTTGATTTTATAGTCCATGAAATTCGTACCAAACTAGTAACGCAGCAGCCTTACATCAAATGAGGAGGTGTATCAAAGGGTGTCAAGTCCTCCGTTGTTATTTTTCCAGAAATCGAAAAACTCCTCCGTTCGAATTAGTTAAACAGACATTTTTTGCTTGAAAAAAAAATATGTTGTAGAAAATAAATATTATGTTATAATATAATATAAAAAATCTGGTGATTTTAGTCGAAAAACTGCTGAGATTTTTTTTTAAAACAAATGGACATGTCACCTTCTGAAAAACATGGTAGTGGACATGTCACCTTTTGAAAAACATGGTAGTGGACATGTCACCTTTTGAAAAACAGGGTAGTGGACATGTCACCTTTTGAAGTGACAAAAGTGGACATGTCACTTTTTGATGTGAGGTTTTGGAGATAATAAAATACTTTGATTGCTTATTGTTTATTATTTATTTATGTTATTATCACAATCAATCTTAATAGGATACCTAAACATTACTTAAACTAAACATGTAACCCTCCCTATATCTGGCTCCAAGCAGTCACATGCTTCAATTGCAGCTACTTCTTCTTCATCTTCCACTGCAGCTCCTTCAGGGTCTTCAAAGAGAATATCTCTGTACCACTTTAAATCATTTTGCTCTTTCCAATCTTGGCCAAATTGTTTCTCTAAGAGTTTGATCACGTCTTTCCTTTTTTCTGCATTTATTGTAGAAAAAAGAATTGTAGAAGTACCAATTCCATGGGCTATTAATAGAAACTGGAACTTTGTGCGTGTGTAGATTAATTTGACAGATAAGTAGTATTTAATAAAAATCTCATAAATCTGTCGGTTATATTCGACTGGATGGTATTATACAATTAAGTATCTGTGTAGGTACTATGTTATGGTCGAATACTTGTTAAGTATGTAACAATAACTTATCCAACCACTAATCGGAACATCTAACTATGAAATGAACATAATTCCAGCGAGTGTGAAATCTAAAGGCCCGTAGGGGGAGAAAGTGATTCTATTCTATAAGGCCACTGAGGCCATAGACCATGATGAGCATTTAAATAAACAATTCCCTTGTGTGCTACCTCTATTTCCTGGTCGAACGTAATACCACGTAATAATACACTACCGTATATACAGGGTGTAACAGAAAGGTGTAGTTATATTTTAGGGGGTTATTAGGGATATCTTTCTGAGCAACTTTTACTATGAAACCGATTTGATCAGAGCAACTTTAATTTTCACTTCTCTATACAAATCAGCTGACCGCGCCCGGACCAAAACGTATGGAGCAATGAAAAATAAAGTTGCTCTGATCAAATCGGTTTCATAGCAAAAGTTTCTCAGAATGGTCTCCCTAACCATCCCCTAAAATATGACTACACCCTTCTGTTATACCTTACGGTTATACCCTGTTTAGGTACTTCTACGGTAGCAGTATGTACCCGCATACTAATATAAGATATATGAATGAAACTAAAATATTAAAATGGATAAATCTGTGCATGTCATATAGGGATAAGTTTTTAATGTCCAGATAAACAGTCGGATAATTGTTGGATTATTCGATTGAGAATCGATTGTACAAAAACTAATCTGTGAAACCGCCACACTTGATGTTTGGTTGGCTACTCTGTATTTAAAAAGTTAGTTCATAGCTGTGTTATAAAAGGCGTTGTAACCGCCCAGACCCTCCTTGTTTCTGGTGTGTTCTCAAGCTGATAGGACATAGTCGTATAGCCTTCCAAGTACGTAAATTCCCGCCAATATAAGGAATTCAGTTAAACTACTAAACCGTCGTTTCTCTAAATCTTAACTCTGCAAATAGGCTCATACCCAATAGGTTATGGGCCCAGGTGCCGCGAAATGAATCTACTGTGCAAATATTAGCTAAATTTCAAAAATGGAAACGAAAAGACCAAAACGTAACATCCAACCTTTTGCTGGTGAAAAATACGCAGCATAAAAGTCTCGACGCGCTGTACGAGCGAAAAAGTCTTGCAACGCAGTTAGCATTACGTAAGAAGTTACTTGCGCTGAAACTTCAAAGTGATATTCCCCTCGTGAGCCACTTCACCACATTCGACGAGCTGATTTCGGAGTTGTTGGCGGCCGGCGCAAAACTTGATGAGACTGACAAGTTCATGCGGCGGCGCAGCTGAACGAAGAATCGACGCCCGCGCCAGATGAGTTCTCAGGCTTCGCATTCATGACGGGCGACTACCAACAAGAGGACGAGCGATTGGAGAATAGGATAACGTTCCTGTTGGACTCTGGAGCGTCTGACCACATCATAAACAGGGAAGTTTTCTTCTACATCTGCTCAAACCTAACCACACCATGTATAGTCTAACCCGTAGTTTACGAGATTATCCCACACACTCGAAGTAGTTGTTGAAGTTATGAGTTAAACCAGAATTATTGCTGGATTACTATTTATTGATGTTACTAGGTATACAGTTGTATAAAGACTCGGCTAAGCTATAGTTAAATATCATACAAGTAAGTTCGCATGACGCGTGACTTAAACTAGGTTGCTGATCACAATATTGTGCGGCGTGACCGTACACACCAGTTAAAATTTCAATTGCTAAAACTGGACAATTTATTTCAGCTACGAAGAAGGGATCAATTCAAGTTGTGAGCGACACAGGTGCTTTTCTTCCCCGAAGTGCCGTACAACGGCTGCTGTCGGTGTCCAAAATGCAGCGAGCCAGCCTGAGCGCTGTCTTCGACCAACATGGAGCCCACATCACTGACTGAGGTGGTAAGAAGCTCATGAATGGTATGTGTTGAAACAACTTATTTGCTATAATGTTATCTGTGATAGTGCATCGCTCTGTTTCCCAAATATGCACGAACAACAGTGACTATGAATTATGGCATCAACGATTGAGTAAAAATAAATTCCAGGAAATAAAAGGCATTGATATGATGGACGATATAAAACTAATTGAATCAGTGGTTCCTAACGAAAAATTGTGTGAACCGTGCATTACTGGAAAACAGACGATCGGTAGTAACAGAGAGTAAGGATAAATAGCCAGTAAAGCGACCATTGTATAGCGCCATTCAGATGTGTGCGCGCCTATCACTCCTCCAACAATTGATAACAAAAATTACTTTATATTGTTTGTCGATCAATTCACACACTATTGCTAAACTTACCTGATAAATAACTTATAAATCAGATGTGTTCGCTTGTTTCAAAGACTTTTTGCAAAGTGTGAAGCTAAATTCAATTCAAAATTAGTAAATCTCTACTGTGATAACGGTGGCGAGTATTTATCCACCGAGGTAAAAAAAAAAAAAAAAAAAATTGCGTGCAAAAAGGTATATATCATTTAACGGTTGCACGAACGCCTCAACTCAATGGTGTTTCAGAGCGTATGGTAAAAGCCGGTTCTAAAATACCTAAGGGTTTTTGGTACTACAGTCTATGTCCATAATAAAACCAGTAAGGCAAAGTTTGACGACAAATCGTTAAAAAAAAAAAAAAAAAAACTGGTGGGCTATGAACCAAACGGATATAAAGTTTGGAGTGTAGAATGCGAAAGGTTTGTGACTGTGATACAAGGAATCCAGGCCTAAGTTTAAGCCTGAAGAGAATGTATCAAAATTCTCATGACAAAACTGATAATAATGATGGTCTATCTAAATCAGTGTCAAAGTCTCAGTGTAGAAATAACTCTGATGCAGATCAGGTGAAATCTGACCACAGTCCAAACAAAATTCGTAAATTATGTAGTGACCCAGACCCAAAAACGCAAAACAATGACATACCTATTAAAATCACAGATGAGAGTAAAAGCACAGATTAATAAAAAGGTAAAAGTAATTAATTGAGGAGGAGCGATAGAATCAGAGGTCGGTATATGTTATGATCTTATGATGAAACTGATGATGAATATTTACCAGTGTGCTCAATCATTGATTTGTAAAGTACCTAGTTCATTTGAAAAGATAAAAACTAGAGACGATAGAATTCATTGGGATAGCGCAATAAAATATGAATTAAACTCCCTTAAGAAAAATAATACTTGGTCAATACAATACCAATTGTAAATGGATTTTCACTATCAAACATAACGAATATGAAAAACCTTTAAGATATAAAGCTCGACTTATAGCTAGAGGCTTTAGTCAGAGTTCAGAGTTCAGAGTTCAAAATTTTTATTGACCATAAAATCATACATATTACTTAGTCAACGTCAAAGAATATCTAGTAGACTACAATGAAACATTTGCGCCTGTAGCTAGGATTGCTAGTTTTAGATTGATAATTAGTTTTTACAAATCTAAATAACTTACTGGTTCATCATTTAGATGTTAAAACTGCCTTTTTAAATGGTTAAAAAAAAAAAAAAACTACATGGAAATTCCTGAAGGGTAATTTATACAGGCAACACAGTATGCAAGCAGGCTGCAAGATGTTGGTTTGAAGTCTTTGAGCAATCCCTAAAAGAGAAAGGTTTCTAAATTCGGATGTTGATAAGTGTTTATATGTATTAGATAAAGGTGAAATTCATAAAAACATATATATAGTACTATACGTCGATGATTTAGTCGTTGCGTGTGCGATGTCCAAACAATGAATAATTTTAAAATGTATTTAATGAGCAAATTTAAAATGACTCATATGAATGAGATAAAATTATTTCTAGGTATAAGAATAACTAGAAAAATGGTACACTAACATTAGATCAAAGTTAGTATATAAAATCAATACTGTGTAAATATAATATGCAGGACTGCAATCCAGCAAGTACTCCTCTAGAAAGTAAACCTAATTATGAGGCTCTGAATTCAGACGTTAAATATGATGCGCCCTGTAAAATCCTTATAGGCTGTTTGATGTATGTTATGCTATGTACTCGGCCAGATCTAAGTGCGAGTGTCAATATATTGAGCAGACATGCTTAGATACCTGAAGGGCACAATTGATTTAAAATTAGTGTATAAAAGAGGTAATTTTGAGAATGTACTGTTTGGGTATGCAGATTCCGATTGAGGTGGAGATAAAAGTGATAGACGTAGTACAACAGGATATATATTTTAGTCTTTCCATAATTGTACAATAAAATGGTGTACAGAATGTGTAAGAAACAGTCCTCCGTTGCAGCTTCTTCGACAGAAGCGGAATATATGGCACTGTATGAGGCTGTAAAGGAAGCTTCATGGTTAAAATCACTAATGTTAAGCAATAACATACAAATTGTAACACCCATTACCATTTTTGAAGCAATAACGGCTGTATCAGTGTTGCGAAGAATCCTACAAGCCACAAAAGGTCCAAGCATATAGATATTAAATATTACTTGACCCGTGAAAAAGTAGAGAAAAATGTAATTAAATTAAATTACATACCAACAGGTGCACAACTGGCACATCTGATGACGAAGCCGCAACAATTAGTTTTCAAAAATTAAGAGTGGACATGGGTCTACAATAAATGTTTATTGTGTTACAAATATGTACATTAACAAAATCATTGTTTAAAAATGATAATATTAAGTTAAATTATTATGACATGATCTGACTAGGTTTTTCTGGGTTTTCCCTAGTCCTTGCAACGAATGTTGGATCATAACAATATATAATTACTCCCAGCAGTTACTTGGAAGGAAATATGTTCTGTGTAGGTATTGCAATATGTATACCTTAATTATAAAATGATTTCAAAATCATGATCAGTTTTTGAGGGGGCGTGTTGGATTATTCGATTGAGAATCGATTGTACAAAAACTAATCTGTGAAACCGCCACACTTGATGTTTGGTTGGCTACTCTGTATTTAAAAAGTTAGTTCATAGCTGTGTTATAAAAGGCGTTGTAACCGCCCAGACCCTCCTTGTTTCTGGTGTGTTCTCAAGCTGATAGGACATAGTCGTATAGCCTTCCAAGTACGTAAATTCCCGCCAATATAAGGAATTCAGTTAAACTACTAAACCGTCGTTTCTCTAAATCTTAACTCTGCAAATAGGCTCATACCCAATAATAATACTTATTTTTATTTGACACACGACCAATTTAATATTCAGACAGACAAACGAGGTCTGAGGATTAAAAATCGGCCGATATCTCAGCCGATATAAACCTAATCTGAATAAAAAAATAACCTCTTAAAATAACCACGTTTTAAAAGGGTCTGCAAATCAACAAAGTAAACCATTTTAATACCTCGTTTTCAATAAGCAGCTATTTACAATCTTTACAAATCTAACCGCCTTCGTGCCTCGTGTTCAAAATTTTAAATTAAAACAGTCCCACAACCCTTCACCCAAATAAAGAAAACGAGAGTTCAAAACGCTAACTTAAACACCCGAGCCCCGTTTATTACAGATCTGTATCTGCTAAACGATTTAACAAAAGGTGTTATTATAATTAATTGATCTGCTAATGAATGAGCGTGTGAAAAAGCTAAGCACGATAGGGTTGTAACAACAGGTGCTGTGCTACTTTGTCATTAAAATAATTTATAAACATAATTTATAAAATAACGTCATGCCTTTTCCCATACGGGGCAGCAGAGGAACAATGTTGCCCACTTTTAGCCAGTTATTCAATCCTCCGTAATAATTTATACTTACAGTGTTTTATTTAAAAAGTTGGAATAGGTAATTTTTATTTTAATCAATATTGAATGTAAAAGTTTGTGTGGCGTAGACAACCAATCAACCAATCAATGGCTCAATTCTATCACAAATGCCGCAAAGAACATGATTACAGCCATTACTTTTCTTTAACATGCGTCTTTTATTATTTGGCCTTGAGTATTCAGTTAAACAGCTTGATATGTCCGTGTCCCATACTCAATAGTTCCCATGACTCAAGATTTGCTAGTGTAAGGCTAGCATGTAGAGAAGCAGTATTATGAGTTTATGAGGCAAAAGAACTCGATACGCGCCTACTACGTCATCAGAGTGTAAGAAAAGCCTTGTCGTCAGCGGAAAATGGCGAAAGACGGAGCGAGATAGCAATTAGAATAAATCCAAAGTAGTTTTCATGCTAGAATGGCAGAGACTAAAGGTAAAGCCGAAGAGCGAATTTTACCAACGAAGAGTAACTTTTTACTCGAGAGTATCTTCTACTTTTTCATAGAATGCCCCATTTTGAACTGTCATCTCTGGGATAGTTATTTTCGCATATAATATCTGGTGACCGAGCTTTGCCCGGCGGTTTGTGGTACAAACACAATAAAATAGGTATTATAATTCATATTCATCAGACTGCGTATAAGTATCATCAATCAAAATGCAATGCAATGCTGCTCTATGCAAACAAACGAAAAGCAAACCAGACATATTTTTTTCCTCATGAATCTGAGGCCCAAATATTTAATAAAGGAGTTCTTACTGCATGTTAAAGATCACCGTCTGGGTCACTTCTTGAATGTGGTAAGACCTCCTCTACCAGGTGACATGGCAGAAGTGGCCTTGCGGGACCTGGATATAGCTCGTATCCATAGTTCTAAATAACACACACACACACACACACACACACACCCTCTCACACACACACACACACCCTCACACCCTCACACACACACACACACACACAAACACACCCTCACACAAACACACCCTCACACAAACACACCCTCACACAAACACAAACACACCCTCACACACACACTCACACAAAAACACAATCATTTTTCTAAGAATGTTTTTCTTTTCTTCTCGTTCTCTTATTATTATTATTTTTTGTCTATTTTAAACTTTAATTTAAGTTATGTTAGTAAAAGTAGCACCATTAAATTTGTTAGTCAGTCACGGACGTGAGGGAGCGGGGTCTTCTGATACAGGTATTATTACTTAATAGAAGGCCCCAGCCGAAACTTATATGTATCATTTGGTTATTGAATAAACTTTTTTTTTTTCAAATAGCAAGAAAGGTTGGTATTCAAAGCCCTGAACGGGTATAGCCCAAAACCTTTTGGATCTGGAAGATGATCTGGAGCATGCAGTAGGGAGGTAGTATTGCGGCCCAAAAGTAACTATACGGAAGTGGCTTGGTAAATACAAGAGATGGAACACATACTGATTCTATACTGAAAATCCATCTTGATTGTTTTGGGAGTATTTTAGATCCCCATAAAAGTCAAACTGCTGGACTAATTTTAATAAAATAAAAAACATCGACGCGAAATTTTGTCTTCTTTGATTTACTCATAGACATATTTTAACAAATAAGTACGGTTTTCGAATAAAAACTGAAAAACTGAAAAAAAATAACGGCGGGGGGGGGAGGGGGGTAGCGTCCAAAGTTATCATACCACATAAGTTTCAAAACTTTATTAATTTGTTTATCTGAAAAACTCAGAATTACTGTACCAAAAGCATCAGTATGAATACAAACTCGCAAGTAAGTAACATAAACTCGTACAGACCACACGGCCATGCGAGGCTGCGCCTGCGCCCTTGCCCGCCGCAGCGCTTCGTCATCAAAGGCCGATAGTGCATTGTTCAGTGGCTCTCATGTCTCATGCACCGGCAATTACCATGGATTACACGGTCACCTGTTTGTTAATGTCATAGTACGACATACTTATTAGGCGATCATTTCCTCATTGGCGTAATTCATATAAAGCGATCTCACTAGTGCCCAGCTCTGATCAATACTACCCTAGCTAAGATAGGTATAAACGAGTCGTCCGACACCAATACATTTTAGTGCATTCATTAGATACCTATATTTGGGTAGGATTTGATTGAACGAAGGATGTCCGTTCCTTCTACAAAAATGAGAGGTACTAGAAAGGCTGCTTTGGACGAAAAAATACGGAATACTAATTCTGTTTATGGTTTTACGTGGGTGCTCATTGGCTCGATTACTTTTTTATTCGGTCATTTTATTATTCCCCTCAGGAAATCAGCCATACACAACACAGGTATGTTTAAATTACGTATAAGCCCACTCACTTCCGATTAGCATTTTGCTGCTCACTTAAATTCGTCGCGAACATTACGGCGATTTCACAGTTAACCAGCTGTAGTTCAGCTGATATTTCTACCTTCTAAGTATACATATAACCTAAGGTACAAAAGATAGTAAAGTAGTGTTGAGTCTAGGTATAGTAGTTATGTCATAAACGTGGTACGTGCATCAGCTAGTATCGTTGAGTGATCTCTTCCTAGGCATGGGTGGAATGAGCTAGTCAACTCTACAATTACCACAAATGACCTCACAAAATATAAAGGTATCAACATGACTAAAATCAATATGACAAACGTCTCATTGTTTTTTTTTATTTTTTTTTTTTTTTTTATATATATATATACAGAAAACTTATAATAGATAGACAAAGCATTGTTTGGATTTGTGATACGAAAAGGAGCTGGTGATTCGACTAATACACGGTTATACCCCACGAAATTTTTGCCTGGCCTCCGCCAAACAGAATCGGCAACTTACAGAAACATAACATTATAACATAACACTTTGCCAGTGGAAATAACAAATGAAAAGTAATTGTTATAAATTACCCACTAATGCGAGGTAGACCTATGTTAAGAGACACTTCAATGGTGTATGCGAACATCATTGATTTGATTAGGCCTAGCCGTTAGAATACTTAATATTATTCGGCCATTTACGGTATCTTTTCCCGGTAATCAAACAGAGATAAAACTACTAATCCTAACCGTTTTGAGATTCCTTCCAATATTAAATCACAAATAATGTAGGTAGGTCATGTTTGCAGTTTTCATTAGCGTGTTTGGCTAACATCCGTTCTAAGAGCCTCGAAACGCTACCAGTTTTCTTATTGACATGAATACATCATTTACTCCACTCTAAGATATACAACATTAACAAAGAGCAACAAAGTAAAGCCAATAACATAGTGGGTATTGAGTGTTTTTCGCGATGCTTGATATTTACATGGTCTGTCTGTATCTCATGAACCGTGGTAGCTAGACAGTTGAAATTTTCACAGATGATGTATTTCTGTTGCCGCTATAACAAAAAATACTAAAAAACAAAAGAAATTTAATATTAAGGGGGGCTCCCATACAACTAACGTGTGTTTTTTTGGGGTTTTTTATAGATCTGGATCTGGAACTCTTCGTGCGCGAGTCCTCGCACTTGGCCGGTTATTATTCTTCCAAAAGCGAATGGCCCAGCACGCCCAGTCGCTTCTGGACAAAAGAGTCCTTTGACTTTGACAGTGGGTACCAAGACGTCAATTAATGTCTATTGCAAGGAGATGAGAACTTGATTTCCCCTAATTTTAATGTCATTTTTTTTTCCTTTTCGGCCAGGAGAACGACAATCTCTCTGAAAGGGTTGATCAGTACTAATGGAAATGTGTACTGGAATCCCTTTACCCCTACTGAAAGGTAACAAGACGAGGTGATGATGATGATGATTGATACAAAGATGTACGTCGCTTATATATCGCACGTATATCGCTTAGCTAATCAAGTCACCTTTTGTAAGCTCTAATTCCCGAAAATGCGGTCAATTACGCTATAGTGTTGGATTATTCGATTAAGAATCGATTGTACAAAAACTAATCTGTGAAACCGCCACACTTGATGTTTGGTTGGCTACTCTGTATTTAAAAAGTTAGTTCATAGCTGTGTTATAAAAGGCGTTGTAACCGCCCAGACCCTTCTTGTTTCTGGTGTGTTCTCAAGCTGATAGGACATAGTCGTATAGCCTTCCAAGTACATAAATTCCCGCCAATATAAGGAATTGAGTTAAACTACTAAACCGTCGTTTCTCTAAATCTTAACTCTGCAAATAGGCTCATACCCAATAGGTTATGGGCCCAGTGTGCCGCGAAATGAATCTACTGTGCAAATATTAACTAAATTTCAAAAATGGAAACGAAAAGACCAAAACGTAAAATCCAACCTTTTGCTGGTGAAAAATATGCAGCATGGAAGTTTCGAATTCGCGCGTTACTAAGTGAGATGAACTTAATGAAAGTGATTGACGAAGAACCCCCAAAATGATAATAAAAAGTCTCGACGCGCTGTACGAGCGAAAAAGTATTGCAACGCAGTTAGCATTACGTAAGACGTTACTTGCGCTGAAACTTCAAAGTGATATTCCCCTCGTGAGCCACTTCACCACATTCGACGAGCTGATTTCGGAGTTGTTGGCGGCCGGCGCAAAACTTGATGAGACTGACAAGTTCATGCGGCGGCGCAGCTGAACGAAGAATCGACGCCCGCGCCAGATGAGTTCTCAGGCTTCGCATTCATGACGGGCTACTACCAACAAGAGGACGAGCGATTGGAGAACAGGATAACGTTCCTGTTGGACTCTGGAGCGTCCGACCACATCATGAACAGGGAAGTTTTCTTCTACATCTGCTCAAACCTAACCACACCATGTATAGTCTAACCCGTAGTTTACGAGATTATCCCACACACTCGAAGTAGTTGTTAAAGTTAAGAGTTAAACCAGAATTATTGCTGGATTACTATTTATTGATGTTACTAGGTATACAGTTGTATAAAGACTCGGCTAAGCTATAGTTAAATATCATACAAGTAAGTTCGCATGACGCGTGACTTAAACTAGGTTGCTGATCACAATATTGTGCGGCGTGACCGTACACACCAGTTAAATTTTAATTGCTAAAACTGGACAATTTATTTCAGCTACGAAGAAGGGATCAATTCAAGTTGTGAGCGACACAGGTGCTTTTCTGCCCCGAAGTGCCGTGCAACGGCTGCTGTCGGTGTCCAAAATGCAGCGAGCCAGCCTGAGCGTTGTTTTCGACCAACATGGAGCCCACATCACTGACTGAGGTGGTAAGAAGCTCATGAATGGTATTTGTTGAAACAACTTATTTGCTATAATGTTATCTGTGATAGTGCATCGCTCTGTTTCCCAAATATGCACTAACAACAGTGACTATGAATTATGGCATCAACGATTGAGTAAAAATAAATTCCAGGAAATAAAAGGCATTGATATGATGGACGATATAAAACTAATTGAATCAGTGGTTCCTAACGAAAAATTGTGTGAACCGTGCATTACTGGAAAACAGACGCGACTGCCCTTTAACCCAAATGTTACTGGATTTTTTTTGAAAATTGGATCGCGATAATTTTGAAATCCAATGAAACAAAATTGGTCGTTTTAGCGATCGGTAGTAACAGAGAGTAAGGATAAATAGCCAGTAAAGCGACCATTGTATAGCGCCATTCAGATGTGTGCGCGCCTATCACTCCTCCAACAATTGATAACAAAAATTACTTTGTATTGTTTGTCGATCAATTCACACACTATTGCGTAACTTACCTGATAAATAACTTATAAATCAGATGTGTTCGCTTGTTTCAAAGACTTTTTGCAAAGTGTGAAGCTAAATTCAATTCAAAATTAGTAAATCTCTACTGTGATAACGGTGGCGAGTATTTATCCACCGAGATAAAAAAAAAAAAAAAAAATTGCGTGCAAAAAGGTATATATATCATTTAACGGTTCCACGAACGCCTCAACTCAATGGTGTTTCAGATCGTATGGTAAAAACGATAACTGAACTGAACGATATGATTCATGAGGCAAAGTTAGATAAAGTATTTTGGGGCGAAGCAGTTTTAACTGCAGTGCATTTAATAAATCTAACACCAATGAGGGCATTAAAAAAAAAAAAAATCTCAGACACCATATGAGTTATGGCATGGTAAAAGCCGGTTCTAAAATACCTAAGGGTTTTTGGTACTACAGTCTATGTCCATAATAAAACCAGTAAGGCAAAGTTTGACGACAAATCGTTAAAAAAAAAAAAAAAAAAACTGGTGGGCTATGAACCAAACGGATATAAAGTTTGGAGTGTAGAATGCGAAAGGTTTGTGACTGTGATAAAAGTTATATTAAATGAGACAAATTTCCAACCAAGGAATCCAGGCCTAAGTTTAAGCCTGAAGAGAATGTTCAAAATTCTCATGACAAAACTGATAATAATGATGGTCTATCTAAATCAGTGTCAAAGTCTCAGTGTAGAAATAACTCTGATGCAGATCAGGTGAAATCTGTCCACAGTCCCAACACAATTCGTAAATTATGTAGTGACCCAGACCCAAAAACGCAAAACAATGACAAACCTATTAAAATCACAGATGAGAATAAAAGCACAGATTAATAATGAGAGTAAAAGTAATTAATTGAGGAGGAGCGATAGAATCACAGGTCAGTGTTTGTTATGATCTTATGATGAAACTGATGATGAATATTTACCAGTGTGCTCAATCATTGATTTGTAAAGTACCTAGTTCATTTGAAAAGATAAAAACTAGAGATGATAGAATTCATTGGGATAGCGCAATAAAATATGAATTAAACTCCCTTAAGAAAAATAATACTTGGTCAATACAATACCAATTGTAAATACATTTTCACTATCAAACATAACGAATATGAAAAACCTTTAAGATATAAAGCTCGACTTGTAGCTAGAGGTTTCAGTCAAGAATATCTCGTAGACTGCAATGAAACATTTGCGCCTGTAGCTAGGATTGCTAGTTTTAGATTGATAATTACTTTTTGTAAATCAAAATAACTTACTGGTTCATCACTTAGATGTTAAAACTGCCTTTTAAATGGTAAGTTATACATGGAAATTCCTGAAGGGTAATTTATACAGGCAACAAAGTATGCAAGCAGGCTGCAAGATGTTGGTTTGAAGTCTTTGAGCAATCCCTAAAAGAGAAAGGTTTCAAAATTCGGATGTTGATAAGTGTATATATGTATTAGATAAAGGAGAAATTCATAAAAACATTTATATAGTACTATACGTCGATGATTTAGTCGTTGCGTGTGCGAAGTCCAAACAATGAATAATTTTAAAATGTATCTAATGAGCAAATTTAAAATAACTCATATGAATGAGATAAAATTATTTATAGGTATAAGAATAACTAGATAAAATGGTACATTAGATGAAAGTTAGTATATATAATCAATACTGTGTAAATATAATATGCAGGACTGCAATCCAGCAAGTACTCCTCTAGAAAGTAAACCTAATTACAAGGCTCTGAATTCAGACGTTAAATATGATGCGCCCTGTAAAATCCTTATAGGCTGTTTGATGTATGTTATGCTATGTACTCGGCCAGATCTAAGTGCGAGTGTCAATATATTGAGCAGACATGCTTAGATACCTGAAGGGCACAATTGATTTAAAATTAGTGTATAAAAGAGGTAATTTTGAGAATGTACTGTGTGGGTATGCAGATTCCGATTGAGGTGGAGATAAAAGTGATAGACGTAGTACAACAGGATATATATTTTAGTCTTTCAATAATTGTACAATACCATGGTGTACAGAAAGTGTACAGAATGTGTAAGAAACAGTCCTCCGTTGCAGCTTCTTCGACAGAAGCGGAATATATGGCACTGTATGAGGCTGTAAAGGAAGCTTCATGGTTAAAATCACTAATGTTAAGCAATAACATACAAATTGTAACACCCATTACCATTTTTGAAGCAATAACGGCTGTATCAGTGTTGCGAAGAATCCTACAAGCCACAAAAGGTCCAAGCATATAGATATTAAATATTACTTGACCCGTGAAAAAGTAGAGAAAAATGTAATTAAATTAAATTACATACCAACAGGTGCACAACTGGCACATCTGATGACAAAGCCGCTACCTACAATCAGTTTTCAAAAATTAAGAGTGGAAATGGGTCTACAATAAATGTTTATTGTGTTACAAATATGTACATTAACAAAATCATTGTTTAAAAATGATAATATTAAGTTAAATTATTATGACATGATCTGACTAGGTTTTTCTGGGTTTTCCCTAGTCCTTGCAACGAATGTTGGATCATAAAAATATGTAATTAATTACTCCCAGCAGTTACTTGGAAGGAAATATGTTCTGTGTAGGTATTGCAATATGTATACCTTAATTATAAAATGATTTCAAAATCATGATCAGTTTTTGAGGGGGCGTGTTGGATTATTCGATTAAGAATCGATTGTACAAAAACTAATCTGTGAAACCGCCACACTTGATGTTTGGTTGGCTACTCTGTATTTAAAAAGTTAGTTCATAGCTGTGTTATAAAAGGCGTTGTAACCGCCCAGACCCTTCTTGTTTCTGGTGTGTTCTCAAGCTGATAGGACATAGTCGTATAGCCTTCCAAGTACATAAATTCCCGCCAATATAAGGAATTGAGTTAAACTACTAAACCGTCGTTTCTCTAAATCTTAACTCTGCAAATAGGCTCATACCCAATATATAGAAGTAAAGATATGGGTATAGGTTTATTTGGCAACCCATGGAAAATACTCTAATAATTTACATCGTAACACCTCAAAATCAGCATAATATTCTAGTGCATCCCGAAAAGTCTCTTTAGCCCAAGGATTTATGCACCAAACCCGGTTATTCGCCCCGTCCATAATTTTGGACAAGAGCACAAGTCAAACCAAGCTATTTTTCGTATGACAAAGCTGTTGTTTCTATTCATGCAGGAGCCGATACATCTGACCAAAGTTAATGGGTTTATAATAGGACTAGATCTTGATAAACACATTGTTCCTTGATATTTATATAGCTGTTCAAGGCTTCTATCAAAGAAGTAACTGTAGAGTAGAGACCATCTATGGAATAATATACCATTTTGTAGCTTTAGAGTAGCATACACAGGAGAGTAGAGCAGCGAACATTAGTTTTAACTTTACACCCAACAGTGAGCAAAAAAAGGTGCTGAATAATGATGATGATAAGATGAAAAGATTCGTTTTATCTTAAATGTTTTCTTTTATTCATTCACTAGGTGTGGTATCTCATATCTCCAGAACTGCGGCTTTGGGATAGCCCCCTGTCAAGCAAACCGGAATATTGAAAGACTCGCTTAACAGGTTCGCTCTCATAAGCACACCGGTCAAACAATTTTAGTATGGAGAACTATTTATAGAAGCGTTGACGAAACGGTTAAGTTAAAGCAACTTGATTGTTTTGATCCATTGTGTACTAATCTGAAGATTAATCCGCGACAACCTACAAATGCTTATCCAATGGATTATACGAGTATGATATTATGTTTGACATAGACAATGGATCTATAACAACCAAGCCATCACAATTCTCAATCACCACATCTTGGCCCGGTATCGATCGGTTTTCATACAAAGCAAATCAAATCAAATCAAATATTTATTTATTTCACAAAAGAAAAGAAAACAATTCATATAATTTAAATATTATGTGAAGACTTATGTGCAAAACTAAAATTAAACAAAAGCAGTACTTGTGATCCCCACACTAGGCAAGCCTGTATCGTAGGGATCATACAGAGGAGAGACTGACACACATTGAAATTTAGTGTCACTTGCACCAAAATAACAATTGCAATCAGCGCGTCAATCACAACCAAGTGTCAAACTTAGTGTTTCATACATTTTGACGACTGCTGCTAAATAGAATCAAGACGCCAATCGCAATTAGTAATTTGGCGCAAGACGACATTATTCATGGATTAGGCGTAATAAAATCGAAGAAGCAACCTTATTACATACATGTAAAAGCTATTTGAATACAATACAGTCCCATTTATATCGGCGCAGGCGGTATCCTAGTGTGGGGCCAGAAGCAATGTATGTGCCTGTATGTAAATGTATTGTTTCTAAGCAACATGGTAATAAATCGACTACATCATAATAGCATTCGATCATGATTAAGACAAGGTGGTGTATGTGGTGGTGGTGTAATCTCAAAGAAGACAAAACATTTGGATGTGATATTCTGAGTATACGTTAGATTTTGTTTGATTCTTACTTCTTATTTATTTTCAGCAGCATTAAAGTTCCAGTATTTTAATTTTACAGGTACCGAACGGGCAAGTTCAATATTAATTTAAAACTCAATTATCTTTGAAAGGTCACATACACCATAATTTAACTACATAGCAGTTAATAAAATCTTTACCAAAATACAATTACTACCAGCTACCTTGGCTGACCCAAAAGGTCAATGTTGGTCATTTCACTCATGTTTTTCTTCATATTCTTATTTTTGGTATAGACCTAGGCTTCACATAGTATTGTTTCCTACCTATCAAATAGTTCAGTTTAAAATCTACATCACGCATCGTAATCGTAATAGGTCTAGTAAGACCATGGATTGGAAGCTAAGCTACTAGAGTGTGTCATGTCATGTTGGCGCCAGAGCATTGTGATCGAATTGGTCCACTGACCGCTCAGTGACCCTACGGCAAGGCCATGTCTAGAGACCTACAAGCCTTTGTAGAGGAGTGTTCATAGTGAGAGGTTTCGGTTCTCTCTTTACGGTTTTTTGAGCCTGAGATAACGTATAACTGCCTGTTCATCTGAGTTTGATATTTTACAGGCAAATTTCAAATAAAGTACCTAATCTGACTATTTTGTATAGATTTGTATTTGTATATATTTATTGCACAAGACAAAACATAGAAAATACAGAGAAGTAATTTACAAAGGCAAGCTTATCTCTAAAAAGAGATCCAGCAAACCCAGTATGGACAAAGAAAAATAAAATTATTATTAAAATTATTATTTATTTGGGGAGTCAAAAACCGACCCTTTGATGGTCTAGCTAGTACCTATGTGACAATGAAGTAATAGTCGAGGGTGAAAGTTAGGGACATCATTATTGAACAACTTTTACTATGAAACCAGTAATTTGATCAGATAAACTTTATAATTTCACTTTTGAACCATAACGCCACACTGTCAAGCATAGTAGGTACGCTAGGATCGTGACGTCATGACTATGAAAACGTCAGTGATTTGAAAATGGAACGTTTTCTATATAAAACAATGCATTTTGTTGGAAATGTCTCTCGGGCTCTTTGGACAGCAGTAAAATCCTTTTTACTGAGCTTAGATGATGTAAAGAATTAAACAGACTTCTTACAAGAAGGAATTTTTGTGTACTGTGCTCTTCTAAGTTAGCTTAAAAGTTGCTTTTATAATATTATACAAAACTAAAATAATATAATGTTGCATTGCACCAAAAGACATTACAAATAAATTGCACCTTGCTCAAACTTGACAGTGACGGAAGCTTTGTCGGGGACCCCGTATTGAATATCTGTGTTGGGGAGGCAGTCGCTTACGTCCGAAGGAATTACTTGGAACCCACAGCATAGTCATCAAATCATCTCAAGACATTATTTCCAGGTTCTCAAATGAGAACCTGACCACTTGACACTGGCAAAATTAACCTCAAAAGAGGTTAGGACCCCATTAATAAAAAGAAGAAGAAGAAGAAGAAGAATATCTGTGTTCCTACCTCGTAGTATGAGTTAAGAGCACTAAAATTTTAAATCCTGCTACTTCAGGACACTCGTTCAATAGGTAGCCTACGGAGAAACCCCATTCTTCTGAATTTAGCTGGATAATTATTTTAGATCGGCGTATCGTCATTGACTGACGGTCGACAGATCAAAATGATGAGATCAGATGTACAAGTACTATTTTACAAGAATAAGTATAGAAGTAGGCCTAGACAAAGTAAATAACGCTACGAAAACCGAAATGAAAACTAAAAATGTATGCGATTTGACATTTGGTGACGTAGCGTGACCAAACGTCAAATATTATATTCTTAGGGTCCCTAACTCTATAATAATAATAATAGCGTCACGCCATTTCCCAAACGGGATCGCAGAGGCGCAATCGTGCCTAATTTTAGCCAGTTATCCAATGAATAACCGGCCAAGTGCGAGTCGGACTCGCGCACGAAGGGTTCCGTACCATTATCTTTAAAAAACCGCAAAAAAAATCACGTTAGTTGTATGGGAGCCTCCCTTAGTATTAACATTATTTCGTTTTTTAGTATTTGTTGTTATAGTGACAACAGAAATACATCATCTGTGAAAATTTCAACTGTCTAGCTACCACGATTCATGAGATACAGCCTGGTGACAGACAGACAGACAGACAGACAGACAGACAGACAGACAGACAGACAGACAGACAGGCAGACGGACAGCGAAGTCTCAGTAATAGGGTCCCGTTTAGCACCCTTCGGGTACGGAACCCAAAAATGATGTAGCCCATCGCCACAGCTAACCCTATATCGGGTGGTATACTCGCACTTCGTCTACTGTAACATGATCCATCGGTGTCAATCAGCTTGTCACAGCTCATATGACTCATGAGTCACTGAGCCGCCAGTGAACTGATAGCGACACGACAAGGTTACTGTACTGCCCAAATAAAGACAGCTTAGCTCCATTTGGTAGCTTTTGTTTGAGGACTTTGACTCGCGACGGTCACCGGTAGGTTTACGGGTATCAAATATGTAAAGTACCATATGCAGACATGATTTGGGATTTGAACTAAAACTATGGTAAATAAGACAAAAAATAATATTCATTCACATTAAAATGCGTGTTTTCGTGATCTCGAATCACTTAAATCGTGGCAAAAAGGTAAAAACAGGCCTGTATAAAACACTATGTACGTCAAATTCAAAGCCATTGTACTATACAGTCTATACACCTAATTGTTTACCTTTTTGCTAAATTAGCAATTCGAATTTAATACACGACAACTTAACACAGCTGCGTTTTTAAGAAAGTTGAAACCTTAGTATCAACCGAATTTTAAATACGACATTTGTACCCAAAAGTGTATCCCTTCATTACACTGTATTACGTGGCTACGATGCACTCAAAGATTTGGTCACATTCACATTACGTCATTGGTATGTATTTACAAAGAAGATGTAACAACGCCATTAACATAATTACGACTTTGTTATTTATACACAAACAGTTGAAATCTGCGATGATTTTGCAAATCTGTAGCCCATTGCATATAGACACTGGCTCTCTGTTCATATGAACCCTAATCGTAAATAACATAATCATGCTATTATTATTTTTATGTTATCTTATCTTATCTTATTTTAGTTTTATTAGTTTTGTAGATAATTTGTATAATTTTATTGTAATTTTATTTTAATTTTATTGTATCTTATGTCTGAATATCCTGGATCTGTGTCTGAAAATAAATAAATAATAATAATAATAATTAATCCATAAAAATGCCATTTACGTATCTATCAGCGATAGGATATTTGTGAATCCATTTGAATACGTTAATATTAAACATGAGAGGACCAGCCAAAATAGAATAACGAATGGAAGATCAAATCTTATTATAAGATGAGGCTCCACCCAAAATTTTCTTTAACATTCTCATTTAGGGTTTATTATGGTAAACCATGCTGCCAAATCGTTGGACTAAGAGGACCACAGACTGGCTCCCAGTAAATGCAAAGAGAAAGCGTGGCCGACCCAGGAAGAGATGGAGTGATGAGTTGGGTCTATGGGATAAAGAGTGGAAGGAGACCGCTCAGGATCGAATGGAGTGGAAGAGGGGGAGAGAGGCCTTTGCCCAGAAGTGGGATATCACAGGCTCATAATAATAATAATAAATAATGGTAAACCAGGTAAACCATAGAAATCAGTACGATTGATGTTGCACAAGTAAGAAATGCGGTGGCCAAATATCTACCGTATTGACATAAGTGCTGGACTAATGTCTACGATCTCACTGTGGTATTTCTTACCCCCGCAAAAGAAAATTAGCTTTCTTTTCGCAAAGGTTAAATCAATCAATCAAATCAAATATATTTTATTTCAAAAAAGAAATGTTAGGCAAAACAAAGAAGGGTATACATTAATTTTACGACATTTTGCGTCCCTACAGAAGTAAGTTCTATGTAATTGTAAACCAATAAGCCAATTGAAGATCAAGGTCCTAAGCCCTAGGGTTAAGAGTGACATCTTACGTAACCTATTGTGTAAGTTTACCTATCGTAAGATATTGTAAAGGTAGAGAGATGTAATTCTACCTTAGTTTCATGTGCTTAGATAATTCTCGTGTGCAAGTATGTACATCGCTCTCTCTTTCACTGTATGCTGAATTCCTCCAACTATCTTCTGCGGTAAGAAAAACTGCAATAGTATCCTAGTCAAGTGGCAAGGTGAGCCACTATTCTGCTCAATACATTGTGGTTAGTCTGTGGCCACCAAGGACTTATTACAAGGGATGTAAGTCTACAATTGAATGAAGAGTGATGGAGTAGTATAACCTGTTGATGGTTGCGTAATAGTAGTATTGAGAGATACTATCGTTCAATGGGTTTTGCTAGTAAAGGGGAAACAAAGAAAATACTGAACGCATACGATACAAAGATGCTACTTGACCTGACTGCCTTGTGTATGTGTTCAGGAGACTACAATTTTACTGTAATAACGCAAAAAGACGATACTAGTAAGTACTGGCTTCCACAATAAATGTTTGATTGAATATAAATGATGATGATCCAGCGCCCAGCGCTGTAGACGTGACTGTTAATAATTATTATTTTGCACTTTGCATTAATTAATTAATCAGTCTTTTCTAGGTGAAACTTTTATTAAAAAACTGCAATAGAGTCAGCAGCGCCACTCGGGCAAGCGATCGAAACATCATTTAATAACTTTCTGTAATCTGGACTGCACCCTTTTCGAACATTATAGAGATCAGTGACAAGTTCCTTGAGCTAGCTGCTGACTACTTAACCTTGTCAAATTTTAATCCTTGTAAACACGATGTTCTTCCAATTTATTGTAATAAACGAATAAGTACTTATAAACATGGTAGTTAAGTTCCACTATTAATACGTTTTATTTTCCCCGTAAAGTAACTTGGAGTTGTAAATATGATTGTGCTGTAACTATGTAATAAATAAATGTACTCAAAATACGATCGGAATGTGGTGCGAGGTGTATCCTACTGAAAGCATTTTTAACAGTCACAAGGAAAGAAGACATTCCTCAAAACAACTATAGAAATCATATGATTCTAAAATACAATTATACGATGTATAACCTTGCAGCCACACAAATCGATACTACTTATATACAAAAAAAAAACAGATTTTACCACCACTTTTGAAACTTTTCACTTTCACAATGGCTGCCAAGCCCGTTGGCTTGATCATTGGCGTATTCCGTATAAATTTATCAACTTATTGTAATAACTTGGCCACTGTTAACACAATGTTGGTTATTAAGTTTCGCGAAACCTCGACCGTCGGATACTGAGAGTTGCACTAAACTAACCCATTGTATGCAGGCAGATTGTCCGTCGGATTTACCTTATTATATGTACTATTCATTCATCGTGAGGCAATTGAACAGACTGACGTATGCCTTTGAGTAGACTAGACACTGATAGCTGTCGGTTGGCTTCGATTGTCATCCTAGGGATCAAAATCATCATCAATGATTCATCGTCATCATCCACCACATTTACAACTCAAAAGTACATTTCAATCATAGTGACTTTTAGAAAGTTAAGTTTCAGGGATATAGTCATCTACAAAATAAAACTTCGAGTTACTTTACAGACAACTAACAAGTAAGTAAGCTACATGTGTAAGAAAATAGAACAATTACATCCAGTACTGACAGGATTAGCCGATTCAAGTATAACAGTAATTAAATTATCCTTTACTTGTTAGCCAACACCCTTGCTCCCAGAAGCCCAATTGCATAATAAGTGGTCAGATAAGATCAAATCAGTGAGTTGGGTCAACACAGAATAAGCAGTAGGTCCATCTCTCGATGTGTAATACGCTAAAGGCTAGGGCTAACGGATCGAGGTCGCTTATAGAACTGGCTGATTCCACTCTGGTCTAGGATACACTTACACATTGAATGCAAAACAATCGATCAATTATATAAAGCTACTGGTAGTAGCGGCGCTACTATTTACTTCATATCTACAGCCTGCGGCCGTCGCCCCGCCTCGTCTTTATGCCATCTCGCTTGCCTTGCGCCGCCATATTACCAGCTCATATAGATAATTGAAACAAAAAGTAAACGTTAGAAAAAACCGACTTCAACAAACCCTATTTGATTATTTGATTAGATTGAGTTTAATACAAACCGTAACCCCTAATTTCCCCCCCCCCCCCCCTTGGGGAATTAATTTTGTCATATCCCATATCAGCGCTACCCCACGCTACTAAGGAACCCCTGTACAAAGTTTCATGGCTCTAGGTCCACCGGTTTAGGCTATGCGTTGCCTGCCCGTCAGCCACGCATTGTATTTGTTTGTACCTAGTATTGAGCAGATCTGGTGGCCATATGTGGTCTTCATCAGCAGTTCCGCATCACAATATTATGCTTACCATGTGCATTTGCACGAGTTATTATGAAAAACACAAAAGTAGACCTATAGTTATTACCTATAATATTTGAAGAGTTCCCTCGATTTCTCCAGGATCCCATCATCAGATCCTGACCTGGTGTCAATGGAACCAATGGGAAGGTAAACCCTTTCAAATAAAAAAATAATTTTCTAAATCGGTCCATCCGTTTAGGCGCTATCGGGGCACAAACATAAAAAATAATAATAAAAAAACAACCATCCGGACGAATTGTAAACCTTCTCCTTTGGGAAGTCGGTTAAAAAGGAAGTCAATTTTGTCTTCCTTCAATTGTCAACGACGAGTACGAGTAGAGATCTTGGAGGAGGTAGAAAGCAAAGAGTTTCATTGATCTGAGGTAGAGATACCTAGAGACTGACCTAAGTTGTCCTATCATCAAACTCTAAATTTATGACCGCTTAAACAAGGTATCAAGACCGATGTGGTACAGACACCGTGGGATCATAGCAGAGCCGCCCATACACAAGCCGGCACCCATTGTGCGCCTGAGTTGCGCAAGTGAAGCCCGCGAATACCACCAACCACCTGTAGTGCAGGCAGACCATCCGCAACGGAATTTAGGGCATCGGGCAACGCAAATAGGTGATGCTATACCGTGAGTTGCTGTTCTTTGTTACACTCGCCAAATGCCTTGCATATTTCGCTGTACTTAGGTTCGTGTAGCCGCGTTCTAATTCTGTGATACCCATACCATTGCAACTTAGAGGTCATGTTGTCTCAGTAATTTTTGTATTGCCTATTAAAGACCTCTAAGGGTCAGATTTTTAGTGGTACTTGTGCATCCGGGACTTGATGAAGCTTTCATGTTTTAGATGTGGTTCATCGACAAAGGGGTCCCAAGAAAGGTAGAGCCTCCGTTCGTAATCATAGGGGCCATGGCGGCCCTTTATTAAATGATGACCTCTGTGCTGTGGTTGGGTTGAGGTTGTACTTTCCAAGCGAGAGGTCCCGGGTTCGAATCCCTAATGGGGAGAAAAAATACCCCAGATATAGTTACATCTTTGTGACGTCGCTATTTCTGGTTCCTACGACTGGAGTAGAGTATCGCCAGAAACAACGTGTGAGCCTGCATGGAAATTATAAGTGAATAATTATGCAAAATGGAGTATAACCATTGGGTCGGTCCCCAATCTTGAAAACAATATGACTTCAATTACTTCAGTTATCAATTGCTAGCTTAGAGTGGGCTCAATTGTGCCTCTGCCATCACGTATAGCAAAGTCGTGAAGCTTTTGGTCTTAGGTAATCTTGTGAACACTTACATTAGCTAAAGCCTCTTCGTGCGAGCTAGGTTGCAGCGGCGGCGATGCCGGCGGCGTCTCATGGGTGATGGCTGTGCTGGGCATCTCAACGCATTACTGATACACCTGGAATTAGGAAAAGATACAGAGTATAACATATTCACATACAGGCACATACATTACTTCTGGCCCCACACTGCATCCTAACCCCGTGTCGTGGGAACCAGAAACAATGATGTCACAATCATGCACAACAATCATGTTAACATCCAAGACCTGGAGTTTTTTTTTCTTGCTTGGCCGGGATTGGAACTCAGTACTCTCACTTGGGAAGCACAGCCTTAACCGCAACATCACGCCACAGAGGTTGCCAAGATCGTCATCATCATACCAAGTCTGTAACCAAACCACTCATATCAGTTGGGTGTAGGTCACTTAGTTTTCGATTTGATTTGATCTTGGGCCAAGCTGCTATAAATGTGAGATGGGACTACATGGTACAAAATATTCAGTTCATATCATCATCATTTCTTTTGATGGCATCTGTATAATACAGCCGTATGTTATGTATATTATATTGGTTCGTATCTATATGTGAGTTGCCAACTGGACCTACCTTTTAGGTACTACTTTTAATGATAAAATATTATAATTTTAAATAAAGTCATTCATGATTCCATGTTCCATGACGAGGAACCACAAGCTAAAATATTTAAAAACGCAAATCGAATAAAGATTGACCTAGACCTAACGGATAAAAATCCCACGAACATTACTCGAAATAACAAACAATGGCCGTGCACCAACCATTGGCTATTACAAGGAAACCCTTTTCTATGAAAAGTATTATATTACAAGATAAATGAATCGTGCGACCGGCATCGCTCCATTCACCTACAAATCTCGTCCGACGAAACCGCGCAGGTAATTTCCATTGCTGGATTCATACCACAGAAAATACACGCAGTTAAAGGTACTTATCAGTGGAACGAGTCTATAGTAGAGTTGTCTGTTGTATATCTCAGATGACCTTGAAGAGATCGGCGCCGGCGTCCGTCAGTGTAAATACCCCATTACCATATTTGTTGACAACACCATACTCAACCCAGTTTACACGCAGCAAGTAACCTTCGACATTTTGCTGTTTTGGATACGCAGTTACTATAAAGATAATCATGAAGGTCTAAGGTAGAGGCGAATAAGATGTTTAAAATTTTGAATAGATGACTGTCAGTTTTTTGATCCCTAAATTCATGCACATTTTTTTTTCATTTGTCTAACAACGAAAGTCATGTACTTGGGAAAGTTTACCACCTACTTATGCAAGATCGATTTTGTACGAATTGATCTCCAGGCAAGACTTCCAGTTCGTTTGCCCTGTAAGTGAACTTTGGCCTCTCTCTAATCTGTTAAGTACACATTTGGCATTCGATACCATTTTGGGTCATATATGGCCCGGCTGTGTCAGATTACCAGCCGGTTTTTTGGTGTAACTGGCCTGTGATTGGGGGCCCTAAAAACTGGATATAAATTCCAAAGTCGTCATGCTTATCCAAATAACAAACTTAAACCGAACTTCTAACATTATTTTTAAGCTCCTCACAGTAAAAACCATTGGTATGGTAATCCTTGTTTTAAATTTTACTTGGCAAAACAAGGCGTCTCGATAAAGAAGGATGTTAAATTAATTTGTATGTGTTGTGTGTGTGTGTATGACTCTACAATCTTTCAAAGACCCATTAAACGTAAATAATGTTTTCACCTTTGACGTGCTCATAGGACGTGTTCAAACCACCTCACCATCATTTCCTCATTTGCCTTACAAATCACAAGCCTCCCACTGTAATGTAATGAAATGCTTAATGTTGGTACAATGATGCCTAAGAATCTCGAGTAACGATTTTCCGGTTCCAGGTAGGAAGGCTGAATTTATCGGTTCATTGGCTTTACTTGCTATTTTTGGACAGTTAATCAAATGGGTATCGTACCTTGAGCTGAAGAGTAATTATATTGTCGTAATTAATTAATCTGATTTTAAGAAATTGTAGTTCTTCATCTATATTTAGAGGAGTTTGTTTTCCAATTTATTGACATCGGCGTAGTCAGCGTTCACTTCATTGAATAGTAATTAGTAATCAATCACTAATATTTTGTAAATCCTAAAAATCTGACCTCATTCATTACAATTAAGAATACAATAACTTATCATCCTACCTGCTGAAAACCACTTCTTGCTTAGTACTGTTTTTTTAATTATTATTTTATTTTTTTGCTTAGTGCTTATGCAAGTTAATTTGCTGAACAGATAAGTACTAATATGTATACAAATATGTTTATTTCCTTATTATGGTCAATCTTGATTCGACTACCCTCCATAATAGCACAAAAGAGAAAGACACGCATTAGTACCACCACCAGTTCCAAGACCTCGGAGCGATGAGTCACTAACCACTCGACCTTAGACCACTCTTGTATGGAAACTTGTACTTCGCTTTCTTCACCTTCGAGCGCCTTCGACAGTGCTGCCCTCATTACCATTGAATGTGGTATCCGACTCCAGCCGACAACCACAGAAAAAGTTGACGGGGCGCCAACAATCCGAATGGCCACTTTTTGGGAAGTGACAAGGCTGACATCTTTTGGACCTCTATAAAAGTTGATGCTGGAAGGTACTGCAAGTGGTTTGGTTAAAGCGACATTGAAGCCCTGATTATACGTTTTGAATAAAATTATGTGCTACAACGTGTGTATATCTACGATCACGTTATTGATTTGGACACACAATCCACTCTTTGTATGCGCATCGCTTCTTCATTTCAGTGGACAGATTGCTTGTTATCTTACCTGTACTGTAGTCCATACGTACGGTAGAGCATACTATCTGTTTGTTTCACCTTACCGCGTTAAAGGCAATTTGTATAAAGGAAGTCCCAATTTCGCAATCTCCATATTTACTAACCAAGCAAACATCTCGGTCCTACTTTCATAACCATTGCACCATTCAGGTGTTCTGTCCAGACACGTCCCTTCTCCGACATAATAGCAGGCTCTGACACCTGCGTGGGAGTACCCGACCCTGCGTTTGCGCAACTACTCCTCCACTCCAGTAGGTCCTCCGAGGAATGCACTGAGAGGCGATAATTGTACGATTTAGCCATTCGATTCCAACTAATTAGCCGTGAAGGTTGTTGTGTTAATTTAGATTCTGTACTGAGAATTGTATTATGCTTCGAGGAGCTGGTATTTAGATGACAGGTTCGAAAGGCTTGATCAAACGCAATGTTCTGTACAGACTGACCAGGGATTTCATGTGTCGAGAAACTATAATCCAGTTTGAATTGGCACAGGTTTCGCAAGGGTTTTGGCGCCCTCGGCTGTACGCATTCTTGTCTGTCTCAGCTCCATTTCTTTGAAATGGCGGCTCATATGAAGTTGTATTCCCGTGTTTCAGAGTAATCAG
The DNA here is from genome assembly GCA_963457715.1 of Argyresthia albistria. Taxonomy (NCBI): domain Eukaryota; kingdom Metazoa; phylum Arthropoda; class Insecta; order Lepidoptera; family Argyresthiidae; genus Argyresthia; species Argyresthia albistria. The sequence continues at coordinate 6,360,021 of OY735266.1, read as the reverse complement.
TCAAAGTCGCCGGCCCGCTCCCCTTCGGACGTTATCAGTCGACCATCTTCAGATAATATATCGTCACCACCTCCACCGGTTCACACCTCCAATTATGTATGCCGGCGAGCATTTGTAAGGCGCAATCGGTGTACGAAATCTCGCCAAACATGTCGATATCGGATTCGGCATCGATAAATAATTCATGAGCCATCGATCCTACAATATAGGCTTCGAGGGACCAGTATTTTATGGGCGTCATTTCGGAAAAAAACAGGAGTATGGCTATATTAATAATGCCGAAGTACACTTACTATGTGTACTTCTTTTCCTTGCAGCATCTAGCTACAGGAATGCATGTGACTTAAGATCACTTTGTTGACATACGTGGTGTGTTTACTTCCAAGGAAAAAGGATCAAAAACAAATATTGAGCTGATAAAGACATGAATCTGAAATTCCTTTGTTTTCTTAGAGTCTCTCAAGAGATGGATAAACAGTTCGATAACTTTTTTTGACACTTTTTGTGCGTGTGAAATGTCAAAAGCCCAAATAAACAGACAAGATAAACGCTATCTATTGATATTATACCCATTGATATGCCTGTTGATATACCCATGTTTTATTCAGTGAATCAACGTATGTCTATGTCTATCTGAGGAATGAGAGAACGGCACTTAAATACCTTAGACAATCTTTCACTTGAAAATATTTGCAGTATGACAAAAGAATCAACTGTGAAAGAATCAACTGTGAAAAAGAATCACATCAACTAAGTATGTACAATGTACATGTTACAGATGTTACATCAACAAAATCTTGATTAATAATAATAATAATAATAATAATAATAATCGTCTATTTTTGAGTTTTTTCTGTTGATTTTAGAAAGCATTAATGACAACAAGCAAATCGGCACACTATACCTCATGCTCCTATCTCATCAGCTATCCGATGCTTGACTTGCCTGTGTTTGAACGGGCGTCCCACATCATCATACCTCGTCCATGCTGCTGCGGCCGTTCTTGCCTTTCGTCTGTCCAAACTAGATACATTCAAAAGTTCAAACACACACGGAATATCGACTCGTCAAATCTACTGAATTATCCGGACGACTCCACGCAGGTTATAAATATTAATGACCGGTTTCACCAATCATTCCGTGTGTTGCACGTCACGACCCTCGAACCGACCATTGTATGCGAATCCAATCCACCTGTTCCTTGTCGAGTATGGTCTTAACCGCTTGTGTAATGATTTAATGTATGTTTGTTTGTTTCTACATGCTTACCGTTATTGCGTGTATTGCAGAGCTATTAACTGAAAGCATGAGTGGCATTTTCATAATGTCTAATATGACAAAAATATTGTTTATAATGTTTTTAACTATGAAAATTTGATTTAAACAACGTACAAGTACAACGTACCTAGAAATATGTTTTTTAGGTTTTCGTATCTCAGAAGGAGAAAACCTTTATAGGATCACTCGTGCATCGTGCACTCGTGGGTCTGTCCGTCCGTCCGTATGTCCCAGGCAATGTACTCAGAACATAGGGACCAATGAAGTTGAAAATTGGTACACATATCAATATCTGTGACCCAAAGACACAGGTGCAATGTAAATATACATATAAATATGGAATATGGGACCCATTCTGGGGGCCATATTAAAAAAAAAGAATGCCGTGTGACATATCAAATGAAAGCGCAAGGATCATAAATGTAATTTAAGACTTATTTTTAAAAAGTTGTGCTCAATAATGTGACCGATTTGCATGTCATCCAAACCTCTAAGGTACTTCCCGAAGTCCTAAAAATCTGAAATTTGCATGCACATGTACCCATATCCCATAAAAACTCGGAAATCTACCACTTTAACCCCTAACCCCCTAAATCTAGGGTGCAAAGTTTGTATGAAAAACTGAATTTTAGGGTATTTCGTTGGTGTTAGTCCTATTATTGTTGTACGAAACCCTCTCAACGCGGGTCCAACTCGCACTTGGCAGCTTACTATGTACTAAATGTAGAGAAGGTTTATTTTTGTAAGCCCCTTCTATATGTTCAATGGCACTTTTAAACTTACTCCTTTCAAATTCAGTAAATCAGCATTTGCTAAATCTAATATAAATAACCTTTTGTAAGATCAACCTCTCTAATGTGTCCATTATTTGACCAATATTATAGGAAAGCTAAAGCTTTTTGAGTAATGACCTGCGAAGTCGATGACCCCAACACTAACGACCGAATGCTGAAAACTAGTTCTCACAGATACCAGACAATGATATTCAAGTAGGTACCGACTCATAGATACATCATCACATCTTTGCCCTTAAGGGTTGGCACAGGCACAGATGTTCACGATGCTTCCACTTTCATTCAATCAGCCCTTGGGACCGCGCTCGCTCGCATCTTGGAAGTATGGTCGTTCCAGCTTAATTTATTTCAGTGCTAGGCTATGAGGCAACAGGTTAATTCCCTTATTGTGGCTGGTGATTGGCGAAGGGCCTCTGACATTTGCGTATTGAGTAGGTAGGTATTATGAGTATACTGTATAATGCAGCAACGGTTACATTGTATGTAAAGGAAGGAACAGACTTACTAATGAAAGACGAAGCACCGCCTCTTTGTCGAATTCGACTTTGCTTTAGAAACGAGAATTAGCCTCCAGGACTTTCCTCGGAGTATGCGTCTCATTTTAAATTAAGATCCCATAGATAGAATGCTGCTAGTATTCGTTGAGATAAACAAGTTTAACCTAATTGACCAGATTGCTCATGACCTGCTGTGTCTGCTAGGTATGTATGTATGCTGATGCTGAGGCTACCAAACTGGCAGAAACATTGTAGATTTCCTGTACTAAGTCAGTGTAATGTAGAAGACTCGTGACCAGACCCTCCGTCATTATATCACCCCGATCCGTCTTCAACTACGATCCTCTGTGCATTATCGTGACATGAATGTCTAATTCAGCGAAATACTTATTGTATTGTAATACTTAATGGCGCATGGCTTTAATCTAGGCATAATTATTGATTCAATAGTTACTTAGCTGTGAAATTGAATGGAGTTTCAGAATAGAGGAATTATTTTGGAATTGCATATTGAACCCAACCCTAATACAAATATATGTTTAAATAAGTATCTTCAGCGCTTAGACTAGTGTTTGTATATAATCTAAGCTTCAGCGATAGTAAAGGTAATTCTGACTAATAGCTTTATAACTGCACCACAAAAATTATCTTCACCGATTGAACAATCTAGCGTATTAGAAAAAACTGATAACACTACAAATAAACCGTTTGACCAACAAAAAACCACAACCAACAAAATTATAATTTCTATCAAAACAAGCTAATCTTTCTTACACAGTTCACAACAAATATTGCGAATAAAAAATAAGTCTAACTAAAATACTGACTTGCACACAGAATTCTCCACCTTTATATATAGGTAACGGAATTATCTGTTTCAATGAAAATGTATTTTGGTGCGTTCTTTTTGCATTGAATTTATTTGATCATTCGAAACTCATGTGCTTTATTTATTCAAACTTATGGACCTGAAAGAATGGTACTTAGTTCAAGGAAAATTGGGTTTATGTTATTGTAGTGAATCAAATAATTGTTAGGTTTACATTCAGTTAACAGATAATCACTTAATATACCGGTTTTACATGAGTAGTTAAACAGTTTGCAAAATTTTCTTTGTTTGGAGGGCAAATTTTGTGTGCAAGTGAGTATTTTTGATGCAATTTTGGGATATTTTGATAGAAAAATTGGGTATTATTTGTTAAGCGTTTAAATACATGACATAGCTAAGTGGTACGCCACTTTTAGGATTCCGTTAGAGAAACAAGAAACCCTTATAGTTTCGTCAAGTCTGTCTGTATGTCTGTCTGTCCGTATGTCATAGCAACTTTATTCCAAAACTATTAGGACTACACAGTTGAAACTTGGTATGTAGATTGTTTATGATTGTTTACGATTTTATACAAAAATTAAAAAAAAAAATAAGGGGGGGCTCCTCATACATGGAACTGACACCGAAAAATATTTTTTTCATCAAACCTATATGTGCGGGGTATCAGATAGGTCTTTGAAAATGATATTGAAGTTTTTAAAACCATTTTTCCTCAAAGTCAATTATTAAAGAGACAGACCCTTCCAAAGTGGAAAAAATTGTGTGGCCTCCTATAACTTTTAAAGTAAGAGAGTGAAAAATAAAAAATAAAATAGATAGATAGATAAGATAGATAAATTCATTTATAATCAAATACAAACTTTCAACGAAAATTAGTTTGAACAAAATATAATAAGCAGTTTCAAAGATTTAAAACATAATTAAAAACCGCAAAGATAACTTTGTCATTCATACAAACACTATGAAAACAAAGTTACAACACAAACATCCAGTCTTATAATTACTTGCTACTACGGAACCCCTCATGGGCGAGTACGACTCTTGCCCTCTACGACCTAAAATGCATTTCACATAAATGAAAATCACCAAATGATGCATCTGACCCTAATGTGACCCCATCAATAGAATACAAATACCATAAAGAATGCGCAGTCAATGGCAAGTATGTCACAAACAAACGTCACATTACAATTGAAGACCTTAATTTCTAAGTCAAACATTTCGTGCCACTTTGCACAACTATGGCACACAGGCAAGCAATAAATCTATTAGAGATATGATTAGCAATGTTAGTATGGAAAATGACACTCGCTTTGCGGTTACAACAGCTGATCGCGTAATAGCTTGAGCAGCCGTTGTGTTAAGCATCTCCTGAATTTATGATATGTCTCAGTCAGATCGAGTCTATGCACCTCGGCAAAATAAGCTTGGTCTGCCACCACATCTCATTTTCAAAGAAGAGAAGGTTAAAATAAATGACGATGGTTAAAATAGAAAGGTCTTTTAAAGGTGGTTTAAAATTACTGAGTGATGATTTCGTGGGAACTAAATCTCGACAGTTAGTAATCGTATATCTACGGGTGATTATAAAGTCATATTTATAGTAATAATTTGTTTAAGATGCCAATCAAACGTACGTTAGTTACTCAATCAGGTTTTTTACCTAAAAATGAAAATACGCACTTGGCCGTTTTATGTCTAAGGATACTCCAATATAATTTCCTGTCTTATGTATGAGACCACGGCAGTTTAAAAAAAACTATGTCCATCTCAGCAGCAATAAGAAATCCTATTTAAGTCACAAATGAATTACCATTAATTTAAGTAGGCATTCCCATGGTAAGGAAACAAAAGCTTCACCTTGTCCGAGACAAGAACTAATTGATCAAGGAATATAAATAGCGGTCAATTTGAGTTAAGAGATAAAGTTGACGCGTAGAAATACATGAACATGACACATTAAATTCAAGACGAGAATCTTTATTTACAATAATTACAATGGTTATACACAAAGATCACCTACTACTTAAAACTAAACTAAAAATTTCGCCCAGATCGCTGCCGGGTGGGAGGGTGCCCACAGAAAAAGAAGACAATCTGCAGAATACTTTATATATTGTGTAAATTAAATCAATTTAAGTCTGTTTTAGGATAGTTTACATTTGTAGTCAGGAGGAGTCTAGTACATCCGTCTAGGGGAGCTACGTAGAACCATAACACGACTGATCCGATATTAAAATGTAATACTAATCAATCACTGCATCACCCAACTGGTCATGATGTGTTGTTTGTTCCTCATGAAGAACTTGTTGATTGCATCATCATCAACGATATGTTTATGTAAAACATCCTGTGGTAAAGTGTGCGGCGTCTCGCATGATAATATGTCAAATTTGCCTAAGCGTGCAGCAACTTGCAGCTTGAATAAGAATTATCTAGAAGAGCAAGTATCATGTGCAGCCTCAGACTATTCCTCCAAGTGTGCAACTCAATGTCAATAACTAAGTAGAGGCTAGCATTTTTCGATAAAGGTTTAATCATTGCATATAGGTACATTCAAGTTCATAAATTATTAAATTAGCAATGCCAAGGTATCAAATATTCATCAATAAAACATAATGTGAATCTGCTCAGATATTTATGTACCCTTCCATGTTCGGTCACCTGCGTCTGAAAGTATACGGGCCGCTTATAATCATGGAATACTATTAATTAATGTTTATTGTTTATGTCTAGCGCATTGGATTAGTCTGTAATGCTATACAATATTTGAATAATAAATAAATAAATACTGCTTGTATTCTTTTAGGCGCAGGCGACCGTATCACGTTACGTAGTAACTATTATCTTATATGTGACCGTTTATTTATATTTGATGCCTTGGCATTGCTCATATATTAATGAACTTGACTGTACATCAGACCGACTTAACCGATTAGATGATTGTGGATTTGTGGAAGAACATCAGGCCGGAACAAAGAAACCTATGAATGGACCCAACCTAACTAGAGATATCGAAAACTAGACTTATATTTGACCATTTTACTTCTGTATGATCCAAAAACCTGACTTCATTGCCCTTGTATTCCGAATTAGTTATTTATTGATTCTCTACAATCTACTGATAAAACCGATCCCTTTGTTGAAAGTTAAGTTAGTAGAGAAAGCTTTGCGGCACGCCTTTTCTCATGGGTACGTTTTGACTAAGCATAGTTGTGCCCTCGACGTTTAGCCGTTATTCAATTATGACAGGGCTAGCCCATCGCCGCAGCCATAGAAATATGAATATACATATTAACTTTTTCGTTTCCTTAATTTTTGGCACGTTTTTGGCAACCCTGCATATCATCATGCCCAAGCAGAGATGAAGCAAAAGCAAAAACAATAGCAAGGCTAGACTGTGGTCAGCGAGACAAGTGACCAAGCGCAAGCGACCAACCCATGAAGGTCTGTGTCACACAAGCAACGTCATAAAGCTAGACGGGTTGAGTTTAGAGTTTCGGTTAGGTACAAGTACCTACAATGAAAATATTCTAAGCTATTTTCTAAGAATCCTAATTAAATATTTTTTTGGTTGACCGGTTTCTTTATGACATGCCCTCGACCATTATTCGATTTTAGTGACTCTATTCTCATTATTTTGTAACTGGTATATTGAAAAAAGATGCTTGTTTTTTTATAAACACTTGCAGCCCGGCTCGTGTCATACTCAACCGCAATATAAAAATCAGACTAGTCTATTTTACCCGGCATATTTTACCAACGATTTGCCAGTAAAAAACCACAGTAATTATGATATCTCGAAAACCTGCATCAGTTCAAGTACTCATAATAGCTAAAGCCATTACTCGAAGATGGAACAGCCAACCACAAAACGGCACAATTATCACAAATGAGGACAATAAAGGAAATAAGTCAATTAAGGGATTGGGTTACATAAAGTGATTTTAATAAGGACATTTAAGCTCTGTTCATGGCACTCGATTTGTGACGGTCTCCGCGATACAGGTTAGCCTAGTGCGGAGATCGCAGTAACTACAATTAAAAATCCTAAGTACCTACCCACATATTTAGTAAGTTTTATAATTATTGTACTCTGTTTGGAAAATAAACGTATTTGTATTTGTATCGTGGTGTGGGAATAGATTATTCAAATATCCTATACACAGATTGAACTCTTTCATAACCAGGGGCCTTAGTTTGGTAGTACAACGACGCTCTATGATAATGATCTGTGTATCCGTATCGTGCCGTCATTGTCACCGAGTGGTCTTTGGGCCCCAGCTCCATGGTCCTCCTATTATGATCTGTGTATCCGTATCGCATATCGTGCCGTCATTGTCACCGAGTGGTCTTTGGGCCCCAGCTCCATGGTCCTCCTATTATGTTCTTCTTCAATACCTTTGAGGTAGACAATTAGTAAGTCCACTTTTAGAGGTAGACAATAGTAAGTCCACTAAAGGTAGACTCTAAGGTACAGAAATGAAATTCCTAAAAAAGTGGTGTCAAAATGTATGTGCCTGCATGTAAATGTTTATGTTTATTGCCTACCTCTAAGGCACTAAGGTACAGCATAAACGAAACCGTGTTCCGCTTGTCCTTAACAAAACTAAAACGTTGCGTCAAAATGACATTCAAGAATGAACAAAAGTATTAAATGTCCATTGTCCATAGCATTAGAAATACATGACAATCCTATGAGATTCTCTCCAATAATTATATACGATCAAAAAAGTGTCAATTTTTTTCCAAGGTAAGGGCAGGTACAGTAGAATGGTTGGTACTTGGAGCTACGATCAAATAAATCTAAATTAAAGATTACCTCACAATGTTCCCCTAAGTGCCCTAAGTCACAAACTTTGCAAGAAACTCTTGTCTTATCATCATGTACGGATATGACTAATGCAAAGCTAGTTTTTACCGTATACAGTGTTCAAACAGACCTCAAATGGTACAGCCGGTGTAATTAATGGTCTCATGAATGACAACACAGATTTCTTAGTAAACTATGTAGGTATGTAGGTCCAAGAGGTCTAATGTTAAATACGATGTGCATATGTTTTACCTACATATGCTACACAATTAATTAGGTTCAGGCAAGAAAAGACAGCTTAAACAAAGCTGATAGGTAAATGAAGTAGTCAATTATAATTTATTTATACAACTTGGAAATACGTCAATGATTTTGTAAAACCATTTTACCACGCACCCGATAAGGTATACAATATGATTAGTCCACCTACAGCTTTGATCTTGATTCCAAGGAGACCAGTCATTTTGGGCCCAAACCCTAAACCGGCGAAAGAATAAAAAATGATATTAACTAGTTCGCCGACACATCTTATATAATCATAGTTCGCCATTGTTCGGTCGTTCAAGCGGTGTGCTACTGAGAGAGAAGGGGTTAATCGATCACTTATTTATATCATCCGTAACAATTATTACTATGAGACCATCACCGTAGGACAAATTGAGAGACAGATATTCAAGTTGCCGATTTTCCGATACATTTCGTTGAAAAATTAAATGTTTGTACCTAACCCTGAACCAAATAAATATGCCAGATGTTTATGATTAAAAACTACATGTTTGGGACTGATTACGCGGTAATATTTAAAGAACTGCTTGAAAACATTGCAATTATATTATATTAAAATACTGCTGAGATTAAGAAAAGTATCGTTTAATGAGAAAGATTTATTACAAAAATCTTATTTTCATTCGGTGTAGATCATGATTTTCAAGTAGCTGCATCACCTAAAATATTGACTTAACGATGATGACGTCATACAAAGAAATGATCACATCAATGTGGTCAATAAATCTCCAATCATACTTTATACTTTATTGCACAGAAAACATAATACAGACACTTAATATTAGAAAAAACATGTACAAAGGCGAATCATTTGGAGTATATTTTTTTAAGTGGCCGGCTTTTTTGAATTTCGGCCCAAGCTCGGATGGAACGTGGTTGATCTCCTTTTAATTCAAAAATTCAAAGCCAATGTCACTAAGTGCCGTTCTCTCATTCCTCAGATAGCGTTTATATGTCTGTTGATCTGGGGCTTTTGACATTTCACAAGTACAAAAAGTGTCAAAAACAGTTATGACTGTTTATTCGTCTCTTGAGACACCCGGGCTAAGTAATCAATGCAAAAAAAGCTACAGATTGTTGTTGATGTTTACGGAAGCTTGGTTAAAAACTATTTCGGCAAAACAGGTATGATATTATTGTATGTATCCCGAAAAGGGGCAATGCGTAGGCGCACCTAATAGTCGTAGGAACCATATCTTGTTTCTTTATCGCTAGAATATATTTTTTTAAAGTGGACACATTAACTCAGCTTTAATCAAACCTTATTCTAGTCTATTGCTCTAGCATAAGGCAACAATAATAGTAGTGTAGTGTAGGTAGTTTACTGAAAGGGTAATAACACCCTTTCAGTAAACTACCTACACTACAGGCACCTACAGCTCTAGTGCATAATTATAATAAATCAGAATTAAGTTACCAACGTTTCAAACCCACTTAAAATTACAATGTAGAGCCGACAACAACAAGATGACTTTAACTTACAGTACCCAAGAAAACTATTTAGTCGAGATTCCCATCTCATCTACCTGCCTTATGCGAAATGTCATCTCATTACAAAGTCAAGGTTAAGGTCAATTTAGCGACTTCCAAGGTCATCGCTCTACCGTAGAGCAATGGAGCTATTTATACCGATTACCTTACAATTAGGATTCGCGTCTGATTGACAAAAGCCCGTAAATACAACACGGTCAAATTATAAACACACCTCGGTGGAGTGTTTCAACATTAGGGCGCCATTATGACGTCACAAATACAAGTGAACATATACAAAGTCCGGGTTTTACTTGAGTAGGCGTTGAGGATTGACTGCTTCGTCATTATTGTCCGATGTTATAATCTACGCCTCTACACACTTCTTGCAGAGATTTTTTGTGGCAACAATGAGTTTAATTATTTTGTAGCTTATTATGAAACATAATACGGGTAATATGTTCTTTGATGATAACATCGGCAAACTGTAAATCAGTGTTGTGTTGCCACATTAAGTTTTCTGCATAGTATGATCATGGGCCGAAGGAATACCTTTTCTTTCTTAAGGAAAACTTTCTTATTGATATGAACGAATGTCAAATACATTTCGTTCATTCGGCTTTGGTTCGGTTTAACCGTTTTCTGATAAAATTCTGATAAACCTTTTATCAGAATAGTTATGACTGTGATTTGATTAGGTACCCTAAGGTGACAAGAACAAATGGAATTAAAAGCTTGCTTAAGATAAGATAAGATAAGAGAAGTGTTTATTCAGACAATAAAAAAAGAAATAAATAAATACTTACAAAAACTTAGAAATAGTCTCAAAGATTCTCCCAACAATCTTTACTACCAATCATCAGTAATTCTGTTACCAAGAACGTTGTCAATACGAGTAATGCTCCGAGGGAGTTTCCCATATATTTTCCATGCGTCAACCTCAGCCTTTGCGTGTCACTAGTTACGAAGTATTGCGGTAATGGCTACACACAAATTCCTTTTCAATTATCTATAATGCTTAGGCAACGTCACAGCTGATCAGTCGGCTTCCTTCGCAACTGGGACGCGATGTCCGTCTATCGGCGCACGCGCACCTAAACGGTAGCAATTACTTGCGATTAAGTAATTTGGTGGACCTTCATCACAGTAACGATTTCACATCCTGGATTGTTCATCTCCTTGCAGAAATCATTCAAGGATATGGAATCAATACTGGATTTTCATTCGTATTGCTTAACTGTGTAGGCACTTGTGGTAGAAGCGTTTCGGTAGGTGGACATTACATTAGATTACAGTGCAATGCAATAGGTATACTATACATACATATCCGACTCAAATCATGCACTGTCACGTTATATCACGAATTCATCCCTCCACCATCGTTTGTTTTCTTATTTTTAACCGACTTCCCAAAGGAGGAGGTTTACAATTTGTCCGGATGTTTTTTTATTTTTTTTTATGTATGTGTCCCGATTGTGCCTAGACGGATGGACCGATATGGAAAATTATTTTTTTGTTTGAAAGGGTTACCTTCTCATTGGTACCATGGACCACCAGGTCAGGATCTGATGATGGGATCCTGGAGAAATCGAGGGAGCTCTTCAAATATTATAGGCAGACCTATAGTGATTTTTGTGTTTTTAGTAATATCTCGTGCATTTACTCACGATAAGAATAATATTGTGATGCGGAACTGCTGATGAAGACCACATATGGCCACCAGAACTGCTCAATACTAGGTACAAATACAATGCGTGGCTGACTGGCAGGCAACCTAGAGCCATGAAACCTTGTACAGAGGTTCCTTAGTAGCGTGGGGTAGCACTGAGATGGGATTTGACAAAATTAAGTCCCCAAGGGGGGGGGGGGGGGGGGGGTTTACAGTTTGTATTTGTATTAAACTCAATCTAATCAAATAGGGTTTGTGGTTTGTTTCAATTATATTATCTTATTTCTTGCGTGCTCTGATGATGATGACATTGATGGTGTTGTTGACTGTAAAGTCAAGGGAGTTCACTACTTGAAATTCAATCCCATACTTTAATTTCTATAATGGGCATTTCTCCAAACTCCTACATAGCGCAAGACAATGCGAGCTATGGATACAGAATACTAAATCTTTGGGTTCAACGGTCACAAACACCCACTATAGGAAGATTAGCATCGGAGGCAAATAATGACCGTATCGTGAATTCAGTGCCAATTAGTATAAGTTATATATGTATATGTATATATGTTATATAAGTACGATACGTACTCATTTGTACTCTTAAGTGAGTTATTGTTGAAGTGGAGTGAAAATGAAGCTGGCTCTTTATATCTTTTACTGCAAGACCTTCAAGATCGCTTCCTCCCGCATGCAATGTATGCAAATGCCGTCTAAACGAGCCCACGAAATCTGTCTCCCTGATCCTGACAGTGAAGTCCACAATACATATATTAAACGAATATACGATCCTAACAGCCAGAATTTATTTCGTAACAATGACTAGACACCACAAAGTCACAGAAAGGCAAAAATGTATAATGTCATCAAGGTAAAAACAAATAAAGTACAGTTTTTTCATGTCGAAACCTAGCTACTGAACCTATTCCTGATTTCCACAAAATGAGACCAAACTACTGGGTCACCCTTTCAAACAAAGATTTTAAACAATAATTTTTGAAATTGGTTCCTAAATAGGTACCACTTTCGAGGTAACAAAACATTTAAAAAAATACAATCGAATTGAGAAGTTGTCCTTTATTGAAGTTGGCTAGAAATGAGAAAAAATAATCGATATATATTAAACTAAGCCTCCTAATGTCAGTTCATTATTCAGGTATAAAGTAGAGCTCATCTAAGCTGAAATGACGCGCCCCACTCCTTGGTTTTGTATTTACTTGTTTTACAAAACCAAGGAGTGGGACGCGTCATTTCAGCTTAGATGAGCTCTAGCAGAAGGCTCCATAGTAGAGCCACACGACTAAGGAAAATACTTGTTGATATTTCTTGCCGCTTCGATGATCTTATGGCTAACTGACCGCATGAGTTTTTGCATGTAAATTAAGAAGTCGCATTATAAATTTTATGTTAATTGTCTCGGAACGGAACAATGAACAGAAGTGTGTTTGACACCTACCCACGTATGCAAATGGTACATCAACATATGGTATCGATGAAGTTATGTCATATCTAACCTTACTAGAGGTTTCTGAGGAGCTATATTTGGGCACACACGTCAATGTTTACCATATGACTGAGCAAATATGTAACTTGAAACATGAAGTAACTAGAAACTCATTACTTATTTGACCCTGATAGCACCAAGGTCAATATATATATTTGAAAATGACACATTCTACCAAAGATACTTCGAAAGATGAAACGTAATCAACAGATGGTAATGAAGGTCCTATCTCTTATCTCTATACAAATACAGACGTGGACGTGGATATCGAAGCTGCCTGAATATCCCTATTGTTTTATGTAGCCATTAAGTTTCCCATTACTGGGCAAATCCCTATCCCTAAAATTATCGGAAATAATTAAATTTATAATTACTTATGTCTTGACACCGGTATTTATTTTGTAATCATTAGATAAAATGTATTACAAACCTTAATTTAATACCAATCCTCAAGCAAAAGCCAATCAAAATATTATTGATTGCCACCAATTTTTTCCCGACACATCACCACCGAAAACAATACTTCTACACACAACAGTTCACACTCCAAAACAAGCACCGTATCACTTCACCACCACAGTAAGTTTCGGCCACTTTGAGTTTGCTTTTCATTCAAAAAAGCATGAAAATGTCGGCTAAACAGCCGTATCGATGGAGTCACGGGTATTGGACACGCGCCTCCCCGGCTGAGACGAGCGATATTGATACGCGGCGAGGAAATCTTGAGTCGCGACTTCGCGAGCGACGCAGGAGTGGGGCGCGAGGATCGGCTCAGCAGCGAAATGGAAAACTGACTGCGTGGACGCAGCCTCCACTACAACAGCTGGTTTGGCACAAGGTTGATTTTCGTCCCTACAGAGTTTAAAATAGGACACCGCCTGCTGCCCGCCAACTTAAATATTTTCGAAAATACATATTCTAATTAGTTTAAGCTGTTGCGAATGGCAAATCCATTTTATTTTATTGCCATGCTCTAACTCGTTATGGTCTGCTCATCTTTGGGTTTTGAAGATGTGGACGGACAGGTTTTAGTTTTAAAAACATATTGCTACTGAGGACACAGTTGCGTTAACTCATGGCTGCAAAAATTTATAAGTAGACTTGCGTTGACGTATCCTTTGCCTATGAATCATCTTCATGAATAAACAAAGGTCACGTAGTACGGTTCAAGTTTTCTGCCATAAATAGTCAAGGCATTATTGCTGTTGTTTTTATCAATCAACTGTGTGAAAAGTGGCATACTCACATCCTTGATAAGACGTTTTCACGCGAGTTTGGCATCGCGAGTATCACATATAACGAGTACATTGGAAGTTAATAAGTTAGTTTTAGAGTTGCTATTTCAATCTTCAGTTTCAATTTCAACAGCAGCTTCTCAGTAGACATACGTTCCATTTTCAAACTCGTTTTTTTTATTATTAGTTAGTTTTAACACCTGTAGAATCACTGCCTACAGCTTCCTATAGTTATCGCCCTATAGTGTCTTGTTGTGTCATTGCCTTTATAGTGCACATTTGCATGATGGGTTGATGCGGCTGCAACGTTGCGATACAAACAATTTGTTTAGCGCCCTTCACTGCTTAAGAGAGCAGGTCTCCGGAGGAAAACCACCTTTAGAGTGTGGTACAGGTTAAAAGATTTTACTGGCTGGAAGAATATATACGGAAACGAGAATATATACGACGACGAAGAATATATACGTATCGTCTTGATTTACTCGTCTCCGTACGTAGTAAAATCTTAATTCAATAGTGAAAACTATTTGCCCTATATACTATGGGCCTTAGCCCCAATCAACAAGTGAATGTTATGTAAGCCATTTATTATTTGTAATTTTGGTCACTGAAAATATCTATAAGTGAAGTGCACCCAAGTGCAAATTTAAGCAGTAAATTCTCCAATATGGGGTTACAGAGGCGTATTTAAGAGGTGGTTAGTCTCGTGGACCGCGTGCCTAATGTTGAAATCCGTAGACTTACGGATCGCGGGGCTTAAATGGCGATGGGCGGGACATTTGGTCAGGAAGAAGGACGGAAGGTGGACCGAGGCAGCAACAGAGTGGCGGCCGCGAACAGGGAAAAGAGCAGCGGGCAGTACACCGGCCCGATGGTCTGCAGGTGATAATTTCAAATGGAAAGTGGACCAGAATGGCGGGGGGGACGATGCGCGTGGTGTGCTTTGGGAGAGGCCTATGCCCAACAGTAGGATTTAACGGGCTGATATGATGATGATGATGATATAAGAGGTGTTGCAGTTTGTTGTAGAGCGATATCCTCAAGTCGTATATGACTTGCGTCTCCGTCAATTATTCGCCGCACGGTGGGAGGACCGGCTATCGACGATCTTATTTATCGCGGCAGCCCTAGATGCATGCCAATGGTGCGTGGGCGCAAGTTTGCATAAACATTACCAGCGATGTCATAATCCGGCTCGCTAACATGGGAATCGGAATATATTTTATTTCGTCTATTCTTTGTTTTCCAGATCGGGGATGGCTTGGTCCTTGTCACGCAAAATGAAGTAAGTATAGAAATGCTGGCTAAATGTGGGAACTAAAAAGGCGTGTCTCCCTAGCGAGAGGACCCGGGTTCGAATCCCGACTGGGGAGAACCCAAAAAATCCCAGGTCTTGGATTTTGATATGTGTATGTGCATGACGGCAACGTTTCTGGTTCCCACGACACAGAGTATTCTACCAAAAGTACTGCGGAAACCGGTTGTAAATGTTTGTTTACAAAAAATATTGTTTTCGTATATTCTGGGGTGGCCAGAGCAGCAGGGTATGTAAATGATCCCACACCCACGTTGATCAAAACTTTCGCAGCCAGGTGGTAAAGGGAAGAACAATCAGTGACAAATTGAAAGCTTCTTGCCCATCAGAACTCTTAGATACATCAGAACCATCATACATAAGAACATAATAACACACCGGATAGGTTACAAGAAGGATCATGCCCGTCCCAACGTAACATATCCTCGGACAATTTAACAAAAATCCCATTCCTATGATAATGCATTTCTTGCTATCAACAGACATAATCATTATTATAACCCTTTGTCTAAGTTACGTGCGAAATGCATTTAAGAGCTTCATTCGCAGAAGTTGTCGTTGTTTTGTTCCATACAAGGTTCTGGCCGCGGTTTCGCTTGCTTTGAACCTTTTGCAACAAAACAAGACATTTCTAAAACTCTGACAATATATCTTGAGGATATTGTGTAACTTTCATTGCTTCATTGCTACGGCGAATCGCTAACCCCCTGTCACGCACAAGGGAGTATTTAATATATCTCTGACACCCCGTATGGGAAATGGCGTGACGCTATGTTGTGTTATTATGAAGTAAACTTAAAAGTAGAATATGAATATTAGGACATTTCATAATTAAAGACATCCAAATTCTTAGCTCAGGTCATTTATTATAAAAATATATCTTACATATAATATACAGACTCATCTCTCACAGTTTTATAATAGTTTAGATCCTTTTTATGATGTCTGCAAATGGTCATGATGATTTGAGTCCTAATTGCCTCGATTGTGGTAGGCAGCGGGCATGTTTCATATACTTCAGTTCAGTATAATGTCGCACGCATCGTAGATTCCATCAATTACGTACAATGTTTTAAAACTCTGCAGTGGGTTGTAAAGTTTATATAGACGTACAGTACTCGGTGTTTGATTTGGAACGAGAGCGAGATATTCGGTTGATTTCGGTTTTGTATAGCGATAAAGATGCTATACAAAACCGAAATCTACCGAAAATCTCGCTCTTGTCCCGACGACGACAACGACGTGCCGAAACAAACGACGAGTACTGATTGACGCTATGTTGTTGTTTTTAAGAATTTAGACAAAATTATGGGTTTTGATTTAAACCATTGATGTTTTTTTTACATAATATGTGATTCGTAGTTCGGTGTTTCGTACTTCGGTGTTTAGGGCCATCCCACATGACCGCGTTTCGGCGTCGGATTTCTGCGTTGCGGCGTCGGATCGCAAAAATCTGCCAACATTCCTTATGTAATTCGCCGCGAATTTTTGCGATGCGACGCGATGGTCGCTTTCGGTGTTTAGTACTTCGGTGTTTTAAACCATTATGGATTTTGTCTATTCGGTGATTTAAACTTATGGATTGTGAAGTTCAGGTTTATGATTTTAGGGGTTATGAACCATTATGGGTTTTGAATTTATGGGTTATAAACTTATGGATTGTGACTTTCGGGATTTTGACTTGATTATGATGCGCACCCACCTGTATTGTTTATGTATGTCAGGCGTGTTAAAATGGTAGTGGGTGATGTAGAAAAAATTAAAACAAATAAACATCTACATCTACATCTCCACCTCCACCACAATGTTGTTAAATCTTAAATAAAAAAGTAATTAAAGTCATTATCATTAGGTAACAAAGATCAAAATTGTTTTTGAATTGAATTGAATTTACTTCTGCATTCATATCACATCACAAAACATAATATGCTTCAATTCAATAGGTTTGCGGAACTGGTTATCTACTCGTTAGTTCAAAGTCGTGTCGTAGCTTTAATTAAGACTAGTATACTTGACCATAAAACACATACCTAATAAAACTAAACCGGCTCCCATGACGACATGATCTTCAAGTCCACATACCTATGTAAAGTTATAAATGGCGCCAATAAAATGGCGAACAAACAATTATACGATTTTAGAGTTCTCGAAATCGCAATTTTTTCACACTATCCTTATGCCCAATGATATTCGATAGTAAATTTTGGAAACATGGAAGTTTTCCTGTACACTACTACACTCAACTTTCAGTTTGACAAACAAACACAGAGAGGCGTGGATTTGGAGTTAGTAAATGTATTTTTTCCACTTTTGGTCTATTCGAGCTAGTGCCGATCTTTCCTTCTCAGATAACGTTTATCCATCTGTTTATCTGAAGAATATGACATTTCATTTTAGTGAATAGGGGCACCAAAATACTAAATTACTTAAGTTTATACACTTCTTCTTTACGTAACTCAGCAAAAGAAAGGAATCCAGCATTGAACACTTTACCGGTGAATTTAACATAGTACGATGATGTAAGTAAGTAAATATTTTTCGAATTGTTGACGTAATTCAAACTATGTGTAAAACTACTGAGCCTTTTGCCTAATTTGAGATTGTCGTCTAAAAGGTCATAAAGTCATCAAAGGTAAATTAAGTATTTTCTGTTTCTGTCACATGAAAGTAATGTACCTACTTAGCTGTTTATAATTGAGACAACTCTGAGGGCCAGTTTCACATGATGTAATTAAAAAACTACTACTCAACCTTTCAGATAAATATCGTGTTTTTATCAGTACTCTTTCATTTAATTCGTTTCATCCTTCTGCATCCTTAAAATTTTTGGGAATTTCTATTTACAATTTAAAATGGTTGATTTTGTTGGCAATTACTCTATCTTTCTATATTTAAAAACTCACGCTTTATCATACAAGGTTTGACTTCTAATAGATATATTCTGTACGTAACGCATTTAAATCGATGACCGACGCAAAGTAGCAATGCTTTAATGATCCATCCATAGGTTGTGTGCTATAATAAGCTTGTCCTTTACTACATTAGAATATCTTGACATCCTGTGTTGAATGCGTGATGGTATGTCCTGCTAGTTAATATGCATTAGAGCTTGTAAACCCAGTATACGTTTAAAAATCTTATGGCTATAGTTCTTCTCCATCGCTGAATGGACACCCAAGAAATCCATACATTACAATTTTCCCTTGACGGGCGGCAGAGGCTTAGCTATACGCCCAAAAAATATAATTAAAAATCGGGCCCCTTTAATATTAATCGAGTTTTCTGGTTGACTAGCATTTGGCACATTACGAAATAACAGCTACAGGTGCTAGCAACCTTAGGTAACTGATTAAATACCGATACGTCGAACGAACTGTTATTAAGTTAATCTGATAGGTTATTTATAATGAGTATGTGTACACGTTTGGACAGCAAGTGGTCAATAGTTATCTAAACATCACATTGGGTAATTCATTGCGCATAAGACCGGCCATGATGGGGCAATGATGAGAACTGATTAATACATTCAATTGAACACATTGATTAGTTCACATTCATAGTCAGACCATAAAATTTTGCATTCGTATTAATTAATGGTGAGAGGTCAGCAGAAGATGAATCAAGGTCGGCGAATAACTAAGCTGTCATCAACTATTTATGTGATTATGGGAAATAATTTATAACTACATAGGTATCTAAAAACATAATTAATATGTTCGAGGGTCGGTTTCACGATTTTAGTGTCACACGTGAAATCGACCCACGAACGGTGTTACGCACGCTGCAAATAGCGTTGCAAGCGATTCGACTGCGTTGTTACGGCACGCTGCAAATAGCGTTAACGAATCTTCTACGAGGGTCGATTTCACAGATTTTTATGTCACACGAATGAGATTAATTGGTGTATTTACACGAAAATGAGATCTCATTCGTGTGACATGAAGTCGACCCTCGAGCATTTAGTCTACTGTTAACTTATTTCTCAATTACAGATACCTACCTAATTCAGATATTGTGTGTCTTGCGAAAATTTAATAAAATATCGATTTCTACCTTTTTTACGATCGGAATTGGTACTTAATCACCAATACCGATTCGGATTAGCATGAAATTCTTATAATACGCCTAAACCTGCTTCTTACGTGGGATTCATATAGCTGCAAACTCACTCATAAATTAGCCAAAACCAGGGCAATCGAATACTGATACTTTAAGACTGTAGGTTTATTTGTAATGTTAGCGTATTTTACCATATGCTGAAGGTAATTATATTGTTGTTGTTATACTTGAACCGTCTGCTTACAGCATTTCTTATTTTGGTTTAACTTACCGGAGTTTGGAGTTAATTAAACGAGCAAATGCTCATTCTATCCCCACTATTGTTTAGTGTGTTTCGTTGTTCTTTCTGCGTTCATTTTAATTCTGTGGAATGCTATGCTATGCTTTCGTTAACACAAAAAAAAACAAGAAGGATAAAATGCTCTTGCACCTGCTCTTTGTTCGTTTTTGGTGTAAAATCACCTTTACCGTACAAGAGATGAAGATGTTATCACAGATGGATAATACTTACTATGCTCGCGGATATCGGACAGACAAATAAAAACAAAAGTTATTAATCGTCCTCTTAACCGAAATAAGCTAAAATTTATATGACAGCTCGACACTTCATCCGAAACCTTGCCACAGGACACTCTGTGGTAAAGGTCAATGGCGCGGGCGCAGAGTCCAAAAAAATCTCCCGTGGGCGGATCACGTACTGACAATGGCATCTACGAAGGCTGCCGTGTGGGTTGAATACGTGCGAATTTGAGAAAGATTATTTAGGTAAGTATTATTATTTTCTATGTTGAGGTTTTGTAGCTGATATAGATTTGGTACCAACTTAAAAACTAGCCCAGGCAATGTACACTCAAGAAATTCCGTAGTCTATGAACTAGTCACTAGACAACTTAATAAGAATCAATCACTTCGCTTGGATAAAAGCTAAGCTATCTGTTTGTCTGTTTTAAACATAACAATAAGATATCGTCTCGCCTAGAAACCATACAGAGCAACGAAGGCACTTGACGGGGGGGGGGGGGGGGGGGTAATGGGGGCCAACCCAATTTGTTAATGATTATTTATTTGTAAAATATTTTATTTAAATGTGTTTTTCTTCCTATGTTAATCTAGGTTTTATATTTTGTATTTTTTTATTAGTGTTGTCTGTGTGTGTACCTTTCAATGAATAAATGACTTTATCTATCTATCTAATAAAGCTTTCATTATAGTGTCTGTTTTGTGTATTACAATAAAGAAATAACGAAATAACGAAAATAGACTAAGACGGTAAAATAAGGGAGTTCCATACGAGAACTCGAAGCCCTAGTTGCTGATACAGATAAATACTGGATCTAACACACTAAGCCCAGATACACTATTTCGTTACCCTCTGTAGGTATAGCTCTCAGCTATGTGAACCTTTAAAGGGTAAAGCAATACATGCCATGACATCTCGTAAAGAAAGGTAATCTCTACAACATCACAACACCGTGGTAACCTTATGTAATATAGTACAATGACAAACTAAATCGGGGATATAACATGCGATAATAATGCATTGTTTTAATACTGTTTACAAAAGTTCCATCAGACGGTATTTTATCGTTATCACGAAGTGCTAAAGGCCAGCTTAAAATCGCGGTGCATGTTTTGTTCAAGATACAGATAGGAATTTACGTAGGTAAGCAATTGTTCGATGTCGTTCCCACAGTGACAAGTTTACGGTCGAAAGTTGTTGAGATGGGGATCAAGTGAGGATGATATTGTGACGCCTTTTTGAGGTCGATTCGTGTACAAGTCAAAATATGTTTATACACTGTATGTATGTATTATCTTTCCGGCAGCAGCCGAGAAATTAGTTCTTTGGCCCGGATCTCTCAAGAGACGGATAAACAGTCAGATAACTTTTAGTGACACTTTTTGTATGTGTGAAATGTCAAAAGCCCCAGATAAACAGACAGATAAACGCTATCTGAGGAATGAGAGATAATATAAATAAATCTATTTTAACTCTTTATGGTAAGGTAAGTACCTGCATTTTCGTTTGGACACAGCACTCATAACTAGAGACCGGATAATATGCATTTGCATACTTCTGCTTTGAACTGTGTTTCTCTTTTGTGTATTGTGACGTCTGAGTAAACGCTTATCTTATCTTAACTTATCTTATCTTACTTCGTCCCTTCTCAGCGATAGTTGCATATTTGTAGATACATTGCTGAAATCATGCATATTTCACTCATCTTGGTCTCGTACTGGACGTAGAGCGGTCCTTTTCCGCTTACAAAAATTTCCGCTTACACAATTTTTCCGCAAAACATTTGGAAAAGTACTTAGTCGTATTCACTTTAGACACATTTACAGTTTAATACAGGTAAATTGGAGATTTCTTTGCTAAATATTTTGTACTTGATATTTTCGCAAATACGATTGTTATTGTTGAGAAATAATACTTTTAAAACGAAAATCATTTCAAAATACAACTTTTTTAGTATCACATGTTGCATGTTTTGGCCCTTTTTAGGGTTCCGTACCCGAAGGGTGCCAAACGGGACCCTATTACTGAGACTTCGCTGTCCGTCTGTCCGTCCGTCCGTCCGTCCGTCCGTCCGTCCGTCCGTCTGTCACCAGGCTGTATCTCATGAACCGTGGTAGCTAGACAGTTGAAATTTTCACAGATGATGTATTTCTGTTGCCGGTATAACAAAAAATACTAAAAATCAAAAGAAATTTAATATTAAGGGGGGCTCCCATACAACAAACGTGATTTTTTTGCTCATTTTTGCTCGATATTGATAATGGTAGCAGGTAGACGCTTAAAATGTTCACAATGTATTGAGTATATTATTTACTTAAGAAATAAATAATTAAATTAAAATTAAATTAATATTTAGGGGGGGCTCCCATACATTTTTTTTGCGGTTTTTCATAGATAATGGCACGGAACCCTTCGTGCGCGAGTCCGACTCGCACTTGGCCGGTTATTATGGATTTTCGTGCATATTTTGTCTTTTTTTTGCATATTTGCATGCATATGTTGGGCTTTTATGTCGCATATAATCCGGTCTCTACTCATAACTAACTATTCAGCGGATCAAACAAAGAGTGACAACCTGCGTCGGCGCATATAGGGATAACACTCGATTTGCTAATACGGTATGTTGACGACAACGCACGGAAGGTAACCCTATAAAAGGAATCATGACGGAGTGGATTGAAACTGACTGCATTTAACGGAGTTTCCTTTTAATCTAGGTATACCTAGCATAAGTTGTAGTTTATTGATCTCCTGAAAAATTAAGGCTTCCGAAGGCCTTGTTAGTCTTGTGACGAATGGCCTGAAAGATTCCCAAGAGGCCTACGAACATTTCAAATACTTAATGGTATTTTGGGTACAAACTTAGTAGGAAACCAAATTGTATACTTTCTGAAACCATCAACAAAATATTTATATGCTGAATCTGTGCTCAAACCAAACCAAGACGAAACAAACACATTTGGCACAACATGCAAACAGCGCCATCTGTTATCGAGTAGCAGCTTTTGCAACTACCTCATATGGCTGGCTGATGGCTTTAAAAAATTATTAGTTCATCCTTGTACCTACAGATGGCAATGCCAGTGATTTAGTTTGAAATTATTCACCATTCCTTCATGTTTCAGTTGGTCCTTTATGGGTTACGGGTACGGGTATAAAACTACTATCGACTAATACCCCAATAGATAGGACAAGATATTATATGTATTTTTAATAGATTATAAGTAGTCGTGTAATTAATTATGTATTTACCGCATTAGGTCTGTGCCTGTAATGGTAGATATTTATAGATAAATAAATAAATTAAATAAATAAAAAACCTTCGTGAACAATACGTGGACTGTACGTACATACGTATATAAAAATTAGACGTTTTTATTTATTATTTTTTATATTGAACAAAAATCCACAGCCGTACATAAAAATTAAACAAGAATATCTTTTATCTTATATTTCAAGTCTTGATTTGATGCATGGAATGTTAGTTTCTCGGAGGTATGAGCGAAGAGCAAAGCATAGGTACTTCAGTAGGGCTACCAAAGGAATAATAAATCTAATCTTCCTTTTGTCGTGACACAGACTTCATCTTCTTGTAGATCAGCCAAGCTACGGAACCATTGACGAAGTACGTAGACACACACACCACACAGAAGTCATGTAACACAAACGCTAGCAGGTACGCGAGATAGACGCTTGTTGCCACTGAAGTAAGGGCGAGGATTAATTGTAGCCGTACTATTGTTGGGTGGGTGTAGGTTGCTGAAACAATTGAAAAATGAGTGTTATATTATATCACAGAAGAGATAATAGTACTCCGTCCGTACAGAACGGCCACTCCCTTCCCCGCGCTGATTCAGATACCGCACCCCACCCCTGGCGTCAAAAGATTGGATAAAGGATCAATAGCCAGGGCTGAACGCCGGACGAGTGACGCTGCATTTGCCGCGCCACCGCACACATTTGCACGTATACAAACATCATTTGGTTCTGTAGTAGTTATAGGTGATTATTTTACGAGCGTTCTATGGAGTGTCCCAGGTGTGGTTACATATAAACTTCTGTCACGTCACGACCAATCTATTGAGCCCAAACTCTTACCCCCTTTTAATAATAACAACAACAACATCATCATCATCATCATAGCGCCACGGCTTTTCCCATAGGGGGTGGCAGAGGCACTCTTTTAGCCAGTGATTCAATACTGCGTACATTTTGCGTGACAGGGGGCTAGCCCATCGCCGCAGCTACTACTGTCTGTCTGACTGTCACGCAGTTACTCCCGGAGACAAGTATACTTGTTAGTAGTAGTTCTAAACTAACCTAAAGTTCCGTCTCCCACCTTAGGGTTCCGTCAACACCAAACTGTTTTAAAGTCTAAACTACATAAACGAGAAGTAAGCAAAATTCCGCTTCTAAGATGGACATAGTAACAACTCAACCTTATGAAGAACTATCAGTAAGTAACAGAGATTATTTTAGAGAGACACAATATATCTAAAAGTCATTTATCTACAGTAAATACAATAAAAATTACACTCTAATACAAAGGCTGTAATTTATATAATTATTATTTATTATTATTATGAGCCTGCAATATCCCACTGCTGGGCAAAGGCCTCTCTCTCTTTTATATAATACGTACTATTATCTCTTCTGTTATAATACATCAATTCCTCTTTCTTCATTAGTCAATGGGGAATGATGAAGTACCTACCAAATCAAATCAAATAAGTTTATTTGCATGATATTTGGTAACAATATTGGATCTTAATTGTATACAAGAACCTACCACTAAAATATAACTAAGTAGGTACCTATCTACACTAGGCTAGTAGAGCTCGTCTAAGCTGAAATGACGCGCCCCACTCCTTGGTTTTGTATGACAAGTAAATGCAAAACCAAGGAGTGGGGCGCGTCATTTCAGCTTAGACGAGCTCTAACTGCCTAGTTTTTCTCTAGTCTATTTATTAAATCAGAACCACAACTAGGCTTTATATTCCATAATCATAATATTCAGTCGAGTATGCACAGCCTTGCTCGACTCGTTTTAATATTTGGAATAATACGATTACGACCACTAAACATTTTTTCGACATTCTGTGGAACAAATGGAATGTTTATCGCTGCAATAATCCGCGTGCGAGCTAAGAAACTATTAAAATGCCCGTGATTTTATTTTATACGGCTGAGGTTGAATAAGCATTTGTTGTAAGATTTATTACTAAGTGGCTACAAAAGTAAACATATCTACTTATAACGTAAAACAGAAAATGAATATACTATGTAATGCGTTATACTATTAACTATGCTATAAAATGATAATGTTCAGGATTTTTTATGATCGAGCCAAATTAATCCAATTGTGTAGGTAACGATTCAAAAATTTTACTAGATTATCTCTTGGTGTTTTTTTTGGGACCGGTAGATAATTTTAGTGGAAGCATTTTTTTGACTTTTTTTTTAAAGCGCTATTCATTCAGCGGACTGTGCCAGTATTCGTAGTACCCAGTGACTGTAAAGATTGGACGGTGCTAGATATAGCTCGCGCGCTATAAAAAGAACGCTGAAAGCGAAGTGTTCGCGCATGGCAAATCTGGGTGCACGGCAGTGCACCACCAAGTCGAGCAAGCACAGCCGTACCATCCTTTTCTCGAAGCAATTCAGGCCATATTCGACTCCCCTAAAACTTCGTTGTGGATAAAACAAGAAGCCTGATTTTTCTGTTACTAATTAGGCCTTATATCAACACGATATATTAAATTTTTTATTCAATTTGAACCAGTAGTTTAAGAATTGTAACATGTCAAAGTTTCCTCATTTTGTCACTGACTGACTGACCGATCATCAAAACTCCCAGGCACTTCTAGCAGACATAGAACCTTCAAATTTGGGATATAAATAGTAATTATTATTCTTATCAAGGGAAAACTTAAACATTTCAAGCTTATGTTATAGTTTTTCAGAAAACCCATCTGCATCAATAACTTTGTAATCTTATATAAAATGTATAGGATTACAAAGTTACATTTGCAGTTTATGAATCATTGAATGCCCCTAGGAAAATATGCCTTTACAAACAAGATTCTATAAACATATTATGTAATACATACATAATATCACGCCTGTTTCCTAGAAGAGGGATACGTACATCCACCAGGGACCACCACTTACCACGGTCCAGGCATACATCCCTCGTTTCCTTTGGTTGGTTGCTTAAATTATATATTACTAGCTGACCCGGCAAACGCTGTTTTGCCATATAAATAATTATAACACTTAGGGGTATGAAAAATAGATGTTAGCCGATTCTCAGACTACGAAGACAAACACTGTGACACGAGAATTTTATATACAGGGTGTAACAAAAAGGGTTTAACTCCCGAATGTATGTGGTTACTATGGGACCAACTTGATCAGAGCAACTTGATTTTTCACTTCTCCATATAAATCAGCCGAGCGCCCAGACCGAAATGTATGGGGAAGTGAAAAATCAAGTTGCTCTAATCAAGTTGGTCCCATAGTAAAAGTTGCTCAGAATGATGTCCCAAACCACATACATCCGGGAGTTAAACCCTTTTTGTTACACCCTGTATATATGTATGATGTACATTCCCGACAAAATGCTTCAAATATAATAAAACTATTCAATCAATAGAACAAATTGCGTTCTAATGCGACGGGAGTGGTAGCAGATTAATCCAATTGCTCGATAGATGGCGCTGCCTGTATTTTAACTCACGCTATGGTTTGAAACCGTCGCTAGCTTAAGTAGCGGAGTTGCTCGCCAGCGATTTCAACTAGTTGTTGATAATTTTTGTATCTGCATTAATTATTATATTTACTAACTATTTGGATTTGTTCATCTAGCACATTTGCCAGAACTAGTAGTCGCAATGGATTCGGAAATAGTGTATGTGAATGACCAACCATGCCCACACCGGATTGTACGGATACCTGGCGATGGGTCGTGTTTGTTTCATTCTTTGTCATTCTCTATGTATGAGAATATTGAGTCGTCGTATGAGATTAGACTTGCTATAGTCGAGTATGTGGTAGCACATTGGGAAGAGTTCCAAGTTTATACTTGTGACGAGCACGGAGACCCCTACATTAACGCTATGTTTTTTATTGTTATTGTAAAAGTACCAAAGGTACCAAATTTTAAAAAGTAGAACTTTACAAAAAGAAGTGAGATCCCATCAAAAACATCCTGTAAAAAATACCAAGTCTCGCAGCTCTGTGATTCTACCGTAAAACGTTGTGAGATCCATGTTATACCAAGTCGGTTAACTGATTTAGTCCCTACTTAAGGGGCCTTCTGTCTTAAGTTAATACGTAAGATATTTTCATATCTATATTCAAATCTTTTACTTTTTAAATAAAAATATCGACTTGGCCATCGCATGAAGGCACAATGTATCTTCGAAATCATATCTACATTATATTAGGTTGTTTAGAGTATAATTGCGTTCTACACGATTAAAACTTGGTTCCAAAACTAATATATGTATACCTTTAACAAGCGGCAACAATAGAAAATGGAAGACTAGTGCAACAAAATTACTAATGCTCTAGTTATTTTCAGTCCATTAAATTCCAGTACCTTTCACTTCTTTATGCATTCGGAAGGAATTTGATGAAAAACCAGGTTTCTGGCTCTTAGTTCTGTGTGATAGATAACGTATTTGTATATATTTATTACACGATACATGACAGGACATAAAAACAGAAATAACATGTACCAAGGTCAGCTTATCTCTAAATAGAGATTTCTTCCAGCAGACCCTGGTTGTAAAGGACTAAACAAACTAAGCATGCGATGGCCAAGTCGATATTTTTATTTAAAAAGTAAAAGATTTGAATATAGATATGAAAATATCTTACGTATTAACTTAAGACAGAAGGCCCCTTAAGTAGGGACTAAATCAGTTAACCGACTTGGTATAACATGGATCTCACAACGTTTTACGGTAGAATCACAGAGCTGCGAGACTTGGTATTTTTTACAGGATGTTTTTGATGGGATCATCTTTTCCAGCAATAGGTAGTAAAAACACGGTCAAGTGCGAGTAGGTCTCGCGCACCAAGGGTTCCGATCACACTTAGGTACAGAGCGTAACATGTGTAATTAATTAGGTTTCCACTTAAAAGTATGATATCATCCATGTAAACAAAATTCAATGTTTTTGTAGAAAGGCAGAAATTTGCGGTTGTTCAGATGTTTCCGTTTACTTGTGCTTTACTTTGCTTTGTGTCAAATTTCACGATTGTAGGCCTACGGGAAGTACCCTATAGGTTTTGGGTCCATTGCGATTACTAGGAAAATCCAACAATTTTACTGCATAAACGGAGTAACGTTCGATTGCGTTGTCCTCGAAAGTTGATTTTTTTCACAGCTATATGCGACCACAGACTTTAACAGTTGATATAAATTTCAGCTTGATACTTCCACGGGTTCTTGATAAGGTCTTGACAGACAGACGGACAACAAAGTGATCCTATAAGGGTTCCCTTTTAGGGTTCCGTACCCGAAGGGTGCCAAACGGGACCCTATTACTGAGACTTCGCTGTCCGTCCGTCCGTCCGTCCGTCCGCCCGCCCGCCCGTCTGTCTGTCTGTTTGTCTGTCTGTCTGTGTAATATAATAACAAAAAAAGAAGCCCAGGTCTTGGATGTTTACATATTTGTGATGTCACTTGTTCTCACGACACAATATCCTAGTGTGGGCCCAGAAGCAATGTATGTGCCTGTATTTCAATGTTTATGTTTATAAGGTAGTTCCAACTCAAACGTGCATCCAACGATATCGGATATTTAATTAACTCATTACAGTTTGCCAGAGCATCTCCCACGAGACGTAGCTTGCCGAAGTTAGCCGGCAAACCTACTAAAACAACCCAACAATATGAAACAACGTTACAATATTAAACAATGTAGGTAACATAGCCATTCTGCGCGTTCAAGCGCCGGCCTAAGTATACAATAGTTATTCGCACCTCGTGAGCTACCAAACAAGCGCCTGGAAACTGCTGTTCCCGCTTTGCACTGATGTCCGTTTAGGAGAATTTGTTTAGAATAAGTTTTCTGTTCATCACTTTCATAAAGATCTGTTGTGTTATTATAATCTGTTGTGTTGTTGTATTATTATCTGTTGTTTATTTTAATAAAGTGCTCTCCTATAGTTTTGTAAAAAAGCTAGGCAAAATTGTAATTATACGTCGAAAAAGGTACCCCGTCATACTCGTTTAAAATACTACAGGCGAAGTAAGTTAACGATTGTCTCTCACCTCCCTATGAACTTTTTCGCCACCAATTCGTGAATGGAGTCAAACAGGCCTTTGTACTTATCCCAATTTCTGTTTTATTCAAATACGTAAACAGTAAAGTTGCAGATGTAAACAACCCGGCAAGATCAGCGGTTTCGCAAGGTTTCTCAGTCACGAGGCGGCCGTAACTAACCACGGACCACGACCTATTGGTAGTGATGTGTGAATCGCGACCCCTCGCCTCGCACGGTACTGTTGGCCACAGAGAGCACATCCAGTGGAGAGCGCATACCTAGATACATTTTCCTTTGAAACACAACTCACCAATTAACGGGCGGCGGGGGACGAGGTAAGAGAGCTGTGATTGGTCAGCCGCTGCGAAACTGTCTGGCGGCCCGTCATCGTATCGTACATAGGTTGCGTACGTTGAATACAACTAACGTTTGGCGAGCCAGATTCCCCCGCAGGCGCAGTCAATTGGATATGTCTCTAGCTGGCCACGACTACACGCGACGCGACGTCTATAATATATCTGTGATAGGTACACCCGTTGTACTTGTATCGCTTTTAGAATTGTACGCAAATAATTGAGAAAGTAGCAAGTAAATAAAAATAGTGCACACAGCCTAGGAGTTTATCTCAAATAAGAGAACGCTTCCAGCAAACCAAGTTTCGATGAGAGAGGTTCATAGCTTTGTGTTTAGTGTTATGTTGGCCGATTTTTCTTTTAGATTAACCTTTCGTTTTAATTCTATAACAATTAAATTTGAATTGTTTTCTGCCCATAGCGGCCACTGTCACAGACGACGAGTTAATCAAGTGATGAAATCACAACAAATGTTATTTATAGAGCAAACCATTGTGCATCGACGACGTGAAAGAGTTTTCTCCCGTGGCGTGGTTGGGAAAGCTTAAATCAAGTACATTCGAATGGAAATTAATTACAGCGATCCTCTAATGTCTTTAGAGATAATATTTTACTGAAGTCGTGTTAGACAGTGATTACCACAAAATATATTTCTTCGTGCCAATAAGTTTTCGAAGTATAGGTACACTGATTTATTATAATTGAAGTACTCATAATTAATTAACCTTTTGTAACTTAACGTAGGTAATACTTAATTAATTACTTATTTTATTACGGCTATTATGTGTGTGTGCTACTTACTCAAAAATATCATCAAGCAATAAAATGCCACTCCGTAGATGCAATTAGGTACCTCAAATACTGATTGCTTTTGTACGATACCGAAGCCTTTCGAAAATCTGAAACAATCATACAATTTTAGAACGAGGTACTACGACAATCAAGTAAGTCTCCGTAATCATACTCGAGGGGCAGAATAGGTAGAAGATAGGACTGGCATTGAGCTGGATATGACAATGAAAGTACATATTATACGATCTAACTTACCCAGAACTCAGAACCCTAGAACAGCTGGCCCATTCGTTTAGGTCACAAAGGGCCTTATAGCCAGGCCGGGCTTCCACTGACATCTCCACGTAGAGGGCATAGGTGGATAACAGAACACCCAAGGTACTAGTCCCGATGATAGCTCGGTCAAAACTCCGAGTGCTGCTGCGTTGCATCTTGGCACCAATCTGCCTATTAGAGACAGTGAGACAGGTCAGTATAGTTAGTTAAAGTCTTCACAAAATAAAAGGCCCGTTTTGACAGTTCACGCCCTAGCGCGTAGGTAATAGTTAGAAGCGGTTTTCCTAGGTGCAACTTGTACGCTTTGCTTGTACGCAACAGTTGGCTTTTATTACCTACCCATTAGGGGTTAAAACTTCATGGGCGTGAACTGTCAAAACGGGCCTTTTATTTTGTGAAGAGTTTAGTCCCATACTCCCATAACACATCTTTAGAAAAGTGTAAATAAATGTATGGTTTTGGGTTTGATAGCATAAATAACCTTAGTGCCACTGGCTAGAATATCGAGTACCTAAACATTGACTAAGTACTCCATAAAAAGTTGTCAAAGTTTACTCGAGATTAGCGTTTACTCACGTACTTGCTAGTAGCACTTGGTCATAAAATAGATAGGGCGGAAAGAGCCAACTTTCATAATATCGTCGCTAGTCAGACAATATTATAGACCTCTTTGTTTATAGCTCCACCCGAGCGACAACTGCAGCGCAAAACCACTTTCTGTCGAGAACTTCGTACATACATATCAGGGAACTGTATACGGAAAAGCCTGTGTATAAAAATTATAATCCACTTTATCTGATATATCTACGAACACGCAACGGAAATGTCTTATTAATAACCCGAGATATGATCAAGCTATAACGTAAATTAAAACATCAGAAGCGACTTTTAAAACAGTTTATTTAATTTCACACGTTTCGCTCGTATTTTTTATGCTCCCGACAAGGGCAAGGGTATACGGTGGCGTGTGTTCGTGATCGTGAATAAAAAAAGAATGAATAATAGTAAAAAAAAAATCCGGTGTAGCACCGTACACGTGTTAGAAGTAAAACTTCTGTAGCTAGATCATTAAGTGGTACCTATACTATACACCTATACCTACCTATACTAAAAGAGATTTAAATTTCCAATTTTGAGATCCAATCTCTGCTTCAAGTTACTTTTATGTTTCAGACGTCCGATTATTTGAAATTATTTTATACTTGTACTTACTTTTAATACGTCATGTCATTTATTTCCCACCATTCCTTATCTACAATTTGTCGCGCTCGTGGTGATATACTTAACTCATTCAATAGTGTCACTACTATTTGCATCTCGCTCAGATTATATACCATCTGACGACGTCACGTCTTAAAACCGTCTCGCTCAAATGTATGCATTGCTTTGCTTGTCTCTGTGCCCAGTCCCTTTATTTAATTGATCGAGTACGTATTTTCAACTATTCCAAGTTAATGTGTACCTGCGGGGCTACCATAAGGCTTGCCACTCACCTCAGTCGCGCAGATAAATGACAAAGAAGATGGCTAAATCAATATATGGACGACTGCCCCAGACATGTACAAAGACTTCTCAACAGCCAATAGCATTTAAATATTCATTCATAAATTTAATTTACTGCGTCTGTATTTAGTTTGTAGAACTTGAAGAAAAAAAAAAAAAATATAGGTAAATAAGAGTTGTTACTCAATACTCCGTGATTCCAATATGATTCCGTGACCTTTGCCGTCGCTAGAAATAAGCACCATTTTGCAATAACATGCAACATAACGCCATCTAGCCACTCCTCTGGAAACCTCCTGTTTTCAACAGTTTTGCTAGTTGGCAATTGGCAATTATGTTGCATGTTATTTTTAACGATGGCAAAAGTCACTAATCAATGGCGGAATCATAGAGTATGAAGTGACAACTCTTAATTATTTAATCATTTCCTTCAAGTTCTACAAACTAACTAAAGACGCAGTAATTTATGAGAGAATATTTAAATGCTATTAATTGGCTGTTGAGAAGTCTTTGTACATGTCTGGGGCAGTCATTTTGCCAAATTGCCAACTCCTTTCGCGTCTCAATGATGTTTCTCCATAAAATAGCGCGCATTCATTATGATATGACATTAAATTGTGACAAAATGCGTGGCTGGGGTGACTGGCGTGCCTTATGCTACCCCCGCTAACCTATACATACCTACTTTGCTAGGATTTTTTAGGGTTACTTCATCGCGAAGCGATGACGTAACTCTTATTTAATTTTATTCTTGACATTTCCTTAGTCCGCCATACGACATACCTCGATTTTGATATTTTACTTCAACATTATTGACTGGCATGAAGCATTAACTTTAAAATTACAAAAGCTTATTAAAATCAAAATCGTATAATTTCAACAGTTATAACAACAATTCAACTTTAAAATATGTATTACAAAAATTACATACAAACAAATAAGCGAAACAATAAGCCATTAAACTTATGGCTCTGTAAGCTGTAGACCTCGCTTTGGCCGTTTACTACAGATAAACATTAAATAGGTAGGTATAACACGTACTTAGTAGCTAAACTGCTAATTTGTGACTTGAACTGCACTATATAATAAAAAGTGGCTTTAGAACAGTTCTAGGTACCTACTTATTGTTTTCAAGAAGTCTTAATGCAGCCATCCATCACATCGGAATTAGTTTGAAAACTAAATATCACATTTGGATGATTCTAAGTGACTTTATGCGATTACTAGCTGCCTGTTGCGCGACTACGCAGCGCGTTTTAGGTACCTATTCCATAGTTACCGGCCACAAAACGATTCGTTCATCATTTTAGAAATCCATATCGACCCGTGTGACATTGATGAAACTCTTTTCTTACAAACTGTATGGATCGCATCGCACAACTGTCAAACATAAGTTCCGGTTCCAACAAAGAGGTTGAACGAAGTAGTTTTTGGTCACGTCACTGGTTTTGGCCTTTACCGGAAATCAAGAACTCGTGGAAGAATGCTTAAAATAATTTTTATTTGTTAACGTTTCATCAGGTTTTTCTCTCACTAATTAACATTCTTTATTGTACGAATGTATTATTATCTTATCTGATTAGTTAAAAACCGTATTGAAAATAGTTGCGGTTTTAAGAGTCTTCAGCCGACCCTGACGTCACCGATTCCAATTTCCGTTACATTTCTTAGCCACTCGTGATAGCACCCGGCTAGTAGTAATTGAAAAGCTAATATATGAATAACCCACAGTTGAGAGGTTAAATAAATTTTACCCCCGTGCCCCAAGAAGTTTTACTTCAAAAAGTATGTGTAAAGTCATTCGTAGTGCGAGTATCGCGCGGGGCGCGAGTCGCGACTCGCGACCCCTTTTTCCGTGCAGACACGGCATTATGCTTCGTCACTATAAAAATTAAACGAAAACAAACAAAAGTAGACGGTTGGCCGCATTATTAAACATAAACCCGTTTAGCCCTTGTAACAATAATCGAGTAAAAGCACGCGTGAGTGTGTGATGTTCTACTGTGTTCCAGTAGTGCAATTTTCCGAACAAATAAAGCTTTTGGAAACAAAGGGGGGGCGACCAACCTCGAAAACTTTAAACTTTTTCTAGTTTTCCACGTTTAATTAAATAAAAAACAGTTAAGTATTTGCAACTATTATCTCTTCTGTGGTATTTGTAAAAAATATTGAAACTGTCGAAAGTTAATTTACTCTCTAAATAGACTTTTTGTAAGTATTTGTTTGTTTATTGTATTATAGTTATATAGGCCCACCGTGGAACATTCATTATACATATATTTTTACAGCATAGGTTCTGATGAACTAAAGAACTATACATGTCACCGTAAAATTTTCAAAGCCACTAATTTAACGAATTGAAATTCGTTAGATTATGTATTTTTATTTTATTTTTATTTATTGCAAAACACAACAGATATTTTAGACTTCATGGTTTTTTTAACTAGTAAATTATCCTAAAGGGTGTTTTGACGGCATGCTCTGCATTGCGTGCGGAAATATGTTACTTACATGTTATATAATTATTAAACTAAGTTTAGGAGACTGCACCAGCCCCCTTTCCCAACCAATCCCCAATGTAAACTGTAATGTAGGTAGGTACTTCTTTGATAAACTGAAATGATGAATGTCTGGGCGAAGCGGTGGGTCGGGGTAGGCGAATGATAAAAGGGGTGAGTGAAGCGAATCCTTCCAAGTCAATCTATCCTTCGTGTTAGGTTGACTTGTAAGAACAAAAAAAACATAAATGCCGATTTCGTTTACAATTTATAATGTAACGAATTTTAATTCGTTAGATTATAAATTAACGGCTTTGACAATTATTTTAAGGTGACATACATACTCGGACTAGTCCATAGTTTAATTAGTCTACCAACAATGAGGGCTATTTGGGAGGTGTCAAAACCACTAAATTTATTTATTTATTTATTTATTTATTTATTCAATACAATAACAATTCATGATATCATTACAGGTG
Source organism: Argyresthia albistria (assembly GCA_963457715.1). Lineage (NCBI taxonomy): Eukaryota > Metazoa > Arthropoda > Insecta > Lepidoptera > Argyresthiidae > Argyresthia > Argyresthia albistria. The sequence goes on along the minus strand of OY735266.1, from coordinate 6,324,576 downwards.
TTTGACCCAATTCAATACCATATAAATTAGAAGAACTAAAGGCATTAAACTGACAACCTCTAATCTGACAGCTCTTGCGCGATGGCCACAGATTCCATTTTCAAACACACCATTTTAATTAGTTTAGTCAGTAGGTATAGTTCGTATTGCCTACCAAATCGCAGGCAATACCTCAAAAAATGCATAGCTGTGCTTGTACCTACATATTTTAATGTCACACGTCTCGTACATACTGAACCAAGTCAAGAGTGAAAGACATAATAGTAGATTATTTAGACATCTTAGATCCTACACAGCAACAATTCTTTATCAGACGACCCACAGGTATTACTTTGATAACATGAAATTATAGAATCAGCAACAGCAAAAATGTCCAATTACCTACCAATTAATTTAATTTAATTATCAAAAATTAAGTACTTACGATTATATGATTGATTGAGACGGTAGGTATCTTAGTTGGTAACTACAAATATAAAATTTGTGCGTACCGTAAATAATATAATAATTAAATAACACTATTAATTAACACAAATTAACTCACAACTTATCCCGAGTGATACACGTAAACAACTGATCGAAAGGACGGGTTTACTTCTCATCATGAGAACAGTTCTGCTCTGCCCCCCTAGTCAACATGCAAAGCGCAAATAACGTTCGCACGAAATGCTAAGAATATGTGTATGTTGCGTCTGGAAATGTCAAATCGGATACATTTTCCTAGCGTTTCATGCGAACGTTATTTGCGTTTTGCATGTTGACTAAACCCACAGCTCCCTCTACTACCTGCTCTACCTATACTTATTACATACAACACCTTCCATTGTGAACCCACAGAACTGACACCTACTGGTTTCAGGGACGTCATTGTTACAGGCAGGCAGAAAATTATCATGTGAGTTTGTACCTTGAAGTTTTAATTAGCATCGAAACTATTAAAATTTATCATCATAATAAATTTATCATCAAGTGCGAGTAGGACTCGCGCACCAAGGGAGTGTGTCCCCAACACACTTGGAGAGCATAACAAGTGTAATAATTAGGTTTCCACATTAAAAAACTAAAGTATTATGTTATCCGGATGTAAACCAAATTTGTAGAAAGACAGAAATTTGCAGTTTTCAGATTTTTCCCTTTACATGTGCTATATGACCTTGCTTTGTGCCAAATTTCATGATTGTAGCCTACGGGAAGTACCCTATAGGATATGGGTCCATTGCGATTACTATGAAGATCCAACAATTTTACAGCATAATCACAATCAGTCAGCTTTAAAGCACCACCGACCTGAGTAATTGCTATCAATTTCAACTTGAACCTTTCACGCGATCTCGATAAAAAGGTCGTGCGTGCGTGACACACGGACAGACGGACGGACGGAAAATGAAGTGATGCATAAGGGTTCCTTTTTCCTTTTAAGGTACGGAACCTTAAAAAACAGTGAAAACTTCACCAAGAAGAATTGTCGAGCCTCTGTAAAGTGTGCAAGTAGTGCGTAAAACAAAAACCGACCAATGCAAGTGCTATTCGGTCTTACACACGAAGGGGAACTGTTTAGAAAGGATAAGTATTTCTTTAATTTAAGATACAAAAAGATCTCGAAATTAGTAATTTGCAGCGCGGCGATGGGCCCCAGCCGTCCCATTTAGAATCTAGTCAGATAATACAGAGCCCGAAAGGTTTATTTTCCCTGTAGCAATGGCGTAAGGAAAATGGATAAAGTACTGTCACATCGCAGAGTGAACGCACCACGGTATAAATTATCCAGATCAATGAACAGAGTCAACACGGATCGGTATGGAAACTGCCCGGAATCTGCTCAAATAAATACCTTTGATATAATAATAATATGGCCTTTTATTCTGAGGTTTGTTATACATTTTTGCGTTGTGGTTTATAAAACTTAACTCAGTGTGCCTTTTGGCTTTTGGCATAGGCCTCCTCTAGCGATTTCCACTTTGGTCTATCTTACTCTGGAATCTGGTCCAGAGATGACCAGCTGTAAGTTTGTCTGTCCGTCCATCACGAACCCTAACCGGTAAAGAGTTCGCCAAGAGCCGCTACAGCAACAAAACAAATTATAAACTTTGTGTACATTGATATAAATAAACGGTCAAGTGCGAGTAGGACTCGCGGACCAAGAGTTCCGATCACATTTGAAGAACGTAATTGGTGTAATTAGGTTTCCACATAAAAAACTAAATTATAATGTCATCCATGTAAACCAAATTACACATTTTGCTGAAAGATAGAAATACGCAGTTTTCAGAGTGTTTCGCCTCTGGCCAAGCTATCCTTTCTTATTAATTTGGAAGACCAAAATGAATGCTCTTTATTTTACAGCTTTTAAAAAACGTTTTATTGAAGATGAAAATTATAATATTACATCTCAAAGGTTAGATAACGAATGACGATGACGACGACGAACTGTGCTACCCTAGCGCAGCGGCGAAAAAACCAAACTACTGCATCATGCGCAGACGCAGGCTTGAGTACGAGCACATCAAAAGCTTCCCATCTTCTTCGCTAGGTGGCGCCAACATGCCCCGGGCCTTGGAAGCACGTACTTCCAACGTGGAATGTAGACCTGGTCATCATTGGTTGTCATCTGCGAGCTGCACTGGTAGCGGGCAGATCTTTGAAAAGGCGCGTCGGACCACACCTGTGGCCGTGCGCATATCAGCAACACGGGATACTCCGTCTTTGCCTGTGAAAATACGAATAATTCTCCCCAATCTCCATTTTAGGGGAGGTAAGTTCTCGTCTTTTATTAGGACGAGAGTTTCCAGAGCTAGATCCTCTTTATGGTCCTTCCATTTCGTCCGTTGTTGCAGCTCCGACACATATTCTGTCGACCAGCGTTGCCAAAAATGTTGTCTCAACTGCTCCACTCTGTCATATCGAATCAGTCGTTGAGTATTTGCAGCCGTCAAGTCCTTGCAAGCTGGTGCTGTCATCTGTCGTCCGATGAGAAAATGGCCAGGACTTAGAGGGGTAAAATCAGATGGATCTGTGGACAGAGGGGACATGGGACGGGAATTCAGGACGGCTTCGATTTGTGTCAATACCGTGCTGAATTCCTCGTACGTTAATTTAGCATTTCCTACAATTCGTCTAAGATGAAATTTACACGACTTGACCCCTGCTTCCCACAAGCCACCAAAATGAGGAGCATACGGAGGAATGAATGTAAATTGTATGCCATCATTACTGGCAAAGTCAATGATTTTCTGAACATCATTATTTAATGAAAATTCTTTTTCACAACCAACCAGATTTTTTCCGTTATCTGAAAATATCTGGCTGGGTTTCCCACGACGGGAAATAAAACGTTTTAAACAAAGTATATAATCATTAGTAGAGAGACCACTAGCCAGTTCCAGGTGTATTGCTCGAGTAGCAAAGCAGATAAATAAACAAATATAACCTTTTATCAGAACCGCTCCTCTTCCTCTTCGATTAAGGATATACACTGGACCCAAAAAATCAACGCCCGTTTTCATGAAAGGGAATCCAGGTTCTAAACGCTCAGACGGCAAATTACCCATAATTGGTGTCAATGTTTTTCCCTTGATTCGAGCACAAGTTACACACTGATGCACAATTTTCCTGGCAAGGTTTCTTGCGCCTAATGGCCACCAACACTCACGCATGGTAGATAAAAGAAGTTGTGGTCCCGCGTGAAGTAATTGTTTGTGCTGAGATTGAAATAATAACACCGTGAATCGATGTTTACTACACAATAACCACGGATGCTTCTTGTTATAATCAAAGTTGGATGAATTACACAACCTTCCACCGACTCGCAATAACTTGTTTTCATCAAGGAACACATTTAGACCCGTGATTTTAGTGTTTTTACACTTCTTGTGAGAATTGTTTAGTAGATTATTGTAATCTTCGGGAAATGATTCCGATTGAGCTATTCGTGTCAACAAGTGAAGCGCGGCGTCCAACTCACCTACTGCTAATGGACCGGTTTTGCGATCCACATTCAATCGCCGGCTGCGAGCATTGTGTAAGAAACGCAGTATATAAGCTCCAGCTCGATGCATACGATTGAATGAAGAGAATCTATTAAAATCAAAAATATCCTTCACATCATTGCAAACCATGGCGACTGTTTTTGACTTTAATTCGGGTAACGTAAGGGAATCGTTTATTTTAGGACTTTTTGCCCAATCTAAATCGGATTCATGTAAAAATGATGGCCCGTTCCACCATATATTACAATTATTAAGTGTATCGAGGTACATGCCTCTCGAAACAAGATCAGCAGGATTGTCCTGACTCTTAACATGTAACCAGATAGCATCACCCGTTATATCGTTTATTTCTGTTACTCGATTTTGAACGAACGTTTTTAATAAGTGCGGTGACATTCGCAACCAACCCATGACAATGGTTGAATCTGTCCAAAAATATACTTTATCGAATTTAAATGAGAGACTTTCAACTATTTTTTGGTACAGTTTAGCTCCTATCACCGCACCGCATAACTCTAATCGCGGTATGCTGATTGCCTTGAGCGGCGAAACTTTACTCTTAGCACACAACAGTTTTACTGTAACTGGTGCGTTATCTCTATATGTACGTATGTACGCGCAGGCGCCGTATGCGCACTCTGACGCGTCCGTGAAAACGTGTAGCTCAGAGTATTGAGCACCAATGGTCCTAACAAATCTAGGAATTCGTAATTCGTGTAAACAATGCAATGATTTTGTAAAAGTGTTCCAAGACTTAGCAATTTCATCTGACACATTGTCGTCCCAATCGATCTTACTCAGCCAAAGCCTTTGCAATAGTATTTTTGAGATAATAACTGCGGGGGCTAGGAGACCTAACGGATCGTATATCTGTGAAACAACTGACAACATAACTCGTTTTGTCAGTTTTGACGTCTTATCAATTTTTGTGGTAAAATGCAGCTCATCACTTTTATTTAGCCAACCCAATCCTAGAGTTTTATTTTGAGACAGTTCTCCTATACACAATTCTTTCGATATATCCGTAGTGACGTCACAATTGAACGTCCATTTGCGTAACGGTAAGCATGCAGATTCCAGGACACGAGAGGTCTTCCTACATATCTCAACCAACTCGTTTTGATCATCATGACCGGTAATCAAATCATCAACGTAAAAATGATCACGAATAACGTTTGCCACTACGTCATCACTGCACTCCTGGGCAAGTTGCTTGAGGCAACGAATACTAAGGTAGGGTGCGGACGCAGTACCATACGTTACTGTGTTCAATTGATAGACACGGAGATCATCAGAGGGACTTTCGCGCCACAGGATAAGTTGTAAATGTCTTTGATCCTGTTGTATCAGAATCTGCCGATACATTTTTTCGACATCCGCGCACGCTACGTATGCGAAGTTACGGAATCTCAGGAGAATCGAAATAATATCATTTTGCAAAGGGGGGCCTATATATTGAATGTCATTTAACGACTTTTTGGACGTGGTAGCTGCGCTACCATCGAATACTACACGCAACTTGGTAGTTGAACTACTTTCCCTGAACACACCATGATGACAGAGAAAATAGTGAGGGGAATCGTACTTATCTATACGAGTCATGTGACCTAAGTCTTCATACTCTCGCATAAAATCACAATACAGCTGTTTGTATTGAGGCAAACGTTGTAATTTACGTTCTAGCGACATGAATCGATTTTTCGCTAGAACGTATGAGTCACCGAGCACGTCAGCTGATTCTTTTAACGGTACTCTGACGGAAAACCGACCTTCATCATCTCGTTTAGTAGTTTTGATAAAGAGATCCTCACATTTCCGTTCACCCTCCGTCAGGATACTGCCCGCCTTGGGAATATCCTCGATTTCCCAAAACCGTCTCAACTGCATGTCTACCGATTGAGTGAAGTTGCATTGAACGTGTTTTAACTGCAAGCGTGTCGCGTTAAAATCGGGCCGGAAACTATCCATCCTAACTTTGAGTTTTGAAGGTAAGGTCCGTTTGATAAACGTATTCTATCTTCGGTTAACAACTCCCAAAACTTATCTGCCCCTATAAGTATATCGATTTCTGAGGGTACATAAAACGTGGGGTCTGCGAGTTGTACATTATCTGGTATTTGCAACGAATCCAGATCAATGGCCGAGGACGGCAGCGCCGAAGTAATGGATGGCAAAACTAGGCAACGAATTTTAGTTTTATAATCGTTTAATTTCGACTGCATCACAATATCGCAATGTTGACTCGACTGTGTGACTGATTGTCCTACACCCGAGACTCGAATAGTGGACTGTAAATATTGAACGTTTAATCGTTTACATAATCTCTCGGAGATAAAACAATGTTGACTCCCGTTATCAAGGAGCGCGCGTACCGTGTGTACTTTGTTATTATCGTCTAAAACGTCTATCAAAGCTGTGGACAGCAAAACGGTTGGTAACACCATGTTTGATGTTGCTGAAAGCGATCCGACTACTTCAGCATTGCCGTCCGAGGCCATAGTATGTAACGCGGTTGTGTTGATAGCAGACGGGGCACTATCAGCTGTTTGTGACATATGCGCACGCACAGTTGAAAGTTCTGCTCCGTTAACGTTTACTGAACTATCCTCACATATCAAAGTATTGTGTTTTTTACGATGACATTGTTTGCAGGGTCCGAAAAAACATTCATCGATCGAATGTTCCGCCGGACGCAAGCAGTTTCGACAAATGTTATTTTTCTCAACGAATTTCACCCTATCCTTAACAGCCATGTTTAAAAACTGTGGACAAGTGTATAACGCATGATTATTTTTGCACATAGCACAGCTGTTAGTACCCGCGCGAGCGGCAGAACGTTTATCCGATTTATAATTGCTATTGCGGGTAGTTACATAGCTGTGTACGTGTTGCGATGGTTGCTGATGCGAATTGGACTTTTTGTTTTCGCTTTGCTTATTCTCTTGTTTAAGAAACGGAGAGCTTTTACTATGATTCGCGTTTATCATTTCTAACATGTCAGCCCTGTTTTTTAGGAATGTAAGTAAATCATCCAATTTCATGGTTGAACCAGACTCGTTTCGCGTATCAGAGATGATTGACCCTTTGTGGGTTTCCCATTCGCGTTCAGTGGAAACATCTAACTTTGAAACGACTAAATAAATAATTAGAGTGTCCCACGACTCTGTCGGCTCACCCAACGTTTTAAGAGCGCGCAAGTTTCGCAGAATGGTATCAATCAACTTTCTGATATACGAAGGAGACTCTTTTGTTAGTTGTGATATCGTAAACAACGATTTGACATGATTATGCACCAAAAGTCGACTATTATGGAATCTACTTTCAATTAGCTCCCACGCGTGAGTGTAGTTTGCAGCGGTGAACTCTAATGCACTAATGACTTGTAGTGCGCTGCCACTAAGAGATGACCTCAAATAATGAAATTTTTGAATCGAATCTAGATCAATTCGCTTGTGAATCATCGTTACGTATGAATTCCTGAACTCTAACCACTGATCGTACGACCCATCAAATGTAGGTAGCTTGATATAGGGTAATTTAACGTTTACATGGGCGAACTCGTTTGCTTTACTCGAATGAATGCACCTGGAACTGCCCTCGTCATCATTATCTAATAAACATTTGGCTGATGCCATACTGCTATAGTATTGCTCTTCAAATAATTCCCTATATTCGAGATGAAGTAACAATTCGGTTTCATTAACCTGGGACTCGATCCTGCTTTGGATATTATCGAAATCTTGAAAAACTGTAACCGCTGTTTGCATACGCATATCTAACTCCGCTTTTTGCGATTTAGTTAGAATCGCGGCATCAAATTTAATTACAAACTTCTCGAACAAGGTTAGTTTCCCCTTAACGACACCTCTTTGTTTCTTGAGGTCACTGTGGTTAACGGATTCATTAGATGACGAGGACGTTTTACTTGCACTAACACTGGGGAAAACATCGTCTACAGGCATTTTGGTGGCTTATAAGTGAAAGCAAAGGTACTCACAAGTCGTAAAGAAGTGAAGCCACGTGTCGCGAGCCGGCCGGCGGCGTTAACTACGCTAACAACGCACCCAAACTGTAATGCCAAAATCACAACACGGTATTAACACAACGCGATTGAGAGGAGTAGGATTAGAAAGGAAAGTCTGACCATTTATCTTGAATCGTCTTCTTCTCGAGTCTTGCTTGCCACGTGTAGGTTGACTCTGCTGCTTCAATGAAGTATCCGGCTCGAAGGACCAATATGTTTCGCCTCTGGCCAAGCTATCCTTTCTTATTAATTTGGAAGACCAAAATGAATGCTCTTTATTTTACAGCTTTTAAAAAACGTTTTATTGAAGATGAAAATTATAATATTACATCTCAAAGGTTAGATAACGAATGACGATGACGACGACGAACTGTGCTACCCTAGCGCAGCGGCGAAAAAACCAAACTACTGCATCATGCGCAGACGCAGGCTTGAGTACGAGCACATCAAAAGCTTCCCATCTTCTTCGCTAGGTGGCGCCAACACAGAGTTTTCCCTTTACTTTTGCTATTTTATTTTTTATTTATTTAAAACAAATAGTTCAATATTCTTAAAATTACTTATAATATGGTCACTAAATCCTTGATAGGTTTAAGTGTGACCACTGTCTACTTATTGTCCCCCGCTTTGATAAAGTTTAGCATGGTGGGGTATGGCTCTATCTTACTCGGATCCGAGTAAAGGCCTGTGCCCCTCGGTGGGGACATTAATGGGCTACATTTACTATAAGACCTTGCTTTGTGCCAAATGTCATGATTCTAGGACAACGGTACTTCCCGTACTTATGTGGAAACCTAATTACACCAGTTAAGATCTCCAAGTGTGATCGGAACCCTTGGTCCGCGAGTCCTACTCGCTCTTGACAGTTAATTATTATTTGTACCTTAACTAGTGGCTCTGTGAGCTGTAGACCTCGCGAGTATGTCGGTGGGAAAGCTGAACTGCTAAAACACATAAAAAAAATAACCCAAATAATTTTCTTTCAATAACACATACAAACTTATGAATGTACCTGGTTACGTACATGCAGTATGAAAGTAGCCGCACCAATAACTTTGTAAACTACATTTCGCGATCTTTTATACAACCTATTGACTTTTTACTAAAATTATATAATCTGTTTCACTCTCATAGTCTTTACAAATCCAACGACACCTCATTTGTTAATATCCATCGAGCCGTTTGGGTTGTAGCGATTTTTTTACATTTTAAAACCCTATATCTCCGCCATTTTGAAAAAAATCAAAAAACTGGCTCGAGTAAAAAATTCTATTTATTTTTTCAACCTGCTCACAAAATTTCACGAGAATCGGTTCATAAATGCGACCTGTAGAGGAGAACAACCGGACATACAAAAGCATTTTTGCCCAAACCTGAAACGGAGACGCTTCGCTCGCTTCGCTCGCTCATCTGTTTCACTCTCATGGTCTTTACGAATCCAACGACACCTCATTTGTTAATATCCATCGAGCCGTTTGGGTTGTAGCGATTTTATCTCCGCCATTTTGAAAAAAATCAAAAAACTGGCTCGAGTAAAAAATTCTATTTATTTTTCCAACCTGCTCACAAAATTTCACGAGAATCGGTTCATAAATGCGACCTGTAGAGGAGAACAACCGGACATACGAAAGCATTTTTGCCCAAACCTATAACGGAGACGCTTCGCTCGCTTCGCTCGCTCGGTCAAAAACATGTGTGTTCTTGTAGTTCTTACATACCTATTGAATAGGTATCAGATTTGTAACCCGCCTGCCCGATACACAAAGTTTGCAAATTAATGAAGCTAATAATGGTTTTTATGGTATTATTGTACATCATCCGAAAGAGAGCAGACCAGCAAACTTTTTTTTAAAACTTTCAAGATCAAAGCATCGTTTAGTTTTTTTTATTGCAAGTCGAAGATGATCCTTAGCTAAACTTTACTTCTAAAAAAATACTAGTGAGTCAATAAAAAAAAAAAAACTAGAGATGTTACTTACAAGTATTTTTGATTTCAATAGAACCGTACAATATTACACTTCAACCAATAACAGTCAAAACTTTTACCCATAACTTTTTATTTATTCAAGTTTAAACGATTCATTCTGGAGGATTTTTCAAAAAAGTAAAAAAAAGAACAATTGGGCCAAAACTTTTTTGTGGACCTAGCCTAGAAGATAGCAAATGACCCCTTCTACCCGCCATTTTAATTTGGCAAACGATGCACCAAACACCCTGTATGAAAGTACGATAATACATAGATTCTTTTAATTTGGTTCCGCCGATAGTTAGGTTATTGTAGAAGGGACCCTAAAAAATAACAATCATCAGTACAGTATATCTGTCACCTAATATCACTCTACATAAGAAAAACTTGAATTGAACGCATTACTTACGCTCTACATTTTGAAGTTGAACGCAGCTGTAAAGTAGCAACCAACAAAACGTCAAAAGAAATGCGGCTAACTTCACATCAATCAAACAAAGTAGTTTTAATTTTAATAAAATCTTAGTTGATTTAGATGGAATATTACCAAGCAATTTAATCAAAACTAAGTGCGCATATAATTCTAAAAGCATAATACTTTTAATTACCTTTTCGGAAAGTCTTCAATATTTTACGACACGAAAAAGGAGCGAAAAAGGACCAATGTATAGGTTAGAGAAGAACAGCAAATCACCAGACTTTGATGACGCCTGTTCCGCGGTCCGTTTTTTTCACTACGACCTTGAACACCAATAGCGTGCTACCTAAGCACGTTTCTGGAAGGGGATAGCACCGTTTAGCGCTCACAGGCAATTCGAACTGCGTGGTTTTGGCCGAAAGTTCAACTCGGACCGCACGACTGATATCGCGGAATATTTTGTCTGTCATGTTGGCAAGTCTGAATTAGTTCTCCCTCACGACCGCAACGCAGCGTTGGCGTCGTGCGACACCTTTCATTGTATTGACTATTGACTGAATCTGAACACAGAGAATAATGTATAAACTTGATTTACCGTGTTATCTATCATAGTTTGTGCTAAAATATCATGTAAGAAGTTGTAGTGTAAGTGAAATAATGTCTTTGTTTACGTGAAAGTGAAAGAGAACAGCCCGTCGAGTGCTACGCGGCCATTTTACTTGCAATGCGGCAACGGTGTACGATCCGCCATTGGAAACGGCTAGTGTCTTTCTCTGGGTGTAATATTTGTATTTTTCCGTGTGCTTCGGCATAATAGTGCCCGTTAGCCATGTGTGATCAAAGTGTAGTGCGGACCTCGGTGTAGTTAAACACACGGCTATCGTGTGTTTTGAATGATGTGCAAAAGATGGAAATCGAAGTGAAGCAGCGGAATCATCAGAGGAACAGGCGACGGGAGCGGGCCCAGCGTATGCAAGCGCAGCGTGAGAGCAAAGTCAAGGATGGGGACAGCGGCGAGGATGAGTCTCCAGGGCGGGAGAAGCCGCCTCGCCCTCCCGCGAGGAGAAAAAAGTCGCGGGAGCCCCTCGGTGAGGAAGACCTCATCGACGGCTTCGCCATAATGGCCTTCCGGACCTACGAAGACCTAGAGGTACGTACGTTGCCGCTGCATGCAAAAACAAAGGCCAAAACACCTGCGAATTAAACACTGCCCCCATTAGATCGTAGCGAGATTTTTATGTGCTATGTTTACATTCTTTGTTGGGACATCATCCACGATATAATCGTGCTTCCGTGCCTTACTGTGTTGTTGTTTATCTTTTATCACCTTGTAATGTAACTGTATCTTGCGGCTGAGTGCATGACCCTTGTTGCCGTACGGTTTCACGTAATTAATTCCGTGAGCGGCAATTATTCATGGAAGATACACATTCACATTGCAATTGGATATCCTCAGTATGCACGCATTATTACCATGCGCGGCCCATATGTCAGTTGTCTTCTCATTACAATAAACACAGTGCATCGTAATCGGTTTCGTCTTCTGAAAGTGCATTGACCTATTGAATAAACCCATCGCGGGCGTAGCTAGACATGCCTAGAAATGGTGTGATAGACATGTAGGTTGTTGCTGGCGATAGGAATTTGGTAGATGAAGCAATATCCTGGGAGACGATTGCCGACGTAGATATTTTGTCATTGATCGACATGTAGAAGAGTAAGGTTCACTATTGAAATTAATGGATGGCTCAGCATCTAGAAGGAGTAAATGCGGTAGAAAGCAGTTAGGTAGGCAATCAAAGCCTGCAAATATTTTCAATTCCAATTCATATTTGCTAATACCTACCTACACCTTCATAGTCGGATGTAGAAACGTACGAAAATACCTAGGTACCTACCTACTCGGCATACCTACTAACTTTGCATTGCAGTACCTACTGGGATACAAAGACAAACAGCTAGAACGATAAGTACACGAGACTGAAGTTACCTATACCTGCCATACATACATGAAAAGTATGTAGGTAGTGTTGTGCGTGAGTGCACGTGAGTGTCTATAACAGCAGCTGATGACAGGAGCGAGGGCCGAAGGGGGGGCGCGGAGGCACTTCGCCGAGAGCGGGGGAGGTGCAACCGCGGTCTCCCGCAAAGTATAAATTTGGACTAAGTGGCTTTCGCTCGTTTGTGCTCATTTGTCCCTACACAGCAATGTTGGTTGATGTCTTGTACAGGCACGATTTCGTCTAGGTACCCTTTCCGGTCTCTGCACTTTCTGTGCTTCATAGGAACTATGATCGTAATATGCCCCCTGCATTGGGGTTGTGAGAAAATGCTTTATAGGTATTATATATGTAGATCTATTATGCTATGAAGAAGACACTGTTTATAAATTTTCTATTTATTATCTTCTTTTCTAAGGTTTATCTTGTCATAGATATGCCCCTCACCTACAGGAATGTTCCGTCACATATCGTTCAGCGTTATGGGGACAGTGGGTACCTTTACCTAGGTGTAGCCGTTTGTGGCTCGTTAGAGCGGCGCACGCGCATGTTATCGTATCGCGGACCGACAGGTTCCTTTGCTCCTTTATATTCACCTCATGCGGCGTGCAACTCTTATGCAATTCCTACCGACAATGGTTGCAAGACAATTTTGAAGAAACAAGCTTGCCAAATCGAATGAACCCTGGCCCAAGGCCGACATAAAGCCAATAAACAGCAATTATGTACTTCATATCATTGAGGTAGAACACAATCCACGTTAAAAAGAAAAGTTGGCACACAACAGCTGTGAATATCACCCGCCTTCTATGTACGCTCATTACGCCTCGTCGCAATAAAAGCTGACCTATTGAAAAGCGCTTCCTGCCTCAGCATCTCAGGAATCAGTGCATTGAACTGCATCTTACAAAAAGGATAGTTAAAATAAACACAGTCGCGCGTGACCGCCTCATCCGAACGAGCAACAATACAGCTCAGCTTTCCCACGACACACCTTCTGTGGCCAGTGAGCAGTGAGCTGCGATACGACACCAGGTAGCGACTAGCAAGCAAGCCACCGACCGACCGCACGGACGGCTGCCTCCAGCCCGCAACGACCTACCGCATGCGCCCAGTGCACACCTTGACATTAGCACAATTACCTACCTGCCCCCAACCTATCGTTTGCCTACCCTAGATTGACGGGCTTAATAATTGTGTAAGACCGCTTCACCTGGTAGATTGAAGAGAACATGTCATCTTCGATGGGAAGTTGGGAACATAATCAAACAATCATTGTACTCACTAGACATAATAATCTAACTAAAGGCTGTAATTGAATATTCCCAAGTAAATCTGGTGGCTTTCCATTAAAGACTTCCGGCCTTATGTAAGACATGATAAGAAGGGATCAATAGAACTAAATTAAAACTCGATAGACTGTACAACACGGTGTAAAATCTCCTCTTAAAATAATTCACCCGGTCTCCGGGAACATCGTCGTAAAAAAGCGAAACACGTTCAAAACTAATTTGAAAAGTTTGACAAGACCCGTCTACCTGATAAGCGGCCGAGAAAGATTGGACGCGGCATAGAGAAGTTAGGCGGGCGTAAAATATTGTAGACATCGGGATTTCGGCGAGGCGGCCCTGTGATCCGTCTCCTTCGCATTGGGGTGAGTTGATCTCGTTGAGAACGTGGATTTAGTAATTCAGCTTGAGGAAGAGATTTACGATTTCTACTGATGTGCTTATGTTTGATGGACCATAACTTTTTTTATCTGCCTAAAAAAGGAATAAAACTATGCTTATCCATTTTATCTTTTGCGCATTCATCAATTCATCATACATTGGGAGAGTCTTCGAACTTCGTAACATGGAAGTAGGTATTCAGCAAAATCTCGCGCTACCTCGTAAATCCAAGAAATGATTCTGTTTATAACTCAAGTCTCGTAACACGAAAGAAATCCGATGGGAGCAATTGCAATTCTTATATTTCCGTGCGAAAGCAAATCCGAAAGAATAATCTGCTCCAAATTGCGTGAAACAAGATAATATCTGTGGTATAAAGAGGGGTAATATCGGAGGCAAAACACGTGTCGGATGCACTCGGCTGTAGCGATCGCGTATGCTTATACAAAATCAATATCAGCCGCTTCCCAAGACGAGTCGGGAGCGGAGAAGGCCCCCACTTTTGTCCCCTCTCCTAGAACTAGGGGTATGTTAGCACGTCGTAAAACGCTCACCTCACCAAACCAATCTTGGTATTGACTTGTAAGTTGTAAACTTGTAACTTCCATGATAGTGTTTTGCGTCGTAACCAAAGTCGTATTTATTACTAAAACACCTTATAAAACAAAAGAAGGTAATAGCCTCCCAGTTTTATTTTACTTTCAGCATCGCTCAACCGATGTTCCTTACTATGTGTACGAGTAAATATTTGTTGCGACATTAATGTTAATCATTTGATAACAATCATAAAACCTTGTTGGTGTCTTCAGTTCTTACGATAATGTTCACGTAAATTACGACAGGAGTAATTCAATAATAGTTTCTCTTAACTAGTACTCGAACGCGCAACGTCTGCTATTAGTCGACGTCTGCTTTATAGCTCTATAAATTTAACAACTATGTAGGTAAAAGCAGTTAGCGCGTTGTTGTACCGTCGTGGACCTAAAATAAGACTTGCAAATGACGGTTCCTCTGTCAGCCGCGACTAGTTGATAGGATCCCTCATGCTTCTTAGAGAGGCAATCAATTTAAATCGCTAGCTGAATCTTTGACCGTCTTGGTTTTTTTGTCGATGTTTGCAGTCGAATTATATTAATGTCTATTCATTAGTAGTAGATCACGTACGACTTTGATAGTAGAGCTGATAAATTACAAACTTAACAAAGGATGACACGATTAGGATCTTCCGGAAGTTAGCTACGAAAATTACGATAACATCATATCAATCAATATTGCCCAATTTCTATAACTATAGTGATTACTTGTTGCATATCAATATTGGACGTTAAGCTATTAATCACTGGCTATATGCTTGCGCTTACTTACTTACCTCGCGAATGCTTTGTGCTTAACTTAGACATCCTTTTGCCCGTATATCAAAACTCCCTCCGCTACCTGCCTCCTAGCGCGGTATATTACAATTCTTCCAGGCAAATTGCAAACTCACTTCAATAAAGCTAGCAACTCCGCCGAGGTGCACGCTTAGTAAGTAATAGAAAAGAGTTTTAAATAATTCAATGCCCAGTGAGTGTAATATGCGGTTAACTTTCCCGCTGAAGTAGGTACTGCAACTACTGCAAGTGAGCGGAGACCGGGTTGACATGCAAATGCACGAAATGCGGAGAATCTCCCCCAGCCGCGCTGAGATACAGCGGAACCACGTTTAGAGCTCACGTGGATGTTGAGCTAAGGACGTGTATTTTGGTAACACCCTTTTTTAGGTCATGTTGTAATGTAACAATAACATCGTGCAGCAAATCTAGAAATTGAAATTTCGCCCACTTCTAGTTCTTCTATCACTACGAAATTTGATATGTGTGTGTGTGTGTATGTAGGTAGTTCAGATGACAATCGAATAATATAGTATTATCGAGCTGGTCTGATGATGAAGCTCGAAGGTAGGGGAACCCTAGGAGCTTACTTGTACACCCATCGATTTGGGCTCATTCGATTCGTCATGACAAGTCCTATTGATATCTGTTAGCAAAGTTCTCATTATCATCACCCGATGATGGAGCCAGACGGTGGTAAACGGAACTTGTATTCTTACTTGTAAACCCATCAACTTTTGGGCTCATTTAATTCGTCTTGATAAGACTGACAAGAGCTCCTGAAAGAGTTTTTATTTTTTTTAAATACTATGGTTATTAAATCGTTGTTTACCGGGGGTTTTATACATATCACGCAAAAAACATTGATGTAGAAATAATGTGTTATAAAATCTCTTTTCTTATTGTGATCATTCAATTGGTATTGCTGTTTATTATCATTATAAGCGACAATGCCCATATTTTACGAAGACGTTATAACCGATGTAAGATGCTCGTAGTAATACTGCACTTCGCAACTTATGCTGCAAGTATCCGACAGTAGAGCGGAACCACTGCACTTGCTCCAAGAATATTCGAGATAAATTGCACCTTGTACGAGAAACAACTTTTGTTGTTTGCATTTTTATTTTTCGATATGCTCTTTGAAATGTCTTCTCGGGAATCGATACCTCATCTTCGTTCGATTCTACAATATTGCAGATTACTTGTTCTCGTGCAGACAAATACGTCCTATCAGTAGACCCATAATAATAAAGTAAATGTAATAAACCTATGACCCTAATATTTATTCCGTAGTCGCTGTTGCTCATAATGATCAAATTATATAAATGCTAGAAAATACATATGTGATACTTGTGTCGCTCTGAATAACATACCCTGGTGTAAATCCTCTGCCCACTAGACAAAATAAAACAGATTAACATATATCTAAACAAAGACCTAAGACATTTATGTTACACTGCATGCAAGTTAATGTAACTAGCGAAAGCACTTCGCTCCAAGCAACGTCAAGAAAACTTGCCAGCCATTTCGGTTAAATTTTTATCACAGTCCTCTTGCAGTGTTTTCTCTGTGCGTCTGCATCGGCGCTCTCGCTCGTCTGCCGTCGGAGTCTGCCGCTTGGCGAGTCAGTGCATCTGGCAGGATACCCGTGTTTGCTCGAGGTAGATTTTCGCTATCTCGAGCGGCGATGCTGCGGAAATGTCTTGCGGGATTACGTGGCGCGTGCTGTAGATTGGAATATTTTTAGGGTTCCGATCCTTAAAAGACAATAAAAGAACCTTTATAGGATCACTTTGTTGTCCGTCCGTCCGTCTGTACGAGTGTCACAGCCTTTATATCAAGAACGCGTGGACGTATCAAGCTGAAATTTATATCAATTAAGGTCACAGACCTTATCGCATAAAGCTGTGAAAAATCAACCTTCTAGGTCACCGCAATCGAACGATACGACCGTTTTGCTGTAAAATTGTTGTATTTTCATAGTACTCGCAATGGACCCAAAACCTAAAGGGACCCGTAGTCCTACAATCATGAAATTTGGCACAAAGCAAGGTCATAGCACAAGTAAAGGGAAAAAACTGAAAACTGTCTTTCTACAAAAATATTTAATTTGGTTTACATGGATGACATAATACTTTAGTTTTTATGTGGAAACCTAATAACACGTGTAACGCAAGTGTGATCGGAACCCTTGATTCGCGAGTCCTACTCGCACTTGACTATTTATTTTATTTTTAAATGGTCGATAATATTTTGTCATGGTTAAAATAAATAGTGACTGTGATTGAACTGTATGCTTGAATGCTGCGTATTTATGCTATGGTTAGTTAAGCGTGAGGTGGCTAAACAATACAATTAGTATTTTATCAAATACACTCTCAATCACGTCATAAAATGAATAATACGTTAGCTTAAATATAATTTATTTATACCTTATTTATTACCTCTGCTAAGATGCACGGTCTTCAAAGCATGCAATAAATTCATACACGGTCGTAATAGTGGGCGTACTGAAATCGATTGTTTACTTCCCCCTCTCAGCTCGCGCGTACTCGCACATTCTGCTCTGTGTATAAAATAAAGTACAGTGTTTATTACACAATCCTCGCTTTACCATAATAAAACCACTGCTCGATATTTTAATGCTCGCTCTACATACAATGTGGCTACTTTATAATTTATCGCCGTATAGTATTACGAGCGAGTGTTGCACAACCGGGAGAATCGAGAACTGCTTATCTGTCATCCCCGGAAAAGTTATCCGGCATTCCAGATGGGGTGAGAATAATTAGAAACCCTCCCTTACCGAACCCTGCCGACAAACGGCACACACTTTACTGTTATCGTTTTGAAATCACATCGAATTTAATAAAAGCTTTAAAAGTAGAGTTGAAGACTCCCATTTTCCTAATTTGCCGAGGGCTCTCTAGCGAGGGGCGAATGCTTTGTTCTTACAAATTCGTGTTGGAATGTACGCTAGGAATGTTAATAAAATTTATTGCAATCTCAATTGGTTGATTAATTAATTCACTAATAATCAATCTCTTTCTAAATCTATATTTGAATTAATGGTGATCTGAGCTGAACCCTGTATCAGTGATGAAGCCAAAGGACATTGCCAAGGTTTGGACCAAGTGCTGCCTAGAATGTTCATAGTGCATTTTGTTCCTCAGATCATCATCTGTAATCCAAAGCCCATAAAATTCTGTCCCAGGAGTCAAAGAAATACAGTATTACGGTTTCGGTTTTAGGTATGAAAAAATATTGTTGTCCATAGAAGGCGCTTCGACTTGGACTCAAAAAATACCACTTACGGACGATATTTAACCTATTTATCCATGATCTGCAGATTGCTAGTGTCCATTTTGACATAAATTCCATAGCGCAACTGACGAATGTGAGCGTGGTCTTCAGATCACAGATAGAGATATTTATATCGGCCTTTAGGAGACGAAAAATGCTACCTACATAGTATTTTTTCCGTGGTTAAATTATGACCCCAAAATTGCAAAAAAGTCGAAATCCGAATTTTGGGCTTGGATCAACTTTGCATCAAATACCTACTACAGTCTACAACATCTATTATTTTTTATTTTTTTATATAATTGAACGCATAATAATTGTTTAATAGTTGATTAGTAAATTTGTTGCTATTAAGTGGATTTTTTTTTCAATAAAAATATTCATGACAAAATACTGTTTTTCATTGGAGTCCTGGGATAGATTTTTATGCCCTTTGGATTACAGATAAGTGATATCTGAGGAACAAAATTCACTATTTGAGCATTTTGAGCACTTGGTCCAACTTCCATACCAAATTATCCTTTACAAATAATTTTATGAGTAGGTTTTTCTAAGAGGAAATAATTACTAAATAAATTAGTCCTTGTCATACTAAGTGAAGCCTCTCTAGACTTAAAAATATTTTCCGTAGATTTGAATAGTTTTTAGGGTTCCGTTTCTTCTAATAACAACAGGGACCCCATATAGGATCACTTCGTTGTCCGTCCGTCTGTGTGTATTTACGTCCGTCCGTCTGTCAAACCATTTTTCTCGGGAACGCGTGGAGTTGTAAGTTGTTTGATATTAAAAAATTACTCAGGTCTGTGGTCCCCTAGCTGTAAAATCTCTACATCTGTATATTTTATCCAGGCCAACGCAATCAAACCGTACGACCGTTGATGTTGCTGTAAAGTTGTTGGATTTCTTTAGTTCACGCAAAGGAATCAAAATCTAAAGGGTATCTCCCTCGCCAATCATGAAATTAAACACGAGGCAGGGACTTTATAGCAAAAATTATGGCAACTACCGGGTAGCTTAAATTTTTACTTCCTTCACAAAAAAAAGTGTACGGAACCCTCGGTGCACAAGTGTGACCCGCACTCCGCCGGGTTTTTAAGCCGCGCCCACCGGATATAATAGCGTATTGCTTCGTAACACTCGAACAAACAAACGAAGCAACCTTCGTAATAATAGTGAAGATAGACGGCTCGAGAGCACTCAACGTAAGCTGTGTCAAGTGGGAGAATCGATGTTAGACAACGCCGCGGATGTCAGGGACATTCTCACTCCACTCCATCCACCTCACTCGAGGGAGAATTCGCGGCGTATCACGACGATCGCAGCGATAAATGCACCCTCGCGGGCCCTCACAGCCTGCCTCGCGATCTAATGAATGGCTTTGTGATGCAGCTTCCACCGAAATAACGTAGATGGCTCTGGCTAACCAGAATGGGCTTTTTTGAGCAAACATTTATAATAATGCTAATAATACCTCTATCGTCTATTTATCCTTACCTGCCCAATTTATTACATAAAAACAAAAAAGCTCGCATTTCTAGTGAAGGGAATTATATGAATGACCTGCAGAGATCTGATAGAAATTGAATGTTCGGGATAAAATTAATTCAGAATTTTATATAATTATCAGAATGACTTTTCGATTCTGGATAAGTAAGCATAAATAGACCATACCTGCTAATCTTTAAAGTCTAAAAATACGATGGGTGTTTTATATTATCCTTTACATTATGGCATGTATACTATTGTATACGGAACTGTCATAAATAATAATAATAATAATAATAAAATTGTTTATTTCAGTCCAAAAAAGGTCCATACATTGACTTAAAACAAGTAAAAATATATTATAGAATTAAAATTACACAAAAATCATAAATAAAAGTCAGCCTTATTTCCTATTCCCGTCCCGGTGCACGGAGACCCAGTGTTGCAGTATTTTATTATTATAGATGTTGTTCACTATGATCCCCAGGATACCATTGCTGGACCGTCTAAGGGCTTCCCAAAATACTGCAATCCTGGACCTTAGCAACGCAAAGAAGATAATGTAAATATTTCCATATCGTCCAGGAATTATTTAACAATTCTGTTATCGCTCAACGCAGTGATTCGGCCAATCGAGATAATGCTTTACAATTCGTTGCACACCTCTTATCGGTTATTGATTTCGTCGCGCTACAACTGTAACTAATCTGTGGATATTACATGCTATTGTAATGTGTCAAGTTATTCTAGAGTAATAGTAATACCTACATTACCTTAGTGTAACAGTTTTAATAATACGTGTCAGCAAAGCCCGGTCGAGTTACCTTATCGAAATGCGAGTCGCCACTCCGACGCAAACCGGCTATCGGCTTACTTTCATTGTTGTTTGGAAAGCGGCGTCGTTGTAAACGCTTGACTAACCTATACTCATTAGCCTTCACAAATAAACGCTGCCTCAACTGTATAGGAATAATGCCCTCGGCAGGCCATTTGTTACATGACTTCTGTAGCTCACGTTATGCATATCATACACAGCCACAGCCAAGTTATGGTCAACATAACTGATAACGCTGACAACTTCATCAGGTGACAGCGATTGTGCAAATCGTCATAAAGATCTTGATTTGATTACTGTCCCGCAAAGTGGTTCGCACTGTTACGCCATTCATAAGAACAGGTCTCGCCGAGATGTTTATTAGCGTGAATTAGCACTCTAAGCACGACATAATATAAACATTCGTAGCACATTACTCCATTATCGCTAAACATACACGTCAAGTCAGAGCAAATGTTTGCTTAGAAGTTAGTATAGGTCAAGCTAGACTGGCGATGGGTGGGTGAGCTCAGAGCTGAGCTCCCATCCCGCCGCCGGAAAGCGGACGGCCGCGGCCCCGGGACAAGACAA
The DNA here is from genome assembly GCA_963457715.1 of Argyresthia albistria. Taxonomy (NCBI): domain Eukaryota; kingdom Metazoa; phylum Arthropoda; class Insecta; order Lepidoptera; family Argyresthiidae; genus Argyresthia; species Argyresthia albistria. Next base: position 6,302,946 of record OY735266.1, on the reverse strand, counting down.
ATAGTTACGAGATACCCGATTGATTGATGACACCAATGATACCTGCTACATTAGTGCTAGATATTAAGCAACTATTTGTTTATTTACGATTCTATTCGATATTTATAGAGCGATTCGTTATCTTGATCGCTAACGGCTCTGGGTCAGTATTGCTCAACAAGAAAACTAATCGTTTATTGACTCTTCTCTTCATTGTATTGTAGAGTCTACAATGGAGTTATTGTAAGTTCGATGTCTTACAAAAACTTGTAGGCGTTTTTTGTTGATGTTATTGTAAAGCAATTAGTATATTCGTGTGTTCTCTAATGAGCATTCAGGTTTAAAAGTATTATAATATAGAAAATCCATCGAGATTGTTTCTTCGACGTAACTAATTCAATAAACATAAAATGTTTAATATTATTAATTAAAATAATGCCTTTATTTTTAGTAACATTTAATTTGTAATATGAAATATTCCGCATTTAAACAGCATAGTTTCATAGATACACGTTATTTACCTTCAGAGAGATTTAACACCTGATAATTATCACGTCCGCTCTAATGTAGCTACCTAATGTTACTACATAATTATCTACTATCTAGATAAAATATTGTAGTGCATCATCATGAAGCATTCATTTTCTAAAAGTTTCCTGAGATTCTTCTATTATAATTACAATATTAACATCATCTTCCTCGGATATTATAATTCCTGAATTACTCAATTAATTTCATAAGCTTTGCTACATTACTTGTGATTCTCAGTAGCGCTTCAGCTATCTGAAAATCGGGCCAATCAGCGGTGTAATATCCCTCATTAAACATCGCTTAATTATAATTAAGAAGTACCAGCTTCGGAGGAACAAAATGCTAAATTAATTAGGTTATCAACGCACGGTCCACGACGACAACGATCGGTATCAATTTATGTAGTGGAAGTCTAGGAAACTATAAAATTAACGTATTATTTTCTGAATAAAAATATAGCATAAAACATTTCGCTACCAACTGCAGTGATAACATCAGCGCTATAAACGCTACAACTTTAATAACCAGCAGTTATTTTCGAGTAGAAAGTATTTTAGTAACCTATTAAAACAGCGTTTCAACAGCAAACACAGGAAACCGAGACCGTTGGTCGTTTAGTGGCGATCGTAAAGTGTCGGTTTTTAACTACAAATTAGCCATTAGTCGGAGTCACGAGTTTATTCAATCAATATTCCTGGCGCGAGGCTGCCCGCCTGGGAATTAGTACCGGGAATGTTAATACGGCCCCATTTACGACTGCTGCAAGCAAACTAGCTTTCAATTCCTATAATTGCGAATGGCGCGTTTATCGATCACGATTATTCTTGGAGTAACACACTTGTTGGGCTGCTGATTGAAGTTTACAACTCGTTTCCATATCAGTAGGTTAATTTAAAATGGCAAGTTTTTTTTTATTTACACAAGAATTTAAACATAGTGAAGTATTATCGGAACACCACTTAAACCACTGGGGTTTGTGTGTGGTGTGATCTACTCATTAATTATTTATTTATCGTATCTGAGATACTGAGCAAGCAATAACATAATTTTAAATATTCAATAACATCATTAATCAATTACATAATATTCAATAACATTCATGACATTCAATAGAATAATTTATAATTCAATAGTATTAGTAGGTACATTTCTCAAGAACTATTCGGTCTTTCTAATTTTTCTATAAAGTAAAGTATGATTTGAGTTTAGCTTTGATATTAGTTTGTCTGATCGAGTCCCTAATGTCGGTTCGGCTAAAAAACAGGTTCATTGTACGCAGACTATCTGTGTATTTTATTTAATGTATCTCTTGAGTACATCAATCAACAAACAAGTACTGATTATCTAAAACAATTAGCCCCTCTCATTGTACTGAGCGTGTGTATAATTGTTACGATGACAAGATCCTTATCTGTGACACTTGATTGGTGGATCTGACTCATTCATAATAAGCATGATAACATCATCACCTAGTTTTGCTTGTTTACGCTTCGTCACGAATAAAACCATAACGAAGGTCCGTGTCCCTTTGCGTCCGAATCTGAATCACCAACCTCGCAACCCCTGTCCAGTGTTTCTGTAAAGACCCTCACCAGTGGGACGTTTTTGTCCAAAAAAGAGACAATCCAGAATCAATATACGAGTGAAAGGTTGCTACTTGACATCTGAAAGGAAGGTTTTGCTTGATCGTTGTCATATTTCGGGGGCTGTCTCGCGCACGTCTGGCGATGGCGGCGGCGGAGTGGCGGGGTCAGGGGAGGGAGTGGAAGGGCCCGCCGACACGCAACGTCCCCCGCGACATCGTTTACAAACATTTCGATTACGTCCCTCAAGCGTCCCTCATATTTGTTTCCACGCGCCACTACTTTAGCCGCTCAATTACATCGTTATTTGGCTGTCGTCGTTTCCTTCGCCCGAAGTTTTTTTCTATTTTCGTTGGAGTTGTGTATCTAATGGATTTTTACTGGGTGAACTGGTTTGAAGTTCCGTCAGCGGGCGCATTAAAAAGTTTTTCTTCTTCAGTGAAAGAGCTTGGAGGACTGAACTTGAAATTATTTTCTAAGCTACTACCCCAGTCGGCAGAGATTTCAGTCCATACAAAATTCGAGAAAATTCCGAATAAAACGAAACTTAAGTATGTTGTTTTGTTTGTAGCTATTCAGTAGTGCCACACCCAATTTTCCGAACAAATAAAGCTTGTGCTAACTTGAGAGGGCGAAAAACCGATTTTTTTTGGTACCTCCTGCAGTTTTTCACGTTTAATTTGGAAAAGTCAATATTGTAAGAAATAGTGTATGAGTGAGTCAAAGATGACAAAATTTCGCGTCGATAACAAGAAGGTAGGTCCAGTAGTTTGACTTTTATTGGGGTCCAAAATACTCCCAAATTAATAGAATCAGTATTTGTTTCATTTCTTTTATTTACCAGGCCACATCTGCATAGAATATTTTTCGACGGTATACTACATCGCTATTGCATGTTCCAGAACATCTTCCAGGTCCAAAAGGTTTTGGGCCATACCCGTTCATTCTATGGTTTGATTGTTTTGGGAGTATTTTGGATACTTACCGATAAAAGTCAAAGTACTGGACCAATTTAAGTATTTCTTTTTGTTATCGATGCGAAATTTGTCATCTTTGATTTACTCATATACTATTTCTTACAAATTATTGAATGTTTTCAAATTAAACGTGAAAAACTGGAAAAGCCCCAAAAAGATTCGGTTTTTCGGCCCTCTTCAAGTTAGCACAAGCTTTATTTATTTATTTATTTATTATTCAAATTAAACTGTATAGCATTACAGACTAATCCAATGCGCTAGACAAATACAATAAATATTAATTAATAGTATTCCATGATTAATTAATTGCATTCTATTTGATATTCAATTTTAATACAATACAATTACAAATTCATTCATCTCAAAATATACAAAATTAATTATCTAATCTCTATCTTTAATTAGCTTTATTTGTTCGGAAAATTGGGTGTAGCACTACTGAATAGTCACAAACAACATACATACCTACTTAAGTTTCGTTGAATTCGGAATTTTCTCTAGGTAAATAAAAGTCTGGTGTCTGGGGAATACAGAGCCTTGAGAGTTGTAAAAAAATTCAAGATACGCATGCGACAGCGCCTACATATTTTGAAAAGACTAGATCTAGCTAGGCTTAAGTTTGAGCAAGTACTTAAGTTTGAAAAACAAACATAATGTTTACTAAACATCTTCAAAATGTTGAATTCTGTTTTACCTGAAATACATTTATTGCCCTCAAATGTTCGGAAGAATCTATTTATCGATGTTCACATAAAAAATTACCTACCCAACTGTTGCTTTGTTATTTTTTTTTTCGGTTTATTTTTTGTACCGCGCTGTTTGTTACCCCAGCATTATGAACAACTTTTTCAATGACTTTTTCATCACTACAATTCTTACCTTTCAGTATTTTTTGTTTGTATTGTGTTCAGTAATAAACGTTTTGTAGTAATATTTACTCAGTTAACCAACATTCTTTTGTTAGAAGCTCAATTTTATTCGGCTTCTTGGAGGCCGCATGCCCGGTAGAGGTAATTTTATGAAGTATGTTATTGTTTTACCTCAGATTAACGGCCGATTGTCCGATCCTCAGATATCTATCTGTTTATTTGAGGAATTTTTCGTTAAACATTAAATATCAAAAAAATAGTAAAATAAAGTTTTCTGTCTGTTGATCTGGGAGGATTAAAAAACCCTAAATTGTATTTAATTCTGCCTACATATTTCTTCGATTAATAAAGAGAGTTTATCATAACTTTCTGTCGTAATATGAGCTTGAAACTAAAGTACTTGAAAATCTGCAAGCATTAACTTAACAGGAATTGCGCTATGCAAACATAAACATTTATTAATAAAACCGAGCTTTTGCGGAATTGCAGTAATTTGTGTTCCCGTGTTCGTTAATTATGACACCTCTCAACCCAACACATTTTATTAGTAGGTAGTTGTAAAGTGAGCATGTTATTTCTGGCATGCGTGTGATGCCCGGAGTCGGGCGCTGATGACTTCCCGTTGCAATTAGGGTTCCCGTGTTTCGATATAAACGAGCCAGTGCTTGCAATGATAAATCCAAGGGAATGGCGAGTATACTCATTAAATTGCTGATTTAATTAAGAGGAGATTGATCCGGAATCTATGCTGGTCAAACGATAAGAATTACATAATGAGTGCACATAGAATAGCTGGTGCCCCACTGATGGACAAAGACCGATCACCTGATTCATAGCCTCTCTCCTAGTCTTAATTCATCCCAAACTTGCTCCGCACAGAGTACCAACATAATAAGCTGCCAAGTGCGAGTTGGACTCGCGTTGAGAGGGTTTCGTATACAATAATAGGACTAACACCAACAAAAGTCCCTTAAATTCAGTTTTTATGGGATATGGGTGCAAACGTGTGCTTGCATACCAAATTTCAGATTTTTAAAACTTCGGTAAGTACCCTAGCCTAGAGGTTTTGATGACATGCGAATCGGTCATATTATTGAGTACAACATTCTCAAAGCTTACAAGTAGGAATCCCAGGGTTCCGTCTACCACCAGCGCAACGTCGTCCTGCTCCAGCATCAGGTGATGATGATGAAAACTTTGCTAGGAGATAAGAATATGACTTGTTACGACGAATCTAATGAGCCCAAAATTAATGGGTTTACAAATAAGCATCCTAGGGTTCTCTCTGCATCTTCGACCTCCCCCATCAGACCAGATGGTATCATATTATTGTATTGTAGACATATTTTCGTAATAATAGAAGAACTAGAAGTGGGCGTCCATTCCTAGATTAGTTGCAAGATGTTACTTTTACACTTACATGACGACATAATAGAACCGTCGAATAAAAATAAGATGTCGGTTTTTATAATAATTACGAACACAGGATTATCCCTCTGACGGCCTCAAAGAATGTCTCCACAACGCGGCCGAGGCGCGAGGTCTCGGCAAGTTGTCGTGCGATTTTCGTAATCGCCGGCGACTGTTATTGTCGTAACTTGGTAATTTTATTGCACGTCTTGTCACTGCAGGCATCGTTTACACGCTAAAAACATGACATTAATCGTAAATGGTTTCAGCGTGGACGTAATGAACGATGTGTTCTCCTACTTGCTTTAAAAAACAGCAAGGAAATATATTCTGCATCCAATTTCGACACCGGGTTGATCGAATATAAGTATAAGTTTCTAATATCATGACACCCCGCAATCAATTAGTTTACATAGCGTTGTAATTTAGACATGGTTAGCGGGGAAATGAAGTCTATTTCAGATTTATGTCTATGATCAGCCAGAGACTCCCGGGCCTCATCGTATAACTTAATTAAAGAGCTGCCGCGAGCTGGTAATTAGACAAGGTTCTCGCAAATTGAAGCCGAGACTGCAAGCCGTGTCGATGTCGGCGCGCCGAAATATGTATCAACAAAATGCATTTTGCCGAGCAGCGGCATAACACCTTCGCTCAGACCCGGTTCCCAAATTAAGCAAAGCCGCAGACACTGCAAAAATACCAGACGGTAATTAATGACGGTAGTTGGCTCAATATATTTTTTAATATCATTTTCAATGTTGAAGGTGTTGTATTTTATGGTTACGGGCCAGTTAATATTCTTCCGGCAACGTCAAATGGTAATGCTAAACAAAATTACAATAAACTGAAGTCATAAACCCAAGCACCTATTATTGCCGCTGCTATTCAATTATAATGAACTGTTCTCTTTATGATTTGTCGACCTACAAAAATATACATGCACACGATAATAAAATACCATTGGAACTTAAAGAAACTTTCACAGCTCATTCAACATACACACGCTTAATGACAGCTCTCAAATGGTTTTTCTACCTTAAATACTCCATAATGTCTGTAATCATTTAGCCCCGACGTGCTTCACAAGGCATGCCAGTTAATAATAATTGAAAGAAATTGCCTGCTTCAACCGTACTCTACTGTTTTTTTTCCGTACTCTACTGGTTACATAATGCGATAGCGGTAACCTGACGACGATTGTCAATTGTTATCCACTCAGTGAGTAATTGAGCTACTACTTTGTCCATTTACATGAGCATTTATTCATAAACGTGTTAGAATGTTATCTGCGTTATTATAAGAAAGTTTGTTGGTGTATGTAGCATTTACGCCCTGTTTACAAGATATCGCTTTCACAAAGATATTGAAAAAGTGTCCCACGCCTTCGGATGTTTGAAGTGGCTCATAATTCATACGACACTCATGGCAGTCGTCGATGCCTGGTGTAGGAATGCCACACAGTGTTGTTTCGAGTTATTTCTCTCACCAAAATTTGACACGCTTTACGTCCAACAATCGTAGCCGCTTTTTAAGCGCCTCTCAATTACATTTTCGATCTCTTCAGGGTTCCGTACCCGAAGGGACCAAACGGGACCATATTACTAAGCCTCCGCTTTCCGTCTGTCTGTCTGTCTGGTCTGTCTGTCTCTCTGTTCTTCTGTCACCAGGCTGTATCTCATAAACCGTGATAGCTAGACAGTTGAAATATTCACAATTTGATGTATTTCTGTTGCCGCTATAATAAATATTAAAGGGGGCTCCCATACAAAGACATGATTTGCCGTTTTTATAGATAATAGTACGGAACCCTTCGTGCGCGAGTCTGACTCGCACTTGGCCGGTTATTTACTTTTCTTCTTCCTTTTTACTTGACCCTGATAAAAGCTTGAAGGTAAAAATTCTTTAAATTTTTATATTGTACTTACATGTGAGTAAATCAGCAGTAAAACTGCTTACAGTGTTCTAGAGCAGCTAGGTAATAAAACTGTTGGTGTGGAAAAAATAGGTTCGCTAAACAATAGGCAGTAACAGAGCGTGACACGTGGATAATTCTCATGGTCTTTAAATAAATAGGATTACCATTAAAATGTGAAAACGTAGCAATGAAATGATTATAGAGTTGTAACAGGTCGATAATGATATTATATTATTGTTGGTACTTACTGTGGTGTGGCATAATATGATTAATCTGTTGTCGGTGAAGCAATTACGGCAAATGACCGTTGTCGGCACCGGCGGCGGCGGCAGTGTCCGCGCCCGCTGCCTCGCCGGCCGGTTCGCTTGAGGTGTGACTGCGTAGGTAGACGATTAGCATTCGGACCGAGTTATTGATCAGTATTGCTAATCATCATGACAGCCTCTCGACTCTCGTACTCGTAGCTAGTTTGATAAATCTCATGACACTAATAGCATTACCTGTTACCTTGTCTTGTTTGAGTGTTTGTTTTGTAAATGTCACGAGACACTCTGGTAAACATGGTCACTTTCTCTTTTATTTATTTTGGCAGCCGCCAGCCCGCCACCCAGGAAGTAGCAGTTGAGTAGATCGATTGAGTCATCATGTCTATTTGAAAGCTGTTTAAAAACATCTCGCCTCTTACATCCGTGGTCTCGCCGATAAAGATAACATTATGAATGTATGAGGCATTTGGAATTAAGCTGCGTCTTTCCCACGGAGAGCCGAGAGCACCCTCTTCGCTGGCGGCAGAAAAATAGCTCATTCGATTTCTGCGAATCCGTGATAACTTTTTTATGAGACCGAAATGAATTGTATAAAATTCTTTTGTTGAAGTCGCATAAAGTTCCTTAGGGAATTTTGCGTTCGTCGCGTTTCATGAGAGATTTATTTCTCCTGAAGTGTTGTTTGCTCTCGACATTTTCTTTTTGTTACAAGTCGAGTTTATTTGAGATTATTTGTCTGACTGTTAGCTTTGATTTAACGAGCTTATTGTTTGAGCAATGTTATGAAGTAGCCGGTAATCTTTTGTGATTATGTTTGTTGTAGGAATTTTCTTTTTATCGAATTATTTATTTATCTTGTGATTCGCTTGACCTGTTTTTAAAATCAATTTTGATTTAACTCAGAAATGTTTACATCTTCTCTGAAATTGCATCCGTGAAGATAACCTACGGTTCAAGCTTTATCCGACTTCTCACTTGCTTTACGCGAAAAAATTAGAGCGTGGAACCTGTCACAATATCTGACATCTCGCCCGTCTTTATTGGGAGTCCACCGCAATGGTGTCGTCCACTCGACACGTGCGTGGCACGCGCCACTTCACATGAGATTATGCCTTCAGCATGTATCCATCCTCGGATTCACACAAAACAAACAACAATCAACCTTCAACATCAGCAATACATGCTAATTTCTCTCACACAATGTCGATGCGATGTCTACCCTGGCCGTCATTTGTCCCTCGCTCATTTATGCAGCGCACCCTTTATTATTTAAACCGGGGGTGTAGGGTTACCGCCGGTTCACTTAGTTGCGAGATTTGGCATCCATTGTACACAAAATATGCCTTGCTTTATCAGGGGCAGGTGTAGCGAGGGCTGCGCTCCAACCCTAGCAAATAAATGCGCTCGGCTAAATTGCTCCATTAGTTGCCGAGTAAGTAAGGAGCAAAGAAATAATGAACTAGCTACAAGAAATAAGTGGCTCTCTGCTGTTGAATACTAAGTTCTATCGCACAACTTTTAAAGTTAGTTAAAATTTTCCCTGTTTCTTTCTACAGTATACAATAAGATGTCTTTACAATAAGACACCTGAAGCACCTAAAAATAAATTACAAAAGAAAGGGGTTCTACTCGAAGTACCGCTTAAATCAGTATTTATGACGGTGATCTTACAAGCGGTAGCATCTGTCGTTGTGTTGAACTGTAGTCGTGTCAGTGGCAAAACGAATAATTTAATTGTTATGGTAATGGCCCCTCTCGGCCAGCCCCCAGCCCCAGCCCCAGCCCCCAGGCGAGCGAGGCGCCCGCTCGACCCCATTGAGGCACTGACCCGGGAGCGACGATTTTTTCTGTTTGTTGCCAGCTTTCATTCAAAATGTGTCAGTGGGGACCCACGTTTTGTATACCCCCGCTATGATCACATGCTGTCAGACCCTTCATCGGAAAAATAGAAGCGGTGTTGTGTTTATCCTTTTAAGCGCCCGTAAAATTTTATTGCGGTTTTCTAATATTTAAAATTGAGGAAAACTGTACTGTACTTCATCTTAGGTAACTTCTATTGTTATTCTAATTTGTGTCAACAAAGGGTTGTTAAGTCTAAAAAACAACAAGCAAACACAAAGTCTATTATGCTACGAGGCACGTTCGTTTCATTAGCTATTTATCATGTCAAACACACTGAGTTGACCGTGCAGGAGCCTAGCCGACCCGACTCCCGGCTCGCACGGAACCCTTGTTCTTCCCTTTGTTTGTTTCCGGCCCGTCAACTTTCTTCCAATTGTTTTATGTTAACAGCTCTTATTAAAAGACAAAATGGGCGCGTTCTTTCATAATTGCGCTGTGTCGTTGTCACGTAAAATCCCTCTTTATTATGTGACGCGCGAGGCTGCGCGACGTTTATGAAACTCGAGAGCGGAAGAATTAATTACATTACGGTACAAGTGGTATGCGTGTCGACTTACAACTAGCCGTGGATGTCGCGCTCGCCGCCGCCGCCGCCGAGTTGACGAGCGTCTGACTGACTCCGCTGGCTCCCGGCCTCGCCACCCTGTCAACTCTGATTGATGACAGCAACCATCGCCGGCGATGTTCGGCCAATTTGTGGCATTCTCGTTGGAGCTCCTTTTTTGCGCTGACAACGATGTGAAGTTAATATAGTTGTAAAGTTTTTTTTATGAAACACTAGTGCCTGCCTACATACGTCAAGGTGTGTAAGTAATCGAGTGATGAGTTTATTTTATGATGTCTGGTTTTTAAAGTTTGTAGAAAATATGATATCCAAAGTTGTATAATATAGTTTGTTTTCAACAGGCTGCTTTAACTTAATCAGCGTGAAGGATGAATGCTACTGGCACAGAATGCGAAAACAAAACTTCATTGAATAACAAAGTCTTCTTTATTCTCTGTTACATAACATTTGATTTCATTACCTGCGAAAGTAGATTATATCGGACAAGCAATTAAGCAGTAAAGTTTAGTTCGTCGCAAGCAAAGACAGCTGAACGGGAGCCAGAGAAGGCTAAGTATGATTAAGTGGGAACTACGTCTCACCGAGTTGAGAACACCAATTCGCGCTTTCCACCCGAGAAGAGAGCTGGGAATGCGAGGCACTAACTTTATATGGTGAGCGTAAATGAGTCGACGAGCGCTCACAGCTCACTAGGCTAAATTATGATGTAAATGAAGTTGTCGACAGCCGACAAGTCGGGTACCGTTTCACTGTAATTTATGCCACATTGATATGTCGCCGCCGGGCGGTGTCGCACTCTAGCGTCGCATTATTATAGTTGAGTCGTATTGTTGCAGGCTGCTGTGAAATGTGCCACCTCCCCCCGCACCAACTCGCTGTCGACGAAGCCGCGGCTACCGCTGGCCGCGCTCGCCGACCCCGCGCGACACCACCCGCCCAACAACGTCAACTCGAACGTAAGTCACACTGCCCGCTACCATCGGCTGATAGACAGCCGACATCAATAAACCAGCCTACCTCACAATTAACCACCATTAGTCAGGAGGAATTTGTGCCAGCTTGCCGCGGGCGGTATGCGGCTTGCAAGAACGCTCGACGATTTCTAACGTGGTGCAGTTAACAAAAGCATCGCTCGGGGCTTTTCACCGGCCGTGACGGCGGGTGATCTCACACGTCTAAATGCAGCGCGGCTAAATCCGGAGCCCGCAGTCGCACCGGCAGCCGCCCGCCGCGCCGCTTCCGGGCTGCACTTTCTCGCTAAATGCATAAATCGTACGCAAAACGCCACTCAAGTTGTCAACGCTCCACCCCCCACTACCGTACTACACTCGCGCCGACGCTAAATGCACACGTCTGTTTACTTATCTCCAGCAGTTTACCCAGCCATTATCCGCGATCACACAATACTGAGACGAAACCCGACGCGAGCTCTCCTTCGCCGCTGTTGTGCTTTATCCTTATTTAATTTGCGCCGTAATCCCTGTTGAATAAAGAGACGCTCGTCGCTTCTGTTTACTTTAACTGCAAAGTAATCAACTGGAGTCAGAGCTAATGCTCCTGCAGAGGAATACTGTGCATTTAAAAAACGCCTTTGTTCCCCGCAGTAAGTGCTGAAAAACTAACAGTGATTACCTCGGCCGCGGAGCAGTTATTTTTGTCGGGTCCCTTGATTACGGAGTGTAGTAGTAAGACGGAAGTTGATCACAATGGCGCCAATCTCGCTGTGAGGATAAAAGAGGGCTGGTTGTGCCGTCGGAGGCGATATTAAAATGCAAGCGAAGTCGAGTGCGGGCTAGGACCAGGGCCGCCAGCCGCAATAATGCTCAGCACTGCCCGTCATGCATGCATGATAGATCGATGGCAGCCGACGCAGCCAGCAAGTCAGGGAATGTCGACTAGGAATGCCAGTTGCCAATTATCCTGGCGTGCCTGATTGGTTTAGTTAATCTATAGCATTAAGTCATTTACTTTTGATAGGATATGAGCTGGCTGATTGATGATGATGACCACTTTTGCTTAACATTTAGTTTGGTTTATTATACGGAAGCTCCAATTATCTCATTATATTCATATGTCTAGAACGACAGCAGATGGCTGTCCTCATAGAAAAATATGAGTAAAAGGAGTGACAGTGTGAACCTAAAGAATGGAGAGCTTGGAATAAATGCAAACATCTAAAATATGTTTCTTTTCTACTTCTATTTATAATACTCGTAAGTCGTAAGCTCCACATCACAAGGAAATCGTCGCAATAACTCGTGTACCACAATGACGCAATAAATATATGAGTATGAGTATGAGTATTAAATCGTCCGTGTCGATTCCGTTCCGCCCATCTAAAATCCATCATTGTCGTTACGTTCCTGAAATAACGACATTTCAATGCAATAAAAGATATCGTATCTAGCATATTACGTCGAGGTTTCAATCGTGATATGTTGCCGGTGGTAGAATATCGTGAAATAATTAAACGGGCAATTTCATTCGTCAGCCGAGCTTCGTCGGACATCATGAAAGCTTTATTTGGTTAACACGCCAACGCCAGCGGCCATGTGAGGCGTAGGTAGGTATATTCCTAAACACAACACACAAAATTGTGAGTTCATTACTCAATGTTACGTAGGTATCCGATGTTAATATTTAATGCATCAATAGAAACAGAGCTTTATTTGTCTACAATGAAGTTGTTGCTTACAAATGTGAAAGGCAAACAAGGCGTTCTGCGGAGATCCACTTGAATAGATTGAAGGAAACTCATCTTACTTTAGTCTGAATCGAGGTCCCCACCGGGGCGCTCGGACCGTGTTACCCTCACGACTCCCCGCACATTTCGACAGGCCGCCCCACACCGTAGACCAACCAAGATATGTCGCAATCCTATCCAATTTGCCTCCCGCCGGCCGCGCTGTTTCCCGAATAAAGCGGAAAATCTTGTCCTGGCAGTCGACGAGAGTATAAATTTTGCTGACTTCAATATGAGGCCGACCGAAAAGGGAAGCGGTTTGATAGCTATTTACCGACGCCGACCCTAATCTTGAGCGTTCAATAAATAAATACCGAGATTCGATCTTTGCGCAATCTGTTTGCTCTATGTTTTCCGCATTCGTGTGACTAAATTTTTAAGTATGCTCGCCAACTGACTATGCTCGGCAAAAGACCGTTGCTTTGTGCCTTTGAGTTTTAATAGTAAAGGCTCTCTGGCTATAGCCGTCTATGACTAGGAATTACAATCTGGAGGTATCGGGCGGGGAAAGAGCACGATCGTTTGGCACGGTGCAAGACCTGCCTCTGCGGTGTCGGCTAATAGCTCTTCGCAGATTCAATTTGCTGTCGAATAGATAGCCTCCCGATGCGCCGAGCGATCATTAAGTTACGCCCCCGGCTGCGGTCGGTACCACGGTGCAGATTCGCTTTAAACACCGCGCCAGACAAGTTCAATTTGGCGTGGAATCACTATGAAGTGCCACTTACACGCACGCATATTGTCGTTGACTTAGCAAACTGCCGCGGGCTTATTTATGATTGTTTGCATAGCCAGCTCAATTTGCCGGCAATCGCACTAATTTGGCTCTGCCATCAAGAGAAGAGTCAACTGACAAGTTTTTCTGCATTGTTATAGCAACAAAACAGCTTGCTTTTTATCTCCTTGTCGTCTGCAAAGAAAGTTCCCCTTCTGTTATTAAACACTCCGTGTTGTTCATTAAAGATCCATTACAAAGGGTTTACGTATAAAAAGTTGCGGCTGGCATTCAGTTGTTTCTTTGTGTGTAACAGATGTCGCCGTGGTCGGAATGGTTTGATTGCTTTCGACATCGGCACGACACGCCTTTATTGTGTTGTCTCGAGTTCCGCGGCCGCTGGCTGATCGCCACGGGCGTCCCTTCGGCTGCCAAATGTCGTCTTATATTCCTCCACTCTCGGCGATATTGCCGTTTGCCCCCGACGTTCACCTTCCAGCCAGCCCCACCCCTTATCTGATCATCGGAAAACGTCCCGCTGCCGTTTCGCTGACCAGTTTCGCCGGTTAACCGATACTATCAAATGATTGAATTATTATTATTAACGTTTCGCCCACTGCTCCATCACATGGTTACTTGGTCCATTGATGTTTTACGAGACCGATTACCTCTTCGTAACCATTGTAGTTGTAGAATGATATTGATTGATTTACTTAGAGATTAATAAATTGTACATTCTTGTAGCTTTCCACTTTTCTTGTAGTCCACATTAATTGAATCCAATATAAAACAAACCGAACATAGCGTTACATGCCGTCCTTTTCGATATATCTATACTTATAAAAATCATTTTTAAAAGCTGCAGAATTAAACAATGTTTATTTCGCAAATACTTATTTAGTTAAAATACTCTTAAAACATCGTGAATCAACCACCCACAGAGTTGCATGCAACTCGCATTATTGTTATTGTGCACTGAGAAGTTAAATAAAGTCATTGGTAAATGATATATCTGTCGCAGTTAGTTGGTTAAATCAAACACTTAACTAACATCCTAGACCGTTAATTGAAGACCGACATTTAACCAAGTCGCTAAAGTTCCGTCAGACAAGTGAGTGAACGAAACGTTTAACGAGTTGTCTAAACGTTCCTATTCAACAAGACGCATTTCTACTTTGGTAGGGTAATAAGCAACCAATTCGGTTTTGTGAAACTATATGGGGTCGCCTCTCAGCTCCGGGTGGTTCATAAAGTGGTGACCTAACACAACCTATCTTTATTATTGGCACAGAAAGTGACCTAAAACAATCAATTCGGTTTTGTGAAACTACATGGGTCTCCTCGCTCCGCTCCGCTTTGATTACACAGAAATAACAAATGAACCAAAGATCATATTTGAAACAAAAAAAAACCCACTGAACAACACCAAAAGTTAGACTCTGAAAGTAATAAGCTGTTGTCGTGCGTGACGCCACCATCTTGTTTTAACCAACACGCCGGCTTTCGGTAAGACAGATTGTTAAACGTTTCCTATGATGCTTTATTTAAATCAAAATGCTAGTGACTTGCTTAAATATCGGTCTTTAATTAACGGTCTAGGGTGTTAGTTAAGTGTCTGATTTAACGAACCAACTGCGACATATCCATTGTGATACTTTATTCATTTAAATCACATTTCAATAACATTCACATTTTCAGATCTCAGTGCTTCTGAACACGCTGAATGTATGAAACCCTAGAATTAATTTATACGCCATTTCGGCGTATTTAAAATTTTCATGTTCAGTATTTTAATTTCATGGTCTTTGTTTGAATAGGATGATATGGTAATGGATATTGAATTGAATGAATTGTTGCATGAAATAAATTATTGTATCCGCGGTTGGGTGAGTTGCTCTGGTGATATTGTTTATTGAATGACTCCTCAATTATTGTATGATCCTATAACGACCATTCAATTAATTATGCCATGCGTATTATTTCTTGCGTAAATTACCTACATGCTAATGTCATCATTAATAATCCTCATTAATAAAAATAATAGTATAAGTTTGCTGAGCCCTAGGGTATCCAACCAATGGGATAAACGTCACTTGGATTCAGCCAAGTTATTTTATAAGGTAGGGGTACAAGGTGAAGTACTGTGTTCGAACGAACATGCAATGTTTAGGTATTTGCGACCGTAAATAGATTCACACACAGCATGTGTAACTCTACATTTTGCTATGAATCTGTTTAAATCATTGGAACTAACTAGGTACGATTCTGATTGATTGACTATTGTATTGCAAGACAATACCGAGTAAACCACCCAATACCGAGCTACAAACAACAATTCTCGAGGTTCCTGTTCGCATATGTATCTACGATTCCACGTAATATGTAAATCCAGGGGCGGCTTTGTCACGAAATTCCATTTAGATTTCTGTCAGTCGCCTCTCACCACTTCGTCGTCGCCTTGTGTACTGCTGATCGGTGCTGCCACTAGAGATGTACATTTACGGAATATTGGGTTGTGTGTGATCCTACCTTATCGTAAGAAAGCGACCTACCTATGTTTTTGCTCCTTTGATTCGTGTTTCTGAAGCTGTGGTAGCAAAAGATTCATACATTCATTTGAATGCCCATGAATCTATTTTCTTCACCTCAGCGTTATTCACACGTGTAACTATTGAAGTTACAAATTTCTCGGTATAATAGTGAATACCTGGTAAGATCAACCGTGCTCTATGTAGGTATTTCTGTTTAATCCGTTCTGTCTGATAGTGCGCTCAAACACACTCAAATATTTACGATATTTGCAGGGCCAATTAGGGATCTTATTATTATAATTTTGTGTAAGATCTATATCTACTCGTATGTGTCTGTCTAGCCTCCTGGATCCATTGTTGAGTAAAGGCTTCATCTTCATATAAACATAGGTAATTCTTCCTCTTGTTTAAGATACCTACAGTAAAACAACCGCCAATATATTTGCGTGATAAGATAAGGCTTCGTGTTAACTGTTTAAACAGCAGCTAATTTAATAATTAGCGTGGGAATACGTTGTTTGATTGTAATCATTTCGTTCTTTTAGTTTCGTTTTCGTTTCATGTATTTATCAAGACACACACGGCAGTGTGTCAAGCCAAGTTAAGACACCCCGCCCAGTGTAATATTACAGGAACCATTTCGAGCTACTTTTGACCCCTCGATAACTCACATAGTATCAGATTTTTCTTAACTAAGTATATTTTATTTAACGTTTTATACAATAAATACATTCAGCAACTTTCAGAACTAAATGTGTTGTCTTATGAATTTATGATTCAACCGCTTGAAATATTTATTCATTGCGATGAAAGGAATAATGTTCAACCATCTGACACAATGTTACGCTCAAGATAAACATACGTTTGGCTTCCTCGAGCGAGCGAGAGACATTGTAAACAAACATGAGCAGTGTTGTAAAGTGTAAAGACACTTTAAAACTCCGTGCTCAGTAATTAGAACGAGGCACCGCAACTTCCAACAGGGGAGTAACGTGTCGAGACATACATAAATTATGCAATGCGGCACTTAATGACACCGCGCCCTGTGGAGCTCCCTTCTATTCTACCTCGTGACATATGAGTATAAGTCGCTTCACCGACTGTACGCCTGCCGGAGGCATTTGCAGCTCTGATAGCAAAACCGATAAACCGAACTCTTGTTCACAGCGCACTCGTCGTCTCTACCAGAGATTTATTACCACTAGCAAATAAGTAGACTCGCTGAAAACCGCAACATAAACAACCCGATAAAAACCTGTTAACTGCGATTGTGCGACTTAAATTGTTTTATTACGTGTGAATTGTCTACACCCGTGTCTGCACCGGCGAAGAAGGCAGTCGCTATGTTTGCGGGCGGCTTTCCGGAGGGGTAATACGTGCAGTATTCGTGAAAAATGTAATTGAATGATTTATCTCGTCGGTCACGTTTCGCCGCCATATGGACTTCTCATGAATAAGTAATGGTGGAGCCGCGGTCGTTGTTTCAATTAGTGGTTATGTTGCCGGGTTGGCACGACTGCGCTCCCGCCCCTGCCTCTCCCAACAACGCCCCGCAGACCGAATACTGCCCAACCCGACCGCCCATAAAGAATCCATTCGTTTCCGGCACACAAACTCTCACATTCCGCATTGGCGAGAATCAACTCAACGCAACCACGCAATTTGAATTTTATTGACAATAATCCTTATTCACAAACTAATTGGCTGTCTATAACCATCGAGACAGGGTGAATGTCCTTAGCCGCGCTCACGTTAACTCTAGAGTGAAGTAACACGATAACAACAATCTAGATAAACACACCACAGTGAAAATCGTGTTGAAAACAGTCGCGTAACAGGTTTTCTGCTTAGGTACTGTTATATCCTCGGCTCATGAGAGAAAACAACTTTATCAGGAGTAGCACAAGTTGTAGTTGACTTTTACTTTGCGCTTCGGCGTAATGCTCATTAGTAGGCGTTCTTGTTTTGGTGAGCGGGCGCGAGAATGACCATTATAATTGGGGCGCGTAATGAGTAGGAGTAATTATGTGGCAACATCCGCCGCTATATCCCCCACGACCCTGTCGGGATTACAGGGATCTCTCGCGCCCGAGCTCCCGGGATTAAATTGATATGTGCGACTCTGCTTGACTCGTTTATCTATGTAAAGGGTCGGGAAGCAATCCCTTTTAGTAGAATTGGGGACATAATCGCCCGCGTATGTCTTATTGTTGTCTGTTACGGGGCTAAAGAGCTATCCGGGACTTATTGTGTCTTCATTGAATTGCTACTTAAGTTGTTTGCTATTACTGAACGAGGACCTTCATCAACTATGTTATTTTTATTTTTCGTGTCTGCGAATAAAACTAAATCGAATAAAGGAGGAAGCAGGAATGTAGGCAATATTTATTCGTTTAGGAGGCTGAATGTCCGCTTGATAAATTGGCATCGCGCGCAGATTCCGGTGCTCTTTGAGTTTTTGTTCCGGCCAGAGACCACTCGCGGAAGCGACTCCATTTATACCGAGCTAAACTGGCCGTGAGTAATGGCCTCTGCAGCCGTAAAGCTGCGCGATCCGACTGGAATTTTCAATCTGACGGTGCTGACAAAAGGGTCAAGATGTTCAAATATTTATACACACAGTCCTGTCGTCAATTTACAGGCTTACGAAACTCTTTCAAGCGTTACCGATATATTGGCATTATATATCTCTAAAATACCTAATATTCTATTAGCAAAACTCTTCAATCCATTGTACATAATACTCTCAGTTGGCAAGAAAATTCAACGTTAATTTATCAGATTAAACCAGCCAAGAGAATATTACGACCATTTTAGGATTTTCCATGAAAATGAATACCAAATCAAATTGGACGCGGCGTTCTCTCAAGTAACAATAACGTCGAAGTTCATTGTGCGAGGGTGGTTGGAGAGTTATCCATTTACAGAGAGGAGTTACTACCCGTTTTATTTTCTTTTATCCGGCAGAGGCGCTGAGCACAAGTCTGCCCCCCGCATGGGCTAGCCAGGCCCCCAAACGTAAAATAGACGCGAAATGTGATAAATGGAAAACACTTTTTATTGTAGAGCCCCTGGGCACGTTACGTTACGGCCGCCGGAGGATCCCCTCGGCCTGCACCCTCGCTTCCCATCTCGTCTTATCAAGTTTTCTTATATCCTAGTTACCGCTCAATTTCGGGGGCCTATATATTATGAAGGCATTATTGCTGATTCTTCCCTTTAACAAAATGGGGCGTAGTAAACACGCAATTTGGGGCAGAGATTTTGCTCGCTATTCGAATAATTTGATCTACGTTAGTCGAGTCGAATAGTAGAATGAGAAGTGGTGTATATTAGTTGTTGTTGTTGTCAACAGGGTATAACGCTGCTCCACGACGCTGGCACGTCGGATGACAGCGGTCGCGCGTCCGAACGACTCACGGGTAGCTCCGTGGCGCCGCGCGACCCTGACTCCTCCCGGGACCGCCTCAGTGACGTAAGTGCAACCTCTGCTCCTCTACCGACCTGGGGCCTTGCGGGCTATTGGCTCTTGACGTCGGCTTCGTGTTTAAACGCGCAAGAATGAACTTTATCATTATGAAAACGCGGCAAGTCGAACACGAAGCCGATGTCGACAGCCAATAGCCGGTAAGCCCCCTGGTCCTGGATCTGTCCTCATCACACCCCGACTACCCACCCAGGTGCATGTGACAAATCTACACTTATTTTGTCTACCTGTCTGTTGTGATCGTACTGACTGTTTAGATTGTACATTATAATAATGTTTGATGCGTCTTGTCTCGCTACCAATCTTCCTGTCTCTCTGACATTCCAAGCTGGAGTGCTCTCTTCCGAAAGATTGCAGTTTATGGCTCACGGATGGCTCTAAAAGTCAGTGATTTACGGCCTTTATGTCGCCGCTGAAAAAGTTAACTGAAATTGAATTAGGGGCTCGCTTCCGACAACAAATAGCGCGTCGAGACGGTCAACTCGGAGCCTTGGAGAGACAGACGGGCGCACCCCTCACTCGCTCTCCACTCATATGTTCGCTTTCTCTCTCCTGCCTACAGGCCAGTAGCCGCTGTAGTTCCGGAAAAGGCTATATCGTGAGTACACTCAATGTTGTCTTTGTCTACTCTATCGGGGCCCGGCATCTCTCGCATGTCTCACTATCACAACTCGTTTTCGCTTGCTTCGCTAAGTCTAGTGTTCCCCCTACTTCACTTACACTCACTGCATGCTAACCGCATTTTGTTTTACTTGGTGCTTTATTGAAATCGTGTCTGTCTCGATCGTATCGGTTGAATATAAACGCTCGCTCAATAAGTTTAGCATAATCCTTAAGTTATTAGACTGGTAACACAATGGGTATGGCGGGGAGGTCTGTTTAAACTGCGGAATGTACTCGGATCACGCAGGCAGCCGGCACTCAGTCGCTCGCTGCTCGATATTCTTCGCGCGGCGCGGCTAAATCACGAGATTTGTCGAGCCGGCGCCGCACTACGTTACATTACCTGCGCTCGCCCTGAATACTTCATGCTCTCTATTTATTTGAAATTGTAATATCTCAGTCCCGGTCCCTTGTTGTTTTCCTCCGAGCGAACTCACCTCATAAATATCACGTAACATATTCGTCGGTTTATGAGACTATTGTATAGCCTCCTTCTTCCATATTGAAATTTTTCCGCTTTATATATTTTCTCATTCTTGTAACTTGTTTTACATACCGTTTTTCTCTTTATTTGTTCGTTGTGATCTGACACATGTAACTTGCGATGATTTACCTTATTTATATGTAAATACAAACGTGTTATAAATCATAGTTGTCTAGCGGTAGCGACAAGTCTTTGTCTCAAGTTTCTGATCTGCTACTAACAACATTATTTATTACCAGTACGACACGCATGAATATCTTAAACGTTCCATTGGCAGCATTAAAGGCATCAATTAACATATTGTTATTTCTGTTTTGCAGTGTGATAGTGAGGGCGACGACGATAAGGTAAGTGCACTTGGTATCCCGCGACGTTTTTACGAGGCAACTAATGAATTAAACTTATCTCAGACTCTCGAGTCTGGGTTCTTTGTGAGGAGCCGGGCGAACTTGGAACAAAGCGGTGGAAATAAATGTCCGTGTAATGTAAGTTGCGAAGTTGCTCGTTTGCTAGTGTATTAGCTCGCGACTCGGTGCAATTAATCTCGTGGGACATGACGTGCTCTGTCCTCAGCACCTGTTAGCAGTTTGCAGAACAATACGCGGATATAAGCGAACCGTTTTCTGCTCGTAACGACCTTTTTTTGTTTGTTTTCCGCTTACACCGCTAACCGGTCCCGTTTGAAAGGATTGGCGGGTTGTGAAAATTCGTTGTTGTTACAATGTTTGCTCTATTCAAATCCCTTGAAGTTATCGTGCTTCTTTATCTCATAAATATTCAGGCTTTGACGGTCTTATCTTTATTTTAATGAGTTTGTTTATGGAATTAGGATGATGAATCCTATTACATTTACAATAAACTTAACTATTGACTTCTATGTCTGCCTACTAAATATTAATTAATTATAGCCCGTCTAATATCCTTAGCGGTATTCAAATCAAATGCGTCTGTCTCGAGCGGCGGCCGGCGCTGCAAAGGGCGTCGCGTTTATTACAACCGCGCCGCTGTTCACTAATTACTAGATTGGTGCATTCTCCAAGACTCGTAATTAAATACATTACGCTGGCGGGAGCAGCCTCCGTACGTGCCTACTTACCGCTGCGACCAGTTTAACTTTATGCAGCTTAAGCAGCTGCTCTGACACAAGTCACTCCTTTGCGATAAGATTGCAAATATTGCCATAAAAAATGTGGAGCACGAATATGCCATTAGGAACCATAAGCTTCAATTGTATTGTTTAACGGCTCAAATTAAAAGTAGTTTTCTAAGGAATAGCATAATGTAAATGTCGCCATGTAATAATTACAACCTAATAAGCAAGTTCGTTTCTACCAGTTCCAGAAACTCCTCCATAGTTGGTCGCTCAATCGTATTGACTAATTAGCGACTTGCCCCCACTTTATTCCTCGAAGCTCTTTACAAATATGAAACCGATTTAAGCAATCTGAAAGTTTGAAAGGCAGGGGTTATAAATAAGACCCTCTTCCTTTCGAAGTTTTCATGATGTTACGGAAAAGCGAAACTTTTAATTTGGCGACCGACTGCGAGAAAGTTGCTTACACAGAAATTTTCATGGTTGGTGCTTCCTATTTTCGGCAAATGTTGAGCAATATGGAACGCAATTGTTTATTGTACTGCGATTATACCTAAAATCATGTTCATATTCCATTAATTTGTCTGTGTGAATATACTTCTGTTTGCGCAGTGCAATGAAATAAAATGTCTATTTGCCATGTTTTCAACGAAATTCTATAAATATTGTTCCATTTATTTGTCCGAGCTTTTAATTTCGTACATGAATTGAATGTGTCTCGTTTGGTGAAATAAAAATATCACTCGATTGTTTACTGGTGTTTACGTTACGAGTTTTTGATGAAAAGCCAGATTGTTGAATATTCATACGATAACAATCAATTCAATTAATGAACCGAAATTAAGAAATACATAATTAAAATTAGCCAGAAAATGCTGGTGCATCATATTGCACTGACAGAACCCGCACGTTTTGTTCTGTACTACCCACTTACCTACCTGACTTTTTAATTAAGCTATTAAGGCGGGATTCGCAGTGTTCAATTTATATTTTATAATTGAAACGAGTTATAACATCGTATTATTAAAGTGCCCGTCAATGTTAATTCGATATTCATGTAGTCACTAATGATTTTAAGGGTCGTTCCGATAACATTTAGGCGCTTAAATACCTCGATAACATTAATTGACTATGTAATTGCATTCATTATTAAGTATGTTTCGAACATCTGTCCGTAATGATGAACTTAATCGAATTGGAAGTTGAGTGGCACGATAATTCCGGTAAATGGATATCTGAGGAGGAAATCAGTCTCAGCTTCGCTGTTGTGCCGCCGTCGATTAATTAAATTATCGTAGCAGGGCGTGCGCGGGGGTGGGGTGTGTGCCCGAGTGGGGGCCGAAGGGGGTCGTGTCGGTGGCTGATAGTGCTACACTCAACTAGAGAGCGCCACTAACTCGATCCTATTCCACTCGGGCTATTCGCACTCCGAGCTCAATTATACTCCCACTTTGATTTGCAAATCGGGTAGCTTTCGTCTAATTACGTACACTTCCTCAGCATCCTACCCTACTAGCATGAGCAATCACATTTCTGATCGTTATCAGAATTAACCTTCTGCTGAATGTTACACATATCTATCTGCAATTAAAACAATAGCTTTTCGCGCTTTTTCATAAAAGCATTCCTCAGCCACGTTAAATTACCCTCCGCGTATCCAGGAGCACCAAAAACAAACTAAAAGCCGTCGTATTAGCATTTATGAAAATTGTTCACAACACACCCCGGGATGCACCGCGGAACAAGCGAATTGCCACTCTTGTTATGTAGATCAGCGCCAACCTACCCCGCGTTTATGAATATAGCCGTCTATATTGTGCGCCTCCTGCGAATTGCAAAATTGAATCGGGCTGGTGTTCTCCGAAAACAGTGCAGGTTATGAATAATAGGTCGAGCACGAATCTGTGTAAGCTCCTCTGGCGAGGGATAACCCCGTTATTAGCTTAGCAGTTCCGGGAGTCTCCCACTGGCATTATGCAGGCTGCGAACTGGGCCTAGGGGGGTGCTAGATGTTATGCGGCGTGACCGTGTGACCAGTTTTTGTGGAACTATAGATGGTGTTGGTGACCCTGAGTAGAACTTACCCCTTTAAGCTTTTCACTTAAAGAACCTCTTTCGATACAATCGTTTTGCGCATGTACCTTGTTAATTGGTCGATTGAGAGATCATGTTTTTTAAGCAGCACAAATTAAGACTAACAAAGTCGTAGTTAGAAAATGTACCTTCTAAAGTATACGATGCAGCTAATACAAACTATGGCCCCTATTAATTTACTGAAATATTTAATTAAACGCGTAAAACATTGCCGCACTATGATGTTGACACAACAAACCAGATACATAATGGCATTCCATTTATAAATCAAATATCTATGCCTAATTAACAATTGACACATTACCCAGTATTATACGAAAATTATTCTCTGCATATTTAATCAGCCGACCGATTTTAACCGCACACCACGAATATGCATACAATACGTCCGTTCGCATTCGTCGGACGGATTCTCATTACGCTCGCTAATGGAATTGTCATTCATATCATGCCAGATTTAAAAATTAATGCCAATATTAATTACACATGCGAAAATAGCCGAGCAATCAAAAATTCTGTATTACAGTATATTTTAATATTCTTAGTATACATGTAATTTCTTCGCATCTTCTCTACATTGGTCCACTATAACAGCAGTCTTCGCAAGCCATTGTCTGGCGCTGATGTAGACAAATGTGCCGCACATCGGGGTGGCGACGGCGACCGGCAACGTATGGAGGAGGTAGCTCATCATCATTCATCAGGTGGCATATCACTTCTGCTCGATTAGAGAAGGGTGGGTGCTTCCGCGGCTGACAATCTGTGCTCACGTGCTCTACGGTATGGGGGCCAAGGGGGCGCGAGAGGGGCGACATGAAGCATTTATAAAACTCAATGAATACAGCCCCCCTAGACAAGATGCAAAACGCTATTATCGTTCGCACGAAACGCTAAGAATATGTATGCGATTTGACGATTAGTCACGCTACGCTAGCGTCACCAAATGTCAAATCGCATACATTTTGAGTTTTCGTTTTTTTTCGTTTTCGTAGCGTTATTAACTTTGTCTAGCTTGCTTGCTGCTCGGCCCGACTTACAGCTTACAAGCAGATTTCGTAAAGCGGTGAATCCAAACTGTTTACCGGCTCAACCTCAATCTCACAAGTATTTCGCTTCCGAGGAATGACTGGAGTTATAGGTAAATTAATTCCGAGCAGAACTTTCATCGTTTCTCACAGTTTTGAGATTCTAGATAATTTTATCTTCCTTGAAATGAGCGAGCGGTGCCAAAGAAAATACTTCTTAATTGACATTAAAATACTTGAAGTGTAAAAGCTGATTCATGTTTAAACAGTACCATTATCTAAATGCGATCAAAAGCGTTTCTTTTTCGTTCAATTGACTCGAGAGGAATCTTAGCAATTTATCTCGGGAGTGAAATTGCGATGGAATAAAATATTTTGTGAAGCGGCATCGCTGGGCGCCTCTTGGCAGGATTTACCTTACGCAAACCTGCCTCGGTTAATTGAAAGTGCTTCTTTCGTTTGGCGTAATATTTTATGGCTCAGTCTGCGGCGTGCGGCGCGATCTCGCCTGCCGTCCCACTCTAGCTCACCACTCCTCACTCTTCACTCACTCTCTCGGGAGAGTGCCACTTACGCCTCTCTTTCCACGAAGCACAACTTCACAAGAAACAAGAAAATAATTTAATCCGCATCGGAATATAAATTTGTTTTCAGCATTATCTTATCTTAATCGCTACTTGTATTTTATCATCTGTTCATTGCAAATGGAATTCGCTTTTTTATTATTAATTTTCTCGGTATGAAAATTCATTTAGGGCGAATACTGGTATTCGCGGAGAGCCTGTTGGGAATATTTCGCTGAAATCTTCGCTTTCATTTGGCTTATTTTTATTTATTTACAGTGTTCGCTCGTAATTTCACAAATGTCAGTCGGTGAGATATTGGGCTATGATTAACAGTTTTAGCATTAACTATATCAGCTAGCAATGTACGCGTGCAATAATTAGCGTTACAAGCCAGTGAGCCGATCCACCGGGTCGACCCTGCGGCCTACATGGGCGACCGTAAATCCACGCCCTGCTCACAATTATCTATTCACGTTTAACGACCCAACATAGCCCATAGTACCTCCCACTAAGGATCATCAGACATAAAACGGAGCCCAGCAGTGTCTCTACACTGCTGCGGCATGCAAGATAAGGGTCGCCACACCATTAAACAATACAATGTCACACTTCCACGTCCTACCTCTCAAGAACATAAACCTCGGCTTATGTAGTTTAAGCGCGCTATATAATTAATCCGTGGCTCAAACTCTGAGTCCTGTGGGAGAGCTGTGAGCACCAGATGCTCGTGAAAATGTCGCGGATTGCAGCGCCGGGCTTGCCTTTGTTGTCTTATTAATGTTAATGACTCGCTTAAATATTCGCACAACTAACTAATCATCATGTATTTAAGTCTCCCCTTGTTTGGCGCATGCAATCTGCCGGTGCACTTAATCCTAGAGACAATTAACTGTACAATTGTACGGAATATGCATAGCGCTACTGGAATTAGTACAGCACATTCCACTAGACCAGGGGATAGTTATAACGGTTATTATTACAACTCGTATTAGCTGTTTAATAGTTATTGCTAAATGGAATTTCATTTTCATTTCATTTATACTTTATTGCACAAAACATAAAAAAATAAATAACGAAGCTTTCATCTCATTCTCCTCGTAAACAAATGACTAGTTCGTGTCAATGTTAGCTTATTCAGCTCATAAAACCGCTACATAACTCAAAACATAATTACAGTAACTTACTAACTACACGATTAACATAATGTTTCTAGAATGTTCCGCTTTTGTCTTGTAAACGAGCATAAAGTGAAAGAACAAATTGCGAGTTTCCCCAGTATTTTCCCCGCTCAGAAAAATATATGTTTTATTAAAGCCCGGCATTTCCGAGAGCTCGGCAACCCTCGACGAGCGAGGGCGGGCGGGGTGTAGGGCGGGCGGGCGGCGCGCCAGTGTATAACAGACAGTAGAGGGATATAAAACATATTTACGCGCCTATAAAGTACTCTCGTACGCTCGCTCTCTACCATTTTCTTTTGTTCCACGCTCGGAGCCAATGATAATGCCTTCTACCGTTCGGTTCGGTTAAACTTATTTCTCTTTCGCCTTATCTGGCTTTTCTTCGGCACTTTTATTTATAACCGAAGTGGTGGCACGTAACAACATGATATTATAAACGCTCTCCCGCCGCTCGGCTCTTTAACATCTGCTTTTCTCTTTATTTATTAGCGCACTAAACAGATGTTTATTCGTGCTATTATATTGTTTATGGGGTGCGATAAACTTAACTGGTGCAGTTGTTAATGAAGCGATCAGCGCTCGAGTGAGCAGCGTATCTCGTCTAGTTTCTGTCAGTGGGTGCTGAGCTGTGGTGAATGGTGGAGGGTGCTCGACGCTATTCACGCCGGGGACGGAAGCTGAGCTGTTCGGATGCCGTCTTAATCTTGCGCGACAGTACGTCTCACAGCGGCAAACCCCTTGCTCGTGCGAGAGGGTGTAATAACACGGCTCTCCACCCTCGGGGGCGCTTACACTCTGATTCCTCATTGCGGAGTCATACGTCGCCATTAGGAGCGCATCAAGGCGTGATGCCCCATCGATTCGGTGATTCGACCGGTTACATAAGTACATTACAACAGGAAATCGGAAGTCAATGACTAAAACTGACTGACTAGTGACATAATATTCCAGGTCCAGGTCAGTTGTAAGGAGACTACATAATAGAAATTGAATTATTTTACAGAGAAAATAAAGTTAAAATGCCATTTCAAGTTTTGAAAGTCCCAAACAACTGAGGTGGTGTCGTCAAAAGACTCCAACAGATAAGTTGAGAGATAAGGGTGGAAATGCCCGAGCTAGCCGAGTCTGTCTACTCCGCTCGCTCCGACAAACTTCCCCGTCCGCGATATTACTCTAACCGGCTCAAATGGGATAAGACCTAACTGAAGATGCGCCATGCAAAACCAGACTCTAACCACTCCAGCTTACAACACTCTGTTTACAAGAGCCCGAGACGAGCTGCGAGATCGAAACACACTGCACAACTCTAATGCAACGGGAAATGTTTGGCTTTTCATTATTTTGCGCTGTAATCGAATTTTGTACTTCACTGTTTAACCAACTGTTGTTTGAGCTCTCGATATTTGAGTTACGCTGTATTGTTTGTAATATGATTTGTAGGTATTTGTGATACTCGACACAAATTATGTGTGCCGTAGCGGTGAAGAAAAAGGGTCGTCAACCGCCACTTTGGTGCCAACAAAGACGCGACTTCAAAGGGCGTAATTATCTAGCCGGCTGAGTGTCATCACTCCACCGCAGCCGAGCCGCCGAGCGGCGTATCTCACGACGGATCAGCAGCGTCCCGCCGGGATGCACTATGCGATTCTGTCTGTCCTCGGCTGATGCCGGCTCTCGCTCTGATAAACCACCGCGTGAACATGAAACGCTTCGGATACTGCGCATTCAACACAACTCATGCAGGCTTAGCCAGCCGGCTAGTGAACCTCACCGTGCGGCAGCTAGGATTTAATGTTTCACGTCGGCCGTAATGCTCGGTGATTTGATACGGATTATGATTGGCGGAACACGCGATTTGTGTCGCGCAAACATATCGATGTCGTTACGGATCATAATTGTGTTTGTGTACCGGTAATACGGTGGATGGTAAGTGCTTAATTAAAAGCTTTTCCTACTGTATAAATTATAACAGCGTCAGCGAAAGGAACGGTAAATCCGAAGCTGCTTATATAACACGGAAAATAAAAATAAATGTATTATTGTATACAAAATGTTGGCGCATCTTTGTTACTGAAATACGTTGCTGAATATTCATAAGTGACGTTGCTATTTATCGTCATGAATATAAACTGGCTAGTTACAAGGAGAAGAACCTTATATAGAGTCGTATATGTATATGGTTAGTTTATTTCTATTATCATAGTAGTCGATGGTATGTTATTAAAGCGACTGGAGAACATGGTAGCTTGACACGGCCCTGTTGTTCCATGCTCTCACAACCCACAATGCATGCGGAGAGTTGGCTTGCAGACACGGGAACAGATAAGCTCAGCTATTTGCACGCCCCGTGTCGTGCGACCCGGGACCGACGGCAATTAGTCGACCGCAAACTTACACCGCATATCCTCTCTCACACACGCTCGCATCACAAAGGTCCGAATAATTTATACATGTACAGTACACGCATCCCTCTCGCCCCTTGGGTGTGTTGGGAGGGTGCCACACACACGAAACAGGTGTTAAGTACAAAGTTGTGCGATCGTGCCGACCCTTCCAGATTACTTCTTGGCTTCCGATTGCCTCTTTCTTAGTTTCGATTGGGCGGAGTGCCATTGAATGTTACCCTATTAGCGGAGAGGTTTTATTCCCTAAGAGCTTTGAGTTCGTCCACAACAATGAGTTTTCTTCTTTACGTCGATTTACCTGAACCCTTGGGGTCGCTGTCTGTGTTGTTTCCGATAAGTTTACTCTTTGTGCGATACTTCTTACACGGCTTTCCCACCATTTGCATGTTTATGAAAGTAGTTTTGCCACAAAGCAAAGGTTCTCTTCTTTGTTCGGCCCGGCCCGGTATACTCACGAATTGTTACACGCACGCTATTTCACGGCCGTAAAATATTAAATAAAGTGCCACGAGTGGAGCGAGCATCCGCCTGCGAAAGATAAGACTTTTAACGGTTCAAGTTTCAGCGGTCGTTATTTACGTTGTAAATTGCTCTAGACTCAAGTTAGAGCATTTGTGGCATGAGAAAACAAGGAAAGCGAGCACGCGACGGCAGCGGCCGCCGACGACGTGATAAAGCTCTCCAATCGGTTTCTCGCCTGCGATTGTTCTCTGCGTCCATTAATAATTTGCCGGCTTGCTGACAACAGCCAATTTTAATATTCAGCCGAGCAAGAGTGAACTTTCACGGGATTATTATAAAGTAATCTAAGTTGTGCGACACGGAGAGGGCGACGGAGTTGCTTGACAGTTGTTTAACACGCGCAAACGCCACCCCCGCGCCGCCGTCGTCGGTCGGAGGCTGGATGAGCCCGCTCGGGGTGCGCTCTCCCGAGCTCAGTCTACGGACGACGGGCTTCCTCAACTTGCTGATTAATTGCTCGCTTTCAGCGGGCAATTAGAACAGTTACCGTTTCATCACAAACGCTCCCGCGAAGGAGGGCGAGCGACGCGGTCACTCCCCTAAAAAGGGAACGCTTAGGTTTATCCGCGCTAGGGTATTTCCGGCGGAAGTGTGCGCTTCCCTCACGCCCGCCGCGCCGCCGCCCCGTATCAATTTACACACAGATCGCGAGATTTATTTGCGAAGGGTTACTTCCGAATCGCTTTTATCTCATTTGGATTTGAATGCGCATTAGGTCAGCTCAATGTTGGGATGGATGATTGCGCCGTTTTTCTGTTATTGTCGGCGAATGGCACTCGACATGGAAATATGTCTGTCAGAGGTTTATTGGCGCAATGTTCAAGTGTCGTCGAGTGTATAACGGTGCTCAGCTTGTAAGTGTCTACATAAAGTACAATAAATAGCCATTAGTGGTCGTTCGGAGCGTTGGAGTGTCGTGTGGCAGCCGGCCACTTGTCTGCCAACGCCGTTCACATGCTAGCTCTAATTGGCTATCGTCGCTCGCGTCTTGCCTCACTCCTTGTACTGTCTAGCCTGTCATACATAAATAAATTATAATTTGTTCCGGCATCGACATGCGCGGCTCCAGGCTACTAAATACGACAGCACCGGCAGCTGCAACTGCATCTTAAACTGCGGAGCTTCTCTTTGTTTCATCTCATTAATTTAATATGAAATCAAGATAGAAAGTCTATGAAAGAGAGCTATTAGCTATAAAATAATCATAAAATGGCGTAAGGATTGCATGTAAACGAGGCGACTCAACCATCATCAAACCAAGTCTTAACTAATAATTGGGTCAGTTACTCCTAATTCAATTAGGCTTTAAGCGACCGCAAATACTTAGATTAAAATAAGCGTTTTAAAAGGCATCGAGGCGAGTGGAACCGGCTGCGATCGACGAGGCGCCCGCTCGTGTAATATCGCCAGTGAACATTCTCGCGAGCTCATTGAAGGGGTTTTTGTCCTCGGCTCGTGTTTATCTTATTACACCGCACCGCTGCTATTGAACCGAGAACGCTTACACCGTGCGGCGGGGGTGCGGGGGGCGCGGGGCGGGCCATGTCGTGTATCTCTGCTCCACCACCTCATGTAGCAGTCGCTCCACATTTGCATAATAATCGCATCTCGGGCCTACGCCCGCCTGCCACTGCGGCGACTTGTGTTCAACAGTAATAATGCAATCATGCTAGATAAACCGCGAATGCACCCCGGCTCGCACTCTAGTATTACACGCTTTACGACCGTCCATAAAAGGATATCGATCGAATAAACTAGAAGAAAAGAAACTCGACCAGCGAAACCGATAAACGGCTCGCAGACAATGGCTGGGAGAAAATCTTTTATGGATTTAAATCAGATGAGGAATAAAGACACAATCGAGTCATTACGTAAACCGCGAGGGTCTCGCTTCCGCAGGACCTTTTAGATCAATTGTTCGATCGGCAATATAAAATGGTAGTCCGGGAGCCGGGTGCAGACGGCACGTAGGGCGATAAATAACGCGCCGGTATCGACACCGGGGCGCTATCTCGCGGCCATCGCCGGCACGCCGCGCGCCGCACGGCGAGGCGAGCGCCCACACGGCCGCTGCTCGCTCCGCCAGCACCTCACCTCACCTCACCTCCACTCCACACCGCCACTTAAATTAATTTGACGATAGAAAACACCGATTGCATGTCCTCGATTGCTGTTTTATTTTATGACCAATGTAAACTTTCTACGTTTAGGTTGCGGCGCAGTGTCATCACTACCCTAAAGGTTTTACAGGCTATTAAATGAATTTGCCGTAGAACTTGGAAGATTGGATATAACAGCTGGCCATAAACCGTTTGAGAGTGATTTGTAAGACGACAGATTATTTTATATGGTGCCCC
This sequence comes from Argyresthia albistria, assembly GCA_963457715.1. Classification (NCBI taxonomy): domain Eukaryota; kingdom Metazoa; phylum Arthropoda; class Insecta; order Lepidoptera; family Argyresthiidae; genus Argyresthia; species Argyresthia albistria. Next base: position 6,271,086 of record OY735266.1, on the reverse strand, counting down.
GAGTAGTATTCTACGGCACTTAAACGTCGCGTCGTCATCTCGGATTATTTTCCCCCTTTTTCATGCTGTCGAGATGTGTCGACCACTTTGTTGCTTTATACTCCGTCTCCAAGTCTCTAAGCCCGTTTATGCTTCGACTTATTCACCCTTATAGCTTGCCGACAAGGGACGTGGTGTCGCATAGTTTCCTCCCACTTCCCGACTCATGTTACCACGTAAATTTATTTTAAAATACCCTGAAATTTTATGATGGGGTTGTCATATTTTCCGTTCGTACGCATTCCGTTTGCTCTGACCTGGTTCTGATGATCTCTATCAATGTGGCTGTAACAAATACACAAAATAATTACTACTAATACTTTCTTGTTGGTTTTTCTGTACTCCTACAGTGATGAAGTAATGAAAAACCGCCAAGAGCACGATAATCTCCGGGAACGGGAAAGTCGAGTTGTCTAATCCGGGACTTAGAGCCGTGATCCCCTTAAACAGAACATTTCGCGTGATTAGTCGACAGCCGTCAGACGGTGGGCCCGTGACCACGAAGCGAGGACTTGTGCAATAACACGGGCCCATTCAGTGCGGTCGCGGCCGCCCCTCGACAAATGCCCAAAAACAAACTACATTTTTATACGGAGACCAAACAAAATGAGTTAGCGGCGCCGTTGCGTCGCTTTCCCCTGTATTCCTCACGAGCGAGCTTGAAAATTCACTTTAATATCTTTGTTCTACCAGCGCTTTACAGCTCTCGTGTTGCGCGGGAATATTTTTCAGTCGGGCTTACTTTGTGTCGTGGTATTTTCCACCCCATTTCGCCTTTTTTCTAAAAGCATCGTGCTTACATTTTAAAATTCTGACTGCAATCTGCCAACGTAACAAAATGCGATTCAACATGAACATACGGTTTCGTTGCGAACGTGGAATTTCAATAGACTCTTCGAATAGCGTCGGGTCGTGACATACATCGATTCAAATACAGATAATTCACAATTTGCATCCCCTTTCGGTACACTTATCCTGTCAAGATGTGGCTTTAGAGTAGAAAAGGGACCCAGCGGGCAAACGGTCTGGAAACGACACTCAATAAAGAGAGAGCCCCCCGCCCACCGCCTGCCGCCCGCCCCTGTCCGCTGACAAATTATCCCTAAACAATTCTGTTGCCCGACCGACTCATCTAGATAAAGGTAAATAAATTGCTGATTTAATAATGAGCAGGCAAAATTCTTCTTTACAGTATAATTTATAGCTTAAAAATTGGCTTGAGAATAGAGTCGGGATATTCGAAGACGGTGTCCGTACTGAATCTAAATTTAAAAGAGGTAGAGTTTTCCGGGGTGAGTTTATTCATTACCTACTTCCCGGCGGGCGGCGTGCGGGAGGCTGGGTGGGGGGCCGCCCGCCCGCCCTCATGCTCCGCTCACTTTATGGATATAACCTCGACAAAATACCCCTAAAATTGCACTGTTTTTATTACGTTCTCTCTTTATCTCTTTCGGTTTCTTGCTTCGTTTTTTTACGACGTTATTATTTTATTAGCGGACTCGGGCATAATGGCGTGCGAACTCGGTAGTCAGTGATCATTTATAACTTTTATTTGACTCTCTCCTCTTTTCTTCGTCACCGACGACGATACGGTTTACTATTTAATTCATGTCTCGTATTGGCAATATCATTTGCTTTCTTTCTGAAAATCAATCTTTCTATTTGTGCCTGTAATGGAAATCATGAATACTTATTAAATTCGTGCATTGTGATTGTAACAAGCTTTTGCTTCTGCGGCTCCGTCATTTTCCAGACGATTAACCAATCCAACCAACTCGATCCCTTTGTACCTTATTCATATCATCGCTCCGCTCCAATCATATTTCCAAGTTTATTGTACCACTAAAATTAAGAGATTATTTTAGTTTAATTGTGGACTCTTAATATACTCTTCAGCTTTGATGGCGTTTCAGAGAACTGTTTGAGAATCGAAATTAATATTTTAGTATCATTGCCGTGCCAAGAAAGAATTAAGTATGAAATGGCACATTACATTGTCATCACACTCGGAGAACCAGCAGCAGTTCAAATAAATGTAGAGAATATAAATAGAAGCATAAAACCCGGTAAGCCGCAACAAAGTACAGATAACACACGAAGTGTAGAATAAAACTTATTTATTGAGGTTTATAAGATTGTTCGTGACAGTACAAGATAGCTTGTACACTCCTATGAATAATAATAATAGTACCTCAATGCCATAAAACTGCCGGTTGCTATGTTCATTTGACTTAATCTAATTTAAATACACAGCGGTAATTCGAAGCTTTTGTTCGTTCTGTTGGCGTGAGTCGGCGGTGTATCGTCGCTCGTCGGTCGTCGTTAATGTTCTTGTAAATTAATTAGCGTAACTTATCATGTAAACTTCTTTACTCTAGATTAACCGTGTAATCGTATTTCATCTTTCCGCTTCGTTTATTTTCATCATGAGGAACGACCGTTTCATTTGTGTTATGTTTTCACTGCAGAAGCCGCCGTCGCAAATGAATTTCTCAACACCCCTCGGATTTGTTGAGTTGAATAGTATTAAAATAAATTCATTTCGTAGCCGTACCGTTATGACAACCTCATAACAATTCTTCATGTCACGAGGAGATTAAATAACCATCATATTATTATTGAAGTGGTTTAGCGTTGACAGATTGAAATATCTGGTATGATTTTTCTGTATCATTAGATCAAAACATTGTTCGCATGCCAAATAGTTGGCGAGAGCGATAAAACAAAGCTTCTGGCAGAGGACCAACTCTCTGAGCTCGGGCTGCGATGTGACGCGCGATTTGCGACACGAATGTTCGCGCGACCACTCCCACCGCGCGACGCGCTCAGCGTAGATTTGCACGAATTCATTTTAAATGGAGCCGCCAGATCGCAATTACACTCCCTTTGAACGCCCGGAATGCATTATGATGAATGACATTCGATGGAAATCAGTGCACAAAGCTGCGAGTCTAAATTCTCTATTTTCCTTCAACACCACTTGTACAACAACGCTTTGTAACCAGAAGCAGAATGCGCTGCAAAGTAACGACAGCCCTTTAGCCGATTTCCGAGCGCGACGCAACTGTATCACTAAATCTATTTTTTGTAAGCGAAGCGTCCATTACCTGTCTGCTGAAATCGTTCCCGAAATTGTCGATCTGGGAACCACTGCATGTGTGATCGAGCTGTATGCGGTGTGGAATTCGATTCTCCTTTGATTCAGTCGCAGTGACATGTGACAGATAGCTCGCGAGACATTGAGTAGTTTGATCGTAGCCATCGAGCGCGGAGAGACGTGTTGGCAGCAGCTCCCTGCATTCCTGTAGCGGGGCGGCGGCAGGGCGGGCGGGGCCACATACACCTGGTCGTGGGCGGCTGCACAGCCCCACTACGCTTTGAACTATTGCCGTCTGATGTCGCGCCGAAAAAAAGGAACAACACAGCACACAATTAACCCGCATAGCTCAACGAAGCCGAGATATGTTTATTACAACATATACGAGAATATTTTTTTAATTTGAATATTTCGCTCGTTAGGTTTTTTGTGCAGTTGCTTCTGACAAGCGTTGTGTTTGTTGAAAATATTTTTCAGTTTCCGGAGCATAATGGCTGGCTGGCTTTATCGCAATGTATTTTTTATTCACAAAGTGGCATGGCAACTGTTAATCATTCACTCACCCAGGTTCCTACTGTTAAGTGTTCTCAATTAAGAGGGAATAAATAACTCAGCTTCGAGTTTTCCTCCAACATCTTAGTGTAACTTCCTGCATTTTCCAATAATCGTTGGCTTTCCCCGCATTAATTTGTAGTTGGCGCACTGCTTGCGCAGTATAATTGTAAGGAGGGGAGGGGATGCCGGTTAAGGGATCATTTGTGAATTTTTAATGCCTAGGTCGAGTCCGGGTTAATTAATTTACGCGAAGCGAGGTGAGGCTCGGCGGGGCTCGATTAGCGGAATAAATTGGGCTTGCGGCGCGATCCCCGGAGCAGTGAGCACGCCCGACAACAAAGGCGGCGTGTGCTGGCATGTACAGTTGCTGTGTTCCCGTCCCATCTCAACCAATGTGTATTCCTGTGTATATCTTAAATGGTTCCGGTTTCATTGTTTCAAACATCCTTTAATAAGATTAATATTTATTATTTGTTACTGCGTTTAAACTTTTGATGTTTGTTAATGGCCTAAAGAATTTCTCTCGCCATCAGTTTAGCCCTGTGGCATTTAGTCAGCTTTTGTGTTTTATTCTAACGGAGTTCGCTTTTGCAACCTCTATTTGTGCAACAAACATCCAGCACCTCGTCGCCCTGTCCAGATTCCCGGCCGGTGTCTGTGTGCGAAGTCGAGAGATTGTTTCCCCTCAGCACTATGACAAAGGCAACTCTGGCTTGCTCCCCGGTGCGCAAAAGGCTGGCTTAATACTCACTCATTATTTATTCACGTCTATAACGAGATTGTCAGTAGAAGCGCGCCCCCACCCGCCATTCCCGCTACATTACAACCGCTTATGTGTCTCGCCGACTCTCCGCTCTACGTATTTACTCTCAGCCGCTCTTTTTGCAAGCTTAATTCTCTTTTTGTGCCCGAGTTATAAAGCTATTACGTTTTCTTTTTAACTCCACTCTCGCCGTCCCCCCTGAAATCACCGGCCGTCCCCAGCCAGTGGCGAAAACAAAGTATTATCTACGAAACCACTCTCGGCTGTTACATATTTTTATTTTGCCTTTTTTATATTCCTCCTCCCTGTCTTTCTTGTAAATGTTATAAAAGTGAAGCTTTTCTAAATTAGATAAAGTTTATTAGACAATGAATCCGTGTCAGTGTAATGAGTTGTTTGCTATTTTCTCGGAGCGAGACGTCGTCGTCGTCGTCGGATAACAAACTATCGTGAAGTTCGCTTGTATATCAGAGCACTTTGTAGCGAGGAGCAAGCATCTTTGTCATAAATATTCTTGTTCATACATATTTACTTCACTTACTCTGAATATGCGCCGTTCTGTCCGTTCCATTGAACATTCTATTTTATTTACATGCCGCTCGATGTGCGGTCGTTGACAAAAATATTTTATGTCGAATACAAAACTCCACGTATTTTACGATATTGGGCAATAAAAAAGTTTTCGATGTCGGGGAAAATAAAACCCGTTAATCAAATATCTGGTGTGCCAGATTCGCTGATTGTTTTTTATATTTATTAAAAATACACTTTTTTTAATCGACCTTATTATGCTGCCATCCGCGGCATCACAAAGTTGCACGTGAAAGCTTTCAGCGTGGAACTACATAAACAATTGTGCACTGTAGAATTTTTTATTCAAAAGATATGAGGAGCGACTAGCGAGCGAACGAGTGTACTCACAACGGGTAGATAATGCCTATGCACGGAGAAGTCGTTGAAATGTTTATGTCGCTTCGCGCTGCGGCGCTACGCGACGGAGCCAGGGACGCAAGTATGACGAATCGTATGCAGTCTGAACGGTTCTCCTATTTGTAACTTGACACAGTCCTCGTATCACATGCCTCACACTTATGTGCTTCCACTTTTAAATATTTTGCTAATGATGCTCTTTGTACTCAGCTAATAAAATTACAAATATCGCGCTACTAGGAGTCGAAATTATAATACACAAATTCAATATAGTAGTCATTGAATTACTACTACTAGCGTACGTAGTAATGGTAGCTAAATGATACTAGTATATATAGTTTTAGTTAGGTATTTTATTTAAGTGCCGATCTCTCATTCCTCAGATAGCGTTTGTCTGTCTGTTTATCTGAGACATTTGACATTTCAAATGTGAAGTATCAAATAAAGTTATCTGACTGTTTATCCGTCTCTTGAGAGACCGAGCCTAAATCATATCTTTTACATCAACCTGCAGTTATATTATGTCACGAACTCGCATAAAAGCGCGTCACAACACAAGCGCTCAGTTTTTGTCATGCTAGGGCTGCAGTGTCTCATCGAGTCTCGCATGTCCACACCCTCTTTAGGGATGTTGGGTGCCGAGAGAATATTGCACTACATGCACCCACCCACCATCTACCTCCGCTCCGACTGTCGTTCTCTCTATATTGCATTACATGTTATTGCCGAGTTTTCCAGCTGCTTATAGTGAGTCGGACGTGGTTATTTTTAGCAAACGTCGCAGTAGCTTGAAACACTTATCTACTTGCACACTACGTATGGCTCTGAGGTAACTAAATTGACAACGTCTCTAATAATATAGTAATTCTGTGTTTTTCAGACAAACAAATTAATAAAGTTTTGAAACTTGTGGTATGATATGGGTGTGGTGACCAAAACTCACCAAACTGGAGCATGCAGTAGGGGTGTAGTATTGCGCCGAAAAGTTACTATGCGGATGTGGCTTGGTAAATACAAGAGATGGAACACATACTGATTCTACACTGAAAATCCATCTTGATTGATTTGGGAGTATTTTGGACACCCATAAATGTCAAACTACACCAATTTTAATTAAAAAAATGCTATCGACGCGAAATTTTGTCTTCTTTGTTTTACATATACATATACACATATTTTAACAATAATATGTACGGTTTTCAAATAAAAAATTAAAAGCTGTTAACGGGGACAAACTTCACGGCGAGGGGGGGGGGGGGGGGGTGTAGCGTCAGGTGGGGGGGGGAGGAGAGAGTTGTGTATTTTGAACACCACACCCAAATGTATCATACTTCATACCACTTAAGTTTCAAAACTTTATTAATTTGTTTGTTTTTTCCCATACATTGATTACATAGAGTTACTGTACTATAAGAGCTTCTGTAAATTCCAAGTGGAATCTTCATCGGTGGCCAATTCTTTTAAAACCATGCACCCCTCACATACCAAAATACTAAGCTCAAAACACGCAGCACTAACTAATAATCCTCGTAGTCACATCACAGTGATTTGATCCCAGCCGCGAGATATCCCAGCTTTATGGTATTCAGTGTGCGACACGTCTCGCCAGATTATTGCAGCTTTGCCCGGACCCAGTCGGGATCCCCATTCCTTTGTGATGCTGACGCCATTCGGTTGGCTCGTAACACCCGCCGCAAATACCGATTGCCGTTCCTCTAGCGAACAACACTACATCTTTGCGATAGGATTGCCAGTAAAGCCCTCTTGCTCCTTTAATATTTTGTTTTCTTATCCGACTCCCGGGCTGAAGGATCGCACCCTAAGCTCGTAAATCTTTAACAAGTAACCCGATTCTGATCATTTGAGCTATGGATTTCACCACGATTTAATGCTACACAGCTAAACACATCTAATTAATACTGATGAAACCCTTCGATGTTTCTCAGGCTGCCAACGCGTTGGACTTCGCATTGCTATTGCCAAATCATCATACGTTAACCTCTGTATTGTAATGCGGAATGCTTCGTTCGTCACCGCTGCTGATTTGTATGAGTATCTCGTATTGTCTGCGCCGCAGTCGCCTCTAAACGAGCCACGTCCAAGTCTCTGTAATGTAAACGCTTTCAAATTTTTGTTCGTGCTTTCTCTTTTTAGGCATTACTCTGAGATGAATGTGTATGGCTCGGTTCGCACCTGTGATCTGTCTACCAAATCATCTTATTTACTAACTCTTATATAAGTTACATTACTATTTATAGCGGCTCACATTCAGCAGATAAACCTGATTAGGTTTCCGCTGATGTTATCTTGAATTATCATGTATTGTTAAACTTTTTGAATAAATAAATAAAAAAAACTATAAATGTTTATAGTTTTTCTTTTAAAGGTTACTCCAATTCATTGCCACAAATGTATTCAAAACAATCCCAGACTCGACAATACATTCACCGCAAATTGAACCAGTCTCGGAATAAATCTGGCGGTCGCATTCTGCCCCCGAATGCTTCCAATTGCGAAACCACCACAGCCACCTGCCAATGCTCTCTTCATTTCAGTTTCGAGGTCCTAAATTACCGTACCCGTCTTTTTTAAATAGGTATTATTCTTGTGTTAAATTCCCGCTGGACCAGTAGTTCCATTGAACAGTTCGATTGATAGTACAACTGGTACTAGTTTGTCCCACTTGTACCATTGATAGAACAAGTGGGATATGGTGTCTGGGATATGATATCCCATTTGTACCATTTCAGCGCTAGAAAATTCAGACTCCAGAAAAGGTTGTTCAAATGTAATGAACTAATGAACGATAAACGGCTTGGGAAGCATGATCTTTATCGAGGCCCGATCTCTCCCCTCATTAAACCCTGCGCGGCCCCTTTCTGGCTCTCGGGACTCTACTATATCGTGAGTGTTAATTACTTTTGTCATTCCGGCGGCGGGCGGTTAACAAATCTCTATGTTACATAATTCCACCGTCGAGTACAGTAATTTACATCGGTGAAGGCAACATTGTTTGTATAATAAATTATTGTGCCTCGGAGCGTTCTTAACGGGCGGCTAAATCGATAAGCGTCGTTTTTATTGCATCATTAACAGCCGGTACGAGGGGCGAAGTGATTTCAATCTACGTAATCAGCGGCAGGAGCACGCGGGGCGCCCTGAAAACGCGTCGTCGCTAATTTTTCATATAAATTGTAGAGCCTTCATCGCGCAACACATTTTGCATTAAAAAAAACTCGTGTATTTTTACACGAGTAAAAATGGTTATCGTTTATACTGCTCTGAAAATGTATGAGCTTTTTGAATCGAAAGTGGAAAAACGGGAGAAGAAAATAAACAACGATGTTTCGCTGCCGAATTTCCGACTCGTCGACGTGCCCTGTTCGACGGTTTGAAATTTTACAAAATATCTTTTATGTGTTTAAACTTGTTTGCGTTTCGATGTCGGATGAAATAATAATTTCGTGATACGGACAATAATAAATAAAATGTTCCACGAGACTGATGTATTCGGATATGCTTTGATATCTGAATTGATTCACAAAAGGTCGCGTAACAATCGTGGAGACGTTTCAACGGAATCCTTATTGTGGTTGTTCCTTTCCTTTGCTCCGCTACTCAATGACATTCGACTCTTATATTCGCGAAATGGAATCTCTAAACGAAATATGTTTTATGTGCGAGCATTTCACTTATCTCTGTATTATTGATGAAATTTCCTTCACTGGAATTTCATTATTAGTTTTTTTATGAACTAAGCTTTTCCTTTCTCCGCTCTCGTTGAGTTCTGGCAGCTTGATACATTTTACTTGAAGGTGTGTTTACTTAACAGTTTTATGAGGTGAATTCTGTGAAGACTAATTAACACAAATTATCCTAGTCACAAGTCAAAACTTCAACTGTCGTCAATCCCAGAACAAAAACATCAATTTTGTTATTGTACGCGCGCAACATCCAAAATTAAATCAAAAATATGCATGGTCGCATCTCGGGTGGATCAATTGTCGAATCTCGATTACATTTCCAATTTAATTATGCAAATTGCTTTTAAATACAACTGCCGCAGGAGGGTGGAGGGAGGGTGAACCAGGCAGAGCCGCGCTGCAGGTAGGTTGGACCAAAACCAAACAGATGGCCGATGTGTTTACGGTGAATTTGACTTGTTCTCCCTGCTACGATTACGGCATTGTACATTAAGCAAATACTACCCAAACCTGTAGGGGAACTACTTAATAAATCTCCAACAACCCCACTAGAGAAATCTGTTGAAATGATTCAGAGCGTCACGGATCAACTTACTAGGGTTCCCTCTCGAGATTTTGCAAAAGTAACGAATTTATGTATTCAAAGCAAATACGTAAAACGTACGAGCAGACATTAAGTGCGTGTGTAGGCACACAGGCACAGGTACAGGATTCCATTATTTTGTGGAGCTCTCCGCGAGCTCACGGATTGATATCCATTTAATTTCCCCTCGGAATTATTGGCTAATATTTTACGTGAGATATAAGCTCGTAGTAAAATAATGTGAGTTGTCCCGAGGGCGCAGGGCGCGCAGGGCGCAGGGAGCTTCGAGAGGGAGAGGTTACAAATCGCTGCTTTATATTGATATAGATTCACCTGCCGCCACTGCCTACAGCTACATACAGACGGCATCTATCGAGCGTCTCCTGTCGAGATTTATCTCGCTTATCCCCTCGCTACGGTTCGGTGTTGCGTTGTGAAATAAAAGGACCGAAATTTTCCTTTATCCCATTTTTTCCCTCCCTGAATAAAGTATTTCAAATTAATATTTTCAATGGGGAGCGCTTTTATTACGGCCTTTTGTGCTTCTCCCGTCTTTATTTCTTACGAGAATGATTTATTCAGCGACGACTTTTTCTGTTTTTTCATTTACACAAAGAAACTGTAAGATGTTACGTACCGGAGTGTTCTTTTATTTTATTCGACGTTTTGATTACAAATCGTTTAAGCTAATGCTTATTGGCTTTGATCAAATAGCAGGACGGCATGGAAGGACGACAAAGAACGATGTGTAAATGTCAAAGTGTTTTATAGACAGAAATGTTCTCGTTTGTTAGTCAGTGCATTGAATTGAAAGTCGTTTCGCGATTCGCCGAGCACCGGCACAAGTGGGTTTACTGGCTCTGCTTCCCATGTATTGGTTATGGTTCCCATGCAGCGACCGCATTAACCGCTGTCGTAAACCAATAAGTTATAAAACGAGTATAAATAAATCGTTTTATGGCAAGTTTACTGCCTCGCAAGAATACGTTATTGCTCTGAAACTGAACGCACTGCATCGGAACGATGTCGCTAACGTACAACGTTTATCGTTTTTCACCGGTTTATATCTTCTCTGTGTGTCGTTTTATGACAAAACGAACGCTGCTCCATTAGAGTTTATATTCTACGTAGTTTTTAAATAAATTTTCAATCTCAAGCGGTGCCGCTTGATTTATAATTAATTTACATAGACCATAATCTCCGCGCTCATTGTCGCTAATTAGGGGGCACGGCAGTGCCCCCGCCAAGTCGAGCGCGAAGCAAACACTGCCGTACCATCCTTTACTGGAACCATTTCGCCGCATTTTCAGGCCCCTATTTGAGAACCTCTGGATAAGACCAGAACGCAGAAATTTTCGTCATCTAGTAAGCTACAATCACATACTTAAAATCCAAAATTTCAAGTCTGTAGGTCATTTAGTTCCGAAGTTATTCGAAAGCAAAGTTTCGCATTTTCGACACTCACTCACTCATGATCATCATAGAACTAGTTATTAGGTATCCAACACTAGATGGGTCTGCCAGTCTTCTAACTCGCGCTGGTGAAGTGTTTTTCTATTAGTATATAAAATCAATTTATCTTTCATTCAATGGTCAGTCAGTCAATGGAGTCTGTCATACTCAGGTACCTTATGGGGGTCAAAGGTCAAAACACCAGTACTTCCCATAGACTCCGGTGCTGAAATTTGGTGCAGAGTTAGGTTTTAATAGCAACATAAAGGGAAAACTATACAAGGTGACTTTAAAATATCGATCAATACTTTGGGAAATGATGGTGCCCATAGAATAATATGAACTTTCCCCAAGAAAAAAAATTTTGGGTCTCCCATAGTAAATTGAAAACAGTTGATCGGGGCAATGGACGGGACGGGACGGGACGGGACGGGACGGTACGGGACGGGACGGGACGGGACGGGACGGCACGGCACGGCACGGCACGGGACGGCACGGCACGGGACGGGACGGGAAAGCACGGGACGGGACGGCACGGGACGGCATGGCACGGGACTGCACGGCACGGCACTGGACGGGACGGCACGGGAAAAAAATTTTGGGTCTCCCATAGTAAATTGAAAACAGCTGATCGGGGCAATGGACGGGACGGGACGGGACGGGACGGGACGGGAATATACCCACGTTTCTACAAAAAGAAGTGAAATCCCACCAAAACATTCTGTAAAAAACTAGCCAAGTCTCGATGGAGCTGCTCGTTTATCTCTAAAAAGTAATGAAATCTAGACAAAGGCGTGCCAAGTCTAAGGTTCCTTACTGCGATTTCTTTATTATTATAGTTAATGTTGTGTGACTTGGCCGTTTAACATTCTTTATACGTTAGTGGGTACAAGTCAATTTTGAACTGCGTCGTATTTAATTACAATAAATTACAAGTTGCAAGTTTCCTGATAGTATATAAAGGAATTCTATTTTAAGCAAATTAGTATGTAAAATACAACAGATATAACATAGGTAGTTACAACAGATATAACATTACGTGTAAACAAAATTGACTTGTACCCACTAACGTATAAAGAATGTTCAACGGCCAAGTCACACAACATTAACTATAATAATAAAGAAATCGCAGTAAGGAACCTTAGACTTGGCACGCCTTTGTCTAGATTTCATTACTTTTTAGAGATAAACGAGCAGCTCCATCGAGACTTGGCTAGTTTTTTACAGAATGTTTTGGTGGGATTAATAATGTCTTAATACCTGAGCAATCGATTCACGGCCAGCGGCGGGCATTTATCTTTTAACATTACACATCGGCCAAACAGGTTTAAGTTTTACATGCAAAGCTCTCAATAAGTTTTTGCAAGCTTATTCAGTTTTGCATAACAAAATCCTGTAATTACCTTCAAAGAATTTACTTGGGTGACCATTCCAAATACTACTTGGAAAACATTTCGGGAAATACAAATTCTCTCGTTTTCATTAATTGGCTGCGGACCCTGCAATCGAAGAAAAAACATTTTCATTCCACTTCCATGGCAATCCGAAAAGTCGGAAAACGCGAATAGAACCGAGCTAGTGAGAATAGTTGGGCGGGCGGGCGGCGCGTGCGCGATATCGCGTCGCCGGGGCGGTCCGGGGGGAGTGGGGAGGGGGCGACGCGGCAGCGAGGGGGAGACGACCGAGCGCCGCACATTCCCGCCGCGGCCGTTGAGCCGCGAGTGTGTCATTTGAGCGCGAACAACTTCTTTGTCTACATCGAGACGAGTCAGAACCGCTCGGAATACACCGCATGGATTTCAGTGACTTGAGGATTGCAGTGATTCTTATACTGGATTGTTTTGTGGTGCAAGGTGCAACAACTTTAGTGTACAGTGAAATTAAAGTGAAGTGATGCTACCAATGCAGTGACAAAGTGCCAACGTTCATCGAGAGCTCACCCGCTCCTTGTACGTGCCGGAAGTTAACTCAGTTACCATTGTGAGGATCAAAGATTCGCCCAGGAACAATGTTGAGGGCGGCAACAAGAAAGAGAGCAAGAAGAAGAGGGGCGCGAAGGCCGAAGCTGCTGCTGCGGCAGCCGGCCTCAGGAGGGAGAGAGCCGCTGCTGCGCTGACCGCCACAAAGGCGGAGAAACCCGAAACGATGACTGCTGTCAAGGGGGAGAAAGCAGTCGCAATGAGAGCTGACAAGGGGGAGCGGGCAGCCGCCGCGGTGACCGGCCTGAGGGGGGACAAGCCGTCTGTCGGCAAGACGGAGAAGGAGACCAGGCAACCGTCGCCGAACAAGCCGGAGCAGGCCGAGCAACAGGTAGGTTTGCTGGAGTGCTCTGATCGAGCCGGCAGCAGACACAGCTCTGGTGAATTTCAAGACTACAGTTGAACAAAAATAAATTATGAGTGAATCCAATAAAAATACAATCAAAGAATGTTTAAAATCCATTTTATTAGTGCAAACGACGAGTCAAAATGTAAATGTAGTAAATGTTTAGAATCCACTGCAATGAGATCCCGATTGAATCGCACTAAAGACTGATGAATAACACTTGTAAATGTATCAACATCTTAATTACTAAATTGATTAATTAAGCCGTTTCATCGAGCAGTGTGTTGCCAACAAAAGCAATTGAGCAACAAATTGAAATTTATACAATTGTTAAAAGCCTGTACGTACACTGTTCGTTCGTACGTCGCGATCGCAAAGCCCGGATTAATTTTAACGAGGCGCAAACAACGCGAACAAAGCATACCCGATTTCGTTTTCACATATTGCCATCGGAAAGCTAATAGAATCGTAACTGCATCCGGTCACGATAGCTCCACACGCGTAGCTTTTACTGCTACTGCCATTACACTAGTATTCCGGTCGATGTTTACGCCCACTGTGCGACCGACGTAATTATACCCTCTCCGGCGTTCAACGGCTAATAGACCAATGGTATACGTTAATTCTCGCCACTAATCTAACACGCTGCCGCGCCGCCGCGCCGTTCCGATTTGTGAGACTGTTTGCCGCTCCCAAAGGGGAATTATGTAAGAGCTAGTTGGTTAATTAAGGTGTCTTTTAATCTCCATAACTCCGAGATTTCTTATTCAAATTGATTTACGGAACGTATCGAATAAACTCCTGCAACACCTGAAAAAGTATTCGAAGCGTCAACAAGTGTAAACAATAACTAACCGCCCCGCACTCAGAGAGATTTAATATTTGAATTTACATACAAAATCCTTTACCTTCTGAAATCCTTAATGAATCATTAAGACTCTGGGTATGACGGTAAGTCTCTACTCCATATCAAGGAAGAACCTTTTATCGCTCAAAAACACGTTTGTTGATAGAATTAATTCAAACATGCTAACACGAGCTATCCCCAAACCGAAATGCACGCAACCGCCCCCACACAAGCCTATACGGTTTGAAAAATTGTTTAATATGAACCCTTCCCCATTGCGATTTACGAGGCGTGAAATAACAGTGCCCGATACGATCAAATCGAAATTGTTTCCTGTGCAACTGTTTGTTTAAGTTTTTTGAATCCTTTTTCAATTGTTGTTTCTCATCAGACAAATGGGCACAACTTTACCAAGCAAACTTGTGAGTTTGTTGGCGGCTTCCTGAGAGGAATGTTTCAGCCGACCGACACAGGAAATTAAAACTTGGATCTGATTCTACAGGATTCATATTACCATTTTTCATTCAATGTAAATATTTGCATAGGTATTTTTTAGTAATTCACTGACATTAGAAGCTACGTATGTTTTTGCTTAGATTTTCCTGTCGGGCTGGATTTACGATGTAAGTAAATAAACAAGATCAGTGTAAAATAGAAGGAATTTATTCATGTATTCATTCATACAGACTGTCGGTCGGCTACTGTAGTTTTTATCAGCCCTTTATCATTGTTGATCGGACATTCTGTTCAGTATCTCTGTTTGTAGGTCGTTCATTTATGTAGCCGGTTTTACAACTATTAGTGGCGTGATAAGATATTAATTTACAAATTAATTCCGACTACATCATTATTATGTTAATGCCGCATCATAGCTGCGTTTTCGAATATCTAATTCGGCTTACCGTTTATTATTACAATAAAATATCATTTAACACTTTGCTCTGAATTAATCAGTACTTAACATGTGCGGCTAATAACTGGCGTAAGCGCAATTAAATTTAATAACATAGCTGTAGCTGGCTATAATAGCAGTATTGTATTATAATAAATTGACTTAGACCAATCGCTAAATAAATAATTAATGTTATAAGTTTCACAATACATATGAGTGATACATACTTATGTACATAATTTCAGAATTATTGCTTTCTGAACTACGTTATAGGTACTTTTGCGGATCTTCAAACGCATCACGGATGTAATGTTTCATTCATGATCATGAAGAGTTAATTAATATAGAGAAGGCTTTGTCATATTGAATTTCTGTTACCTGACGAATATCTGTCTGTTAGTATGCAAGGGACTTCAATAATGTGTAGTGCCGAATTCAGGTCATGAACGAGCCATTCTTATGTTGTAATTATTCCAAAGGTCCATGCACAGCACAGTCATTTGTCGCACAATGGAATCTCGAATGTTACTGAAATGTCATGCCTAAGTTGTCTTGTTCTAAGTTTACTTTTAATTTTTCTATATTGATGGCATTTAAGATTTAAGTATTTTAAAAGGTAATAAACGTAATGTTGATTTCTCCCGTCTCAGTCCGATTATTACCGCGAGCTTTCATTTTTATGAATGTGTTTCCTTTGTTCTCCAAGTTTCTCACGAACGAAATATATTTTACTTTAAATTGACTTGCCTTGCTCGAGACAGTTCGAGAACATTATATTCACAAGAATTTTGAGATAAAATTAATTACTTGCCCTCAGTTATCAAAATTAATTAATTGTGGCTACGCTGAAATCTTTTGAAAGCGGCTTATTGTAAAAAGGTACCTACCGCGGGCTATGATCAGCGACCGCTGTTTGAACTTTGCTTCGGAGCGATCTTCTTGAATTTAAAGTCCTATCCTATTAAAAGTTTGTGAAAGTATTAGAATTTCGAATGAGGGGCGAGAAGCTGGCTCGCCATTTTTCCGAGACCCCCGCGAGGTAGACGCAAGGGGGCGGGGGGGGGGGGCAGGGCGGAACAACCCTGTGGCTGGGATCACGGGATTATGCTCCGCTATCTGTTTTGAATTCATAATTTGAATAGAATTAATTCAGAAATTTCAAGCTCGTAACTTAATTAATTTTAAAAGCTGCCTCGTTAACTGCTTTCAGGGTTTACATAAATGAAATAACTATGTTTGGCGAAGTCAAAATCTATCAGTTGATCTCGTTCGCATGAGTCTGGCTGCGGCCGGTCGCGCGCGCCTCTACAATGTGAAGATTTAATTTACATAAATCAGGGCGCGACAGAGTGAAACAACTTTAATTTTCAATGCGTGTTAACATTCAGTGTGTTTATTTTGACATCGTTGACTAATGTGCTCGTTTATTTTTATTGCTGGTTTTATTTAAAGTCGAACGTGTCAAGCTCCGAGGTGGGCCGCGCGACTATTATTACTCCCGCGGCATCACTCATCGCGCTCATATCTCGTGGAATAAATCTCGCCAGGGCAGTAGCCGGCGTCCCTGGAGTAGTGCAGACAGTCCCTGGCGGTCTCCCCTGTGAGCAGACCACGGGCCGGACGCCTAGGCTCCACCGCGGCCGCGGCACGCGAACGCGCAGTCCATACTTGATTTATCACTGCATTGTTACGGGGCGCGACGACCCACTCCGCTCCGGATAAGGCTAAACATTCAATTGCCGGAACGCTCTCCGCCCGAGGCGATTTGTTCCTTCTCTTTTCACGATCGATAACGACTTCTTAACTTTTATACAACAGATAATAACACCCTGTTTAGACGAGGGTGGATGCGAGACGGCCGCTTTATTTTTAGGGGAGACCGTTCTCTCCCATTGCGGAGATATATCGAACTTAATTCACTCGAGATTTATTAACGACGAAGGAGATGTGGGGGATGTTAGGCAGGCGAATGTGGGAAGTTAATTTTGCGGCTTGGATTTTATGTTCAGAAATGTGTTTATATTTTTGAATTGTTTTGTTATTGAATCGCGGCATCCACAATGCTCAACCCCGGCCGACGACGACGCTCGTAAAGCTCGACCGCTAGTTTTATTGAGCCATTTTCCCGCTCGCCCGTAAATATCTCCCAAGTAATTACTTTCCATTCCCCTTATACACCGCCGCGCCGGTGTCTTTTTCGCGTTCTTTCTTATCGAGTAATTGCTCAAGTTAAGAATGATTATCACATAAATACAGTGAATAAAATTTTATTTTATTACACCCGGTTGCCTTTCGCGGTATTCAATGTTGTGAGGTTTTTAATTAACTTTTTAAACATGCTGGTAACGACGTGGAAACAGGTTGTGCAGTATTTAAATGCATACCCCGCACGTAAATAGTTACATCCTACTTAACGGGCGACTAAAGTGGGCTTTAATTCCAGGTCCTATTTAGTAAAGTAATTATTTCAAAACCTTCATAAAAATAACTTACACTTCAATAAAATCCTATTTGTATTTTATGTCATATAAAATATTTACGTCACGTTTTTCCCCATACGGGACGACAGAGGGACTTGTATCCACTTTTAGCCGGCTATTAAATTCCTCATTTACATTACGACCTCAATGGCGCAGCGATTGCGCATCTGCCTACCATGCGAGAGGTCCCGGGTTCGAATCCCGGCTGGGGTCAAAAAAAAAACCCAGGTCTTGGATGTTAACATGTTTCTGATATCGCTGTTTCTGGTTCCCACGACACAGGGTATCCTAGTGTGGGGCAATAAATGTTTAATGTTTAGTACGGGGGGCTAGCCCACCTACATGGAGAACGGCCGCATACAAGGTGTAAATGAATAAACGCAAAATGAGAAACTACTTTGTTAGGGACATCATTCTGAGCAACTTTCTATATGAAACCGATTTGATCACAGCAACTTTATTTTTCATTTCTCCCTACAAATCAGCTGACACACTCAGGCCAAAATAGACTGGGAAGTGAAAAATAAAGTTGCTCTGATCAAATTAGTTTCATAATGAAAATAGCTAAGAATGATATCCCTAACAAAGTAATTTCTCATTTTGCGTTATTTCATAATTCATAATTCATAATTTATTCAATAGAAAGTTAGTCACATAGTTGTGTGGATCCCAGTCTCCTAAACTAGGTTTATCACCTGTATTTCAGGAGGCAGGGCTCTTCCATTGTTTGGTCATTGAATTTTGTAACAAAATTGATAAAACACCATCAAAAAGTAGTTAATGAAATTGGTAATGAGATATGTGTAGTGTAAGTGTGGGTGTGTGAGGAAGAGGATTAGGAAGGAATGAGGGAAGTGGGTTATGTAAGAATGTAAGTATGAACTTTGAGTTTAGTTACCAGGGGAATGAGACTATATGAATTTTCAGTAAGGTACACAAAATGAATTAAAATTTTGTATGTAGGGATTGGCGGACAAAAATTTGGGAAGTTTTATGAAACTATATGTAGAAGGGCTTCAGTACCCTCATAGGATATATTTTTTAGCCACGTGAAGATTGTTATTTTGCAGGACAAGTACTTCATCGAATAAATTTTTAGTAGCTTATTAGCTTTATTATAAAGGAAAATACCAAGGAAAGGGAAAAATCTTTGGATAAAAGCTGTATGAAACCGCGTCTCGTAAGGGAAGACATAATCCCCTCTTTTGGAAAGACCTAATGAGGGGTCATAATTGAGTTGGCTATGTTTTTTAAGGATGCATTGTTGTATAAATAACTGTCGTACACTGAGAACCCCGCACAACTGTAGTAGTTCATATGTAGGGAACTTAAAAGGCCGAAATGTAGATACTTTTAGGACAGACCTTTGCGCCCTCTCGAGACCCAACAAAGTAGTCTTGTGCGTTCCACCCCAAACGGTGATGCAATAAAGTAAGAGAGATTGACAGAGGGCATAGTAGACCGACTTTAGGAGGTTGGGATCAGCAACATGACGTAGGTTTTTGAAAACATAAATCAATTTGCGAACTCTACCAGTTAGGTTGACCACATGAGTGCCAAAATTAAGGTTTTGGTCAATAATTACACCTAGGTATCGTATAGATTCAGTTTTGGCTAGTATTGTGCATTGACAGTTTGCACTGAAGTTATTCATCTACCACATTATTTATCTACACCTTGTAACCTATTATCTCATTGGTACATATTCAGCACCAAATATTGTTTAGTGGCATAGGATTCTTTATTATTTTATTACCATCATATCATCATATCGACTTCGAGTTTGAAGTTGATTATTTACGTGACTTTTAAAATCTAGGGGTAACTCTTATCAGTTATCTATACATGTCGATCGGCTGTGTCGCTTGCTAATAGAGAATTCTGCAGTCAGTCACCTTGGGAAAACCTATATTTGGCCAATTTGTTGCTTTCATCTTAGTTTCCAAATGTTTGTTTGTCCCATTTAGTTTCCAAATGTTTTTTTACTGCATCGAATAATCAAAGTCCTCAATAAATATCTACCCATACATAGTATCATGTTAAATAATCACACAAAGATTTAGAAACTTTTTATTGTGTTAAAAACCACGTAAATAATAAAACAGTTCAGATGGAAACATGAAAACTTGGATCAGTTACATTACAACACCGACAGCGACTGTGTGTGCGATTTGAATAAACGAATGAAGATTTACTTTCATGAGATACCGCATAGAAGTGTGAAGTGTCATACAATAAATATGGACCTGACTACTGGATGTTTCACTTTACAGCTTTGAGAATTGTTGAATAACTATGTATCGTGATGTTGATAGAATAATATTGTTTAATTTCATGTTTTACCAGTGTATTCAAAACTACAGTTCGGACGGATCTCTTCATACAAATAAAATAATAAAACATTATTACATTGTGGTTTTTCTTTAGAAATAAGTTTTATTTTTATTTTATGTACTTATGCGCCTTTATTATTATATCTTATGTAAATTAACATAATTTATATTTAATTTAATATAATAAATACCAGCCTTGGTGGTGAATCAAGCCATTTCGTAAAACCACAGGGTGCTCATTCCATACAAATTAGAATTAGTAACCCTTCGTAAAAAAGAGATGGCGTCAGGAGTAAGATTTGTACTTTAAACGCCATGGTTTCAGTTAACATACTTCTTGGTGGCGGTAATCTTAGAATAAATCCTATATATCTTAGCGCCATCTCGTGGTATTTGCAATTTTTCGATGGTGCTGCACCAAGCGATAATGGCCTCGAACTAAAAAAGCTTCCATCTCAGTTTACGCCGTTGTCATATTTTGTTCTAGGTGGTCTATCTGTATTAGTATAATATTATAGTATCTGTGGTAAAACAGAGATATGTCTGGCATTTGCTCAGTTTCCACTTTCTTAAGTACCCCATTAATTTTAAACGACATCTAATAAAAATCAATATTTGTATGCCACTGTGACAAACATAGAGATTCCATAATGTAAGATAAATATTTCAGTTTTACAAATAAAGAGTACAACTTACTTTGATTTTTAACCGACTTCCCAAAGGAGGAGGTTTACAATTCGTCCGGATGTTTGTTTTTTTTTTTTATTTTTTTTTTTTATGTATGTGCCCCGATTGCTCCTAAACGGGTGGACCGATTTGGAAAATTGTTTTTTTGTTTGAAAGGGTTTACCTTCCCATTGGTCCCATTGACACCAGGTCAGGATCTGATGATGGGATCCTGGAGAAATCGAGGGAACTCTTCAAATATTATAGGCAGACCTATAGTGATTTTTGTGTTTTTCATAATTACTCGTGCAAATGCACATGGTAAGCATAATATTGTGATGCGGAACTACTGATGAAGACCACATATGGCCACCAGATCTGCTCAATACTAGGTCCAAATACAATGCGTGGCTGACACGGGCAGGCAACGCATAGCCTAAACCGGTGGACCTAGAGCCATGAAACTTTGTACAGGGGTTCCTTAGTAGCGTGGGGTAGCACTGATATGGGATTTGACAAAATTAATTCCCCAAGGGGGGGGGGGATAGGGGGTTACAGTTTTTATTAAACTCAATCTAGTCAAATAGGGTTTGTGGAAGTCGGTTTTTTCTAAAGTTTACTTTTTGTTTCAATTATCATTGTTCCAGGCGAGTCCAGACAATAGCAGAAATGCCTCTCCTCGATACCACGATGTTTCAATGGAAGATGTAAGTAACGTTTAGTATGTAAAAATGATAATTTGATAGACTAGAATACATTACTATAGTTCGTTCAGATTCACAGTTTATTTAAATTCAATTTCAGCACATTATTATAATCGTCGTCTATAAAATGCAACACGAATTCGGCAGAGCGAGACTTGCCAACACGTTATTGGACTTCTAGTCAAAATATTTATTTTTTTAATATCAAAATTGTAATTTAAATGAGTTCTATACCAACATGCTGTCTTTTTTACACAAAATTGAGTTTATAAAATACAACTGCTGGGAATATACAAAATAAGATATTGTCAAGCCATTTTGAACATAACATAATGCTTCAACTTCAGACATGTTCAGATTTATTTGACTACCTTGTCCTGTATCTTCAGATGAGGAAGAAAGCTGCGAGGCAATCATTTATTATATAAGGCAGTTTTTTAATATTTTTACTAGACTAGACACACACTAGGCAAGAAATTCAGATTGTAAGTCAGTGACCCTAGAAGTTCTAGACAGGACAAGTCTCCAAACGCGATAACAGCTGTTATAATAAATGACTGTCCCATTCCCGCCGGCCTAATAGCAAGCCAAAACAAAGCTCGGG